>OX393552.1:52335427-52935427 GCA_947650365.1 Chamaelirium japonicum | reverse complement strand
ATGCAATGCAACCTAAACAACTAGCAAGCTAGTATCAAAGGGGGAAACCAACTGAATTTTTTAATACTTTTAAACCAACTTGTAGTTCCAAATAATTTGATGAACTTTTCTGCATTTCAAAAGAAGTGGTGACTCCTATGGGTGGGAATGAGTTGGGTCAGGTCAACTTCCATGTCAACAAGTATAGGGTTACACGACTCAACCAAAACAACTAGCAAGCTAGGCCCAACACACAACCCAACTATGTGCTTCGAACAAAGTACCCAGCCAAATTGTTTAAAGAAACAATATCCTATCTTCTTAAAAGGAACATGTTTGCAACAAATTCACAAAAAACTATTCATTCACAAATAATCAAGATCACTGAAAGGTAACTAAAAAATTATAATATGTATAAGATCTATGAAGTATAAACACATACATTAGTACGGGGTGTTGTGACTTGTGAAGAGAGATTAGTACGGGGTGTTGTGACTTGTGAAGAGACGGGTAATCAACTTTGGTTTGGAATTGGCTCAAAAAGAGGAAGAAAATGGATGAGAGGGGAGGGTTGGCATTAATACTATCCCTTTCAACATCGAAGATATGAAGTTGATAACCATGGATAGAAGAGATCAAATGGGTAAAGAAAAGAGAAAACAAGGAGTTAAGTTTAGGATTTCTCTTAATGATATCAATTGTCAGAGACCATTTTGTTGGGACCATCATTTGCGCATTTGGGCAAGTGATTTGAATGCCCTATATGACAAATCAATGTAGACAAAGAATGAGCCGAACTGGTCAATTCTATGACCAGTGCCTGATCCATTTAAGAATCAGGTCAGAATTCTTAACCTAAATCCCAAAGATTAGAAAACCAACATCTACATAATCCAAATCTGAACAAAATCAGGCCAGTTGAATAAAAAACTGTCAATTTTAGTGATTTGTATATACTATATACTACATCTGAGGGGGTAACACAAACTAGACGAATTTAATTTAGAATGATATGGACTAATCAAAGCACCAATAATTCAAATTGGTGAAGCTTTCAACTAGCAAAAAGCAAGACTTTAAAACCAACTAGCCATGCAATTGGGTTCTAGGGATAATAATGCAAGGAATATTTTAGAGAATGATAATGTACCTGTTCCTCAAAGGTGCAGTAAACCCCAATGCATCTGAAGTCATGAATCTATTGATAGGAAGGCCAGTACCAGCCAAAGCACAAGCACCTAGGGGGGAGTAGTTCATCCGATCTTTACAATTGGCAAATCGACCATAATCACGTTCAAGCTACAAAAAATCATTACTATCATGTGAGATTTATGTAAACTAAATCCATTAGGCGCGCATATATTACATTAGCCAGAGATACAAAGGACATAACAAAACTTTGATCAAGAAAAACTTATTCTTATTCTCCTCAATAAGACTAAAAACTAAAGCAATTGACACATGTAAAGCAGTTGCTATGGGTTGATGCATTAGTTTGTGTTATTTTAAAGGTGTGAAAACAGGTGCAACGAAAAAAGGTAATAGAGTGTATCTCAATTTATTTGAGAAAAGTATCAGTTTGGCTATGGCATTAACATACATTGTAATGATGAAACTGTAGATAAAGATTTATAAGATTCTTCATCAAACGTATATACAACAGATTAGGCCATCACATGTCATTATCTACAGCAAATTTTGCTTCACACAACGTAACTGTCACTTGGCTCATCTCTTGCATTAAGGAATGTGAAGATAACTTAAAAACTAGATTTGGATTCATTTTAGAAGTTTGTTTGTTTAACTGAACCTGGAAGCCAATTTTGTCAACATATACTTGTCCATTCACTTGATGTTCAGATAGATCGCATGTGAAGTACCAGTGAAGGCTTATGTATCAACCTAGGCAACAGATGAAGCCCAGGTGAAAGGACAGCAATGAAGATATCATGAACAGTAATTATGCCCCATACGTTCTACTTTGCAACTCTAAAGCTAAAACAACTGTCTTCCCAGGTGAAAAAAGAATAAAAATCATATGTCCTGTTATTCGAATTCTCTAACTAAGTTTCCAGGTGTATTTTCTCGATAGATTACGAGATTAAGGCATGAACTACAAATTATTATCATTCTTTCTCTCTTTTTTCAGCATTTCGGAGCCAGCATAAAAGAGGTTGTGGTAATGTAGGCCATCAGCATTCTCGTATATCAATAAGCAAATCGCATTTCAATAAGCAAAGGTTCTAATCAACTACTATGCCCCAAGGAATAGAAAATAGGTGGTGCACCGTTTAAAATTTTACAATGAAAAAAATGGACCTGGTTCTTTTTCTGAAATGTTTTCACTTACCTTTGGAGCATGTCGAAACGTTCCACCTGCCCCTTTCATCTTTCCATCATTTCAGTGTCCATCTAATTTTTTGAAATTGTTGTAAGTTGTAACTAGAAAATCACATGTGCTGGTTATGATTGCGGTATCTTTAGCTCGAAATAGCAGCAAAACATTTGATTTCACCCCATCTAATCTTTTCAAAATACTGTAGTTGATAGAATAACACTTGCTGGTTATGATTATGGTGCCTTCTGTATGAAATAAAAGCTAAACATTCTGTGATTTGACAGCTGCGAGATCTAACTTCTTCAACTGAATATAAAATTTTTGATCTAGAAGTACATGATTTATTAATACTGGGTACTTCCTTCAAATCAACACATTAGTTCTAAACTTATGAATCCTAGATGTAAAATTTGTAGTCCCTGGTGTTTGGTTAAACCATAAAAGAGTACTACAATATAAAGTATCTGGATCTATTGTAAGTCACTAATGATGCATATATTCTACCTGCTCGACATATGATAACAGAAGATGCTGCAGCAGAACAGGTTGTGCCCTCTGTAGATGAGTATATCCAGGAACTATCACGCCTTCATTTTCAATAGCCAAGTTAACTAGCGCCACCTGAAATTATATAATTTGACTTCATTCTATCAGACAAAAGCATGTAATTTGGAAAAAAGATGTATGGCAGTATTGAAAGGATGGAAAATTAGAATATGTGCAAATAAACTATTCATCGGGATCAATGGAAAGCATAAAAACAAATAAGCTAATAATACCTATCATATAATGTTCAAAACATCATGTATGAACAAAATAACAGTATAAAAAACAGTTGTAGGAAAGAAAAATATCAGCAATGTTAGAAGGAATAAAGAGTAAATTAAACGTTAAAGATCTATATAGTACTTTTTAAACATTATATATCAGCTGGCATCAATCACAAAAAGTGCATCCAATTAACAAGTTCTTGATCTTTTTTTCTTTTTCTTTTTATTTTTTGTGAACTTATCGGCAGAGGTACTATCAACTGCTATGAAAATGTAATAAAACTCATTGGAAATCATAAAGAAGTCTACATACAGTCCCAATGAGCTATATGCTACATTGCATATTATTCATATATTTGACAATATATATCAGTAAACAGTTTCAAAATTATGAAAGGCCTTCAAACAAAAAACAACGGGGAGGAATCTAGTAAGATGGAGTTGCAATTGTGCAAGAAACTCCAACTTGTCTAAGTAGTGGCTGAGAATTTGCCTAAGACTTACAGTGAGGATTCTATTGCATGGAAATATTAAATGCAGATGGGATTTATAATAGCATAAAAGAGACTCCAGGCAAGCAATGCACGAAAGGGTTGCTAGGTCTGCTAGCTAGAGTCTTCGTGTTTTAGGCCCAGGCAATTGGAATGGCCAAAAATTATTTGTCAATAAAGGGTATTGAACTCAAGGTTGTGTTTGCTGGTAAGGATCCCTGTGTCGAGATTTTCGTAATAGATGGCTTAGTTGGTGTTATAAGGGCGTAATATATGAGATATTGGTACGAAAGTTTTAGACATTTAAAGGATAGAGAATAAAAAAAAAAGGATAAAAACCAAGGTTTGATTAGAGTGAAGCAGGAAGAAAGCTCGGTGCTAGGGTTTTTAATAAAGGGAGCAGATTTAAGTAAAAATTAGAAGGATATATGAGTAAGGATGGACTTTATAAGGATAAAGTAAATGATTCAAGATAGGATGGTCTTAAAGACGAAATGAGTAATCACCTAGGCTTTCCTGAAGAAACAGTCCACCTTCAAAATATGGAATTCTTCACCATGAGAAAAGTAGAAACTCCAAATCACAAAAAGAATGGCAAGAGATTATATGCACAACTAATCAACATCTTTGTTGGTTGATCATGGAAATAACTGACAACTTCACTTTTGCCTTCAGGGAAAGGCATATAAGTCAAAGATTTGGACTAATTCTTAACTTATTATTATCATCTCCATCATCAATCAATAAGTGACCTCTCCATATCGGAACCCAATTCTCCTAACTAAAGACCGCTACAACTCATGTTATATATTTACCACCATCTGATAGGCGTCATTAACATGATAGATTTATTAGATGATAATTTTTCATTGTCGGTTCTCAGACCTATTTAGAAGCTCGGGAGAGAGTACCTAGCACTATTATCAATCTGGAATTGACTATGTATTGATTAAACTTCTCCATGTTGAAGACGGGTGATGTAGTTGCCTACGTGACGTAAATATGCGTAGGCTGGTTGCTCTTCTTTGACGTGCAAATACATTATCTAGGAGGAAATATGGAGCTTAAAAGGTCATGAAAGATGTTGAGTCATGAAAATTACATCTTTACTCCTTAATTTGCTATTGCATCATCATCAGTCTTCTATGTAAAACTTCCATAATGCACGCAAAGAACACGGAGCTTAAAAGGTCATGAAAGATGTTGAGTCATGAAAATTACATCTTTACTCCTTAATTTGCTATTGCATCATCATCAGTCTTCTACGTAAAACTTCCATAATGCACGCAAAGCATGCTATTTTCTTTGTACCATTGCATTGTAGGTTGTCATATGAAGTTATGAACTCAATAGCATATCGGTTCACATTCATACTTTGCCTGCATGAAAAACATAGAGGTCGATAGTTAATATTATTCTTTTTCTCTATTTTTTTGGGGGAAATAATGGACCTTATTTTATATTTATTTTGTAGGTGATCAAGCCCATTAACAAGATCTGTAGCCAGGATACATCATGTCCATGCAATGAGAAGTGATTAAACCACTACAAGCTATGACACATGGTGTGAATCGAGGTGAGTCGGATGGGTCAAGAAAGAATTCGATCCCCACAAACGAGAATTGCATCACACGAATGAGAATCAAGGGTGGATAAGGCATGTTGATTTGAAGAACCACAAAGGAGGTGATTGATGTTTGGATATGGAGAGATTAGATAGGTGAATTTAAATCCCATTAAAAGAGGACAACAACACAAGGCTTTGAAGACAGGTTGCACCCCTTCTTTCTCTCATTAATTCTCTTAATTGATGTTCAGACTATATTCCCTCTTTTATCACAGCCACTCCTCCTTACCCAACCTCCTTACCCAAACTCTTAATCGTAGGTGGGTGAGCATCTCTCACACCCTAGCTCTCGAAAGTGAAGACAGTCACCGACGATGAAGGAGAACTTGGCATCAAAAAAGATCTTGGCCGAAGAAGGGCTAGAAAGACCTTGGCCTCAAGTAACAAGGGTCGCTGGTAACATAGTCACCAAGTTCGGGTTCGGCAATAAGTCGGCGAGGGTAAAATTCGGTAAAGTTCGGTGAAAATCGGAAAGTTCGGGAAAAAAACGGGTAAAAGTCGGCAAAAAAAACGGGTTCGGGTTTTAATCGGCGAGGGTAAAATTTGAAAAAATTCAGCAAGTTCGGGGCCCTAGCCTGTGGCCCTATGTCGCCTCGCGGTCGGAGAAGAGAGGGATCAAACTGTTTACTCTCAGAGAACAGTGGCCAGTTGATTATTAATCATGCGGTAACATAGACCCGCAGAATAACTTAAAATAAAATCACACTGTCACAAAAAGCGGCCAACTTAATCCGTTTTATTCAAAAAATCGCCGAATAAATCGGCGATTTTTGTGACTTGATTAAATCGGGGTTAAAATCGGCAAAAAATCGGCAGAGTTGTTAGTCGCGTTTTAAACGCGATTTTTTCAATAAATCGGAGATTTTTGTGACTATGGCTGGTAAAGAAGAACAACGGAGTAGGGCCACACTGCTTCTTATTAAAGCTTCGAGGGGTCTAGGGGGATGTGAACTTAATTGAGCGCACCCGTTGCAAGGAACCAGGGGCAGCACCCCAATACCAAATTTGGTAAGACCGACGGCAACAAAGTGCAAACACCAGAAGAGAGAATCATGGCTTGGAACAACGATCAAGAAGTGGCAGCAAACATCTAGCGCCTGGTGCGCACAGCCCTAAATCAGCATAACAAAGTAGTAACGTAGATGTTACCCACTGGAATCAGCGGCACCTCTGTAGCCAGAAGCAAACAACAACAACAACGCAGCAAAGTAACACCTTGGATCCTCCATAAGACCAAAGTAAATGCAGCTTGACCATAGGCATCAACATCAAGTGCTCGTGATTTCTCCAAATAGACACCATTTGTGCTCTCCATATGGCCAACAATGATCGTGCAGTTGCCATCAACATCATCTTCGACACCCTTAATTCCCAGAGCTCGGAGGAGAATCTTAATGTCATGAAAAACACTATTGCAAGCAAAGAGCTTGTGCGACACTTAAGGATCAGCCTACTGCTCAAAATCCCGCAATTGTCTCCCTCATATCATCTCAATTTGGTGCTAGCACAACATCCCCTTCGAAGGACAACGGATGGTGGCTCATCGGGAGCTCCGAGCTCGACAACAACAGTCGATCTGAAAAGGATATGAGATGTGGCCGTCGTTGCTGGAATCCAACCCAGTAGATCTGTTTTCTCATTGTAGATTGGACTATGTTCAAACCGGCAACATGGGGTGCGGTGACATAAAATCGATGGGATTCGAGAAGGAGATGAACAGTGTCGAGTCGGATCTACAACCACATAAGTTGATCGAGTAGTCCAAATGATTTGAAAAAACTTGGATCAAGTTCATCTTCAGATAAGAAAAATGGACATCCGACTCACTGTTCTAAAAGGCGGTCTGGGCGGCCGCCTAGGCGTTTTAGGGGGTTGGCCGCTCCGCTTCAGCAAAAAGCGGCACTGCAGGCGGGTTGAACAAAGGCGGGTAAAAGGCGGGCGCCTAGGCGGTCTCACTGTATGCAATTGCTTGAGGAAATTTTTTTTTCTGTAATGAATTTTCTGTTTCTTCACCATATGCAATTGCTTGAGGAATTTTTTTTTTCAATGTATTGTGATGAAATGTTTAAGAAGCTCTTACGATTTTTTACTATATTGGTTCTTGTATGGTATGAGTTTGGATAGAATTTGGATAACAATATATGATTGGTTGAAATTTGGGTACATCACAATAAAGTTGGAGTACAACTGTATTATCTAGTATACTCAAGTTAGAGGGACAATCGGGTATAGGTATTGAGGTAACCATACCGAAATACCCCTACCCACCCAATCCCCTCCTCCCTTTTCATAAAACTTTTATATTCAGATCGGTAGTTTTAATGTTTGCATATGTAAAACTTTCTAATATTGTTTTTTTATATAGAATTATGAATTTATATATATACATACATATAGAATATATATAATATATTTTATATAGGTGGGCGCCCGCCTTTTTCTCCGGGCGCCCGCCTAGTCGTCCGCCTTCCGCCTTCCGCCTTGAAACCACTTGACCGCCTGGCTTCCGCCTTCCGTTTTTTAAAACATTGATCCGACTTAACCGAACTAACGGGCAAGATGCACAAAACTAACCTTAATCATAGGTTGTTGAATTAGAAGAACGACTAAAATCAAAAACCCTTCTCACCTCTATCATTCTAAAGCTTCTTTCTTCCTTCAATCAAAGCAATCTGGTTCTTTCCCTTATTTACCGCCGACGCTACTAGCCTGCTACATCAACGGTGAAGGTAGTCGCCCTCCACTTCTCCAATGCAGGTGAACAATGTGGAATTGTGAAGAATCGGAATCGAAAACCATGGCCGTCTTTCTGGAAGATGAGCACCCAAAAATAATGGAGATGTAGGTCTGTTACTACTAGCTCAAATGGTTGAAGATGACTGAGCAATGGTGGAACTAGGATATGATGCACCTGCAAATTTCGTAATAAAACTGCCAAATACGTAAGCAGACAAGGTTGAATGATGGAAAGTTGAAGTCGTTGTGATAAGATCAGTCGTGGAGTGAAAGCGTTGAAAGATGATTGCATGGAGCTTCGGAGATCTATCATGGAATTGATGATGTTGATTGCATCTCAACAAAGGGGATCCACCAGAGAAGATGAGAGTAACCAGAACTAGTTGGAGAAGATAAAGACGATCTGAGACGAGGAAGTCGAAAGTGGAGGAAGATGCCGACACGGGAGAACCTAGCTCCTAAGGGAGGGATCCAAAAACTCTAACTCCGAGAAGGGGGAACCTAAAGAGGAGAAACCGAAGTGGCTCAAAGCCAAGCTCTGATACCATGGGAGAATAAGGCCCAAAGGGCGCACCATGGGGAGAAGACCTCAAGGGCCAAGCTCAATTAACTAGGGATCCCAGGTCAGAATATAAAGTGATATATCGGGTGTGGTCACAACGGATAAGAATACCACACAACAATAAAAGAAAAAATACATGTAATGGAAATGACATAAACGAAAAATATATGTACATCTAAACATTAATATTTTGTAATAATATATTTTGATTCTTAATTAGAGAAGCAGATTTAAGATATTGCCATCACTATATGGAGTTCGCAGACAATGCTCTGATTGATCGACATTTAACACGAGAGTTTGCAAAATGTATTAGATATGACTTCCATAAGTAGTTGGATCTCGTTAGTAATGGACAAGGCAATGGTCGAATTTCTCCATTTATGTACTCACCATATCACATGATTAAAGTTCTGCAGTATGTGAAATTGCAAAACATGGTTGGAATTCATAGGAAGAATAATGGTTGTCGTTGCTAGATAACTTGTTTGCTTCAGTTTCTTACAATCCTAGCATGTGGAAACAATCATCTTTATCATATCTTTAGTTTGACTATAAGAAATTGTGTTCTTCCCCTGCAGCATATTTGGGCAGTCCTATTTTTTGTGATCAACAGTTTAACATATTCCGAACGCACATTTTTTCACCCAATCTACTTAGATATAAACATACATTCTACAGTTTACAAAGGATACAAAAGAACGGCAAGCATTAGGATATAACTTCAAAGAGAAAACATAAGAGTCCCAGCTTCTCTATTACAATCGTCTAGCATGACTGGCCCATTTGGTACCAGTATAGTGGACATTGTAAATGTAAAAGAGAAGAGAAAATGAAAAAAAAAAAAAAAGGAACTTGAGGTATTGCTAATTTTCAGTAGGTGAACATATTTGAATCAACGAAAATGGAAAAAAAAACAGTAACAACTCAACATTAATAAGTCCAGTTCAAAAATTAGAAGAAACCTGAAGTTGTTTGATGAGCATGAGAATTCTGTCAATGGCTTCCCGACACCACAGTCGAAGGTCTGTGACAACTTGATCGTTTCGACTTCTAGCAGTATGGAGCTTTTTTGCAGGTTCACCAATCATGTCTGTGAGTGCTGCCTCTATATTCATGTGAACATCCTCCCTATCTGACCTCCACACAAACTCTCCTGCTTCAATGCTTCTCTCTATATTATCAAGACCATGCAATATGCTGTCTCTGTCACTAGTAGTCATCAAACCCTGAAAACATAAAGCAACCCACCATCAGAAGACGATATAATGGAAAAAAGAGGAAGTGGGTGATCCAAGATCTGCTTAAAATTGATTTAAGGGTTGCATTGTTATTAAGTTTTATTCATCCAGATGAGAAGCTTTCAACAAGATTATTGGAGTGACTCTTAACCCATTAATAAAATAGCAAAGTTAAGCTAAAAATACTAATATCGTAATCAATTGCCACTCCTGACACACATTAGTTGCACTCAAAGTGCATGCCGAAAATCAAATGTCATGGTCAAAATCTCTATGTATCATTCTTCTCTATGTGGTCAAGGGTTTCTACAAAGATGGCAGGATTTCAATGGCTTCATAGTTCTCTTGGGATGAGAGCAAAAGTAGCCCAAGAAGTTGGGCCTACTCTATGTCAATTGATTATGTATGTTAAACCTTTAAATATTGGCCCTTTAGACACCATTCTTACTGGATCTTCCATCTGTGGATTCACACGACGCAACTTCTCTTCAGTTACCTTCATCTACCGATCAATGCATAAAACCGGCATCCAAGATTGCATGACCCCTGATTGATCAATACCGACATTTATAGACTTACATAGCCCTAAACTTAGCTCTGTTACACAGCCTCACCAAAACGATTGTTTGTGTTCGGTTTCAATGTCCATCAATAGTTTGAGAATCAAATGTTCTGATTTGAAAGAACCATCGCCCTCCGCACCTAAGGGAAATGAATGTCACCCAAGATGCTGAGAAACCATTTCTTCAAACACCTGGAGTGCGAAATCCGAGCGAAACGTAATTTGATAAACTATAAACAAACATGGACATCTAAGAGCAGAATCGCCACCTGCTGGGCGAGCATGGTGGCATGGGCCCGGCTACCCATGATGTCCTGCTTGTAGAGCGCCTTGTCGAAGGAGACGGACTCGCTGAACCTCTCCACGGCGTCGGTCACGCTCTTCTCGAACCGCCCGCCCCACAACTTGCTCTCCTTGGGCTTCTGCCGGTCCTCGGGGTCGGCGGAGCGGACGGCGGCGGCCATGCCGTCGGCCAGGCAAGCGGCCACGAGCCTTTGCCGGCTGTTGGGGACGCAGCGATGGGAGCCCGGCGGCGGCAGGCGAGATCCGGCGGCGGACGGGTGCTGCTTCCGGAGGGTTGGGAGGATCGGGCGGTGGGGTTGGAACAGTGAGTCCATCCCTTTTATGCTAGTGAGACGGAAGGGAAGGGTATTGGCCTTTGCGCGAAAGAGTAGTGACGGCTGAACAAACTACTAACCTAGGAAGCAGGAGTTCAAATCTCCTCTAGTCGGTCGGTTCCGGTTGGTGGGTCCGGTTAGTGGACGGCTCAATCGGGTTATAAGGATAAACCCAAATCCAAACCCAAACCCAAACCCAAACCCAGCCCATTAAAAAAACGGGTCAACCAGGTCAACTCTTTTATGACCTGAACCCGTTTAGTCCAAACCCAAATCCGCTAACTCTGGTCAGGTCAAGGATTGCTCCCCTATGCCTAACCCCTCTCAGATATGACGATGATGGATACTCTAAAAAAAGCTGATACTTGGTTGGTTAGACATGCAAAGGGTTCAGAAAAAATGATTGGGGCTACTTAAAAATCGGGCCATTCCTCTTGCCTTAGGGGCCGTTTGGTTGTTCAAAAATCACAGAAGTGTAGAAAGCGGCGGAATTGGTGGAAGTATTGATTGGGACTTTCGGTCGAAAGTCCTAGTTCCGTTGTTTGTTTTGATGGAAGTCGTCAAGCCAAAAACTATAATTTTTCACTTCCACTGTTTGTTTGGATTGTTGTGAGATGGGCGAGATGGAGATGTCCAAAACCATACCCCCATCCTTAGGGTCATATATTATTTATAGGGTGAATAAACTTAGGGCCCAAGCAACCATGGAAAACCCTAATTCCATAAGAGAGATCGGATGGTGGACAGTCACAAAATCCATAGATCTCATAACACTCTCCCTTGGATGTCCACCAATTATAATGTTCTTCAGGAACAATAGTTAACACACATCATGCTGCCTCTTTAAAATATTTTGGTAGGAAAACCTAGTGAGAAAAACCAGTCCAACAAGAAAAAAGAGCGTAAAACACGCTTGTCATACTTCAAAATGCGTGACATACTTCATGATATATATCACGCCCGGCTAACCTGCAATGGTACCAAGCTATGTGCCCTGGATATAGGTTCGATTGAAACAGCTCTAAGCCTAAGTCAACCAATACACGGGCACTACACTAAGTACTCTGAATCCTTGACATCGCATATGCTCCCGAGTTATGTAAGAACTCATGTTCTCGTGCCTCACCACAGTTAGTCTGGTTCGGGTTGCGACATGGCCGGCTAACCTATAACGGTACAAAGCTACGTGCCCTAGATAGGTTTGACCGAAACGGCTCTAAGCCTTAGTCAACCAATATACGGGCACTACGCTGAGTGCTCTAAATCCTTGGTGTCGCACATGCTCCCGAGTCATGTAAGAACTCATGCTCTCGTGCCTTGCCACAATTAGTCCAGTTCGGGTTGCGACACGGTCGACTAACCTGCAACAATACAAAGCTATATGTCATAGACATAGGTTCGACCGAAACGGCTCTAAGCCTAAGTCAACCGATACACGGGCACTACGTTGAGTACTCTGAATCCTTGGTGTCGCACATGCTTTCGAGTTATGTAAAAACTCATGCTCCCATGCCACGTCACAGTTAGTCCGATTCGATCGGGTTGCGACAAGGTTGTCTAACTTGCAACAGTACAAAGCTACGTGCCCTAGACATAGGTTCGACCGAAACGACTCTACACCTAAGTCAACTGATACATGGGTACTACACTAAGTACTTCAAATCCTTGGCGTCACACATGCTCCCGAGTTATGTAAGAACTCATGCTCCCATGCCTCGCCACAGTTAATCTGGTTCGGGTTGCGACACGGCCAGCTAACCTGCAACGATACAAAGCTACATGTCCAAGACATAGGTTCGACTGAAACAGCTTTAAGACTAAGTCAACCGATACGCGGGCACTACACTAAGTACTCTGAATCCTTGGCATTGCACATGCTCCCAAGTTATATAAGAACTCATGCTCCCATGCCTCGCCACAGTTAGTCCGGTTCGGGTTGTGACACGGTCGACTAACCTGCAACGGTACAAAACTATGTGCCCTAGACATATGTTCGATCGAAACGGCTTTAAGCCTAAGTCAACCAATACATAGGCACTACACTAAGTACTCCGAATCTTTAACGTCGCACATGCTCCTGAGTTATGTAAGAATTCATGCTCCCATGCATCGCCACAGTTAATCCGGTTCAGGTTAAGACAAGACCGGCTAACCTGTACCAGTACAACGCTACGTGTCCTGATATTGACTTGACCAAAACGGTGCTTCACCTAAGTCGATCGACATTGGGACACTACGCCAAGTACTATGTGATGACCAAGATCCAATAGTCAAGATTCAAGACTCCTGAGGTTGGGATGCCAAGATGGATGAGGTGAGGTGTACAAGGCCACGAGTTAGCCTCACATCGCTTGGAGAGAAAGAGATCATGAGCTACTTATATAATTTCCCCCTCCTAAACAAAGAAGACGTGTTTTAAAATCGTGCGCCACTACGGATTTTGTAAGAATTCCGTAGTCAATCGTGCTCGGGTGAGAGTAGTATTAAGATAGGTGACCACCTTGGGAAGTCCTCGTACGGGCACGGGCAAAGCGGATAATATTTGTGTGTTTGGGGTGAATGTTACAAACTGGTATCAGAGCTGGTTCTCCTTGCAATAAGGGGGTCTAACCCTACACGTGGACGTGTAACCCTTAAGGGAGGTAGATTGTGACGACCAAGATGCAACAGGTCAAGAGCCAAGAACCGAGACTTTTAAGGCTATGATACCAAGATGGATAAGGTAAGGGGAGGTGTTCAAGGCCATGAGTTAGCCCTATATCGCCTGGAGAGAAGGAGATTTTGAGCTACTTTTATAATTTCCCCTCCCAAACATAGAAGACGCGTTTTAAAACCGTGCATCGCTACAGATTTCGTAAGAACTTCGTAGTTAAGCATGCTCGGGAAAGAGTAGTACTAGGATGGGCAACCTCCCTGGGAAGTCTTCATGCCTGCACGGGCAAAGCAGACAATATATTGTATATTTGGGGCGGATATTACAAAATAGTAGTAGAGCCGATTCTCCTCGCAATGGGGGGGGTCTAACCCTACACATGGATGTGTAGCCCTAAGGGGGGTGAATTGTGACGACCAAGATCCAATAGCCAAGAGCCAAGACTCCTGAGGCTGGGATGCCAAGATGAATGAAGTGAGGTGAGGTGTATAAGGCCATAAGTTAGCCCCACGTCGCTTGTAGAGAAGGAGATCATGAGCTACTTATATAATTTTCCCCTCCCAAACATAGAAGATGCGTTTTAAAACCGTGCGCTGCTATGGATTTCGTAAGAATTCCGTAGTTAAGCGTGCTCAGGTGAGAGTAGTACTAGGATGGGTGACCCCCCTGGGAAGTCCTCGTGCGGACACGGGCAAAGCGGATAATTTCTTGTATGTTTGAAGCGGATGTTACAAAATGGTATTAGAGTCGGTTCTCCTCGCAATAGGAGTTTAACCCTATACGTGGACGTGTAGCCCTTAAGGGGTGGATTGTAATGACCAAGATCCAATAGTCAATAGCCAAGAGCTAAGACTCCTGAGGCTGGGATGCAAAGATGGATAAGGTGAGGTGAGGTATTATATGCGTGGAAAAAAGATGAGTCATCTTTATTATAAGCACACAGAGATTACAAGGGCGGGACCCGAGGACTCGGGGTGGTGAGCCGGGTGCGATGAAGATTTGATCAGAAGATTGTGGGAGAGATCGTCTGGAGGGTCCCTTTGATCCGTGTCTCCACATTACTTCGTGCAAGAGCTCTGAAGGGGTTGCCTAGGACAGAGATCTTTACAGGGTGACGGTTTTTTGAGAGACTAAGGAGTCTTCGTCGTTACTTTTGTCCCTTCCGTGCTTCGTGCTTTCTCGACTAGGGGGCTTTTTGCTTCGTTCCTCAGTTTTTGTGTCTCCCTCGGCTCTAGCTAGATCTCGACGTCCTTGATCGTCGGTTCGCGATGTTAATCTTGCTTTTGGCGTCGGTTTTGGCTTTGTTTTGGCGTGGCTATGGCTTTTGCTTTGCTTTGGCGCTTGCACTTGAAAGTAGACGGGTAGAGGCTTGTGATGCTGTAGTTCTTTCAGACTTCGCGTTATATCTGCTAGAACATGCGGTGCTTTGCTCGTGACCGTCGTAGTTGCTTGGCTTTAGCACGTGCGTTGCTTTGGCATGGGCTTTACCGATACTTTTGCTTCGGCTTCTTGCATTGGCTTTTGCTTTGGCATTGGCTCGATCTTCTTCTTGAACGATGATGACGATGTCTTCAAGACTTCTTTATTCTTCCGGCTTCTTAGGGATGGATTTCGGTAATGGTGGTTGTGGCGATGGCGTTGACTTTTCTTCTACTTTGGGTTTCTTTGGCGCGATTGGAGTCGAAGGCTTCTTTTGAAGACAATGGATGTAGCATCGATCTCCGTGTGACGGTTGTGGCATTGACTTTGCTTCTCTTCTTCTCCGGGCTTCTTTATCGTGATCAGAGTCGAAGGCTTCTTTTGAAAATAGTGGGTGTAGCACTGATCTCCATGCGACGGTTATAGCATTGACTTTTATTGATGAAGACGGTAGGTGTAGCATCGATCTCCATGCGACGGTTGTGGCATCGGCTTCTGTTGATGAAGATGGTAGGGGTTGCACCGATCTTTATGCGACGATTGTAGCATCGGTTTTTATTGATGAAGACAACAGGGATAGCACCGGCTTCGTGTGACGATTGTGGCGTCGGCTTTTGTTGATTAAAATGGCGAGGGTAGCACCAGCTTCGGGCCTTCTTCTCTAAGCTTTCTTCTTCGTGCGAGGAGTCGACGCCTTTATTGAAGACGACGGGGTGTTGTCGGCTTCGATCTTCTCCTCCGGCCTTTGCTTTTGGCGTCTTCGGAGTTGATAAGGATCGTTGGAGACATTGAGGTGATGACACATACGGGCCTTCTTCTCCAAGCTTTCTTCTTCGTGCAAAGAGTCAAAGGTTTGATCTTCGAGTGCAAGGCCTTCGCTTTGATAAGGACTTCAATAGGCGACTTCGAGTTGTTGGGATACGCCTTCTCGTTCCCCGCGAAGCCTTCAATCGTCAAGCGTTGGAACTTCTTCTTTGTAGAGCCTTCACGTCTATTTTTTTCGACCCTCGATGTCTTTCCCCACCCCCTCTATTTATAAACAAAGAAGGGAGGTTGGGAGAGATATGACTGTGATTTTTTGCATCAATTCAATATCTCTCTCCATAACCATCAAAATATTATTTTCTCTTTTGGGGGAAACAACCTTGATCCCTTTCCTTATTTTGTGGGGATGGTTATGGGCAAGATATGGCTTGATCTTTGGAGATATATTATCATCTTTGCACTTTTCGATTGCATGACAACACGACGTCATCTTGTCCGCCAGATCGAGGGATCATCGTGGATCTATGGTTGCGTAAAAGTCCACGCCACCTCCCCTCGCATCGAGGCGGTTAATATTTTTTTTCTTTTCCTTTTCTTCATGGCCTATCACACCTCCCCATGGGGGAGGGGGTATGGTTTCCAAGAGAGGGGCTGGTGGGCCCCTTTGCATGGGTTTGCTTGAGTCGAGTCAGGTGTGTGTTAGTCAGGTTTCGCATGCGGGCCGTTGTGTATGGGCCAAGTTTCGCATTCGGGCCATTGTGTGTGAACCGGGTTCTCATGCGGGCCAAGTTTCACATGTGGGTCGTTGTGTGTGGGCCAAGTTTCATATGCGGGCCGTATTGTGTGGGTCAAGTTTCGCATGTGGGCCGTTATGCGCGGGCCAGGTATCGCATCCGAGCCATTGTGTGTGGGCCAATTTCGCATGCAGGCCGTTGTGTGTGGGCCAAATTTTGCATGCGGGTCCGGTTCTATCAGTGGGCTAATTTCGGTGCCCATAGGTATACAAGGCCATGAGTTAGCCCCACATCGCCTAGAGAGAATGAGATCCTGAGCTACTTATATAATTTCTCATCCTAAACATAGAAGACGCATTTTAAAACCATGTATCGCTACGGATTTTGTAAGAACTCCATACTTAAGCGTGCTCGGGTGAGAGCAGTATTAGGATGGGTGACCTGGAAGTTCTCATGCGGGTACGGTTTTAAAATGCGTCTTCTATGTTTGGGAGGAGAAATAATATAAGTAGCTCATGATCTCCTTCTCTCCAGATGATATGGGACTAACTCATGTCCTTGGACACCTCACCTCACCTTATCTATCTTGGCATCACAGCCTTAGGAGTTTTGGATCTTGGCATGTTGGATATTGGTCGTCACAATCCACCCCCCTTAAGGGCTACACGTCCACGTGTATGGTTAGACCCCCCTATTGCGAGGAGAACCGGCTCTGATACCATTTTATAACATCCATCCCAAACACACAAAGATATTATCTGCTTTGCCCGTGCCTGCACGAGGATATCCTAGGGTGATCACCTATCTTAGTACTACTCTCGCCCAAGCATGATTAACTACGGAGTTCTTACGAAATCCGTAGTGGCGCATGGTTTTAAAATGTGTCTTCTATGTTTGGGAGAGAAAATTATTTAAGTAACTCATGATCTCCATCTCTCTAGGCGATATGGGGCTAACTCATGGCCTTGGATACCTCACCTCACCTTGTCCATTTTGGCATCACAACCTAAGGAGTCTTGGCTCTTAGCCTATTGGATCTTGGTCATCCCAATCCACCCCTCTTAGGGCTACACGTCCTCGTGTAGGGTTAGACCCCCCTATTGTGAAGAGAACAGACTCTGATGCCATTTTGTAACATTCACCCCAAACACACAAGATATTATCCGCTTTGCTCGTGCCCGCACGAGAACTTCCCAGGAGGTCACCGATCCTAGTACCGCTCTCGCCTGAGCACGCTTAACTACTGAGTTCTTACGAAATCCGTAACGGCGCACGGTTTTAAAATACGTCTTCTATGTTTGAGAGGGGAAATTATATAAGTAGCTTAGGATCTTCTTCTCTCTAGGCAATGTGGGGGCTAACTCGTGGCCTTGTACACCTCACCTAACCTCACCTTATCCATCTTGGCATCCTAGCCTCAGGAGTCTTGGCTATTGGATCTTGGTCGTCACAATCCATCCCCCTTAAGGGCTATACATCCACGTGTAGGGTTAGACCCCCCCATTGCGAGAAGAACCGGGTCTGATACCATTTTGTAACATCTGCCCCAAACACACAAGATATTTTCCGCTTTACTTATGCCGGCACAAGGACTTTCCAGGGAGGTTACCCATCTTAGCACTACTCTCTCTCGAGCTGCGTAACTACGGAGTTCTTACAAAATCCATAGTAGCGCATGGTTTTAAAATGCATCTTTTATGTTTGGGAGGGGAAATTATATAAGTAGATCAGGATCTCCTTCTCTCCAGGCGATATGAGGCTAACTCATGGCCTTGGATATCTCACCTCACCTCACCTTATCCATCTTGACATCACAGCCTCAGCAGTCTTGGCTCTTGGCCTGTTGGATCTTAGTCGTCAAATACTCTGAATTCTAATCTCCATCAAAACCAATCCCAAGGCCCAGCCCTTGGCACTCGACGAAAGTCCGAAGAGCCCAACGCTTCGGCATATTCAACAACCCCAAGGTCCAACCCTTGGCACTCGAAAACATCCAAAGATAACAGCATTCATTAAACATTCAAGACGTTCAAAAGACAATTTAGACAAGTCATCCAAGTCAGAAGGGTGATCTTTTATTATCAAAAGAGAAGGAAGTACAAGACATGACCACATACTCAAAAAAGATAATAAAGTACAAGCTACCTTAAGGCTTGTCGATGCCAGACTCCTTTGAAGACTAGCCACCCGTGCACTAAGTCACAAATGCTACAGCCTCGCTCGCCGTCTTCGTTAGGCTGGCGTTGTCCACCTCGAGTTGCTTGACCTTCTTCTCTCGAGAGACGCTGGAGGTAGCTTCAATGCTCAATTGAGCCTTCAACTCCTCGACAAAGGCTTGAGCCACCTCCAACTCTAAGCAGCGAACAACGAGACGACTCTGGAGTGACTCCATCAGAACCCGAGCTTCGGGCGCCTCATGCTTCGCCGCCAAGGCCTTGTCCCGTGCTGCCGACCGCTCCACTGTCCTCTTGGATAAGAGCTTCGAGACAACCTCGGTCTCGGCTTGCTGCTCCAAGCGAGCGCTCTTCTGAGCTATCCGTATCAAACCGAAGGACATCAACACAGAGACAATCGTCAACAAACTTCAAGTCAAGTTATACCATGCAAAGTGGAGATGCACTCACCAAGTCCGCCGCGTCCTCGACTAAGGTCTTCGAATCGACTTCAAAGGCTCTAACGAGGCGGCTTAGGGCAGCTATATAAAACCGAGGGTCGAGCTGAGCAGCCAGCTCCTCCTATGCCACCCTAACCGTGGCCTTCTGTGCCTCTATCTCCGCCTCCACCTCGGCCAACCTCTTCGTCCATGGCTTGGCGACCTGCTTTCTCCCCTTTCGCCTCGGCACCTCGGAGGAGAGGGCACTTGGTTTCTCGGCCACAACCAAGGAAACCACCCGCTCATCCCCTCATCGAGCTTCAACGACGGGGGTACCTGCACTTGCAAAGAAGATCGATCAATTCGCTGACAAGGGAAGAACAATACTGTCACAGTCAGAGTAGAAGCACTAACCGATTGTCGCCTCGACAATGGAAGGTTGGTCCGGCTGGAGTGGGGAATGAGTAGAGGTCGTCTCCTCCACAACCTTCTTCCCCTTCACCAGGGCTGTCAACTATCTCTGCCGCCACTCTAGCCGGCTCGATAATTGTTGGGCCCTCTTCGTCGACCCTCGGCGGGGTGGCGCCAGCTCCGCCCCTGACCTCGAAGATGGGGTCATTGAGATTGAGGGGGGACCCCCCAGAAGCTTCCTTCTCTATCTCCCCCTCTTCGATTCCTTTCTTTTTCTTCGGTAGCTTCCATTGTGCGACTTCAAAATCAAAGGCCATCTCGGCCTGCTTCGTCCCCTCCAGAGACTCTTTCTCCAAGTCCTCCATTTGGCGAGGCTGAGGATCAGCATCCATAGCTACCTTGGCTCTCCTCTCCGCCTCGGCCTCCTCTTTCTCTTCTTCTTCTTCCTCCTCCTCTCCCGACTCCTCCTCGCTTGTGCTCTTTACATGGGTGCTCAGCTTCTCGATCTCCTCTTGAGTTAAGAAAGGAGGAGACTTTGGCTTCCGTGCCTTGGGAGCTCGTTTAGGGGTCTTGCTTTGTCCGATAACGACCTTTTCCATGGTCAGGATAAGCTTGGCCTTCTTGGACACGAACTTCGCTTCAGTCCATGTCTTCCTCGGCCGCTCCTTTTCCTTCCATGTCAACTTGTCGCTCGTCAGGTGCTACTGCGCCCACTTGTCATCTTTGTAGTCCGAGTACACTGTATCATTATCCATGTACCGGTGGGGTAATTTGTGGAGCAGGTTCGCCCCTCCGTGATGAACGGGGTAGAACCTGAATTGCTTCACCCAACCTAAATCACTTCACCCAACAAAACCTGTATTATCCTCTCATCGACAATATCCTCTCATTAGCACACACACAGGGCCACCACAATTGGAAAAAAAAAAGGTGAAGGACTCTTCATCCAACAACACCCCCCCCCCCCCCCCCCCCCCCCCCCACACACACACACACTGAGAGACACAGGGTTGGAATACGACTAGACGAGGGGTTCGATTTAACAGTTGGGTGGTCAATGGGGTGGCCAGGTGGTCGGGCTACCCATGGTAGTTGGATGTTATTGCTTAGTCGTCGGCCACATAGTTGGTGGCCGATGGGGGCTTGGTCGGGTCTCACATGCTTTACAATCGCCGGCCACATGGCCAGTGGCCATGGCCGTGGCATGGGAATAAGAGGTAAAGGGGTGGGTACGGTCGGTCTCAACATCCACAACAACAAAAAAAAAAAAAGGGGGGGGGGGGGGGGGGGGGGGGGGGGGAGGAAAAGAGGACTAACCTGGCAGGGGGTGTCCTTAGCTCCATCCGAGGCTCATCCCTCCAAGCTTCGGCGTCGCCTGCTTTTGTTGAGGATGTTGGCTTAAAACAAGCCCTCAACATGTCCAAGGTTCGGGCGCGAAGGATGGCAGAAGACACTACACCAAAATGGATAACTTGTAACAATAGTAATTTCGGTTTCCTAACCCTTAAAATCCGTTAGAGATTTGTAACGGAAGATAAGTGTTATAAATCCCTAAATCCGCTAGGAGTTTAACTCATTTAGTTTTATTAAATTTTCAACCTTTTTGATAATATTTATAACATTGTAAAACCGTTGGGAATTATTAAAACCCAAATTATGGAGCCAGATTTTGAAGGAGCTTGAAATTAAAAAGTAAAAAAATTTACCAATTTTTCCCGCAGGGGTTGGGAGGCGGTTTTAGATTTTCGCGCCCTTGATAGTTGTTTGGTGACGGGCATATTGGGTATTACAACGAATGAACATAACCCTAAACCTGCATCATTTCATCTCCCCAAATTCATTCATCAAAACAGCAACTGCCATCGAAGAGGAGCTTTCATTATTTATCAAAATAGCGGCCGCCATCGAAGAGGAGCCTTTTATCTCCCCAAACCCATTCATCAAAACAGCGGCCGCCATCGAAGAGAAGCAAAGAGTAGAAGACGTTTTACGACTCAATCCCTATCGCGGAGGAACGATCTTTATGTTTCATTGCTTAATTAACTGTGAGTTTATGATTTTCATTCTTCAAATATGTAGTGTCAGCGGATCACATCCGAGTTTAGGGATTTTTTTTTTAAAAATAGGCAATAATCCGATCCCATTCACTAGATCCTTTCATCTTGATTGTCGGCCTCTCATCCTTTGCTATTCTCAGGTGCTAGGCAGCCTGTTATTTAGGCTCAGGCTGTATGTTGGCCTTTGTTTTCCCCTCTCTTCGATTCCGGAGACGAGGAGGAATCAAAGCCCTACCAGGCCTTATGGGGGATTTTGGGTTCTAGGGTTTGAAAGAAAATTCCTTTTTTATTGGGCATGATGAATCAAAATCCGATGAGGTCTTTGCTTCACCCTGTACGTTTGTGAAAACAAATTTTATTTTCTTAAAAAATTATTTTTATAGTGCTTTTGAAAGGAAAGTACATGATCTTTATTTGAGTTTTTTTGGAATATGTTTATAGTGCATAAATGATGTTATGTAACAAGTTTGTTTAGGGTTTTTATTTTAGCCCTAGATTCCTTTCTCTAACTTTACCCTTTTAGGTATAAAGCCCTTAAGGCCATGGCTCTGATAATATATGTTGTGGATTGGGTTTGAAGAATAGAACAGATGTATGCATTCTTCTTCACCATCATTTTTTCTTCTTTTTGGGTACAAATGTCGTACATTTAATAGATCTATTAGTGCTATAACTTTAAGTCCTCCATTTCAGAAATTCCTAGCTACACTACTATATCGGATTATCATGGTTGGAAGGATTTGTTCACTACAATATCTTTGATTGGGTATTTTTTTTGACAGAAGCTATTATCTTGTAATTATTCTTTGTGTTTCAATCCTTTATTGATGGTCAATATTTGTTTTACTTCTAATGTGAATACTTTGATTGGTACTCTACATTTTTATGCTTCCTAATTATCTTACCCGCTACTAGTGTGAATTTGAGGTTGATGTTCCGTCGGACGTAGCTCGCCCATTGTTGGAGAAGTCTTGGTCTCAAAAATTTAGAACATTCAAAAATACATTGCGTGCCATCTTGAAGGATGCTGATCCTCTTGGAGCTGAACCATTAGGAATTGATCCTGAAATTTGGAAAAAGTTGTGCAAAATGAGAACGATTCAAAAAAAAGGAGTAAAACATTAAGAATACCGAGAATTGAAAAAAGTTAGAGTTTTTTCATTGTCTTGGACGTCGTTCATATGCCCAAAAAAAATATCTAATGGTATGTATCGATTTTATTATAATTTTTATTCTGAACAACACTTTCTTACCTAACTTATGAAATGTGAACATCAGCAAAAAGATGTGCCTGAAAAGGATATACGACAGTTAGACAGATGGTATGCAGCACTTGAATATAAAGATTGAACCGATCTGGAGAGTGCTAGGAGTAAATATGTGAGTAAATATTTTTTTATCAGTTCTATAATTGAAGAATGATAATATATATCTTGCCTTGTTTTTGTTAATATATGAGTGCAAGATTTTTGCTTTTTAACATTATCCATATTTAAATACTATAGGATGAACTAAAGGCTGTCGAAAAAAAAGAAAAGGCCCAAGCATGAGTGGAGATGGAAGTGGCAATACTTATGGAGACATTGACACCGATGAGTTAACATAAGTATTCAACAAGGACACAAAAGGAGGAGTTCGTGCAGTGGGTTTCCATGTCTCTAAGAAGCAACTAGTTCATGTGGGGGTGGCAAAGATAAAATTCAACAATATAAGAAGGCAAAATGAAGAAGTTACCTCAAATGAAAAATGAAATCATCACTCAAGTAAACTCGCGACTTGCTGCTTTCGAGGGTGTTATACATAATGTGTTAGAATTGGTGAGGTCTATAGCTCGTAAAAACCTAGTGTTTAGCTTTGTATGGTTGATAGTATAGGATTGCATATTGGTACGTACCTTAGTACGTGTTCTGATTACAGAACAGAGAGCCATGGCTACATGGTAATCCACTTGAGTGGGAGACTCAAGGGACTGGTCCCATGTAACCTAAATACGTTCGCAGCTCTGATTAGGGTTGGTCGCCCTATCAGGTTAAGCTGTTGGGATGACAGAGCGTGGGTGTCTCCACCACGGTCATTACCAGGCACAGTGTCTGTGGCCGAACGGAACCAACACGGTGCACAGATCGATGAGCAGACATCAGTGTACTAAACCGTGTTTCTGTTTAGGGTAAAACGGTCCTAAACCCTAAGGAACCATGTCTGGTGGACTAACCAGTTGTGTGGTGCTTTGGCGCACCAATGTGTGAGGATCCGGATACAGTGATCCAAAACCACGGTGTACTGGGTTACCCGGCTGGCGTTGCATCAGCGTGTCACTCCTGCAGGCTATCCACACCCCTAACGGGAGGTGCGTTCCTTGGTCTGACCTACGTTGTATTAAACCCTGGCCAGGTGGTCATCGGTTGGACTGGTGACGGATCCGGTTGCTCGAAAGAGTAATCGGAGGTACGATGTATGTGGTCAACCTGGAAGGAACCGAGTCATATGAGCACTCGAGTCTGACGGTATTCTCCACCGCTCGAGTTGCATCATGGCACCAGTGGAGGGACAACGAGTTTACCATACTAAGCGGAGAGCAGGGGTATGTAGGAGAACATAGTAAGTCCGGGGGGATTGGAGTGCAGCCTGCGTCGCACTCTGGGTGGCTACGCAGGTTAACTCAGACTCAGAGGATCGATGGTACACTCGGGTAGTGTGTCGATCGAGTCTGAGTTGGAAGCCATGAACCCTGGTCCCTGAAGGTTCCACCTTATCGACATTATGTATGGTTCTTATACCATCTCATCGAAACACAGAACGTAGTTAGAGGAAGCGAGAAATCCAAGCATACGCTCCGTGAGTGCTTTGCACTAGTGCTCGGTAGATGCGTAGCTACGTGTGTGCACTAAGGGAAAACCCTAGGTTAGTGCAGAGACGCATGTAGCAATTCCTTACCATAAGTGGACTTTGCCATATGGGTGCGATGCACCGGGACATGTTGCGAGTTGACTAGTTGACTTCACTAGGGGCACCCTACGGGAACCTCAGAGAATAGTGAAATCACTGGTGCACTTCACTTATGTGTGCCTTGCAAAGTCTCGTACACGAGGAACGGCCAACTAGTGGCATAAGGGCGTTTTGGTCATACCATGCGCCACTATGCACTAAGGGGGCCGGCCCTAAGTGTTGAGAGACTGGTCAAGGCCGGCCCCATTAGTTTCGAGAGGTTGTTGCCTCCGATGAAGGGGCCGGTTATGAGGCGCAGAAAACGGGCTGGTTTTGACCGTTTTCGAAAACAAGGAAAGGATAGAGATAAAGAAGAGATATATAGGGATAAGGCTTGAATCAATCATCCTTATCCATACTGTCCTTATCCATATGGATAGGCCGGCTATATATATGAGAAGGAGAGAGAGGGGGCACGAAATTAATAGAGCCATGCAAGCCCTAGGGCCGGCCATGGCATGGGGAAACCCTAGCCGCCCCCTCTCCTCTCTTCGCATCTCCTCTCTCATCTCTCTCGCTCTCTCGCTTGCGCCATTGGATGGCGACTCGTCTTCCTCACGTGGTGTTTTGTAGAAGGAGAAGACTCTTCGTATGGAGGCACTCAGAGATCCATCGACGAGGTGCCGTGCATCGTGTGAGATCGGGTGAACTAGAAGGCGTCTCCCGCAACCTTTTGCTGTCCAGAATCTGCACAGAAAATCAACGTTGTTTCTGCGGTTCCGGGAGCTACAGAAGTCCAAACGACGTGAAACTTGTTGTAAAAGTTGCGTCTCGAAGTTGGCTACCTGCAGTCCAAATTTCAGCCCAATCAGAGTTCGGAGCAGAAAGTTATGGCCGTCGCACCAAAGCTATGTCGAGCAGATCCGTAGCCCGTCTCCATCGACAAAGAAGAAATTTGTCGCGGTGAAAGATTTCGCACGCAGGTATGACCTCTAACAAGTAGATCTAACATAATTAGAACATGCATTCATGCTAGTTTGTTCTTTCGCGTTAGATCATCGTTAGGGGTTCGCGTAGTTGCCATGCTAGATTCATACACGCATATGTAGATCGTTTCGATGAAAATTTTGATATGTAACGCACACCGCTCACGGTCCTCGGACCTTCACTTTGCTTCCGCTGCGGGCCTCTACCATGGATTTATTTCCAACAATTGGTATCAGAGCACGCTAGTGGTGTGTGTTTTATTTTTTTTCATGAAACTGTCATGTGCGCGCATGAATAGTATGTGCCGCCATCGGGGTTCTACGAGTAGATCATGCATAGTATATTTTTTTGTGTGTTCTATGAATCGTTCTTGCAGGGCGCCGCTTCTAAAAATTATTCTGGATATGTGATTGCTTGCTACCGGGGGTCGGACCCCGTGTTAGCAATTTTGTCTGGATGTTTTTTCTTCTATGTGTGGATAGATTTTAGAGCCATAGTCGGGCAAGAGGTGAAGATTTACCACCCTTGATTCCCAGGCTTTTGCTAGGTTTGTTTTCCTTTTCTTTCTAGGAAATTGTGTACGAGCGAGCACTTGCTCGAAGCGTACTAGATCTTTTTCGGTTACAGATTGAAGAGGAGGACTTGCCGTAGAGATCCACCACCGGGAAGATGAGCAGAACCTTGGAGGACGATGGCGATCCGGCGAAGCGTACACGATGACGGCAAAGGGCAGAAAGCGTCAGGAGATCGTATACAGAGGCTTGCACCGGGTCGAGGACCTTGCGAAGGAGACAGAGAGCCTGCGCTGTGCTAGTCAGGTTCAGGGGTCGGACCCTGAACTTGATTCAGTTGTGTGCTTGTTTCTTTCAGTAGTTCTTTATAATTCTGTAAAGAACCCCGATGCGATAATTTAATTATCTATGTTAGAGGGATGCCCTTTCCCCTCGGGTCCTAGCGACCTTATTAGGATAGGATTCTACTAAGTGACGCCTATTATTTAATTGACCCTTGATGATAGCATGAATTTCTCACATTTGGTTATGCCCCCATTAGGTCAACACCCGATTAGTCGGGTGTGCTTATTTGGCAAGCATCGAAACCTAGAATGAGTTGGAATTCTACTATGACATCATTCGTCAAATTTATAAGCGAGGCACCATGATAGTGGAAGACCTTTCCTGTCAGTCTGACCTTAGGCTAGGCTCCAGGGCATTAGCGTAATAGCCAAGTTTGCGAAGCATCGATGTTCTTAGGATATGTAATGTGACCCTTGAGTGGAGAAATCCACTTGAGGCAGGGACTATGATATTCCGAGATCGATTAATGCTTCGCGAAAGGCTTGAAACACTAGTGGGAGCACGGTATGACCAGGGTCTAGTGTATAGGTTGTCGTGACCTTAGTGTACACTCATACTTGCATTAAATAACCCTCAAATTTAATAAGGGATGTAAGAGAGGACTTTTAGAGATTCTCTGGCCTCCACGACCAATCACTTCGTGCTCGGGTGGGAGGGCATAACTCAACAACCCCCTCGGGTGAGAGCTGTGTTTTTCCATGCCAAGCTACTTAGTGTTCTCCCTCGGGATATGGCGGTTATGGCGCCAAGGGTTCAGGCTTTACTCACCCTCGTGGGGGCCGTTAGAACTTCCGTTCCGTAATTGCCTAGGCTCGTGGTTAAGCATCCGAAGTACACGTGAGGTATTCGTTGCGAAGACAATGGTGATCACGTGGTACTGGCCAAAAGGATAACCATGGTCCATCAAAGCCCTTAGTTGGCAGATTTGGATAGGGTCAAGGGAAAGACCCGTGTAAGCGGATGACCTGCACACTGCCCCCTCGGACAGGTGCAGCCTATTCCGAGATCTTACATACATGGTTAAATTAATCCATAGATGTGTCTTCGCTGTGAGGGTAGCGTTGGCATTTGGATATAATTAGCTTGTTTTAAAAATCCATAAAATAAGTTATTATGCATTCGTTTTCATTCAACCATATAGTTCCCCTATCCGCTATCCCATAAGAGAACCAGTTATCGGGTCTTTAACTACGTAGAGCGGAAGCGCTAACTTTAGCTTATGCATAGGGTAGTAAACGTACATTGGCTTCTAATCTTAATATCCCTGTACTAGACCTAATGGGTCCAGATATCACTAGGGCACTAACTAGGGCATATAACGACTAGCGAGAGTCTGAGGAGATGTGCATGTTATGTGTTATAGCAGAGTTGCGGACAACTCTTTAGAAGCGAGTCAAAGATATGCCGGGTCTTCTCTAATAAAGTTTTACTTGCATAAGATGTCTGGAAGGCGAAGTCAGTCGACTCATCGCCTTTCCACCAAGATACTTGTCGGTACCGAGATGTCTAAGGGTATGCTTGTTCGGGAACACATACTTGAGTTCCAGATCGAACTAGATTCCAAAGACATAGTACCAGATGACGAGGTGGTGGAAGACGTCTGTCTTGCGTCCTTGTCTGGAACCTTCGAAGGCGTTATCAGAGACTTTAGCTTTAATAAGTTAGAGATGATAAACGCAGAACTTCT
Source organism: Chamaelirium japonicum (assembly GCA_947650365.1). NCBI lineage: Eukaryota > Viridiplantae > Streptophyta > Magnoliopsida > Liliales > Melanthiaceae > Chamaelirium > Chamaelirium japonicum. The sequence continues at coordinate 52,907,416 of OX393552.1, read as the reverse complement.
AAGGAGATTTCCAAGAGACATAGGATGGGATCAAGATTAAAGGCAAAGCCTTTAGTGCTTAACCTAGGTCTTCTATAGAAGAACCTAAGGGAGTAACTTATAAGAGATCGAATACTATTCTAGTGCAGAAACTAGTATGGACTCCTAAGTTTGGTAACGCTAAGGACGGAAGTGTTTCCGCTTTGGCGAGTGTAGGGGGTATTTGAAGATTGAGTATGGCCTCAGGATGTTAGGAGTTGAGTTGCTATCTAGTAGCAGTTCTTATGCTTCTTGGAATGTAGACTTCGGGTCTATAGAGATTCAAGGAAAGCAGAAGGCTACTTTATAGTGAATTAATCCTAACATAGGTACTGATGCCATAAGCCGCTGCGGAAGCTGTTAGATATGATTGTCTTAGTTTTTCCGAAATACGGATTTTGTTTTTTAGAGATGTAGTTATGTTTCCTCTTTGGTAAATGAAGTTTTTAGTTTTAGACAGCACCGTAGGTGTGTATCTTAAACTAAATAGATAGCTTCATTACTAGAGAAATAGATCAGAATAATCTCTTTATATATAATCCTAATTCGGAAATAGATTTCATGACAGCTGCAGCGTCTAATTTAAATTCATCTAAATCCTTCGGAGAAGCTGTCCCATTTGTGACCCCTCTGATTTAGATATTCTGCCTTAGATAAATTCAGAAGTGGAAGAAGGCCGAGTTTCTGTTCACAGAATCATCGGAGATCCTTCTAACCTATGAGTGTAATCTGGAAGGCAGAATAACTAAAAGGGCCACGAAGGTATGGGAGTTAGTTAATTTTGACGTCTATGGTTCCAAGAACGTCCAGACGATAGGAGTCTCTTCGATTTAATCGAAGGAATAAGTCACTATCGGACAAGTTCCATAAGATCCTGAGGGAGCATGGGATTAGCTCCCAGTTAAATGCTCCAAGGATGACACGTCAGAATAAAGTCTCCGAGAGAAGGAATCAGACCCTATTTGACATGGTCCATAGTATGATGAATATTGCCAAGTGTACTACCTACCTTTTGGTGGGGATGCACCTTAAAACAATAGCTTATATCTGAAACTATCTCTCATCTAGATCAGCACCTCAGACCTATAGAGAGCTATGGTCTAAGCGAAAGCTGACACTATAGTGTCTCGAGATATAGGGTTGTCCTGCACTTGTGCAAAAGGACAAGAGGGATGAGATGGAGATATAGTTCCAGGTATATCTGTTTGTAGGTTACCCTTAGGAGGCATAAGGTGGACTGTTCTATGATCTTGAGGTTTGGAAGGTAATCGTTTCTACGAACACCATCTACCTAGATCAGGATTATATTATAGACCATAAGTTTATCAGTAAGGTAGTTCTGGGTGAACTACTGGGTACTGGTAGAGAGTGCGCATTTGAAAACGTAGTGGGAGTAGATGATACAAGAAACTAATATACCAGACACTGTAGAAACAATTCACTTTTGTACCACCACCACTTCGTCGTTGTGGGACCATCAGAGCTCCTGAAAGATACTATAGAGAAACTTCGATAGTTAATCCAAAGTTTCAGGAGGATGATCCCTAGAGCTACGAAGAAGTAGTGGGAGCTTCCTTTGTACCACCACCACCTCATCGTTGTGGGACCATCAGAGCTCCTGAAGGATACTATGGAGAAACTTTGATAGTTAATCCAGAGTTTCAGGAGGATGATCCCTAGAGCTACGAAGAAGTAGTGGGAGCTTCCGACAGCTCTGACTGACAAAAGACCATGGAGGCAAGCTTGCATCAATGTCCCTTGGAACAGTCTTGACACTTATAGCACTATCACCCTTCGGGGTGTAGGAGGTGTATAAGAAGAGCACCCGGTTAAGACTTAAGTAGCTAGATTAGTTACCAAAGGAGAAGGGATTGACTATGTCAAAACCATCTCACTGGTAGCTATGCCTAAGTCTATAACGGATCCTCTTAATCCATCACAGCCCATTATAGTTGGGAGATCTGGTTGATGGATGTCAAGACAGTTATTCCCTAACGGGAATTTAGAAAGGACATATGGATGATGTAGCCCCAAGCTTTGTGTCAGTAGGTTAGGAAGATTTGGAATGCAAGTTGCAACGGTCCATTTATGGACTGATGCAAGCATCCAGGTTGGAATATCTATTTTGATCAAGGGAATCCGCTCACACGGATTTGATCAGAATGATGATAAACCAAGTGGGTACAAGAAAGGTGAAAAAGCTACAATGGTGTACATAGTACTTTACGTTAACGATATCCTACTGATTGAAAATGATGTAAGAATATTGTTTACGGTAAAGGTTTGTAGTCATCACAATTCGATGTGAAAGACCCTAGTGAGGCGAGTTATGCTCTGGGAATCAAGGTAACTCTAGATAACCAGAGCAAGGTTCTCTTGCTGTCACAGGCTACGCATGAAGATAAGATTCTAGCCAGATTCGTTTTACGAGGCTAGATATCTATTGCGTAGCAGGAATGATGGGTCGGTTTCAGTTGAACCCGGGTCCAGATCTCTGGACCAATGTGAAGGGTATACTCATAAATCCTCATTAAGTAAGGATTGTGAGTTAGTTTGCACTTCACAGGTCCTGATATCGATTGGACACACTGGATCTGACTTTGGTGTCAGATGTGCGTTCCAGAAAATCGATTTCAGGGATTATTTTTATCTTGGGATTAGAAGCGGTAGTTGGTAGAGTGTGAAGCAAGTGCATCACAGACTCTACCGCAGAGGCTTAACACGTTGTTGCGTGCGAAGTAGTATATCAGGTGGTAAGGCTTAGGAAGTTCTTAGAGAACTTGGGACGCGTACCAGAGGCTCAGTTATCTGTTGTTACAATAGAAGAGCGGTAAGCAAGGTCCAAGGAGACTAGGCACCACCGTTAGGGGAAACCCATCAAGTACAAACTCCACTTGATCTGACAGTTATAGGAGGAAATGCAAGTAGCGGTACTGAGGTGGAATCTACAGACAATGTTGCCAATTCCTTTAGGGAATTCCTGCAAAGGCTTTTTGGGCAGCATGTAGAAGCTACAGAGCTCAACACCGTTATTCCTCGTTAGACCTAGTGGGAGATTGTTAGAATTGGAGAGGTCTATAGCTCGTAAAAACCTAGTGTTTAGCTTTGTATGGTTGATAGTATATGATTGCATATTGGTACGTACCTTAGTACGTGTTCTGATTACAGAACAGAGAGCCATGGCTACATGGTAATCCACTTGAGTGGGAGACTCAAGGGACTGGTCCCATGTAACCTAAATACGTTCGCAGCTCTGATTAGGGTTGGTCGCCCTATCAGGTTAAGCTGTTGGGATGACAGAGCGTGGGTGTCTCCACCACGGTCATTACCAGGCACAGTGTCTGTGGCCGAACGGAACCAACACGGTGCACAGATCGATGAGCAGACATCGGTGCACTAAACCGTGTTTCTGCTTAGGGTAAAACGGTCCTAAACCCTGAGGAACCATGTCTGGTGGACTAACCAGTTGTGTGGTGCTTTGGCGCACCAATGTGTGAGGATCCGGATACAGTGATCCAAAACCACGGTGTACTGGGTTACCCGGCTGGCGTTGCATCAGCGTGTCACTCCTGCAGGCTATCCACACCCCTAACGGGAGGTGCGTTCCTTGGTCTGACCTACATTGTATTAAACCCTGGCCAGGTGGTCATCGGTTGGACTGGTGACGGATCCGGTTGCTCGAAAGAGTAATCGGAGGTACGATGTATGTGGTCAACCTGGAAGGAACCGAGTCATATGAGCACTCGAGTCTGACGGTATTCTCCACCGCTCGAGTTGCATCATGGCACCAGTGGAGGGACAGCGAGTTTACCATACTAAGCGGAGAGCAGGGGTATGTGGGAGAACATAGTAAGTCCGGGGGGATTGGAGTGCAGCCTGCGTCGCACTCTGGGTGGCTACGCAGGTTAACTCAGACTCAGAGGATCGATGGTACACTCGGGTAGTGTGTCGATCGAGTCTGAGTTGGAAGCCATGAACCCTGGTCCCTGAAGGTTCCACCTTATCGACATTATGTATGGTTCTTATACCATCTCATCGAAACACAGAACGTAGTTAGAGGAAGCGAGAAATCCAAGCATACGCTCCGTGAGTGCTTTGCACTAGTGCTCGGTAGATGCGTAGCTACGTGTGTGCACTAAGGGAAAACCCTAGGTTAGTGCAGAGACGCATGTAGCAATTCCTTGCCATAAGTGGACTTTGCCATATGGGTGCGATGCACCGGGACATGTTGCGAGTTGACTAGTTGACTTCACTAGGGGCACCCTACGGGAACCTCAGAGAATAGTGAAATCACTGGTGCACTTCACTTATGTGTGCCTTGCAAAGTCTCGTACACGAGGAACGGCCAACTAGTGGCATAAGGGCGTTTTGGTCATACCATGCGCCACTATGCACTAAGGGGGCCGGCCCTAAGTGTTGAGAGACTGGTCAAGGCCGGCCCCATTAGTTTCGAGAGGTTGTTGCCTCCGATGAAGGGGCCGGTTATGAGGCGCAGAAAACGGGCTGGTTTTGACCGTTTTCGAAAACAAGGAAAGGATAGAGATAAAGAAGAGATATATAGGGATAAGGCTTGAATCAATCATCCTTATCCATACTGTCCTTATCCATATGGATAGGCCGGCTATATATATGAGAAGGAGAGAGAGGGGGCACGAAATTAATAGAGCCATGCAAGCCCTAGGGCCGGCCATGGCATGGGGAAACCCTAGCCGCCCCCTCTCCTCTCTTCGCATCTCCTCTCTCGTCTCTCTCGCTCTCTCGCTTGCGCCATTGGATGGCGACTCGTCTTCCTCACGTGGTGTTTTGTAGAAGGAGAAGGCTCTTCGTATGGAGGCACTCAGAGATCCATCGACGAGGTGCCGTGCATCGTGTGAGATCGGGTGAACTAGAAGGCGTCTCCCGCAACCTTTTGCTGTCCAGAATCTGCACAGAAAATCAACGTTGTTTCTGCGGTTCCGGGAGCTACAGAAGTCCAAACGATGTGAAACTTGTTGGAAAAGTTGCGTCTCGAAGTTGGCTACCTGCAGTCCAAATTTCAGCCCAATCGGAGTTCGGAGCAGAAAGTTATGGCCGTCGCACCGAAGCTATGTCGAGCAGATCCGTAGCCCGTCTCCATCGACAAAGAAGAAATTTGTCACGGTGAAAGATTCCGCATGCAGGTATGACCTCTAACAAGTAGATCTAACATAATTAGAACATGCATTCATGCTAGTTTGTTCTTTCGCGTTAGATCATCGTTAGGGGTTCGCGTAGTTGCCATGCTAGATTCATACACGCATATGTAGATCGTTTCGATGAAAATTTTGATATGTAACGCACACCGCTCACGGTCCTCGGACCTTCACTTTGCTTCCGCTGCGGGCCTCTACCATGGATTTATTTCCAACATAATGTTCTTCATAAATTATTGAATGAGAAGGAGAGTGCCCCACCAATGGTGACTACACCTAGAAGTGAGCTTGGTTCTAACTCAATAAGTCGTCCTTCTCATATCATTCAAAACTTGGATAATATCTTCAACACAGTGGGTGTTTCTTATCCAACTAAGTCTAGAACCACTTTATTTGATAAACCCTCAGTCATCTTAGTCGATAAGTTTGGTAATGAGTTGGCTAAGGGGTATATTGTGACGGATGCGACAGCTGGAATATGTCACTCCAAACGGGTTGGAATTGGCGAAAAGAAAGTATATGCTGAGGAAGTGATTAAGCGTGATGCTTGTTTGTGGGATCCTCCATAAGATGGACATTATACTCTGACAAGTTATGTTCAAGGAGGGTTTCTTATATGGCTTGAATGTTGATTGAAGTATGTTTGATTATCTTCATCTTAGCTTTCTCTTGAAACTTAAAGACATGGTTTATTTATGTTTTATGTTTGGACGTATGTAACATTAAGTATATTTGGATGATTTGTTATGGATAATATTTATTATGACTATGTTTGTTATATTTGTTGTATATTCTGACCACTAAATGATTTACTTTTTATTGTATCAGGTAATTTTTTTTTTAACTCCGCCAATGTAATGATTTATGTTTGCATTGTCGGTCCCAAGCCCGGATAAAGGAGGAGGGAAAAAGATGAAGGCAAAGACATTGCAATTCTACAGATATTTTGGTGGGCTGATCTATAAGAGCGCAACTTAGATGATCGTATAAGGCTGACTTTCGTGAAACTATTATGTATTGTCATCTATGGTTTCTTATCAATCATCCTAAAATTTATAAATTGTTTGCTGCAAAATGAGCGAAAGATTAAGCGAGCTTAGTGAAATTGAAAATAATCAGAAGTATGTGTTATTATACTCGGTTAACTAGACTCCAGTTAACCACAACTCTCTTAGTTTCTTTCTATTGTCATCTTCTCTACTGCATGTTGGTGGATTTTACTGACTGATGATGACATCAAGGGCCATCACCCTTTTTCATGTTTGGTTTGTGTTTACAATGTAGGATTGTGCTACTCCCATTACCATTAAGGCTATATGTTTGCTATTGTTAGGAAGCATATATCAACTGATTTTATTTTTTCCATTGTTTTTTATATGCAGAATGAAACCAAAATTGCAATCAAAGAACCCCATGGAACTACCTTGAAGGTCCCAGATCCTTATGAGGTTGGATGCAACGAAGGACTCGATGCAAAATTCTTCCAGTTTTATCCTACGACTCTAACAAGGTAGCAAGGTTTATACAACAAGAATTGTTTTGAACATTACTATCTTGGCTATATGGAATGAAAGAAATAGAAAAACTTTTGATGGGACTAAAGATTGAACGTACATAGGAGCATCTAAGGCTTTATTTGTGGAGATAGGTCAGGTTGGTGTTGCCTCTATTTGCCCGGAGGCTCAGGAGCAAGTCTTAGGAGCAAATCTTGTAGAATTTGGGATTGATGTTAGGGACTAATAAAAGAGGATCTCATAGCTGATGAGGTTTTGGCTAAGGCTCTTGCGAATGAATGTCTAGAAAATTTTCCTGATTTGGGTGTTTTTTTCTCAGCTGAGTCACCAAGTGCAGCCCCTCTTCATCCAATGGTGAAGAGAATAAAAGAGAAGTGGCCAAAGGGTACTACTGACAAATCCACAAGAAGTAAAGGGGGTGGTCACAGTGAGTTTTTTGCTGGTTTGCACTAGTGCAAATTTTTACACTTGGGTTATTTCTGCATTTGTGTTTGAGCTTGCTTTTCCTCTATAAGCTATTGAAGAACATGTGCATTAGCTTGCCTGGTTTTAGAGATATCTTTTGGATTGCTCAACTGTATTTTGCATGTATTTTTTGTTTGCTTTACTTGAAGCTGGGTCTATGCTTGCCCATTCTGGGCATAGCCTAGTTTGTAATCACCTTTATTTTTTTTTATCTCCTCCCCCCCCACCCCCAAAAAAAAAAATTGTCTATTAGTGTTGCTGCTGATCTTAATATAGATTGATCTATTATGGATTTATGGAGTGAAGCTTGTATCTGTGTTGGGGTATGTTGATGGAGCTGATGATGTATCTATCTTGATGCTGAGATGAAATGTATAGTTTTGCTTTGGTTGTAACATTCCACATTATTATTTTTTTAATTTTTGAATGTAATTACTAATAGAGAAAAACTGTTAGAAATGAATAACACTATCATTAGTAATAACAACGGTCATTTTTTTGAATAAATGTACATGGTTACTAACGGTTTAGACCGTTAGTAATGGTCATAAAATAGTAAGCAATTATTAACGGTCAAATCAATTTTGAATAAGTGTGCGTAATTACTAACGCATGAAGTCCGTCACTATATTTTCTAACAGATAATACCGTTAGAAATATACCCAAAACAAACCAAAGAATGCGATTAAGAAACTATTAGAATTTAAATACTAACAGTCAGCAACAGTTAGGAACAATTAAATACTAATGGTAATTAACCGTGAGAAAATCCGTTAGGATAATTACCCACGGTCTATTCCTAATGATTTTTATCCGTGAGTAATTATTTTTCTAACTGTCATAAACTGTTAGGAATGCTTGCTTTTGGTGTAATGAGATGGAGCAGCTACAAAGCGAAGACGGAGAGAAAAAAGGCTAAAAACAGGGCCTGACGCCCTGGGCGCCAACCCGATGCGACCCAGCCATGTCCGCAGGAAACTAGCACCCAGGACGCCAGGCATCATATAGGCATGCGGAGGGACACGGTTTCGGTTGCGATTTTCATGGGTTTTCGAGATAACTTGTAGGGGTTTATTTCTATCTTCTCTCCTATGTCCTGCATGAACTTGGGACTATAAAAGGACCTCTAGGGATGAGAAGAAGAAAGAGAAGGAAGGATCTAAAGTCTCTTTGAGAGATCAAAGAGAGGGTAGCCATCATCGGGTTAGAGCGAGGGATTGGTTGGAGTTTTACTCCTTGTATTCATTTTCTAAGTGAATCCATAGATCGTCGTTGCCGGAAATCATCTAGTGTTTGGTGCTTCGGTATGCATTGATCGTTCGTTCTTCTCGAAATTGGTGTGCGCCATCTTTTGGTACAGTTCTTCGCACCTTCAACGTTCTTTTTTCGTTGCGAGGAGCCTCGGTGGTGGGATCAAAATTCCCAACAGCTAGTATCAGAGCTTTTCTCGTTGGATGATTCCTGATTGCATCAAGCTCTGAAGGGCGTCAAGACAAACAAGATATCGGATGACGAGTGAATTAAATATGATTTGAAGGTATCGAGCATGATTCGGATGTGTTTCACGAAGGTCGTGTTGGTTATTTCTCACGAGAGGTTTCTGCGGCAAAGTTGTGGGAAACTTTGGAAGGCATGTACATGACCCGGCCGCTCACGAACCGATTGTACCTGAAGCAGAAGATCTACAATCTTCAAATGGCGGAAGGTACGAGAATCACTGAGCATCTCTCGGTGTTCAATCAATTAACAGAAGAGTTACTCAATATCGGTGAAGACATGTGTGGGTGCAAAAATTGTACCGGACCAGATCAGAGCAGCATGGGCCCGCACAACGGCCCAAATGGGTAAGCCCGCCTGGGCTCACATGGGCCCACTCTACGAGGCTCGCAGATCAAGCCCTACCCCTTATTGAGCCCGAACAACGGCCCAATAAGGGCCCAGCAAGGAGGCCCAGAACCAGTGCCACGTCATCAGCGCCACGTCATCACTGCCATATCGGGCACGTGCCTACGCTATAAAAGAACCCCCAAGGCATCCAGGAGGGGGGTTGGCCATTCAATCAGTGGAAGAGAGGATTCAGAGCTAGAGCTTACTTCTCTCCTCCTAGTTCTTTTCTTGTTGCTCCGTGCAACCCCCACTGTAAAAGGCTTCTCTCGGCCTGTCGAGAGAACGCTTCCCCATCTTTATATTTATTATAGTGGAAACTAGGTGGCACCTCTCACCCGGAGACGTAGGTCGTAAGACCGAACTTCGACAACAACTCCACGTGTCATTCCTATCTCTCTACTTTCTAATCTCTAACTCTACAAACAATCTAATTCAATCAAGGCTGTGGGGTGAGATTCTCGATCAAGGCGGCTCGGAAATTTCCCCCCACAATCTTTGGCGCCGTCTGTGGGATACCGATAGAGGTCTTACCCACACCTCTACCGACTCCTATTCAGCTTGTGGTGACGAGCCACAAGTCCTCCTCCAAATCAACCTCAAAGCCTTCACCACGCCGACATCAACACGCTCAATGGTGAAGGCCAGCACCAACCCACCAAAGGCGGGTGCTGATCGGACAATCAACGTGCTAATCGAAGAAGAACAAGAAGTCTCGGTTGCAACCAATCGAAGAAATATTTATAAGCGACTGGGGCCACAAGGAAGTCATCCGGGAAGCCACAGCAATCGGCAGGACCCACCATTCCCGAGGCAACAATCTGGCAAAGAGCACGCCACCCAAGGGGACAACGATCTAACTACATACCAAATTTCGGCTGCTGATTTCCAGCTGTTGAACCTTCTCAAGCGGAACGCAGCCCTCGAGCAAGAGAGGGATTCCCTAAAGAAGGTAGCTGAAAGAGCGGGGGTTGTGGCCCACAACTCTCCAACTGCTGATGAAGACCAACCAAAGACTTTCGATTCCGCCCATTCAAGTCGGAAGCTCGACGGCAATTCGGCTACGCCCTCTCGAGGCTAAAGTCCGATAAAAAGGCTCCTGGCAACCCAGGTCAATCAAAGACCTTCGATTCCGCCCATTCAAGTCGGAAGCTCGAAAGCAATTCGGCTACGCCCTCTCGAGGCTAAAGTCCGATAAAAAGGCTCCTGGCAACCCAGGTCAACCAAAGACCTTCGATTCCGCCCATTCAAGTCGGAAGCTCGAAGGCAATTCGGCTATGCCCTCTCGAGGCTAAAGCTCGATAAAAAGGCTCCTGGCAACCCAGGTCAACCAAAGACCCTCGATTCCGCCCATTCAAGTCGGAAGCTCGAAGGCAATTCGGCTACGCCCTCTCAAGGCTAAAGTCCGATAAAGAGGCTGCTGGCAACCCAGGTCAACCAAAGACCTTCAATTCCACCCATTCAAGTTGGAAGCTCGAAGGCAATTCGGCTACGCCCTCTCGAGGCTAAAGCCCGATAAAAAGGCTCCTGGCAACCAAGGTCAACCAAAGACCCTCGATTCCGCCCATTCAAGTCGGAAGCTCGAAGGCAATTCGGCTATGCCCTCTCAAGGCTAAAGTCCGATAAAGAGGCTCCTGGCAACCCAGGTCAACCAAAGACCTTCAATTCCACCCATTCAAGTTGGAAGCTCGAAGGCAATCCGGCTACGCCCTCTCGAGGCTAAAGTTCGATAAAAGGCTCCTGGCAACCCAGGTCAACCAAAGACCTTCGATTCTGCCCATTCAAGTCGGAAGCTCGAAGGCAATTCAGCTACGCCCTTTCAAGGCGAAAGTCAGATAAAAATGCTCCTGACAATCCAAGTCAAGCTAAACTATCAACTATACTTATCCGAGGCGATGAGAATAAGTCCAGGGCAGACGTCGCCGCTTTGACATGCACCAAGTTTAAGGAGACATCTGTGGCACTCGAAGACAAAGTCCGATGCAACCAATGCCTCGGCATTCTACAAGCCCAAGGCCCAGCCCTTGGCACTCGAAGACAAAGTCCGAGGCGACCAATGCCCCGGCACTCTACAAGCCCAAGGCCTAGCCCTTGGCATTCGAAGACAAAGTCCGAGGCGACCAATGCCTTGGCACTCTACAAGCCCAAGGCCCAGCCCTTGGCATTCGAAGACAAAGTCCGAGGCGACCAATGCCTCGGCACTCTACAAGCCCAAGGCCCAGCCCTTGGCACTCGAAGACAAAGTCCGAGTCGACCAATGCCCCGGCACTCTACAAGCCAAGGCCTAGCCCTTGGCATTCGAAGACAAAGTCCGAGGCGACCAATGCCTCGGCACTCTACAAGCCCAAGGCCCAGCCCTTGGCATTCGAAGACAAAGTCCGAGGCGACCAATGCCTCGGCACTCTACAAGCCCAAGGCCCAGCCCTTGGTATTCGAAGATAAAGTCCGAGGTAACCAATGCCTCGGCACTCTACAAGCCCAAGGCCTAGCCCTTGGCACTCGAAGATAAAGTCCGAGGCGACCAATGCCTCGGCACTCTACAAGCCCAAGGCCCAGTCCTTGGCACTTGAAGACAAAGTTCGAGGCGACCAACACCTCGGCACTCTACAAGCCCAAGGCCTAGCCCTTGGCACTCGAAGATAAAGTCCGAGGCGACCAATGCCTCGGCACTCTACAAGCCCAAGGCCTAGCCCTTGGCACTCGAAGATAAAGTCCGAGGCGACCAACGCCTCGGCACTCTACAAGCCCAAGGCCTAGCCCTTGGCACTCGAAGATAAAGTCCGAGGCGACCAACGCCTCAGCACTCTACAAGCCCAAGGCCCAGTCCTTGGCACTTGAAGACAAAGTTTGAGGCGACCAACGCCTCGGCACTCTACAAGCCCAAGGCCCAGCCCTTGGCATTCGAAGACAAAATCCGAGGCGACTCTGTCAGTGGTTGGCCATTTAATCAGTGGAAGAGAGGATTCAGAGCTAGAGCTTACTTCTCTCCTCCTAGTTCTTTTCTTGTTGCTCCGTGCAACCCCCACTGTAAAAGGCTTCTCTCGGCCTGTCGAGAGAACGCTTCCCCATCTTTATATTTATTATAGTGGAAACTAGGTGGCACCTCTCGCCCGGAGATGTAGGTCGTAAGACCGAACTTCGACAACAACTCCACGTGTCATTCTTATCTCTCTACTTTCTAATCTCTAACTCTACAAACAATCTAATTCAATCAAAGATGTGGGGTGGGATTCTCGATCAAGGTGGCTCGGAAATTTCCCCCCACAATCTTTGGCGCCGTCTGTGGGATTCGAACCCACGACCATCAACAAGCAACCCCCCTCGGTTTCGCACAAAAAACCGAGTGGGGAAGGGATGGCGGCACACCATCAGCAACATGCCCCTCGGTTTCGTCAGAAAACGAGAGGGGGTGTGTGTCGGCATCAACAAGCAACCCCCCCTCGGTTTCGCACAAAAAACCGAGTGGGGAAGGGACGACGGCACACCATCAGCAACACACCCCTCGGTTTCGTCAGAAAACCAAGAGGGAGTGTGTGCCGGCATCAACAAGCAACCCCCCTCGGTTTCGCACAAAAAAAAACGAGTGGGAAGGGGGTGACAGCACACCATCAACCCACCCCTTGGTTTCGTCAGAAAACCGAGGGGGGGGGGTGCTCGGCGTCATCCAAACTTATTAGTCAATCCAATTCAAGTGGCATTCGCACACAAGGATCAGCCAAAGACGAAGAGTTATCTTCCATTGGGTTGGTTGAATAGCATCTCCACCAAACCTATTGAGTTGGCTGTACAAACTTCACAAGCAAAATTCCTCCTTCTTATCTGGGGGTGGACTCGTGGTAACCGCCGCGTCATCACTAGGGCCCGACTGCAGTCCCTAGTGAATACAGTAACTAGGTGCAGTTGGGTGTCGAACAGAGACGGATGAGTTACCGCGTATCGATGCCTCTTCAAGACGCGCGTAGGACACTCGGTCAACGCGTTCTTTAGAGTCATCTCTTTATGAAGGTGATTACCGGAAAAGTTACTCGTCAAGGTATACGATGTTTCACATCCACTTTGATCGGTTTTTCGGCACCGACACAATGGCACCTTATATGCGTTGAGCCGACACGTGTATGAAAAGTTATGGCTGTCAGAGGTTTTCGAGTGCCTTATCCCCGAAGCTGAGCAACGGAAAAGTTACACGTCAAGGCGAACAATTTTTCACATCCACTTTGACCGTTTCTTCGATGCCTACGCAATAACACCTTATACGCATTCATCCGACAAGCGTATGAAAAGTTATGACTGTCAGAGGGTCTCAAGGTCTTTTTCTTCGAAGACTAGCATCAGAATAATTACACGGCAATGACGGATGCGCTCACGCCCTCAATTTGGTTCGTTACGCGCCCAACTCGTAGCAGGCCAAGCGCCGGGTATGAAAGAAGAACTTGCACCTCTCCCGGCCCACACGTACGTGCTCTTGGCGACAACCGATCAGAATGGGAATAGGGGGTCGAATGAACAAAGCACCCTCCCGCGCATTCTCCTCATGTAATTCGTCACACGGCGACGATGACGAACCTAACTCATCCTCCCCTGCCGCGCACTCCGTCTCGCAGCGGACCGAGGCGACCCCTCCGTGCGTGTTGTCTCACAGCGACCCGAAGCAACCCCGCATGTCCTCTTCGCAGCAGCCCAAGCCAACCCAGAGGGGATCAGCGAACCACACCCGGGTGTCCCTCCTCGCATGTCAACGGCTTCCATGTGCATCCTCCAGCCACTGCCGTCCGCACCCAGCATCGACCACCGCTGTTGCAACAGCCGTCCGACCCATAGCACAGCACAAGAGAGATGGAAAGAGGAAGGACCTCGCGCACGGATCTCTCTCGCACCCACTCTCTCTCGCGAGGACCTTCTCTCTCGCCGAAGGCTCTCTCTCGCACCCGCTCTCTCTCGCACGGATCGCCACAGAGAATGGAAAGAGAGAGGGACATCTGCTCTCATTTTAGCCAAAGCAACAGAAACAAAAAAAAAAAAGAAAAGGGGGAGGAGGGGCCCACAGTCCCCCTCTTCCTCTTCTCCTCCGATCCAGTCGGGAGGGCCGCCCGACTCGCGCCTACAGCCCCCTTCTCCGATCCGATCGGGGCCAGCCCCCCGGCCCGCGCTCGGAGCCGCACGCCGACCGCAAGGCACGCCCCGCGCTGCAACTCGTGCGCAGCCCGCCGCCGACCGCCGCCGCTGCGCCCCACGCAGCCGTCTGCGCGCAGCCCGCCCGCTTTGCGCCACTGCCCCACACCGGTCCGGCCTTACTGGCCCCCGCGCCCGAAGCCGGCCAGCGCCCGCCGCCACCGCCTGCTTGCGCCCCGGCCATCGTGCGGCGCGCACCGCCGCCCGCCAACCTCCACGCTGCCGCCGCTGTTGCTGTGCCTGCGCCAACAACAAAGAAAAGAAAAAAAAACAGAGAGACATGCAGCTCTCTCACGTGAATGGAATGCAAAGAGAAAGGAAAGAGAGCGAGAGAAAGGAAAGAGAGAGACAGACATGCAGCTCTCTCACGTGAATGGAATGCAAAGAGAAAGGAAAGAGAGCGAGAGAAAGGAAAGAGAGAGACAGACACGCAACTCTCTCACGTGAATGGAATCACCTGTTGGGTACTATCGGACGGCTGTGATGTAGCCGGCCGGACTCGGATTTAGAAATTTCGGGAGAGCAGTATTCTAGCAATCTGTCGATTCGAGTCACCGTCAGAGAAGGAAAGAAAGAAAAGGAAAAAGGAAAAAGTTGTTCTTTCACCAAAAGGGTCTCGGCATGCTCTCGATACCCTCTCGGTAACCACTCGGTATGCTCTCGGTACCCTCTCGGTATGCACTCGGTATCCTCTCGGTACCCACTCGGTCGGAAAACGCACTACCTTTTCGGAAACACCCCCTTGCAAAACCAAGACTTTTTGGCTTGCACCAAAAGGGTCTCGGTAACCACTCGGTATGCTCTCGGTACCCACTCGGTATGCACTCGGTACCCTCTCGGTATCCACTCGGTCGGAAAATGCACTGTTTTTTCGGAAACACCCCCTCGCAAAACCGAGACTTTTTGGCTCGCGCCAAAAAGGGTCTCGGCATCGGCGGAAGAAGGCCCTGCTAATACGAACCACGGCACCGACAACCCTCGCCAACCGCGCCAGGATCCTAAAGCGTTTGCACCATGGAATCCCAGCCGACCCAGGGGGTCCTGACCCGACTGGGAGGGGGTAACTGTGGGTGCAAAAATTGTACCGGACCAGATCAGAGCAGCATGGGCCCGCACAACGGCCCAAATGGGTAAGCCCGCCTGGGCTCACATGGGCCCACTCTACGAGGCTCGCAGATCAAGCCCTACCCCTTATTGAGCCCGAACAACGGCCCAATAAGGGCCCAACAAGGAGGCCCAGAACCAGTGCCACGTCATCAGCGCCACGTCATCACTGCCATATCGGGCACGTGCCTACGCTATAAAAGAACCCCCAAGGCATCCAGGAGGGGGGTTGGCCATTCAATCAGTGGAAGAGAGGATTCAGAGCTAGAGCTTACTTCTCTCCTCCTAGTTCTTTTCTTGTTGCTCCGTGCAACCCCCACTGTAAAAGGCTTCTCTCGGCCTGTCGAGAGAACGCTTCCCCATCTTTATATTTATTATAGTGGAAACTAGGTGGCACCTCTCGCCCGGAGACGTAGGTCGTAAGACCGAACTTCGACAACAACTCCACGTGTCATTCCTATCTCTCTACTTTCTAATCTCTAACTCTACAAACAATCTAATTCAATCAAGGCTGTGGGGTGGGATTCTCGATCAAGGCGGCTCGGAAATTTCCCCCCACAACATGAAGAAGACAAACAAGGCGCTACTTCTTCTTGGTTCGTTACCCCAGTCCTACGAGCATCTGAATATCACGATGCTCTATGGGAAGGAGTCAATAAAGATGGAGGATGTCATGGCTATGCTTCTTTCAAATGAAATTCGTTTGAAGGGGGCAAGCGAGGAGGTTGCAGACACCCAGGCTAAATTGTTGACGGTGCAAGAGGGGGGCAAGAAGAAAAAGATGCAAGGTTCGTGCTGAAAGTGCGGTAGATCTGGGCCTTACAAATCGGAGTGCAAGTGGAAAGGTGGATCAAGACCAGATTGCTCAGGGTCATCTAGCGGCAATATAGTTGTCCAAGATGATGAATCCATAGATTATGCCTCGTCGGTGAGTATCGACGTGGGGGGGAGGGGGGCTCCTGATGGCTACTACTGATGCTACATCAGATCAAGACTAGATAATCGACAGTGGGGCCACACATCATATATTTTTGCACAGGGCATGGTTCGACAAGTTTGCGGAGTGCGATGGTGGCAGGATGATGACTGACGATGACTCCAAGGTGTCGATTAAGGGGGTCGGGGATATTCAACTTGAGATGTCTGACGGGTGAGTACAGACACTCAAGAATGTTGGTCATGTTCCGGGGTGGTGAGGAAATTTAGTCTCTCTTTCCAGACTAGATTCTCTCGGGCACAAGTTCATCGGAAGTGGTGGAGTTGTGGAGGTATGGGACGATAAATTTTTGATCATGAAGGAGGTCTTGAGTAGAGGCCTATACAGATTAGCCGGTGGAGCGGCGACATGGGCATGATGTTTGGCAACGTGCAAGGGTGTCGGTGGAGCTCGCTCAAGGGTGAGGGTGATCAAGATATGGGTTCCATTGACCAAGTCTAACGACTTGGGCAATCACCAAGCTAGGTGATTGGGCTTCCGATGCTGGGGCAAAGGGACGACGACGATCTGGAGATGGGTTCACAGTTCAAAGAGATAAAGTTAGTGTGCAAGGTTTTGGCTCTTGTCTTGCTTGAAGCCAAGGTGGAGATTGTTGAGGATGTTGGTTTAAAATAAGCACCCAACATGTCCAAGGTTCGTGTGCGAAGGATGGCGAAAGACGGAGCGGCTACGGAGCGAAAAAAGGCAAAAAACAGGGCCTATCGCCCTGGGCGCCAACCTGAGGCGACCCGGCCCCGTGCGTAGGAAACTGGCGCCCAGGGCGCCAGGCATCAGATAGGCATGTGGGGGGGACGTGGTTTCGGTTGCGATTTTTGTGGGTTTTTGAGATAACTTGTAGGGATTTGTTTCTATCTTCTCTCCTATATCTTGCATGAACTTGGGCCTATAAAAGGACCCCTGGGAATGAGAAGAAGAAAGAGATGAAGGATCTAAAGGCTCTTTGAGATATCAAAGAGAGGGTAGCCATCATCGGGTTAGAGCAAGGGATTGGTTGGAGTTTTACTCATTGTATTCATTTTCTAAGTGAATCCATAGTTCGTCGTTGCCGGAAATCATCTTGCGTTCTTGTGTTTGGTGCTTTGGTGTGCATTGATCGTTCGTTCTTTTTGAAGTTGGTGTGCGCCATCTTCCGGTGGAGCTATTCGCGCCTTCGACATTCCTATTCCATTGTAGGGAGCCTCGGTGGTGGGATTGAAATTCCCAACAACTCTCTTTGCCAATCGGCTACTGAGTGTCACCAAGGAGAGGGAAATCGAGAGAGAGGGAGAGAGATCAAGGGAGATGAGAGATCGAGAGAGGTGAGATGGAGATGGAGAAAGTGATGAGAGATCGAAAGAGGGAGGGGCGGTTGGTGGCATGAGGGAGATGGGAGGTACATGGGGGCTAAAATACTAGGACTAGGGCTTTAGAGGGGGGGGGGGGGGGGGACAGAGAGAGGAATGAGAGGACGGGAGAGATTGAGAGGGAGGTCAATGGCGTGAGATAGGGGGAGGTGGAGTGGAGATCGGGATAGAGAGTGAGGGGTTTAAGTGGAGATCGGGTTGGCTGTAGGGGTTGGTGGTGTACGGTTCGATTGGGGAAAAAAAAGTTTGAGGGTAGGGTTGATTGGAGTTGGTTGGATGGTGATAGTTGAGTGACGGTTGAATGGGTTGACTGGATTCTTTTCGGTGTGCACAGGGGGTTTGGTTGATGTTGTGTTGGTGCACATGGGATTGTTAAGTCGATACATTGCATGTGTCGGAACAAAATTCGGTGGCCAAAGTAAAAAAGGGTCATGGATCCCATGCTACCCACTAGATCGGGATCAGGCGCATGAGAGAGATAGTGTGCTAGAGTCGGCTAGGATCTCAAAATCCTAGCAGCCTAGATCGGACGACTGGTTGGATGTCGTGACCTACCTGGATCAGTGACGGGTCGCTACAGGGACAGATCCTGATCTGCAATATTCATACAATTAATTATAATTTATTAATTTAAATTGTTCGTTCTCACACGCACGCTCAATCACTTGCACACACACTCACCTTGGTAAAATAAAACACATTAGCGTCACCATATCGCCTTATGACCCAACCCGGGACCTATGGTCTGGTCTAACTTAGTCCAACCACATAGCACAAGTATCACAAAATTTGAATCAATAAACAATAAGGATTTAAAATTATTATTTTAGCAACAATAAATATAATTAAATAAACACATAAGGGGGTGCCCTCAGCAAAAGTGGGCTCGGGATTTTCGGGTATTACAGGGATAGGAACATCCTTGAACCAAAAACCATCACCCTGTCGAAGAGTCGCATGCGCAAGCCAATCAGCCGCACCATTCCCTTTCCGATAAATGTGGGACACCCGAATGACATTGCACCGAGCCACAAGGCGCCGACAATCATCCATCAGAGGCTCCACCGCTCGAGTAGAATCTAAGCGATGATGCACAACCGTTGAATCGCCTTCCACCACCAAAGGGGTAGCTGGCTAATGCAAGGAAACGCAACGTAACCCCATCCACAAAGCACGAGTCTCAGCATCAAGTACCGACGCACAGTGAAAACTGCTTGCTCCTGGCGGCCCATATAGTGCCACGATGGTTCCGAAGTACAAAACCAGTTCCTCCGGAGCCAGGTATGTAAGATCCGTCAAAGTTGAGTTTAAGACATCCGAGGTCCGGTGGAATCTATTGAACAAAGTGCGGAGAAGCACCCACCGACGTCGGGGAGGTAACTTGATCCCTCGAGGAGAGAGCCTAAGAGACCGCACCCGTCTCCATGATAGCGTTGCGTTTGCAGAGAGCTTTCACTTATAAATAGAAATGGAGTACGATTGCGCGATTTCCAAATATACCAAACCACCAGTAAAAATGGTGATATGGGTTTTTTTTTTTCCCAGCCCGTCAACAAGAACTTGGCATAGGCGGCCAACTCCAGTGGCAAACCCAAACCTCACTGTAAGGTCCGTAACCCTTTACACATTCTCTCCCCTTCTCTCTCGGTTCCATTAATGGAGGCGGAATGGCTCTCGTCCTGAGGAAATCCCAAATTGAACCGCTCCGCCTCCTCCTCCGCTCCCCCACCGCCGCCGCGGCCGCCCCTACTGCTGCCCATCCTCTCGATGGCCCCGTCTGCTCCAGAGGCCCGACCCGATCCGTACGAGAAACCGGACCGGCAGGAGGAGGATGGCCGCTGCGCCAACCTCGTGGTGCTCCTCTGCCCCTGCCTCGTCCTCCTGACCATCGTCCTCATTGTCGCCTCCATCGTCCTCGCCGTGAAGCTCAACCTCTTCTGCCACGGCCCCTTCCGCTCCGCCTTCGCCCACCTCGTTTCCAAGCACAAATGCCACCTCTGAATCCTAGGTCTTTCTCCACATCTGCTACGTCTGGATCGGACGCAGATTCCACGGACGATGACGCGGATCCTGAGGGAAAGGATCCGAAGCCGTCGGACTCGAAGGAGGTGGAGAGGGTCTGCAAGGTGATCGAGGACCTCTTTGCCTCCGACCGGAACATGGAGGCGGTCCTCGACGAGTGCGGCGTCGAGCTCGACCATGCCCTCGTGATCGACGTGCTCGACCGGTTCCGCCACGCCCACAAGCCTGCGTACCGGTTCTTCCGGTGGGCCGGCGAGAGGCCGGGGTTTTCCCATGATTCGGCCACCTGCAATAAAATGCTGAGCGTGCTCGGCAAGACACGGCAGTTCGAGACCATGAAGGGGCTGTTGGAGGAGATGGGGCAACAGGGGCTCCTGACATTGGAGTCGTTCAAGACCTCCATCAAGGCCTTCGCTGCCGCCCGTGAGATGAAGAAGTCCATGGGGATCTTTCAGCTGATGAAAAGATACGATTTTAAGGCGGGATTGGAGACGTTCAACTGCTTGATCGATTCCCTCGCCAAGGCCAAGCTTGGGAAGGAAGCACAGGCACTGTTCGATAAGATGAAGGATCAGTATCCTCCAAATCTCCGGACCTACACGGTGCTCCTCTTCGGGTGGTGCAAGGTGAAGAACCTGGTGGAAGCAGGGAGGGTGTGGAACGAGATGCTCGACAATGGGTTTAAGCCGGACATTGTCACCTACAACACCATGCTCGAAGGGCTGATTAGGGGTCAGAGGAGGCCTGAGGCGGTCAAGCTCTTTGAGCTCATGAAGGCCAAAGGTCCTGTTCCAAATGCCAGGACCTACACGATCGCGATCCAGGACCTGTGCAAGGCCGGAAAGATGGACCGGGCAGTCTTGTGTTTCCAAGAAATGCTGGATGCTGGATGCCCCCCCGATGTCGCGACATACACGTGCTTGATCGTGGGGTTCGGGAACGCCCGACAGATGGATAAAGTTTCAGGCTTGCTGAAGGAGATGGCCGAGAAGGGATGCCCTCCGGATGGGCGGACGTACAATGCTCTGATCAAGCTCATGACCAATCGGAACATGCCGGATGATGCCGCGAGGATCTACAAAAGGATGATCAAGAAAGGCTTCGAGCCCACGATCCACACTTACAACATGATGATGAAGTCTTATTTTCATGGGAATAATTATGATATGGGATGTGCTGTTTGGGAAGAGATGGGCCAGAAGGGGATTTGCCCAGACGTCAATTCTTACACGGTGTTTATTGGAGGGCATATACGGCATGGCAGACCCGAAGAGGCATATCAATATATAGTGGAGATGGTGAACAAAGGGATGAATGCTCCCCAGATTGATTACAATAAATTTGCAGCGGATTTCTCTCGGATAGGTAATCCAGACGTACTCTATGAGCTAGGACAGAAGATGAATTTCTCTGGAAAGTTTGAGGTGTCTAATGTGTTCAACGGTTGGGCCGAGCGAATGAAGAAGAGAGTCAAGACGAGAGTTTCCAATCAAACTGGGCGGCGGCTTTTCTGAATTCTGCTCCATATATAACATAGTATGGAAGGTCGCCCTTTGTATTCCTGGTATGCCGCTGATAATTCTGTCTTATTGATTGTATCAGTAATTAGGGGAAAAGTAGGGATAATTCAGTTTGTTTGTTTGTATTTGTTGTTGTAAATTTTTGTCAAATTATCTCATGTTTTCTTTTATTAATGTTTTTGGTGTTCTTGAAAATATGGTTTTGATATATCCACTTTGTTATGCAACGGTTTTGCGCATCAACAACGTGATTTTAGTCATTTCCTTCTATGTTGTTATTTTCATTTGGTTTGCTTAGTGATAAAGTTTAAAGTCGATTTTTACTCTGATTTACCTAGTGGTTTATTTGAGGGTCCATCAATTTTCCGGTCTCAGATCTAAAATATGTTAAAGAAATAAATGTTCTAATCTCTAAGAAATGTATGTGATAATGACCAAACACTTATATTAGGAGCAGCAACATTTTGGATTTCCACTGCATAGCATGTGAATCTATGACAACCACTGCATAGCATGTGAATCTTGCACCAACTACTATTCCTAATACAACAAGCCGAACAAAATCCAAATACAATGAGATTTTGGGTTGGATTCAGATTGGACCCTAATAGAGAGTCTGGAGACTGGGCACGGTGGATGTTGGTGAGGGTGGGGCATAGTGGATGTTGGGATGGGGGGGAGTGAGGGAGGAGGGAGTGACTATGGGAGGGGAATAATCAACAACAGACTCGCGCGCACAGATAGATAGATACATGGATAAACATATAGATAGACAGATAAACAGGCTGACAAAAGATGGAGCTTTTCATTTGGCCTGATAAATTTCTTGTGCCTATAATTTGCACGCTTTTATGATGCAAAATATTTGGAATTATACACTTTATTTTTTTGATGGTAGAACTACTTGCAGTCTCTTTAAAACACATTGAGAGAGAAGTAGACGAAGTTGAGTACTTCTATCTGAGGACAAGTGCTTGTTAATCAATCTACTCTATATCTATAAGTCATATATTCTCTTATTCATGTTGGGCCCTTGTTTGTCCAAAACTGGATCCGGTAAGTCCGTGGATCCTCTTTAGGGGTCTGAATCCTGTCCTATATATTAGAGCTGATTTTCTGGATGCTTTTTCTCCTTAAATATTTTTGGCAAATGCTCTTTACCCTTGAAGACCCACATGTTATGATTAGTTTGGGAAGAATTAAAAATAGGTTCGATTGCTCGAGGAATTAGGCCAAATCCAAACCCTAGAGATGAAAAGCAGAAAGAAAAAAGGGAAAGAAGGATAATACTACGTTTATGCAGGAATCTCATTTGAATATGTTTGCTCATATTTTAAATTAATCCATCAACCGTCCATTCTGTTGATATGGGCTACTAAGAGCCATCTACCATGCCACATAAGAAACTAAGTTAGGAGAAGGGAAGAGACAGAAGAAAAGGGTAGAAAGTGGTTTTATTGGAAGGAAAGAAAGAGAGGGATACGTTGTAGTGCAGTCATGTTCATACAACATGTAGGATCTTTATGCTGACTCTTCCTTTTATTATTATTGTTCTAACTTTATGACATACCACAATTATAAAGTGATGCAATCTTGGCCATTCATTAACCTTTACACTGATTAAATCCTAAACCCCCACGAGCCCCCCTTAAATGACAAAAAATTAGTTAAAAAGTCCCTTCCAAACTAAAATCAACAAGAAAGAAGTAAAATCAAAGCCAATATGAGTATCTTTTGAGCTTTGAGATCCTTGCGCCTTGTCCCTTGCCTTATCTCTAACTGCATCAATTACCCCAGATTGAAGTGTTTTGAGTATCAATGGCTTCTGAAGAAGCGATGGCAGCTAGGTGGACCGAGCGAAGGGTTAATCCGCCGCGTGTTAAGCAAGCCAAAGAATTGGAGAATACGACAATGACCGACGAGCGTGAACACGAGATGATCTCGATAACAGTCAAATGGTTCCACTGGAAAGGGAATTCTATTATGGAGTCGGGGATTTCTATTATGGAGTCGGAGTTGCGGAACTCCATCCTATCATACAAAAAGTTTCCTGTCCTGCAACAGAATAGCATGAGCATGAAAGAGTACACGGAGCTGATCTGACGAAGTCGATAGTGCTATTGATTATTAGTATTTGGCGGGCTTGCGCATGGCTGTCGAAGGAGTCAGGGGACTGCGGGAATCTTGACTTTACAAAATGTGCGACAGAACGCAAGTTGAGCGAAAGGAGCAAGTTGCACGGTTTTATCATTCACTGAGCAGCTCAAGCCCAGCAATTGGTCCTATAATTTGGCCTTACTGTAAGTGTAAGCTGGTCTGGATGTCGGAATTGCTGAATTTTCTTTTGCTAGGCTTGCATTTCCGATTTGTATTCTATTTGTTTTCTCAATAACTGGCACTTCATTGGTTGATGACCTAATTCTTGTTTTTTTTTTAAAAAATCGTCTTATTTTCTTGATTTACAGTACAAAAATATTCTTCTAAGCAGTCTCTTAATCTATCTTCTACTGTATTGATGGCAAAAGGCTAAAAGCTCATGATATTACATCTCAATTTTCTTGGGGGAGTTTGTCTTATGTCCATTTAATAACATTCCATTAAGTACAGGTCCCGACAAAACTTTTCTATTAAGAGAGATTCATGGTTCAAAGTTTAATTGAAATAGGTCTAGTGTAGTAAAATGACTCATGTGTTCTCCCATTAACCATCTAATTAATCCGGTTTGAGAACACGATCCGAAACGTTTTTGCCGTGTTGTGAAACCCTAACCCTAATTCTATAACCTAAATAGAGAACCCTAATCCTAAACTAATTCTATATCCTAAATATCGAACCCTAGTCCTAATTCTATTTCCCTAACAGTGAACCCTAACCCTAAACCCCTAAACGAAATAACTGTAGCATTTTTTTTTGAAAGATCTTGCTATTTTTAAAAAATTACTACAGTAGAATCACTGTAGCAAAGAGTAACAACTGCTATAGTGGTTTGTGTCAACATCTGGATTTTAAAGGATTTGTTGTATGGGTGAGTATCTCAAGGATATATTTGATATTTTAAAAAAATAAATAAAAAAAAGGTTAAAAGGGACCTCTTATGCGAACAAAACGATGTACAAGATTTGGTCTCTGTAAGTACATTTTTTGGACTTTTTGTAAGCTGAAACTTTTGTCTGGATCTATTGTAAGCGTAACCTATATTAAAGGACCTGCACCTAATTATCCCAAATTTTTTTATAGCAACTATTCACATTGATTATAGAACAATTTTCTGTTGGCCCTGATTGGATCTAAATTTCCCGAACCCAATATTACATCGGTTATCCGAATTTTTTTTATAAAGTTGATATTGATGGGTGCATCTTTCCCCGGTGTTTTCTATTCTTATTTTGCTTGAAAATTTTGTAATGTCGGACGATTTCAAGGAGCTAGCTTATGATCTTGGAATCAAATTATTAGGAAGCACCACACCGAGCACGGGAAGGGCCTATCTAACACCAATAGGAAGTTGCTGCATGACCAAGCAAAAGCGCTTCACACGGGAGTGGGAGCGCCACATCGAGCTGAGAACAGGTATTGAGTCTAAGATCGTTCCGAACTTGTCGTTTCTATTTCATTTTAAAAGTAACGACTAGTATTTGTTCCTGTGGAATGAAGAGTTTTTTTTTTTTTTGAGAATCCCTCTTGGTGAAATGAGGGGGGGTTCGACTATGACCCTTACTAGTTTATTAAGGGAAAAGAATGTACAAATTTTGCCTAAGAGGTACCAACACCCCAGGTGGAACCCCATCCAACACGGCTAACACAAATAGTCTACGAGCTACCCTAGAAAAACAAATAGCCTCTAAGTCCTAAGACTATTAAGCCCTTGATCTTTCCAATTCACGGATATGGGCTAGGAAAGGTCTCGAACCTTTCCCTTTAATAGAGAAGCTGACAGCCGAAGCTAAATCAAGAATGATGTTATCTTCCAGCATGCTAAGAGGTATCTATGCTTCTCCCCCTCAAGGTTAGACAATTGATCCCGAAGGTTCCGAATGAGGGGGGTCGGTTTCTCATGTCCTGAATGTTGAGTGCTCTCGAACGAAAGTCGTGCAGTATGGAAGGGTTGGAACATCTATGCGGGCCGAGCTAGACCATGGTGGTCGGTGGAATGAAGAGTAAATGGAATTTTATCGTTCCGTGTGTTTCTCTGCCAACTGCACGTCTGTGGGCATCGAAATTAGCCCACGGATTGGACCCGACCCGCATGCGAACACGGCCCACACACAACGGCCCGCATGCGAAACACGGCCCGCACACAACGGCCCGCATGCGAAACTCGGTCCATACACAACGGCCCACATGCGAAACCTTGGCCCATACACAACGGCCCGCATGCAACTCGGCCCACACACAACGGCCCACAAGCGCAACTCGGCCCACGCACAATGGCCCACACACACAACGGCCCACAAGCGCAACTCGACCCATACAACGGCCCTCATGCGAAATTGGACCCGCATGCGAACTCGGTCCGCGTGCAAACTCAAATCGCGCGCCGTGGCCCAACTCAAAGCAAACGGGTCCCACAGGACCCGCGACTCGAACACAAAGAGGGGGGCCCACCTGCCCCCCCTCTTGAAAACCGTGCCCCCCTCCTCATGGAGAGGTGGGGCCGGCCATAAAAGAAAAAAGAAAAGAAAAAGAAAAAGAAAAAGAAAAGAAAAAGAAAAGAAAAGAAAAAGAAAAAGAAATCAAAAACCGCCTCGATGCGGGGGGAGGTGGCGTGGACGTCTACGCAGCCGTAGATCCGCGACGATCCCTCGATCCAACGGACAAGATGACGTTGTGTCGCCATCCGATCCAAAAGTGCAACAAAAAAATAACAACTCGATCTTTAAAGATCAAGTCACATCTAGCCCATAACCACCCCAACTAAAAAGGAGGGGATCGGGTTTGTTTCCTTGAATAAAGGAACAATATCTTGATGGTTATGGGGGGAGATATCGGATGAAACAAAAAGATTTCAGATTTATCTCCCCCAACCGCTCCCCTTTGCCTATAAATAGAGGGGGTGGGGGAAGGCACAAAGGGTCCGAAAGCCGAAGACGAAAGAGCTCCGCAAGAGAAGCTCCAACGCTTGAAGACCGAAGGCTTCGCGAGGCATGGCAAGCGCGTCCTACGGGAACACTTAGCCCATCAAGTCCTCATCAAAGCGAAGACCTTGCACTCGAAGATCAAAGCTTCGACTCCTCGCACGAAGAAGAAAGCTTGGAGAAGAAGACCCGGAGTCGTCGTCATCCCGACTTCTCCAACGATCTTCATCAACTCCGAAGAAGCCATAAGCAAAGGGCGGAGAAGAAGATCGAAGCCGACAACACCCCGTCGTCTTCAACAAAGGCGTCGACTCCTCGCACGAAGAAGAAAGCTTGGAGAAGAAGGCCTGAAGTCGGTGCTACCCCTGCCGTCTTCATCAACAAAAGCCGACGCTACAACCGTCGCATAGAGATCGGTGCTACACCCGCCATCTCCAAAAGAAGCCTTCAACTCCGATCAAGCCAAATACGCCCGGAGAAGAAGCCGACACCACAACCGTCGCATAGAGATCGGTGCTACACCCGTCATCTCCAAAAGAAGCCTTCAACTCCAATCAAGCCAAACACGCCCGGAGAAGAAGCCGACGTCATAACCGTCGCCAGGTCGGAAAACTAGAGACGCAAAGGCTCTGCAAAGAAAGCGCCTCGCTCTCGACGACCGAAGGCTTCACGAGGCACGGCAAGCACGTCCTACGGGAATCCTTGGCCCTTCAAGTCCTCATCAACGTGAAGACCTTGCACTCGAAGATCAAAGCTTCGACTCCTCGCACGAAGAAGAAAGCTTGGAGAAGAAGGCCCGGAATCGTCGTCACCCCGACTTCTCCAACGATCTTTATCAACTCCGAAGACGCCATAAGCAAAGGCCGGAGAAGAAGATCGGAGCCGACAACACTCGTCGTCTTCAACAAACGCGTCGACTCCTCCCACGAAGAAAAAAGCTGGGAGAAGAAGGCCTGAAGCCGGTGCTACCCCTGCCGTCTTCGTCAACAAAAGCCGACACTACAACCGTCGCACGAAGATTGGCGCTACCCCCGCCGAAAAGCCAAGCCGACGCCACAACCGTCGAGGAAGCCGGAAGAATAAAGAAGCCTTGAAGAAGTAGCCATCGCCGTTCGAGAAGAAGATCGAGTCAAAGCTAAAGTCAAAGCCAACGCAAGAAGCCAAAGCAAACGCACCGGTAAAGCCCGCGCTAAAGCAACGCACGTGCCAAAGCCAAGCAACTACGACGGTCACGAGCAAAGCACCGCACGTTCTAGCCGATACGACGCGAAGTCCGGAAGAACTAAAGCATCGCAAGTCTCTACCCGCCTACGTTCAAGCGTAAGCGCCAAAGCAAAGCAAACGCCAGAGCCACGCCAAAGCTACGCCAAAGCCGAAAGCTAAAGCCAAAGCTGACGCCAAAAACACGATCGACGCCGCGAACCGACGATCAAGGACGCCGAGGTCGAGCAAGGATCGAGGAAGACCCAAAGACCGAGGAACGAAGCCCAAAGCCTCCCTAGCCGAGAAAGCGCGAAGCACGGAAGGGACAAAATCAACGGCCGATATTCCTTAGCCTCTCAAGAAACCCTCACCCTGTAAAGACCTCTGTCCTGGGCAACCCCTTCAGAGCTCTCGCATGAATACCACGTGGAGACGCGGATCAAAGGGACCCTCCAGAGGATCTCTCCCACAATCTCCTGATCAAAAAAATTTGTAATCTCGTGTGACCCGCAATAAAGACGACCCGAATCTTTTTTCCGCGCTCACAACGTCGAACCATTGAATTAACACTAAAAATGATAAATTACAAAAATATCCTCTTCCGGATGAGATTTAAGCGGAACAGCTGTTTTGCATGCCAAACACCCCCCTAATAGCCCTAGACCTTTGAGTCTTGAGTAGAAGAACAAACCCATAAGACCTGTTTGTATTCGGTCAACAGGCTAACTAGTAAAGTAAATCAGAAAGATACTTTGCTACTGTTTGGATTCAGAAAGATATAGTAAACTAAATGGTAGGATATTTACTAGTAGCTAAAAAGTTTTACTTGGAAAAAGCCAAGTTAATCTTTTGATTTACTAGTAAAAGGCTCCGTTGACCATGCCACGTCAGCTAATGGCACAATCTAGAGAGCATCACATGATAGATTCAACTATTTAGGGAGTGACATGTGGTCTTGTCGGCCACCACCCTGCTGTCCACCACCCGGCTCATCACCAGCACCCCGTCGACCACCACCACCCCGTCGCCCACCACCCCGCCGCCTACCACCCTGCCCGCCACCACCACTCCGTTGGCCACCGCCACCAACACTGTCCACCACCCTTGCCGGCCACCTTGCATCGCCGCCGCCCTGTTGTCGCCTGTCTGCCACCACCCGCCGCTGCTTGCCACTGTGCGGCCTGTGGGCGGCGACGGGTGGTAGCCGACAGTGCGGCAGTGGGCTACCGGTGGTCGGCGAGGGTGGTGGCTGGCGGCGGGTGATGGACGGTGACCGACGGGGCGGTGACATGTTTGTTGGTGGCTAGCGGGATGTGGTGGACGACTGCGGCGGCGAGTGATTGATAGATTTATTTCTGATTTACTTTACTGGTCAATCCAAATAGCCATCTAAAAGTATTGGTTTACTTTACAGATCAATACAAACAGCAAGAAGTAAATATGATTTATTAGTCGATTTGAAAGATTTACTAGACCACATCTAATTTACTTTGCGGGGCCCTTAAAGGTTACCAAACGTCACTGAAGTACAACGCTTACACTACGCCCAGCGTTGGCTGATAGCCTCAGGAGTCATAACATTGCCAAGGAGGGCTTGGAAGAAAACGGAGGAGTTGACCATGACCAATAGCAGTTCATCGTGGCCGTTAATGACACACTGCACCTATCGTGGCCGTTCATTTTAAAAGAACCGATCAATTTTAGTTGGGCTTCAGAATTCTATAAAAACAGAACCAATTCGGCCCCTGAACACCCCCGCAATATATTTTAAGGCAAGCTTTGTTTCCGATTCTACACACTACACTCACTTCTTACATCACCATTTCAGCATAGGGCATTTCATTCGACTAAAAAGGTGTCCAATACTTTTTTATTTTTTTGTTGCTATTTGTACACACGAAATTACTAGGGTCAACCTTTTAAGAAAAAAGTTACTAAGGTCCCTGGCCTCCCCTTCCTCTTTTTTTTTTTTGTCTTTTCTGGCGGCATACCTGACGATGAGACTAATCGACCGCAAAAAGGGCATCTAATCTGGTGGCCAACTCATCCCGCCGGAAACGATGCCACAAATTGGGTGGCCAGCTTATCCTGTTGAAAACAACATCACAAATCTTGCGGCCATCTCATTCCGCCAAAAAACAAGGGCATCTAATCCGGCGGCCAACGTGGCCGCCACAAAAAGATGCATCTAATGCGGTAGCTACGCCGAAAAAATCCTTTTGCGATGATTGCTTTCGCGACCACCATTTTCAACGGTTAGGCCCCTGATTAAGCTCTTTTTCAGTCAATTTTGGCAACCACTGCTTTTTATTGCAGTGCCTCCACCCCCTGCCCCATCTCCCCAACCCGATCGTCGCTCCCCCCCCCCCCCTCTTTCCTTTCTTACTCTTCCTCTTTCCCCCTTCACCCTCTTCCTCATCCCCCATCATTCTCCCTCTTGCTCTTCCTTCATGGAGAAGCGTCGGGCGAGAGCATCCAACATGCATGTCAGTCAGGAGAGACCGACATAGAATGGAATTTTCGGTGGCTATCCACTCAGCAATTCCACATCATGATTGGGAGTGACCGACACATCTCCAATTAAGGAGGAGGAAGAGGGAGAAGGGTGTTGGAAAATTCTAACCGTTCTATACTAGCAAATTTGAGCTTAATCAAATCCTTTATATTAAATAATTGATTATTTAACAAATATTATTTTCACGCAAGCAAAGGCAAGCAAGTCACAATTTTCTTTTAGAAATTGTTTGCCAAGGCAGAGCGGGTTCTATGGAACCGTCATTCACCTTGCTGAACTTTTCTAAAAGAAAGAAATAATCTATCTAAATTATCTCTAATTATTTAGATTTCTCTATTAGATGCAATTCGATTAATTTAGATCTAATGTTAGGATAAAGGAAGAGTTAGAAACTCTGGCCTGTGGTCGAAGCGTACTAGGCACTGTCCCAAGAAACTTATTGCCCCCTCGTGCGGGTCTCGTGGCAATGGTTCTCGGAGATACGACGACCCCGGTCAAGCGACCTCCTTCTCGTCGGCACGACTCCAAGAAGGCTTTACGAACCTCCTACAACTTGCAGGAACCCAGCGACTCGACGACGATCTTCTCGAAACAGTGATGCAGCACCACAGCAGAGGTTTGATCCGAGAGAGGGAGTCTCCTCGGAGCAAAAGGGTAACACTATACCATGAGCTTGAGAGAATATGAGAGGGAGAGGCAGAGAGTAATTCCGATATTCGGAGTGTTCTCATCCCATGGCTGCACCGGGCCTTATATAGGCCTCGGACTGTTAATGGGAGGTTGAAAGAGGGGAGCGGTTAATGGGCTGCGATTAAGCCCATTAACCTCGCACGTTAAAGCTCGCAGAGAGCAGCCTTGTAACGGCTAGCATGCAGCAACGACTAGTAGCCCAAAAGGAATTTCATAAATGATGGAGGACTTAAAAGCAAAAATAAAAATATGGCAGGTGCGGACCAGCCTATTTCAGAGGTGCTATCGTGTCCGGGTCCGCGGGAGCACACACACGCGCCGCCTAGCCCATGCCCAAGCCCAAGCCCAGCCCGGCGCTGCTCGGCACGGCACGCACGCGCGCGTGTGTGTGAGCTAGTGGAGCCCCTCTTCTAGTGTGATGACTAGTTGGGGGAAGTGGGCAATCCCTTATAAAGTGGTAGAGGATTTCTCCCCTTACCGATATGGGACTAAACATTTGGTTGTGTGGTTTTCAAACACTCATCCAACAATCCCCCACATGTGTTTAAAACTACTAAATATTAAATAATAAAAATTTCAAAATGTAAAGTAAAAAGACTTTGCTGGATTCCTTATACTACGCAGTAGGTGTAGGTACCTTCCGGTTTGAACCTTCACTTAGTACAGTTGTATACATCCGTAAGGACTTGGTGGATTATGCCTTGAACCAGCCTTATTTATCGGGTTTCTACAAGTAGTATACGTAGTATAGTTTTCGATGGTTCTAAGCGGGTTGCGCTATTAATGGCTTTACGCAGATATTTTTTCTTGTATGTTTATAGGGAGCAGCCCTGGTCCCAGAGTTGCGGCTTCACAACGACATACATATAGGTAAGTCCTAATAGGGGTGTGAGCAAGGTGACACCCACCTCATGGGTCTTGGACTTATTAAGAGTTTTAAACTCATCCTACCCCTTACTTTTAATAAGCATTGACGTTATAGGGACGAGAGCATTATTCAGTGCTCCTTATTTTCAATCACTACTACAGTTTGTTTCTACCCATTGAACTTCCGTGAGGTTGGGTTCCCACTGCGGTGATTTTTCTTATGGGCTTAATCCCATCCCCCTCGACGATTCTAAGACCACTGTCCTAGAGAGGCCCTTAGTTAGATGATCCGCCAAATTCTTTTCGGATCTAACAAAGTCTAGGGCAATTATTTGATTTTTCATCATATATCTGAGAGATCTATGTCTCACTTTCAGATGTCGATTTATTTTCACATCAGTGTTTTCTTGATTATATTTATCAATAGCTGATGGACAATCACAATGGATAGATATAGCTGGTAAAGGCTTTTCTATCAATGAGATCTCATATAGAAGATCTCGAAGACATTCTGCTTCTGTGCTAGTGGTATCTACTGCTATCATTTCTGATTCCATGGTACTCCTAGCTATAACGGTCTGTTTGGTGGATTTCCAAGATATGGCTCCACCTCCTAGTAGGAATACATAACCGGTTGTGGACTTAATCTCTATTGAGTCACGAATCCAGTTAGCATCAGAGTATCCCTCTAACACAGCTGGATATCCACTATAGTGGAGACCATATGATATGGTTCTCTTAAGATATCTAAAAACTCTTTCTAACGCGTTCCAATGAGACTCATTCGGGTTAGACGTATAACGACTAAGTCTATTTACCGCGTAAGCGATATCGGGTCGAGTATAGTTTGCTAGAAAACCTAACGATCCTATGATTTGATCATACTCGCTCTGTAGTTTAGGAAGTCCAGTGTTTTTTGTCAGATGGGTATTTGAATCATATAGTGTGGATACCAGTTGGCAATCGGGGTCGTAAAATTTTCTAAGGATTTTCTTGACATAGTGGGATTGGGATAGTACTAAACCATTGTCCTTCCTAATGATCTTACTGTTCAAAATAACGTTAGCTTGTCCTAGATCTTTCATGTCGAAGTTTTGGGACAAAAAATGTTTGATATCATTTATGATTTGTATGTTTGAACCGAATATTAGAATATCGTCAAAATACAAACATAAGATGACAACATTATTATCATCTACTTTATAGTATACACATTCATCCATTGTATTTATATCAAATCCATATGATAAGATAACTTCATCGAATTTCATGTGCCATTGTTTTGGAGCTTGTTTAAGTCTATAGAGGGAATCAAATTAACTTGCACATCTTTTCCTCTTGTCCAGGTGCAGTAAATCTCTCGGGTTAGTCCATGTATATTTCCTCATTAAGGTCGTCATTCAAGAAAGCAGTCTTAACATCCATTTGATATATGACTAGCTTATAGATTGAAGCTAAGGCGATGAGGATCTTAATCGTGGTTATTCTAGCGACAGGTGAGTAGACATAAAAGTAGTCTACCCTAGGTTTTTGGGTAAAGCCCTTGGCTACAAGTCGTGTCTTAAATTTATCTATGGTGCCGTCGGGTCTAAGTTTCTTCTTAAACACCCATTTACATCCTATGGTTTTGCAACCAGGAGGTAAATTGGTAAGTTCCCAGGTATGGTTTTGAAGTATGGATTGGATCTCGTTATCTATGGCTTTCTTCCAAAAGGGTGAGTCTAGGGACTTCATTGCATCTGTATAGATGGAGGGAGAGTTCTCCATCAGAAGTGCATAGAAGTCATCAAAGACTTTTTCTACACGAGCACGTTTACTTTTCCTAGGTTCGGTTTGGGTTACCGGTTCAGTCTGGTCTTCAGGTTCTAATTGGACTTCGGGTTCGATCTGAGTTACTTGATTAGAACTGGAGGCCTGGTTGTTGGTATTAATCCTAGTCTTATGAGGGAAGATATTTTCAAAGTATGAGGCATCTTTTGCTCCGATTATGGTGTTATTGGCTATTTCGCTTATTTCAGAGTTAAACATTAAAAATCGATTAGCGTTACTGTCTGAAGCGTAGCCGATAGAGATAGCATCTACAGTCTTAGGTCCTATCTTCTTTCTTTTGTTATCGGGGATCTTTACCTTAGCTAGCCACCCCCACACTTTTAGATATTCTAAGTTAGGTTTTTTATGTTTTCATACTTCGTATGGGGTCAAGTCATTGTGTTTAAAGGGAATGCGGTTAAGAATAAAACATGCTGTTATCAGGGCTTTCCCCCCACAAGTTCTCTGGCGCTCCAGAGCTTATTAACATGGAATTGACCATGTTCCTTAGGGTCATGTTTTTTCTCTCTGCTACACCGTTGGATTGGGGAGTGTAAGGAGCTGTGACTTCATGGAGTATTCCATAGTCTTCACAATACTCACTTAACTCATTTGAGGTGTACTCCCTTCCTCGATCTGACCTAAGGATCTTAATGTTTTCGTCTAATTGGTTCTCAACCTGAGCTCTGTAAATTTTAAATTTACTGAGTACTTCATCCTTAGTCTTAATAAGGTATACATGGCAATATTTTGAAGCGTCATCTATGAACGTTACAAAATATCTATTGCCACCTCTCGAGGTTCTTCCAGAATCACAGACATTGCTGTGAATTAGTTCAAGTATCTTGGAGTCTCGATCGATAGTTTTAAAGGGTTTTTTAGGTTATTTGACTTCTACACATATCTCGCACTTGTCGAGATTCCTAGTATCGGATTTAAAAATAATGTTTAGGGTCATGAGTTTCTGATTAGAATTATAGTTCACATGACATAGTCTTTGGTGCCAAGTGACAGAAGACTCAACATTCAGAATTATAGACGAATGATTAAAAACATTCAATTTAAATAAGCCATCACAGAGAAATCCTTTTCCAATAAAATTTGTTCCCTTAGTTATTACAACTTTATTGGACTCGAATACAAGCTTGTACCCATGTTGTACTAACAAAGACCTACTAATTAGATTTCTCCTAATCTCCGGAACGTGGTGGACTCTGCGTAGGGTTAGGATCTTCTCCGATGTCAGCTTCAGGTCGATCCGTCCTATCCCTAGCACACGAGCCTCAATATTTTCCTCATGCTTACAGCTCCTCCACCTGAGACCTGATAGGGGAAAAAAAAAGATTGATCAGAGCAAACATGAATGTTAGCTCCTGTGTCAATCCACCTGTTACAACCTTAATGTGCACACTCAATGATACGGTGGAGACACAAGAATATGTTCCACTCAATTGCTAAAAGATGGTGAATGCAACATTAAAATTTCCTAGACACTAAGGTGTATGCAACAAATATGAGAGTGCAAACTAGGGTGAGTGCGTTGTAGACAAGATATACTTGAGAGTCCCAAGGTCGAATCTACAGGGAATGAGATTGGTGAACGATTGAACAGTGCTACTAGAATTTAAGAGAGCTAGTAAGTAGATATAATGGTGAAAATGGGAGCAAGTGTGCATAAGGGATTTGTACCACTGATGGTGGTGAAGTTTTGTAAGGAGTGATGTAGAGATGAGAGAGAGCAAGGGTATTGAGAGTGACCCAAACCCTTCCCTTTTGCTCCTTCTAGAGGTGTACACCAAGATGGGAGGAAAAACTAATGAGTTTACCTTCCACAAAGATATTTAAATCAAAACACATTAATTTAGAAACAATAGATTCATTCTCAACAAGACATTTTTAATCTTTGAAAACCAAATCCTAGAATAGTCCAGGTGTGGGCACGAAGAGTGAATCCCAGACATCAATGATATCACTGATCAAGCAAAACTACTCATTGTCTCACCGATATTGAAACGTCTAGAAGTTTAAAGAACTTGAACTAACAACGACAATGCATGTGTGACATACAATGTGAAATGAGTAATCAAGAACAAGAAATTTCAGAAAATGAACATTCCATTAAGCATTTGAATCATGGTGTAAATCCTCTTGAAATTACAAAAGGAGAGAGAGCTTGGACCTTCTCTCGAACCCTAGCGATGAACTTAGCCACTCATTATTGGAATAAATAAAATATAGAAGAGAGGTGGATGAATGAAATTCCGGATCACAAATCCATCCCAAAATCGTGAATTCCCCCCATAGCCATTCCGAGCCCCTTTATATAATAGATTCAATCCCTGAGATGAGATCTCTTAGGATCCATTGTGTGCCATTTAAATTCCTAATGGCTAGTGGCTACTGTGGGTGCAAAAATTGTACCGGACCGGATCAGAGCGGCATGGGCCCGCGCAACGGCCCAAGTGGGTAAGCCCGCCCGGGTTCATGGGCCCACTCTGCGGGCCGGGGCTCGCAGATCAAGCCCTCCCCCTTATTGGGCCCGAACAACGACCCAATAAGGGCCCAGCAAGGAGGCCCAGAACCAGTACCACATCATCAGCGCCACGTCATCACTGCCATATCGGGCACGTGCCTACGCTATAAAAGGCCCCCCAAGGCATCCAGGATAGGGGTTGGTCATTCGATCAGAGGAAGAGAGATTCCAGATCCAGAGCAAGTGCAAGAGCTTACTTCTCCCCTCCTAGTTTCTTTTCTTGTTGCTCCGTGCAACCCCCACTGTAAAAAGCTTCTCTCGGCCTGTCGAGAGAACGCTCAACCCTTTATATTCATATTATAGTGAAGATCAGGTGGCACCTCTCGCCCGGAGACGTAGGTCGTAAGATCGAACTTCGACAACAACTCCATGTGTCATCTCTCTCCTTCTCAACTTTCTAATCTCTAACTCTACAAACAATCCAATTCAATCAAGGCTGTGGGGTGGGATTCTCGATCAAGGCGGCTCGGAAATTTTCCCCCACAATCTTTGGCGCCGTCTGTGGGATCATCGTTAGAGGTCTTACCCACACCTCTACCGACTCCTATTCAACTTGCGGTGACGAGCCACAAGTCCTCATCCAAATCAACATCAACGCCATCATCACGCCGACATCAACACGCTCGATGGTGAAGGCCAGCACTAACCCACCAAAGGCGGGTGCTAAACGAACAAACGATATTCTGATCGAAGAAGAACAAGAAGTCTCGGTTGCAACCAACCGAAGAAATGTTCGGGAGCGGCTGGGGCCGCAAGGCAGCCATCCAGAAGGGCATGGCGATCGGCGAGATCCGTCATCCCCGAGGCGTCGATCTGGCAAAAAACACGCTATTCAAGGGAGCAAGCCTCAGGATACATACGAGATCTCGGCTGCTGATTTCCAGCTGCTAAATCTCCTCAAGAAGAAGGCGGCCCTCGAGCAAGAGAGGGATTCCCTAAAGAAGGCGGCTGAAAGAGCGGAGGTTGTGGCCCACAACTCTCTAGCTACTGATGAAGACCAACCAAGGACTCGCCCAGCCGTGAGTCATCATCTTGAAGAACCACATGTGCCGCGTATCGAGATGCGTCAGGTATTCACACAAGCACCAAGGCAAACGGTGTGGGATCGCCTCGACGTCAATGGTGCGCCCAACTATCGCGGAGAAGGATCACCTCAGTCAACAGGGTCCACTAGACATTCTATCCCTTCGCACACGAAAGCAACAGATGCCCGCGAGCTGCTCAACCGACTAAGGCATACTGCCGACGTAGGACGCCGCCATCAAGACCGTAGGCAACTAATCACCTCGGTGGGGCCACTGCATCCCAAGGTTCTTGCAACACCATTTCCTATGGGTTGGCGAACACCGAACCTGCCAAAGTTCAACTGCATCCAGGGAGACCCTGCTCTCCATATCCTAGCCTACAAGCAGGCCCTGACGCCCTACGAATATGAGAACCATGTTCTCTGCCGTATGTTTACGGGAAGCCTCGAGGGACCTGCCCTCGACTGGTACTATACACTGCCTACCGGTACGGTGGCCACATTCAAAGAGTTGGCTGAACTCTTCATGGACCATTATCGGCTAAACTTAAAGCCAAAAAAGTGGCTGGATACACTCTACCAGCTGAAGATGGGCTCCGACGAGTCTCTAAGGAGCTTCACGATGAGGTTTCGTAATGAGCATCTTGAGCTCACCGATCGCTCCTATAATGAGGAGGCCATCATGCTGGCATTCCAGAATGCTATCCGGCCAGAGCTCCATGTCTACATCGACTTCATCCGGCATCCTCCCAATAACTTGGAAGCGATGTTCAAGCGCGTACAACAAGAGATAGAGGTGGAAGACAATTAGCGGGCCAGAAGACTACGCGAGCCCTGCGAGTCTCGTGACTCCCGACATAAGAAAGATGATGAAGCTTCGAATGAAACACGCTACACGAAGTCTGCCCATGCTGCGTCCGACCAAAAGGCCCAGGCCAAAAGGTACAATGAAGATCCGAAAGCCCCTCCAACAGAAAAGAGGCGAACTCCAAGGGAGTAAAGGGTGTTCACTGAGCTGAACACCTCCATTGAAGACATCTTCGCCTACTTGCAGAACGAGCCCTTTTGCAAGTGGCCACAGCCTCTCCCTCCAAATTCCGACCAGGCGGGAGATACGACAGCCTACTGTGAGTTTCATCGCAGCCATGGTCACCCAACCTCTACATGTCGGAAGCTAAAGCATCACATCGAAGACTTGATCTAAGAAGGGCGGCTCGATGGCTACCTCGCTAATAAAGAACCAGGTCGAGAGTAGGAAAGGCAGCAGCAGTGGAGAAAAAAAGTCAATGTAATACATGGATGCATAATCGTAACGTCCGCTGGGCAACTTCTGAAAAAGTGTAACCGCTACTTTGTTGTATCAATAAAGTACCTCTTTTTTCTCAAAATCAAATCTCTCGAAGTTCGATTCCACCATGTTAAGGCAAAAAAAAAAAGGTTCCTGGCAACCCAGGTCAACCGAAGACCTTCGATTCCGCCCATTCAAGTCGGAAGCTCGAAGGTAATTCGGCTACGCCCTCTCGAGGCTAAAGTTCGATAAAAAGGTTCCTGGCAACCCAGGTCAACCGAAGACCTTCGATGCCGCCCATTCAAGTCGGCAGCTCGAAAGCAATTCGGCTACGCCCTCTCGAGGCTAAAGTCCGATAAAAAGGCTCCTGGTAACCCAGGTCAACCAAAAACCTTCGATTCCGCCCATTCAAGTCGAAAGCTCGAAGGTAAGTCGGCTACGCCCTCTCGAGGCTAAAGTCCGATAAAAAGGCTCCTGGTAACCCAGTTCAACCAAAGACCTTCGATTCCGCCCATTCAAGTCGGAAGCTCGAAGGCAATTCGGCTACGCTCTCTCGAGGCTAAAGTCCGATAAAAAGGCTCCTGGCAACCCAGGTCAACCAAAGACCTTCGATTCCGCCCATTCAAGTCGGAAGCTCAAAGGCAATTCGGCTACGCCCTTTCAAGGCAAAAGTCCGATAAAAAGGCTCCTGGCAACCCAAGTCAACCAAAGACCTTCGATTCCGCCCATTCAAGTCGGAAGCTCGAAGGCAATTCGGCTACGCCCTTTCAAGGCAAAAGTCCGATAAAAAGGCTCCTGGCAACCCAGGTCAATCAAAGACCTTCGATTCCGCCCATTCAAGTCGGAGGCTTGAAGGCAATTCGGCTACGCCCTCTCGAGGCTAAAGTCCGATAAAAGGCTCCTGGCAATCCAGGTCAACCAAAGACCTTCGATTCCGCCCGTTCAAGTCGGAAGCTCG
The DNA here is from genome assembly GCA_947650365.1 of Chamaelirium japonicum. Lineage (NCBI taxonomy): Eukaryota > Viridiplantae > Streptophyta > Magnoliopsida > Liliales > Melanthiaceae > Chamaelirium > Chamaelirium japonicum. Next base: position 52,868,247 of record OX393552.1, on the reverse strand, counting down.
AAGGCAATTCGGCTACGCCCTCTCGAGGCTAAAGTCCGGTAAAAAGCTCCTGGTAACCCAGGTCAACCAAAGACCTTCGATTCCATCCATTCAAGTCGGAAGCTCGAAGGCAATTCAACTACGCCCTTTCAAGGCGAAAGTCAGATAAAAATGCTCCTGACAATCCAGGTTAAGATAAACTATCAACTATATTTATCCGAGGCGACTCGGTCAGTGGCTGGTCTAACTCTGTCAGTGCGTGTCTCCACACTGGTGCAGTCGACGGTGGATAACATTGGATAAAATGGTGCTTCCTTGATCCTGGCCAAGTCAACACCCTCACGCGACTGTAGTACCTAGCGAATACAGTAACCAGGTGCGGTAGTACATTGGATGAAGACTGGCTGGCCATCATGCGGCGTCATCCTAGATTATCTCTAAGAAGCCCCCTCAAATATAGCATTGTCCCTCGCCGACGTCCCTGCGCACCAGTGTTTTACCGAAAAAGTTTCGGTTTCAAATGGGGCTGAAATTTGAAAAACACACTATTTTCAATACCGACACTTTTTGGCCTCTTCTAGCAGCCCCAATAATGGGGTGTCGGCATCAACAAGCAGCCCCCCCTCGGTTTCGCACAAAAACCAAGTGGGAAAGGGGTGACGACACACCATCAGCAGCACACCCCTCGGTTTCGTTAGAAAACCGAGAGGGGGCGTGTGTCGGCATCAACAAGCAACCCTCCCTCGGTTTCGCACAAAAACCGAGTGGGGAGGGGGTGACGGCACACCATCAGCACACCCCTCGGTTTTGTCAGAAAACCGAGAGGGGGTGTGTGTCGGCATCAACAAGCAACCCTCCCTCGGTTTCGCACAAAAATCGAGTGAGGAGGGGGTGACGGCACACCATTAGCACACCCCTCGGTTTCGTCAGAAAACCGAGAGGGGGTGTGTGTTGGCATTAACAAGCAGCCCCCCCTCGGTTTCGCACAAAAACCGAGTGGGAAGGGGGTGACGACACACCATCAGCAGCACACCCCTCGGTTTCGTCAGAAAACTGAGAAGGGGTGTGTGTCGGCATCAACGAGCAGCTCCCCCCTCGGTTTCGTACAAAAACCGAGTGGGGAAGGGGCGACGGCATACCATCAGCGTCTCACTCCTCGGTTTTGCACTAAAAACCGAGTAGGGAGGGGGTGACGGCGGGCTCTCGGTTTCGACATAAAACCGAGAGGGGGGGTGTACGGCATCAATATCATCCCACCCCTTGGTTTCGTCAGAAAACCGAGAGGGGGGGTGCTCGGTGTCATCCACACACAATGATTATTCAAAGACAAAGAGCTATCTTCCATTGGGTCGGTTGGATAGCATCTCATCCAAACCTATTGATTTGCTTGTACAAACTTCACAAAAAAAAAAATCCCCACTCTCATCAAGGGTGAGCACGCGGTAACTGTTGCGTCATCACTGGGCCCGACTGCAGTCCCTAGTGAACACAGTAACTAGGTGCAGTTGGGTGTCGGACAGAACGGATGAGTTACCGTGTGCCGAGACATCTTTAAGACGCTAGCCTAAAACCTGGCCGGCGCGTTCTTAAGAGTCATCTCTCTATAAAGGTGAATACCATAAAAGTTACACATCAAGGCGAACAATGTTTCACGTCCACTTTGACCGTTTTTTCGATGCCTACACAACGACAACTTATACGCATTCATCCGACATGCGTATGAAAAGTTATGACTATCAGAAGGTCTCAAGGTCTTTTTCTTCGAAGATTAGCATCAGAATAATTACACGGTAATGACGGGTATGCTCAAGCCCTCAATTTGATTCGTTACGCGCCTAACTCGTAGCAGGCTGAGCGCCGGGTATGAAAAAAGAACTCGCACCTCTCCCGGCCCGTGCGTAGGTGCTCTTGGCGACAACCGATCATAATGGGAATAGGGGGTCGAATGAACCAAACACCCTCCCGCGCATCCTCCTCATGTAATTCGTCACGCAGCGACGATGACGACCACTGCGTGCGACCTCCTTCCGGTTGGTTATGACGAACAGGAGAGAGAGCCAACTCCTCCCCCCCTCTCGCGTGTTCCTCTCGCCAAGTCTCCCGCGTGCTCGTCTCGATCGGCACAATGATCATAGACGGACGAAGAAGAAGGGAGAAGTTCGACTCCGGCTAGTGACCTCCTCATTGGCGAAGAAGTCGGAGGCGAACAAGGCGAAGCTCGAGAGAGATTCGACCCGCCCACCGCCAGAGCGTGGCGAGCCAGATCACGCATTAGCTGCGGGATCCGAGAAGGGGCGTCCGTTCTAGCCGTCCGTCGCGTACGAGATCGCCGCATCGGCCGCCTCCTACATCTACTCTCGCGCCAAGGGCCTCCTGTCCCCCGGCGAAGGACCCGGTTATTGCCCCGCGGGGCTCAATGGGGACGACACCACGGGGTCAATCGGCGGCGGCTCGGAGGGAGGGCCCGCGGCGCTGACGGCTCCTGGCAGGCTGTACAAATCTGATGTGGCCGCTTACGTCGCGGCGTCAACGATGACCGCCGTAGTGGCGGCGGAAGAGGGTGCGAGGCAGGAGGCGGCGAAGGATCTCCAGTCCCTTCATTCCTCGCCGTGCGAGTGGTTCATCTGCGACGAGCCGAGCACCTGCACTCGCTGCTTTGTCATCCAGGGATCCGACTCGCTGGCTTCCTGGCAAGCCAACCTCTTCTTTGAACCAACCAGATTCGAGGGAACGGAGGTGCTGGTCCACCGGGGGATCTACGAGGCGGCCAAGGGCATATACGAGCTGTTCATGCCGGAGATCTAGGCCCACCTGAGCCTGCACGGTGACCGGGCCAGGCTCCGGTTCACGGGCCACCCGCTCGGCGGCAGCCTATCCCTCCTCGTCAGCCTCATGCTCCTGGCCCGGCACGCCGTCTGCTCCCTCGCCGTCCTCCCCGTCGTCACCTTCGGTTCCCCTACCGTTTTCTGCGGTGGCGATCGTGTCCTCCATGAGCTGGGGCTCGACGAGGGCCACGTCTGCTCCGTGGTGATGCACCGGGACATCGTCCCCCGGGCATTCTCGTGCAACTACCCCAACCACGTCGCCGTCGTCCTCAAGCGCCTCAACGCCGCCTTCAGATCTTAGCCTCGTCTCAACAATGATAAGCTATTGTATTCTCCGTTGGGGCAGCTTTACATACTCCAACCCAACGACAAGTCGTCCCTACCGCACCCCTTGCTGCCCTCCGGGGCCGCGCTCTATGCGTTGGACCAGCAAGGCGGCGGTGGCGGCGGAGGTGGTGCGGGCAGCGCATTGAGAGCCTTCCTCAATTCGCCCCACCCACTCGAGACACTGAGTGATCCGACGGCCTATGGTTCGGAGGGTACGATCCTCCGAGACCACGACTCGAGCAACTACCTCAAGGCCCTCAACGGGCTACTGCGGCTGCACACGAGGACGGTGGTGAGGAGGTCGAGGAGGCAGAGGCTGCACCAGTTGTGGCCGCTTCTAACCACGGCGGCGGGCGACTCGTGGGGCGGCCGTCATGAACCCGGCCTCGAAAAGCAGGCGGAGGTGGTCACCGGTGCCTGAGGAGCAGGCAGAAGTTTTGGAGATATGACCGACCGAGGTTTGGGTTCTGCCCATGTTGATTACCTCCCTCCTTTGAAAAATTCTAGTGTCCCCTATGCACAAGCGGCCAGAGCAGAAAGGAAAGAGAGAGAGAGAGAGAAAGGAAAGAGAGAGAGAGGGACGCTGCTCTCTCTCTCACATGAATGAAAAACAGAGAAGGAAAGAGAGAAGCCAAAGAGGAAAGAGAGAAAGAGAAAGGAAAGAGAGAGCGGGTAGCTGCATCCTCACGTGAATGAAAGCTGAAGAGGAGAGAGAGAGAGAGAAAGGAAAGAGAGAGCTGCTCACACCGAAAAGCACGGACCAACGATCATCACGGACATGCGGCTCGGTATTCTCTCAGTTTGGAAAAAGGAGAAGTGTCTCGGTACCCTCTCGGTATCCTCTCGGTACCCCCTCGGTATCCACTCGGTCGGAAAACACACTGCTTTTTCGGAAACACACCCTTGCAAAACCGAGACTTTTTGGCTTGCACCAAAAGGGACTCGGTACCCTCTCGGTATCCTCTCGGTACCCCCTCGGTATCCACTCGGTCGAAAAACACACTGCTTTTTCGGAAACGCCCCCTTGCAAAACCGAGACTTTTTGGCTCGCGCCAAAAGGGTCTCGGCATCGGCAGAAGGAGACTATGCTAATACGAACCGCGGCACCGACGGCCCTTGCCAACCATGCCAGGATCCTAAGGCGTTTGCACCCTGGAATCCCAGCCGACCCAGGGGGTCCTGACCCGACTGGGAGGGGGTAACTGTGGGTGCAAAAATTATACCGGACCGGATCAGAGCGGCATGGGCCCGCGCAACGGCCCAAGTGGGTAAGCCCGCCCGGGTTCATGGGCCCACTCTACGGGCCGGGGCTCGCAAATCAAGCCCTCCCCCTTATTGGGCCCGAACAACGGCCCAATAAGGGCCCAGCAAGGAGGCCCAGAACCAGTACCACATCATCAGCGCCACGTCATCACTGCCATATCGGGCATGTGCCTACGCTATAAAAGGACCCCCAAGGCATCCAGGATAGGGGTTGGTCATTCGATCAGAGGAAGAGGGATTCCAGATCCAGAGCAAGTGCAAGAGCTTACTTCTCCCCTCCTAGTTTCTTTTCTTGTTGCTCCGTGCAACCCCCACTGTAAAAAGCTTCTCTCGGCCTGTCGAGAGAACGCTCAACCCTTTATATTCATATTATAGTGAAGATCAGGTGGCACCTCTCGCCCGGAGACGTAGGTCGTAAGACCGAACTTCGACAACAACTCCATGTGTCATCTCTCTCCTTCTCAACTTTCTAATCTCTAACTCTACAAACAATCCAATTCAATCAAGGCTGTGGGGTGGGATTCTCGATCAAGGCGGCTCGGAAATTTTCCCCCACAGCTGCTGTTTATGCTTGAAATGGAAACTCTTCATGGCATTGAATGCTTCCATGGATAATGGGATTCTCTAGCCATTGTGGTTGCCCATGGAAATTTGAATTCTCTTTTGTATGCTTGGGTGACTTTAAGAGTAATACCTTCAGGATTCTTTGTGTAGCTAACATTCAATGCATTGAATTGAGACTTGCTTTGACGTGATGGCTTAGATCAAATCCAAGGAAGGAAAGAGGTCATGAAGCTGTTTGCTGTTGTATTACTCTTGATGATATTTAATGTCATTTTAGAAGCTGTTGCTTTGTGTGGAATTTGATGCTAAGTGAGTGCCTTCAAATGTTCACCAAGTCATCACCGAAAGTGGGCTGTTTTGACTCCAATGCAGCAGTGGTCCATCATTTTGTATTGCTTTGAATTGAATTGGGTTTGGATGCACCCACTGTATGGCACGTCTAGCTAGTGCATGAGTCCCAACCGGAGTGCACTACTTCCTCTCTTAAGTGCTGCAACGTACTTCTATTTGAGTTAAGCAATTGCTGAATTGCTATCAGTTGGTACGAAGTTACATCCAAGTGTTCCAATCTTTGTTTGCCGACAACTGTGCGCCCAAGTCGATCATAGCCACGCACCAAATTGCATGGCAGAAGAAAATGACTTCATAATCAGTCTTTTCTCATTACTCAACTGTACCTAGATACTGTGTTCACTAGGAACTACAACCGAGCTTTGGATCAGGCTGATTCGAGTAGTCCTACCATAATATTCATGTGCCGACGTGTAGGTGTGTCGCCCGATTTGATTGCTAAGTGATGGTCGACCTCATGCCGATTTGTGCTTGCCTAGTCCGAGTTGAGCCGCAACCACACACCTACAAATAAAAGTATGCATAATAAGAACAAAGGCAAGGTGTCTAAAAGTTTATGCAATATGCGCTATTGATAACGAAAAATATAAATTATGCTTTCTTGAACTTTAGGATTTAAAGCACAAAATTGAGCTTTATCAACACCCCCCAACTAGAACTTTTGCTAGTCCTCTAGCAAACTAAAATTTCTAGTCCTCTTGTAAACTAAAAATAAAGTAAGTTTTTTTTTATAGAAATAAAAAAAAGCCCAAAATACCCCCTAGCTAAAACCATTCAATGTCCGCAATGAATTAAAAAGATGGTTCCTTTTATTTTTAGGAAAGAAAATGCATGATATTAAAACTGAAAAAATGCATAAGAATGAGTCGGAAAGATACAACTTTTTATTCCTGGAGTTTTGCTATGAACCTGCATTTCAAGCAATTATTCGAAGATAGATAGATAGATAAGATATATATATATATATATATATATATATATATATATATATATATATATATATATATATATATATATATATATATATATATATATATATATATATATATATATATATATAGAGAGAGAGAGAGAGAGAGAGAGAGAGAGAGAGAGAGATGGATGTGTACTAATCCTGATAGACCGGATTTTCCAAGAGTATGGAAATCGTTTCTGTGGAAGCATTTTCCAAATATTGTTTCAATCTCTGGCCATTGACTGTGAACATGTTTCCATTCTTGGGATTCTCTATTTCTACTGCGCCATAAAGAGAAACAGTCTTCACTATGAAGGGTCCACTCCACCTGGGCTTAAGCTTACCAGGAAGAAGGTGCAATCGAGAATTATAAAGTAAGACCTTGTCTCCTGGTTGGAATGACTTTCGGAGAATATATTTATCATGAAAAATCTTCATCCGATTCTTATAGATTTTAGCATTTTCATATGAGTCATTTCGAATTTCATCCAACTCATTAAGTTGGAGTTTCCTTTGAACTCCGGCTTGGTCTAGGTGGAAGTTGAGTGTCTTGATGGCCCAATAGGCTTTATGCTTAAGCTCAACTGGTAAGTGACAAGCTATCCCAAAAATTAAACAATAAGGAGACATCCCTAAAGGAGTTTTAAATGTAGTCCTATATGTCCATAATGCATCAGATAGTCTCAAGGACCAATCTTTGCGGTCTGGGTTAACAGTCTTTTGCAAGATATTCTTGATCTCTCGATTAGAGACTTCGACTTGCCCACTTGTTTGTGGGTGATAGGGGATGGCAACTTTATGCGTGATCCCATACTTATGCATTAGATTCTCAAATGACCTATTACAGAAATGCTTCCCCCCATCACTAATGATGGCCCTAAGGTTTCCAAACCTAGAAAAAATATTTTCTTTTAAAAACCTAAGGACAACCCTGTGGTTATTCTCTTTGCATGGTATGGCTTCTATCCATTTAGAAACATAGTCTACAACAACTAGAATATATAGATAGCCAAAAGAGGGAGGGAAAGGACCTATGAAATCAATGCCCCAAACATTGAATATCTCCACAATAAGGATTGGGTTTAGGGGCATCATATTTCTATGACAAATGTTCCCTAACTTTTGGCATCTATCACAAGTTTTACAAAAGGTGTAGGCATCTTTAAATATAGAAGGCCAATAAAAGCCGCATTATAAAATCTTGAAAGCCGTCTTCTTTGCAGAAAAGTGGCCTCCACAAGCACCAGAGTGACAAAAAGCTAAAACAGAATAATGTTCATATTCAGGCACATATCTCCGAATTATTTGATCTGGGCAATATTTAAATAGATATGGATCATTCCAGAAGAATTTATTTACCTCGGAATAAAATTTTCTTTTATCTTGTTTGTTCCAATGTGATGGAATATGACCTGTAACCAAGTAATTTGCTATGTCAGCATACCAAGGCGTGTGAGAGATTTGAAATAATTGTTCATCGGGAAAGATTTTATTTATGGGAGTATTCTCAAAATAGGTCTCAAGAGTAAGTCTAGATAGATGGTCTGCTACAATATTTTCAGAGCCTTTTTTGTCTCTGATTTTTAAGTTAAATTCTTGTAGCAAGAGGATCCACCTAATAAGCTTAGGCTTAGCATCTTTCTTAGAGAGAAGATATTTTAAAGCTGCATGATCGATCTGTAAAAATAATTACTTTGGATCCAACCAAATAAGATCTAAATTTATCCAAGGCAAAGACTACGGCTAGCAACCCTTTCTCTATTGTTGAATAATTAAGTTGGGCATCATTTAAGGTCCTGCTAGCATAATAAATGACATGGTGTAGTCTTTCCCTTTGTTGCCCTAAGACTGCTCCTACAGCATAGTCACTAGCATCACACATTATCTCAAAGGGTAAAGTCCAATCTGGTGCTTGAATGATTGGTGCCGTAGTTAATATGGTCTTTAGCTTTTCGAAAGCTTATTTGCAATCTTCATCAAAATTGAAAGGATTTTCCTTAGCAAGAAGATTGCATAGGGGTCTCGATATTTTGCTAAAGTCTTTAATGAATCTTCTATAGAATCGAGATGAGACAATGTGACCTAAAACGATTCCTTTTAATACCATAAAATGACATTTCTCCCAATTAAGCACTAAGTTTTTTTCTTCACATCGGATCAAAACCATTCTTAAATATTACAAGCATTCATCAAAAGTATTTCCAAAAATAGAGAAATCATCGATGAAGACTTCTAAAAATGTTTCAACCATATCGGAGAAGATACTTAACATACACCTTTGGAAAGTAGCTGGAGCATTACACAAGCCAAATGGCATGCGCCTATATGCAAAGGTTCCAAAGGGGCATGTAAAGGTAAGCATTCATCAAAAGTATTTCCAAAAATAGAGAAGTCATCCATGAAGACTTCTAAAAATGTTTCAACCATATCGGAGAAGATACTTAACATGAACCTTTGGAAAGTAGCTGGAGCATTACACAAGCCAAATGGCATGCGCCTATATGCAAAGGTTCCAAAGGGGCATGTAAAGGTAGTCTTCTCTTGGTCTTCAGGAGCAATCTCTATTTGATTATATCCTGAATAACCTTCCAAAAAGTAATAAAAACTATGACTAGCTAATCTCTCAAGTATTTGATCAATGAATGGTAAAGGAAAGTGATCTTTCTTTGTGACCGAATTCAATTTTCGATAGTCAATACACATTCTCCAACCGGTGGTTTGCCAAGTTGGAACTAAATCATTATGCTCATTTTGAACTATCGTTATCCCAGATTTCTTAGGAACGACTTGTGTTGGACTCACCCATTGGCTATCCGAGATAGGATAGATAATCCCCACATCTAAGAGTTTTAGAACCTCAGCCCTAACCACATCTTTCATATTTGGATTCAATCTTCTTTACCCTTCTCGGGTAGGTTTAGTATTATCATCAAGATGAATCCGATGTATGCAAATGGCAGGGTTGATTCCCTTTATGTCTGCTATGGTCCAACCTAAGGCTGACTTATGTTCTCTAAGGATGTCTAAAAGTCTAGTTTCTTGATCCATTGTAATTTCAGATGATATGATCATTGGAAATGTTTTCTCTTGACCCAAGTAAGCATATTTGAGCTCAGAAGGTAATGGTTTGAGATCAAGTTTGGGAAACATTATGGATGATGGAAGAGGTTTGTTCTCATTAATAGGCAACGATTCAAATCTAGATTTCCACTTATTAGTGTCCAATAGAGTTATAGAGTCTAAAAGAGAATTCACCTCTCTAACAAATTCATCATCATCATCAAGTTCCTTAAAGAGGGCTAAGAAAATCTCTAACGGATCCGTACTAGTTATGTGAGAGAGATTATCTTTGAGAATTGTATCGATCATATTCACTTCTTGGATATCATCATGCTCATTAGGAAGCTTGCTAGAATTAAAAATATTTAATTCAACAGTCATATTTCCAAAAGACAATTTCATAACACCATTTCTATAATTAATTAAAGCATTTGATGTAGCAAGAAATGGTCTACCCAAAATGACAGGAATTTGGTTGCTTAAATTTTGCACCGGCTGGGTATCCAAAACAATAAAGTCTACCAGAAAACAAACCTTATCCACTTAGACTAAAACATCCTCTACTATGCCTCTTGGGACCTTAACAGACCGATCCGCAAGTTGTAGGGTCATATGTGCTGGCTTCAACTCGCCAAGACCTAGTTGTTCATAAACCGAAAAAGGTAAACGATTCACACTAGCCCCAAGGTCAAGCAATGCTTTCCCAATATGATGGTTCCCTATCACACAAGATATGGTAGGACACCCTGGATCTTTGTATTTGGGTGGGGTACGATTTTGAATTATGGCACTAACTTGCTCGGTCAAAAAGGCTTTCTTATGCACATTAAGTTTTCTTTTGAAAGTGCAAAGATCCTTTAAAAACTTGGCATAAGAGGGCACTTGTTTGATAGCATCAAGTAAAGGGATATTGATCTTGACTTGCTTAAAGATTTCTAAGATCTCTTGATTTTGAAACAACTTCTTGTCATGTTGAAATCTCAAAGGAAAAGGTGGTACTATTGAGTGAGATTTTGGATTAACGACCATGTTTTGTTCATCTTCATTTTCAATATTATCATTAACTTGAGTCTCTTTAGGCGTGATTCTAATGCTCTTGTCTATGGTTCTACCACTCCAAAGTGTAGTCACTGACTTAGCTTGTTCAAAGGAAGGATTAGAACTAGGGTCTTTTGGAGTGCTAGTGGATCCTAATTCAAATTGGCCTTTAGGGTTTGGAAGAGGTTGAGCCGGAAATGTACCTTTGTCCCTAGCTAGTTGGCTAACTGTGCTATCAACCTTTGGATAGTTTGCATAATGGTTTGGTTGGTAACACTTTGGGCTTGCATGAAAGATTGTAGGGTCTCCTCCAAGGATTTTAATGAGGGTTGATAAGTTTGATTAGATGACTGCCCTATGTGATTTCCACTATATTGCCCTTGTTTCCAACTAAGATTTGGATGGTTTCTCCAATTAGGATTATACGTTTCTAAGTAGGTAGAATTGTTAAAAGGCTTTCTAAATGTGTTCAGAGAGCTTGCTTGTTCATGCACTGCTTCTTTGAGAGCGGGGATCGAAGGATAATCCCTAGTCTTATGGGAAGTGTCTTCACATATAACGCACAAGCTAGCAATCTTTTTCTCTTTACACTCCAAGGCATCTAATTTTCTTGTAAGTTGGGCTATCTTAGCACTCATGTCGGCGTTCTCACTAAGTTGGTAAACACCTCCCTTAGAAGGAGTTTGTCTCTCATTAGGCTTATCAAACTTTTCAACTTTTTCCCACGTTTGAGCGTTTTCCGCTAATTGATCGAAGAATTCATAGGCTTCATTAGCATTTTTCATTAAGAATTCTCCATTACACATGGTTTCAACTAATTGTCTCATAGTTGATGTAAGACCATCATAGAAAAATCCAATTATACTCCATGTCTCAAAGCCATGGTGGGGACATTTTAGGAGGAGGTCTTTGTACCTATCCCAACATTGGAAGAATGGTTCATTCTCCTTTTGGGAGAATGTCATGATTGTCCTCCTAAGGGCATTGGTCTTGTGGGTTGGAAAAAATTTCTTTAGAAATTCCCTTGTAATGTCTCTCCATGTTGCAATTGATCTAGGTCTTAGAGAGTGGAGCCATGACTTAGCTTTTCCCTTTAGAGAGAATGGAAAAAGTTTGAGCCTAATGGTATCTTCAGTAATATTTTGGTAGTGCAAGGTTGCACAAATCTCATCAAACTCTTTTAAATGGAGATAAGGGTCTTCAGATTCAAGACCATGAAAAGTAGGGAGCAAATGGATTACTCCCGGCTTAATTTCAAAATTATGGCACTGATTGTATGGAAATATGATGCACGATGGGGTACTAAACCTAGACGGCTGTAGGTAGTCCCTTAACGTTGGTATATTTGGTTCTTTCATCGCTATGTTCGGCTCACCTGCTTCCGGCCCATGGTCACCGTGACTACTAGTATGATCCGCATGATTTCGGTTTGGCCCTCACTATTAGAATAAAAATTTTCAAAAAGATCTTCAATATTCTCTTGGTTTCTTTGCAACCTATTTGTATGATCACGCACCCACGTGTTTATCCAAATAAGTTCCAACTGAATTCAAGATCTGAGCACCACAATTGTATTACTAAGAGTGTGTGTTAGGTGGTATGAAAAATTGTTACCTTTGAAGCATGCCCACCTGTTAATCTTGTTATCTTCACTCTTCAAATGATGTAGAAGCTTCTCGACTTCGCTTTAAAGCACATGTATTATTACAGCTATGGTAGTACAAATCTTTTCCTCACTTTTCACTCAGAGATGAAAAAAAATAAAAAATAAAAAATAAAATAAAAAGAAGCAGAAAAAAAAATGTAGTAACCCTTGTTCTCGTTCGCTGATAGCCACTCACCGGCAAGGGTGCCAAAAACTTGTTACAACCTTAATGTGCGCACTCAATGATACGGTGGAGACACAAGAATATGTTCCACTCAATTGCTAAAAGATGATGAATGTAACATTAAAATTCCCTAGACACTAAGGTGTATGCAACAAATGTGAGAGTGCAAACTAGGGTGAGTGCGTTGTAGACAAGATATACTTGAGAGTCCCAAGGTCGAATCCACAGGGAATGAGATTGGTGAACGATTGAACAGTGCTACTAAAATTTAAGAGAGCTAGTAAGTAGATATGATAGTGAAAATGGGTGCAAGTGTGCATAAGGAATTTGTACCACCGATGGTGGTGAAGTTTTGTAAGGAGTGATGTAGAGATGAGAAAGGGCTAGGGTATTGAGAGTGACCCAAACCCTTCCCTTTTGCTCCTTCTAGAGGTGTACACCAAGATAGGAGGAAAAACTAATGAGTTTACTTTCTACAAAGATATTTAAATCAAAGCACATTAAATTAGTAACAATAGATTCATTCTCAACAAGATATTTTTAATCTTTGAAAACCAAATCCTAGAATAGTCCAGGTGTGGGCACGAAGAGTGAATCCCAGGCATCAATGATATCACTGATCAAGCAAAACTACTCATCGTCTCACCGATATTGAAACGTCTAGAAGTTTAAAGAACTTGAACTAACAACGACAATACATGCGTGACATACAATATGAAATGAGTAATCAAGAACAAGAAATTTCAGAAAATGAACATTCCATTAAGCATTGAATCATGATGTAAATCCTCCTAAATTACAAAAGGAGAGAGAGCTTGGACCTCCTCTCGAACCCTAGCGATGAACTTAGCCACTCATTATTGGAATAAATAAAATATAGAAGAGAGGTGGATGAATGAAATTCCGGATCACAAATCCATCCCAAAACCGTGAATTCCCCCCATAGCCATTCCGAGCCCCTTTATATAATAGATTCAATCCCTGAGATAAGATCTCTTAGGATCCATTGTATGCCATTTAAATTCCTAATGCTAGTGGCTGCTGTTTATGCTTGAAATGGAAACTCTTCATGGCATTAAATGCTCCTATGGATAATGGGATTCTTTAGCCGTTGTGGTTGCCCATGGGAATTTGAATTCTCTTTTGTATGCTTGGGTGACTTTAAGAGTAATACCTTCAGGATTCTTTGTCTAGCTAACATTCAATGCATTGAATTGAGACTTGCTTTGACGTGATGGCTTGGATCAAATCCATGGAAGGAAAGAGGTCATGAAGCTGTTTGCTGTTGTATTACTCTTGATGACATTTAATGTCATTTTAGAAGCTGTTGCTTTGTGTGGAATTTGATGCCAAGTGAGTGCCTTTAAATGTTCACCAAGTCATCATCGAAAGTGGGCTGTTTTGACTCCAATGCAGCAGTGGTCCATCATTTTGTATTGCTTTGAATTGAATTGGGTTTGGATGCACCAACTGTATGACACGTTTGGCTAGTGCTTGAGTCCCAACCGGAGTGCACTACTTCCTCTCTCAAGTGCTGCAAAGTACTTCTATTTGAGTTAAGCAATTGCTGAATTGCTATCAGGTGGTACAGAGTTACATCCAAGTGTTCTAATCTTTGTTTGCCGACAACTGTGCGCCCAAGTCGATTATAGCCACGCACCAACTTGCACGGTAGAAGAAAAGGACTTCATAATCGGTCTTTTCTCATTACTCGACTGTACCTAGATACTGTGCTCACTAGGAACTACAACCGAGCTTTGAATCAGACTGATTCGAGTAGTCCTACCATAATATTCATGTACCGACATGTAGGTGTGTCGCCCGATTTGATTGCTAAGTGATGGTCGACCTCATGCCGATTTGTGCTCGCTTAGTTCGAGTTGAGCCGCAACCACACACCTACAAATAAAAGTATGCATAATAAGAACAAAGGCAAGGTGTCTAAAAGTTTATGCAATATGCGCTATTGATAACGAAAAATATAAATAATGCTTTCTTGAACTTTAGGATTTAAAGCACAAAATTGAGATTTATCACCACCAATCAAATGCTTGAAAGGTCATGTTAACTTCAGGGGTGAAGAGAACAGACCTGAAAGCGGTCCCAGAAGAGCCAGCTCTAGAGGTCACCATGTTGACTTGGGAGCCGGGTGGCATTGAACCATTCCTTCTTGGATTTGGAGGTGGTGCTGTCTTCTTGTAGAAGCATTGGTTGGCCATGTGATTGGTTCGACTGCAGACGTAGCAGCAACACACTCCTTTCTTCTTTTGGTCCTTGGGATGGGTTGGGTTATGACTGCTATGGTAGGGCTTCTTGGTATATGGCTTAGGCTTAGGGTGGAAGGGTTTCTTCTGGAACTTATGTCTAGATTTTTGGAATGGCGTGGATAGTTGACTCTCTATGTTGTTGACCTTAGGTTTGGATTCAGAGGATCCCTTTTTCCTGAGCCTATGTTGCTCCTCAATTCTAATAGAGTTTAGAACTTGAGTTAGGGTTAGGTCACCTTGGGTATGACTTAGGTGCTTAGAAAACTCAGACCAAGAAGCAGGTAGTTTATCTATAAGACAGGATATTTGGAAGGTTTCATCAAGGGTGGAACCATTAGTCTTTAGATGTTGGACTAGGTTCTCAAACTCATGAATCTGATCATTCATGGGTTTGAAGTCAACCATTTTGAAGCTGTTGAAGTCTGACGCTTTGAAACATTTTACTCCAGCATCATCTAGGCCATACTTACGGTCTAGGGTATCCCATAGGTCCTTAGGATTTTGAATGGTATAATAGATATCATAGAGTCTATCAGATAATGCCCCTAGGATCCTATGAAGGCCATGATAGTTGATTTCTTCTGGGGTCCTAGTGGGAGTGCTAGAAGTTGGTTTAGTTTCAGGTTAAGAAGTGGAGGCTCGGGTACAATGAGTTTGGCTAGACCCACTGGATACTCCTGGTGCGGTTTCACCTATGGCTGACAGTAACCCAAGTGTGGTTAGCCAGAATCGCATCTGGTTTTACCACCTCTTAAAGTTAGACCTGTCAAACTTCTCGGGTTTGGCACTAAGGGTTTCACGATTTGGTGATGCCATTTCGGTCCAAAGTAAGGAGTTGAAATATGAGGATTAAAAAATAATTTTTATCAATTTTAAATCACACTTAGATAGATTTGACTTTTAGAAGTCCAAATGAAACTTCCAAATCCTAACGGCCAGATGGGCTCCAGGTAGGAGGTGGAGCACTAGGTTCGCTCAAATACCAAGCTACCTTGGGCAATTTAATGCCGGTTTGTCAAGCCTTTCTTGACACCGTAGGCAGTGGAATATTCCAATGACGACTTATAATCTTTTCTATAATCTATGCTTCTAATTAACTTTTGTAGAAAATAATTTTACAAGTAATAACTACCGCGCAACTTTTAAAGACTAATGAGCAAGCTATGATAACAAACGTAATAAAGCTAACAATTTATTTTAGTGAGAACAAGTGAAAATGATAAATGTTTCTTTTAGCTATGATGAACGATTAAATATTCAATAAATTTCTTGGAATGTTGGAAAATTCTAACCATTCCATACTAGCAAATTTAGGAGCTTAATCAAATCCTTTATATTAAATAATTAATTATTTAGCAAATATTATTTTCACGCAAGCAAAGGCAAGCAAGTCACAATATTATTTTAGAAATTGTTGCCAAGGCATAGCGGGTTCTATGGAACCGTCATTCACCTTGCCGAACTTTTCTAAAAGAAAGAAATAATCTATCTAAATTATCTCTAATTATTTAGATTTCTCTATTAGATGCAATTTGATTAATTTAGATCTAATGTTAGGACAAAGGAAGAGTTAGAAATTCTGGCCTGTGGTCGAAGCGTGCTAGGCACTGTCCCAAGAAACTTATTGCCCCCCTCGTGCGGGTCTCGTGGCAATGGTTCTCGGAGATACGACGACCCTGGTCAGGCGACCTCCTTCTCATCGGCACGACTCCAAGAAGGCTTTGCGAACCTCGTACAACTTGCAGGAACCCAGCGACTCGTCGACGATCTTCTCGAAGCAGGGACGCAACACCGCAGCAGAGGTTTGATCCGAGAGAGGGAGTCTCCTCGGAGCAAAAGGACAGCACTACACCACGAGCTTGAGAGAATGGGAGAGGGAGAGGCAGAGAGTAATTCCGATTTTCGGAGTGTTCTCATCCCATGGCTGCACCGGGCCTTATATAGGCCTCGGACTGTTAATAGAAGGCTGAAAGAGGGGAGCGGTTAATGGGCTGCGATTAAGCCCATTAACCTCGCACGTTACAGCTTGCAGAGAGCAGCCTTGTAACGGCTAGCATGTAGCAACGGGTCGCATGCAACAACGGTTAGTAGCCCAAAAGGAATTTCATAAATGGTGGAGGACTTAAAAGCAAAAACAAAAATATGGCAGGTGCGAACCAGCCCATTTCGGAGGTGCTATCGTATCCGGGTCCACGGGCACACACACACACGCGTCGCCCAGCCCATGGCCAAGCCCAGCCTGGTTCAGCACGGCACGCACGCGCGCACGTGTGTGAGCTAGTGGAGCCCCTCCTCTAGTGTGATGACTAGTTGGGGGAAGTGGACAATCCCTTATAAAGAGGTAGAGGATTTCTCCCCTTACCGATATGGGACTAAACATTTGGTTGTTGTGTGGTTTTCAAACACACATCCAACAAAGTGAGCATGAGGAGGAAGAGGAAAATGGGGGGAGTGGGGAACAGTTCGGTTGCATAGGTCCAGCAACACCTGCTGCAAAGACGACGATACCTTTATCAATATGCATGGAAGGCATTGGGCACGCATATAGTATTTGTTGTGTTAAGTTTGTGGCCCTAGTAGATTGTGAGGTGCCAATAGCACCACCCTTTTTCTTTTCCCCTTGGTTGTCAAGTTACACAGGTGGCACTACCCGTGGGTCACAGCTACCAACCTCCGTGCCAAGGGTCAAATCTCAAAGGACATGTAGTCATGCCTTTATTAAATACTCCACCTTTCCACCTTGGTGTAGATACCCTCTCGCCCCAAAACCTGAGTCGTAAGGGGAGGTCCACCAGAGGGATTTAAGCACACCATCACCCAGCCCCTAGCCGATGTGGGGCTGAAACCCAACAATCCCCCCCCTCACACGAGGCTACGGCTGAACCACCCGCTAGCCCCCCTCTCGTGCGACGTGCGACGGGCGACAGAGAAAGAGGACACTCCGGCCCGACTAGATCCGAACTGGGTGGCAACCTAGCTCTGATAGCATTTGTAGATACCCTCTCGCCTCAAAACCCGAGTCATAAGGGGAGTTCCACCAGGGGTATTTAAGCACACTATCACCCAGCTGCTAGCCGATGTGGGACTAAAACCCAACACCTGGTAAGTTGGTAGGGGTGAATGGGTTGGGTTGGTGCTCAACCCTAGCTCAACCAAAATGTGGTATACCTCAATCCAAACCCTAACCGAATCCAACCTTGGGTTGAGAATTCTCAATCCAATCCAACCCGAGTGGATTGGTCGGGTTGGCACGGTTAGTCGGGCTAAGATTTCTTTATACTTTCAACCTATTACTTTAGTGCATTAATTAAGTTATTTTTTTAATAATAGCTATTTGTGTAGCTATTTCTTGAAATAACTTTGCTTTTTTTTCAAACAAAAAAAGAGGAAGAAATGTTAAGTGTATGATAAATACTTGATTAACATTCAAGCATATCAAATTTTACAAAACAAAAAATTATACTAATGAATAACTTATAATGTCAAAAAATTATCTATACTAATATAAAAGAGATAAGTGTTAATGTACACTATACACTACCATATCAAAAATATAGAATTTATGATTTAGAATATATTTGACGAAACTAATACATAAGAAAAGAAAATATAGAATAAAGATAGAAGAAATATATATATATATATATATATATATATATATATATATATATATATATATATATATATATATATATATATATATATATATATATATATATATATATATATAGGGAAATGGATTCCTGGTACATTGTACCAGGGTATTGCCTGAGACAGTGCTCCGTATGCTGCCAAGTGGAATAGGGGACCAGCTGTACTCCATACGGGTGCGAAAACCTGTGAAAATTCTTTATTTGCGAAACTCAGCCGTAGCCGTCCGATCAACCGATCGAACGATCGGTGTTCACCCCGCCCACCGACCGCAGCTGTTACTGTGCCGGGCACAGTAACAGCGATTTCGGTGGGTAGGGTGAACCCTGGCCGTCCGATCGGTGTTCACCCCACCCACCGAAATCGCTGTTACTGTGCCCGACACAGTAACAGCTGCGATCGGTGGGCGAGGTGAACACCGATCGTTCGATCGGTTGATCGGACGGCTACGGCTGGGTTTCGGAAATAAAGAATTTTCTCAGGTTTCGCACCCGTATGGAGTACAGCTGGTCCCCTATTCCACTTGGCAGCATACGGAGCACTGTCTCAGGCAATACCCTGGTACAATGTACCAGGAACCCATTTCCCATATATATATATATATATATATATATATATATATATATATATATATATATATAGAGGAAACGGGATATAAGCTGCCAGCTTATTTAGAGATTTAGGCAGCCGGACACGTGGAAATTTAATCCACCGTTTAATGAAAACTAGGCATTTGTAGCCATCGGATGATGTACACGCTCACCCTCTCTCTCTCTCTCTCTCTCTCTCTCTCTCTCTCTCTGCCCGACCATCCTGGCCACCTCCGGCCTAATCGCAGCACCCCGCCGGTGAATCGCAGTCCCAGTCCGACGCCGTCAAGCTCACGCCGGTGAATCGCACTCCCCCTCCGGCGGCGTCAAGCTCCCGCCAGTGAATCGCCCTCCCCCTCCGGTGCAGTCAAGCCCTCGCCGGTGAATCGTACTCCCCCTCCGGCACCGTCAAGCCCCCGCCAATGAATCGAAATCCCCCTCCGGCTCCGTCAAAGCCCCGCCAGTGAATCGCAACCCCTACCGGTGGTCGAAAGGGGAGATCGCAGCCCCTGCCGGTGTCGGGAGGGGAGATCGCAGCTCTTGCCAGTGGTCGGGAGGGAGATCGCAGCCATGGGCCTGGCCTGAGGGGGTCGCCGGGGTCGGGGTGGATGCCGGAGAGGGTCGCCGGGGTCGGGGTGTCTGCCGGAGGGGATGAGGGTGGCCGCCGGGGTCAGGTTTTATCGCTCGTGTAGGAGGCCTGGCCTGAAGGGGTCGGGGTGGCTGCCGGAGAGGGTCGCCGGAGTCTAGGTGGCTGCCGGAGGGGATGAAGATGGCTGCTGGAGGGGGCCGCCGGGGTCGGGACTTGGGGTTTCAGCACGAGAGAGAGAGGGGGGGGGGGGGGGATAAGGGTTACAGGTGTTTTTTTTTAAAAAAAAATCAAACGGCTGGGTGGTTTGAATCGGATGGCTATGAGCTGACAGCTCAAATTGTCAAATAGGCTGTCAGCTCATACCCCGTATTCTATATATATATATATATATATATATATATATATATATATATATATATATATATATATATATATATATATATATATATATATATATATATATATATATATATTGGGTTCGGATTGCGTTTGTCAATGCGGACCCTCAATCTAAGCCCGTCCAAATATTAATCGTGCTGGCACTTTCTTAACCTAATCCATCCTACGACTGTCCAACCCAACCAGATGTCAGGTTGAACATGGATAGATCGGGTCGACCAGTCCAAGTTTCTACCCTGCAACCTGGAAGCCTGAGTTCAAACTTGCGACCTCTCACATCAAAGGTGATGCGCTTTAGACCGCAGTCACGAAAGCTTCCTCCATTTCCCGCATCAGTTTCACAGGTACAACTCCACATGGGATCTCTATCTATGCCGTCCAATGCTGTCGCAATCGAACGGTCGACGTTGCTCCGTTCTCTGAATGGAAGCTCTATATAACGGCCGGTTCCCTATGGATCAAAAGCAGTCTCACTCCACCTCTCTCTCTCTCTCTCTCTCTCTCTCTCTCTCTCTCCCGTCTGTTCTCTGCGAACTCGAGGCAATGGCCATTGGAGGGAAGTCTCCCGCTGGGCATCCCTCTTCAGGAGGGAAGAATCGCCGGACCACCGCAGCCGCGAAGCCGAGGTCGCAGAGCCAAATGGCCGGGCTCATGTTCCCTGTCGGCAGGATCTCCCGCCTACTCAAGACCGGAAAGTACGCGGACCGCATCAGCAGCGGAGCCCCGGTCTACCTCGCCGCCGTCCTCCAGTACGTCGCCGCTGAGGTCTTGTTCCGTTCCCCTTCATCAATAACCACCCAAGCCCTTGAGATCTCTACCTTCTTGATTTCGAATCTCGTGCTTCCTCTTCCTGTCCCGATCTGGATCTCTATAACTTCTTTCGTCGGATTCCCCTTGCCGTGGCCCGTTCTTTCTTAGGGTTTCTTGTTGCGTTCTTCCAGCTGGCTAGGGTTCCCGTTCCGTTCAAGAGATCGATTTAGGGTTCAGAAGCTATTGAGCTGATCTATTTCTTGCTGCGGATTTTTCCGTCCATCTCGTTGTGATTGAGATTTTAAGGTTCGATTTTCTGAAATCTTGATGGTATTGGGGGTGACGGCGTTGCAGATGCTGGAGCTGGCGGGATATGCGGCGCGGGACAACAATAAGACCCAGATCGTGCCGCGCCACATCCAGCTGGCGGTGGCCAGGGACGATGAGCTGGCGACGCTGCTGGGTTCCGTCACCATCGTCGCCGCCGATGACTATTAGGGTTTCGGGTCGGGGGGGGGGGGGGGGGTACGAGACGAAGTGTGAATAGGTACATGATACAGTGGGAATGTAGAGGGTGGTGGGATGGGTTTCTCGGTCCCGTTCTTGGTTTCATTCATCTCTCTTTTTGGGTTCGCCTCAAATGTGAATAGTATTATCAGTTTGCCACCCTTATGGGCTCAATTCTTTGGTAACTAGTATGAAACCCGGGCAATGCCCGGATGAGCTTGATGCACACCATTTGGCACAGACTATATCGCAAAGAAGTGTGAAATCTGTTACATCAAATGACTATTAAATATCATTGAATGAGTATTTATCATATTTATGGTAGGCTTTTAATAGGATTTAAAAGTGATGAGCTGCGTTCCCACATTGAAGAAGAATTTCGGCTCTTTAAAAGACGTCCACGTGTCACAACACGGAAGAGAGGTTTTCATTTTAGTATTATACTACTAGTAAGAAACCCGGGCAATGCCCGAATGTGCTTGATGCATGTCATTTGACAAAGACAACAACGCAACTGTTCGAAGAAGTGTGAAATCTGAAGTAAGTGTGATTCACTTGTTAGAGAGAGAGAGAGAGAGAGAGAGAGAGAGAGAGAGAGAGAGAGAGAGAGAGAGATCAAATGACCATTAAATGAATTTATCATATTTATGGTAGGCATTTAAATGAACTTAAAAGATAGCCACTGTATGCGCAAAAAAGGTACGGGTCGGCTTTATTGCACAAAACGAGATTACAATTGTGGCCGGGACCCGGGTTGCTCGGGTGTAGCGAGTCCGGGTTGCGGCGAGTTTTGATCAGGGGATTGTGGGAAAGATCTTCTGGGGGATCCCTTTGATCCGCGTCTCCACGTGGTGTTCGTGCGAGAGCGCTGAAGGGGCTGCCCAGGACAGGGGTTTTACAGGGAGAGGGTTTTGGAGAGGCTAAGGAATGTCCACCGTTGCTTTGTCCCTTCCGTGCTTCGCGCTTTCTCGGCTAGGGGGTTTTCGGCTTCGTTCCTCGGTCTTCGCGTCTTCCTCGTTCCTTGCTTGACCTCGGTGTCCTTGATCGTCGGTTCGCGGCGTCGATCGAGCTTTTGGCGTTGGCTTTGGCTTTGGCTTTTTGGCTTTGGCTTGGCTCCGGCGTGGCTCTGGCTTTTGCTTTGCTTCGGCGCTTGCACTTGGACGTAGCTGGGAGAGACTTGCGATGCTTTCGTTCTTCCGGACTTCGCGTCGTATCGGCTAGAACGTGCGGTGCTTTTGCTCGTGGCCGGCGTAGTCGCTTGGCTTTGGCACTTGCGTTGCTTTGGCGCGGGCTTTACTGGGGCTTTGCTTTGGCTTCTTGCGTAGGCTTTAGCTTCAGCGTCAACTCGATCTTCTTCCTCGAACGACGTAGGCTACTTCTCCGGTGCTTCGACGGTTTGCGTGTCGACGGGACTTCTCCTCTTCTCCGGGCTTCTTTGGCGTGATCGGAGTCGAAGAATGCTTTCGAAGATGGTGGGGCTAGCACCGATCTCCGTGCGACGGTTGTAGCGTCGGCTTTTGTTGATGAAGACGACGAGGGTAGCGACGGTCTCCGTGCGACGGTTGTAGCGTCGGCTTTTGTTGATGAAGACGACGGGGGTGGCGACGCTTCAGACGATCTGCTCCAGGCTTTCTTCTTCGTGGATGGCGCAGGCGTTAGTCGAAGACGACGGGGTGATGACGCTTCGCTTCTCTCCTCCGGGCTTTGGGGCTTGATTGGGATCGAGGATTTGTTGGAGCCGACGGGGTGGTGCCGCTCCTCTTCTTCTCCGGGCTTTTGGGCTTGATCAGAGTCGAAGGCTTTGTTGGAGCCGACGGGGTGGTGCCGCTCCTCTTCTTCTCCGGGCTTTTGGGCTTGATCGGAGTCGAAGGCTTGTTGGAGACGACGGGGTAGTGCCGCTCCTCTCCTTCTCCGGGCTTTTGGGCTTGATCGGAGTCGAAGCTTGTTGGAGACGACGGGGTAGTGCCGCTCCTCTTCTTCTCCGGGCTTTTGGGCTTGATCGGAGTCGAAGCTTGTTGGAGACGACGGGGTAGTGCCGCTCCTCTTCTTCTCCGGGCTTTTGGGCTTGATCGGAGTCGAAGCTTGTTGGAGACGACGGGGTAGTGCCGCTCCTCTTCTTCTCCGGGCTTTTGGGCTTGATCGGAGTCGAAGGCTTGTTGGAGACGACGGGGTAGTGCCGCTCCTCTCCTTCTCCGGGCTTTTGGGCTTGATCGGAGTCGAAGCTTGTTGGAGACGACGGGGTAGTGCCGCTCCTCTTCTTCTCCGGGCTTTTGGGCTTGATCGGAGTCGAAGCTTGTTGGAGACGACGGGGTAGTGCCGCTCCTCTTCTTCTCCGGGCTTTTGGGCTTGATCGGAGTCGAAGCTTGTTGGAGACGACGGGGTAGTGCCGCTCCTCTTCTTCTCCGGGCTTTTGGGCTTGATCGGAGTCGAAGCTTGTTGGAGACGACGGGGTAGTGCCGCTCCTCTTCTTCTCCGGCCTTTGCTTCTGGCGTCCTCGGAGTCGAAGGGTTCTTCTTCTCCGAGCTTTCTTCTTCGTGAACGGAGTCGAAGGGGTGATCGTCGTGCGCAAGGGTCTTCACGTTGATGAGGACTTTCAGTAAGCCGATCCCTCGGGACAGGCTTGACTGTGCCTCGTGAAGCCTTGGGTCGATGAAGAAGCGTGCTCTCTTCTGCAGAGCTCTGGCGCTTCGTCTTCAATTTCTCGACCTCGACCTTGGTGACGGTTATGGTGTCGGCATCTTCTCCGGGCTTTTGGGCTTGATCGGAGTCAAAGGCCTTGTTGACGACGACGGGTGTAGCGCCGCTTCTCTTCTTCTCCGGGCTTTTGGGCTTGATCGGAGTCGAAGGCTTGTTGGAGACGACGGGGTAGTGCCGCTCCTCTTCTTCTCCGGGCTTTTGGGCTTGATCGGAGTCGAAGCTTGTTGGAGACGACGGGGTAGTGCCGCTCCTCTTCTTCTCCGGCCTTTGCTTCTGGCGTCTTCGGAGTCGAAGGGTTCTTCTTCTCCGAGCTTTCTTCTTCGTGCACGGAGTCGAAGGGATGATCTTCGTGTGCAAGGGCCTTCACATTGATGAGGACTTTCAGTAAGCCGATCCCTCGGGACAGGCTTGACTGTGCCTCGTGAAGCCTCGGGTCGATGAAGAAGCGTGCTCTCTTCTGCAGAGCTCTGGCGCTTTGTCTTCAACTTTCCAACCATTTTTTCCTTCCCCCACCCCCTCTATTTATAGGCAAAGAGGTGGGGAGAGAGATATGGAAACTTTTTAATTTTAAATCCCCTTTGTATCTCTCTCATAATTACCCGGATTTTATTCATCCATTGATGAAGGGAATAACATTTAATTGTTTTCCTTTTCTGGCGGGTGCAATTATGGCTGGATTTTGCGCACGAAATCGATGGCGATCGGGTGCTTCGTCTTGTGCGTCGGATCGAGGGATCGGCGCAGATCCGCGTGTGTGCAGACGTCATACGCTACCTCCCCCCGCGCATGGCGGTATTCTTTCCTTTTCTTTCTTTTCTTTCCTTTTCTTTTCTTTCCTTTTCTTTTCTTTCCTTTCTTTTCTTTCCTTTTTCTTTTCTTTCTTTTTCTCCCCTTTCCTTGCAGGGCCGGCCGGCCCCCCATGGGGTTCGGGTCCTACTAGGGCCGGCCCCATGTGGCTTGGGTCCTAGTAGGGACCGGCCCCCATGGGGTTCGGACCCTAGTAGGGGCCGGCCCCCCCCCCCCCCTTGGCGCATGGGGTCCGGGTCCGCATCGGCGCGCGCGAGTCGGGTTTGAATCCATGTCGGTGCGCGCGAGTTGGGTCCGTGTGTCGGGTTTGCATCCGCGTTGGCACACGTGAGTCGGGTTCGGGTCCGACGAAATTCGTGTGTCTACAAATGCCCCCTCAAGGACGAGTGCGTCGGTGAGAGCGTGTCGGGTTTGGACACGTAGGAATCGTAGAGCGCTTGTCCTTGATTCCTTTTGTGGGCGGGGTTGGAGGTCTATTTAAGGACCCCTACCCCCCTTCATTCGCCGTTGTGCTTCTTTGCGAAGGTTCTGCCGGCTTCTGGAGACCGCTGTCGGAAGAGAGCTGCCTGGGGCTGCACGCGACTAGCTCCGTCTTCCCGGTGTTGCCTCTTTCGTCTTTTTTTTTTTTTTTTTTTTTTTTTTTTTTTTTTTTTTGAACCACGGGAGCTGCAGCGGCAGTGACAGGGTCGGTCAGAGCTGCGGCGGCTGGGCACGAGGCCAGCGACGTGCGGCGCGCCGAGCTGGGTGCCGGTGCGAGCAGTTGGCTGTGGCTCTTGCTTGTAGAGAAGACCCTCGCTAGGGTTTCGATCATCTTCCTCGTTGCGGACTTCTTTTGCTCCGAAGTTTGCACGGACGTCGAAGGTGGCCGTTGCACGGAGTTCGAGACTGGCGCGAGGGCGACTGGAGTGCGATGACGGCGACGGTGCATCTCGGCGGAGGACTGTCGCCCCTCCCTCGGTGTGGGAGCGCAATGACGAGGCCGATTGTCGACGGCGACCGTTGCACGATGTCCGAAGGCGACTTAGGAGAGACGGGAGCGTGAAGACGAAGGCAACATGTCTCGACGTAGTCCCATGGCGGCGCGCGGGTGACGAAGGCACGAAGATGAAGGCGATGCACCCCGGCGGAGTTTTGGCGATGGTGACGCACCTCGGCGCGATGAGGAGGAGGTGGAGCCATTGCAAGCGAGGCGAAACTCCCCTTTCCTTTCTCTTTTTTTTTTTTTTTTTTTTTTTTTTTTTTTTCTTTGTGTGTGCGGAGTACAGCAGTAGCGACGGTGGCTAGCTACGGCGCGCGCGAAGGCCGGGGTGCCGCGGCGGTGGTGGCTCGCGGAGGCAGCAGCAGCAGCAGCGGCAGGCGATGGCCGAGCGGAGCGCGGGCTGCGGTGCGGGTGCCAGTGGCTCGCGGACCCTTCTTTTTCTTTCCTTCCTTTTCCTTCTTTTTCTTTCTTTTTTTTTTTTTTCTTTCATTTTCTTTTCTTCTTTTTTTTTTTTCTTTCCTTTTCTTTTTCTTTCTTTCCTTTTCTTTTCTTTCTTTTCTTTCTTCCTTTCCTTTTCTTTTCTTTTCTTTTCTTTCTTCCTTCTCCTTCTTCTGGTTCTGGTATGCGGAGGCAGCTGCAGCAGCGGCGTGCGGCGCAGAGGATGCCGGGGCGCGGGCTGCATTGGCAGCGGCACGAGGCGCGGGCTGCAGTGGCGGCGTGCGGCGGCGCGGGCGGCGGTGGCGGCGCGCAGCGGCATGTGGTGCAGCGGCGGCGTCGGCCGAGGCGCAGGGCGCAGGCGGCAGCGGGCGCGGGCGCGAGGCGGCGCGGTGGCTGCAGCGCGTGCGGAGCCCGGAGCAGCGCGAGGGTGGGGCACGCGGGCTGCGGTGTGCTGTGCGGCGGCGGCGCAGAGGATGCCGGGGCGCGGGCTGCATTGGCAGCGGCACGAGGCGCGGGCTGCAGTGGCGGCGTGCGGCGGCGCGGGGTGCCACGGCGACGTCGGCCAGCGGTGGCCCCGAGCAGGTCGGCGGGATGTTCGGGCAACCCTGGTTGCGGGCACGAGTCGGCGCCGAAGGAGGGGGGCTACAGGCCCTCCCCTTTTTCTCTCTCTTTCCTCTTTTTTTTTTTTTTTTTTGTTGTCCGGTGCTGATTGGGGAGGGGGGCGCGGCCTCGGCTGCTGCTGCCTATTTTTTCTTTTCTTCTTTTTTTTTTTTATTTTTTTTTTCTCTCTTTTTTTTTTTTGTTTCCTTTCTCTCTTCTTTTTTCTTTCCTTCTTCTTCTAGTCCGCGAAGGCGGCAGGCGGCGCGGCTGTCGGAGCAGGCAGCGGCGGCGACGACCCACAGCGCTGGCTGCAGTATGCGCGGCGCGGGGGCCGGGAGCGAGTGGCGCGGAGGCCCAGTGCGATTGCAGAAGTAACGAGGGCGGCCGCCGGTGTGACTCTGAGTCGGGCGGGCCCCGATTGGGTCGAAGGTGGAACGCAGTGGTAACGGCGGCGTCTCCGGGTTGGCCGGGCGTGGGGCGCAGCTGCGGCTCGGCGCGCGGGGTTGAGTGCAGGCGGCATGGGTACGTGGCGCAGACGACGGGTGTGTGGAGCGGCGCCGGCGCGGTATAGGCGGGCGGTGGCCAGGCTTCAAGCTGCGCGAGTGGTGTGCGGCGCTTGAAGACGAAGGCTTCCGTCGGCTTAGAGACGAAGGCTTCTTCGATGCTTGGAGACCGTCGGCGGAAGAGTGCTGCCTGGGGTTGCACGAGACTTGCTCCGTCTTCCTGGTGTCGCCTCTTTCGTCGACGGCGGCGACGATGGTGCGCGTCGCTTGAGGACGAAGGTTTCCGTTGGCTTCTGGAGACCGCCGTCGGAAGAGTGCTGCCTGGGGTTGCACGCGACTTGCTCCGTCTTCCCGGTGTCGCCTCTTTCTTCGGCGGCGGCGGCGATGGTGCGCGTTGCTCGAAGACGAAGGCTTCCGTCGGCTTGGAGACGAAGGCTTCTTCGATGCTTGGAGACCGTCGGCGGAAGAGTGCTGCCTGGGGTTGCACGCGACTTGCTCCGTCTTCCCGGTGTTGCCTCTTTCGTCGGCGGCGGCGGCGATGATGCGCGTTGCTCGAAGACGAAGGCTTCCGTCGGCTTGGAGACGAAGGCTTCTTCGATGCTTGGAGACGAAGACTCGCTTCGCGTCTTGGAGATGACGCATTCTTCGGCGGCTTGGAGCTGAAGGGTTCTTCAGCGGAGTGTTGTCGTCTTCTTGGTGCGAGGACAAGCCGGAGACTTCGGAGGCCAGGGAAGGTAGCAAAGGATACGGTCGTTTTTTTTTTTTTTTTGGTCGCAAAGGATACGGTCGTTGTCGATATATCCGCCTATCTTTGGGTTACTGCATTTGACTCCAGTGGCAGTCCCAATCCTTTGGGTGGGCCTGAGCTTTTGCATGAGCCCGGTGGATTTCAAGGCAACGACTCTTTTTCTGCGGAGCAGATACGCACCTTCTTTGGAGGGTGGCGAGCTTCATTGCTTACGACCGTCTTCGTTGGAGGACGCTTTCTTGGGCTTAGTTGCGACTCTGGAGTTGCAGCGCGTGTAAGCTGCGGAGGGCGAGCCACTTCGGCGCCTTAAGGACTTCGACTTGCTACTCGTGCGTCGCTTTAGAAGTTGGAGTTCCATTTGGGGAAAGCTCGAGCGACCGAGAAGATGTCTGGAGCAGAGCTTGCGAAGCAGCGTGCATAGCTGACGACGCGTCGGAAGCTGACGTTTTTTTTTTTTTTTTTTTTTACCTCTGGAGTTGCAGCGCGTGTAAGCTGCGGAGGGCGAGCTGCTTTGACGCCTCAAGGACTGTGACTTTCTTGTCATCTTTTGGTTTGCTGACTGGACTTGTGGATTTGCACTTGTTCTTCTCTGGGCTGGCCTTCTCGGACGACGTTTGGGATGTTTCTTTTGTATGGACTGAACCTTTGTAGGTTGCCTACGTACCCTACTGAGAGGGATCAAGTCGCACGTAGTTCTTTTTTTTTTTTTTTTTTTTTTTTTTGGGGAAGGGGGGTAACCTTGCGTTAGGCAAAGTACCTTTTGAGGGACTTGCCACTGGTAGGCAAAGTCGCCACTGGTTCGCAGCTATCGCCCGCCTTCTTCGCTTCAATATAGTTGGAAGTGAAGATCTTCTTGACTGGAGTTTGACTGGCGTCGATGCCCCGGCAATTTGGAAGGATTTGTTCGCCGCTTTTGCAGAGAAGAGCTTGAGTCTTTGTCAGGCGATGTGGTATTGCAGCTGAGGGTAGTGAACCCATGTGCGCCATGCTTTCTTTGCTGCGGCTGGATTTGAACATCGACTCGGTGGAGTTTTGCCCCCGAGTGTTTTCTGACTTGATTGCGAGTTGCTCAGAGCTGGTGCACTCGGAAGACTCGGTTGAGCTCGAGACGTGCAACAGACCACGTAACGGTAGTGTCATCTCTTGCAAAGTGCTGAAGTTAGCCCCGAAGAATGATAACGCTGGTTCCTTTGCTGGAGGGGAAGGCGATCGTCCTGGTTTGCGAAGCCATTGAGGTACGAGCCGCAGGACTGAAGCTACTTGAGCAGGCAACGGAATGCATCGCATCGAGCTTGATTTGAAGTTGATGTGAATTTTCTGTCTTGATGCTGGCGCTTCTTTGTCTTTGTGCGCTGTCTGGATGGAGGATGTCACTAGTTTTGCAAGTGGAGAGCTTTTGTCCCTCGCAGCTGCTTTGACTCCCTGAGCTCGTAGAGGTTTTGCTGGATGAGCTTCTGCAACGGGATCTTTCACTTGGTAGAACTCGGCATCAGCAAGGTGTGCTTTAGCCTTGTTGAACAGCTTGCCGTTGGCAGTGATGCTTCTCCCCATGCCTTTTATGTTGGAGTCGCTTTCTTCATTATATTTCCGGAGCACGCGGTGAACTTCCATCATGCAGCAGGAGACCTTGAAGTTTTGATCAGCTTCAAGGAAGCAATTGGGAAAGAACTCCTGGAGGGTCGCCGGCTTTAGAAAGCTTTGCTGGAGGAAATTTTTCAGATTTGCCGGTGGTACTTTGGACGTCTTTTTTCCTGGAGCTTCATTCTTTTCCTTGAAGGACTTTCTTCTGGGGAGTTTTCTTGTCGCCCGGTTTTTCTTATGGTTAGCCAGACGTGCTATCCTGTAGCTTGATCGTCGTGGCCTTCTCCCTCGAGGCGCCACAGCCCGCGTGTTTTCATCAGTAAGATCTTCCTCGCCAAGGTGAAGAACTGGTGCTGCAACTGAAGGCACTTCTTTGATCGGAAGGACTTGCACTTCTAGAGACTGTACCGATTCATCTTCTGATCCCCAGCTGGTTGGCTTGATTTCTTCATTTGGAATCGAAGGAGACCTGGAGTAGAGGACATAATAGTCAATTTTGCCCGATGGTTGGCCTAGCAGGTTGACTTCGGGGCTTCTTTGTTCGTCTCTAGCTTTGAGCAGGTGCCGGGACGTAGTTTCATTTGGAAGAGGGAGTGCTTGCATGAGAGACGGTTGCCCCCAAGACAGTAAGGATTTGGCCCTAGGCACTGAAGAAGTATGTCGTCGTCGTCTTCTTGGACTGCCCCCTTTCTTTGAGTCATCAACGGTGGACTGCCCCCCTTCTTCGAGGACTGGCGGGGCGTCGGGCAACTCGTCGTCCGAAGTAGAAGTTTCACCGTTGTCGGGATCCGTAATAGAGATATGATTGACGGCAGCCATGGGTGGGTGGGTGGGTGTTGAGACGAAGTCCTCGATTGGCATCCCCAGACGATCGAACGCCGACTTCTTCTTTGATTGTTTGGCTGGCCCGAGCCTCTCGAACACGGATGTGCGTTTTCGATTCGACCAGTCTTTACCACCTCTGGTTTGCTTCCGGAACAAGGCTTGGCATCGAGCCCGTCGTCGTCTTCTCCTGCTGTCTGGATGGCTGAGGTAGGTAGAGCGTGCATCGGAGATTGTCGATTCTTCGGCTGCTTCATCTACCATCCTCGCCTCGATGTAGTTTGAGGTGAAGGTCTTCTTTGCTGCGGTTCTGATAACCAACGGAGCTTGACTGGAGCCGATGCCTCGGCGGTTCGGGGGAATTTGCTCGCCGTTTTGGAACAGCCGAGCTTGAGTTCTTGTCATCCCATGTGGAGTTGCTGCTGGTGGGAGTGTGCCCATGGCACTTTCCTCGTTGTAGCCAGCTCTAAACAGCAACTTGGCAGCATTTTGCCCCCAACTCCCTTCTGGTTTGAATCCGAGTTGCTCGAGGTCTGCTGACTTGACGGGTCTGCTCGGGTTCGGAGCTTGCGTCAGACTAGGTAGTGGCATCGTCATTCCTTGCAGAGTGATGACATTGGCCTGAGATAGCGTCGGGGCCATCTTCCTCGTCGGAGTAGAAGGCGATCGCTCGGATTTACGGAGCCACTGAGGCGCGAGACGCAGGATAGGTACCGTTTGGATTGGCAACGGGGTATGTTGCGTTGCTCTTGGCTCGAAGCTGATGCGCATCCTTTGCCCAGATTTCGGCGTTCCTTGGACCTCGGGTCTCGCCTCGTCAGAAGGTGGCACTGGATTCACGGGAAGAGGAGTCTTGTCCTTATTTACTTCTTCAATCTTTTGAGCTCGAGGGGTTTTAGCTGGCAGAACTTCCGCGACCAGGCCCTTTGCTTGGTAGAATTTAGCGTCGGCCAGGTGTGCCTCGGCCTCGTTGAATGGCTTGTCGTCCGCAACTATGCACCTCTCCACGCCTTCTTCGTAGTACTTGAGGCATTGATGCCAGGTGGATACTATGATGCCGTTCTCGTGCAGCCATGGTCTTCCTAGCAGGAGACGATATGATGTCCGGCAGTCGATGATGTGGAAGAGGACCGTCGTATCTAGCGGGCCGATGGAAAGCTTCAGACGAATGATTCCAACGGTGGACTGTCCGCCTTGGTTGAAGCCTTGAATGACCAACTGACTTGGTGAGAGCTGGTCGTCGGTAATGCCGAGTTGCCGCATCGTCTGGATGGGCATGATGTTGACAGCGGAGCCACAGTCCAATAAGATTCGGTTCACTGGCTTCTCCTTGATGTATCCCGAAACGTAAAGAGGCCGGTTGTGCAATCGCGTCCCGAGTTGCAGGTCCTCGTCTGAAAAGGTTATCGTTGCATCACACGAGGCTACAGCCTTGCGCTTCTGGTCGTCCTTCCTCTTCCTGCTGTAGCTATCCGGATCGGCCAAGGCCGCAGCCATTGCCAGGCGAGCCTTCTTCGGAAGATGCAAAGCTTCTACGAGAGGCATATGCAAGATCGCTTCGTCGTGAGCCGCGGTGCCCCCATCGTTGGAGTCGCCTCCCTCGTCTGTGGAGTCGCCTTCTCCAGAA
This sequence comes from Chamaelirium japonicum, assembly GCA_947650365.1. Classification (NCBI taxonomy): domain Eukaryota; kingdom Viridiplantae; phylum Streptophyta; class Magnoliopsida; order Liliales; family Melanthiaceae; genus Chamaelirium; species Chamaelirium japonicum. The sequence continues at coordinate 52,836,501 of OX393552.1, read as the reverse complement.
GTTTCGCCTTCGTTCTTTCTTTCCGACACTTCATGGACTTCGACCATGCAACAAGACACCTTGACGTGTTGGTCCACCGGGAGGAAGTGATCCGGGAAGAACTCTTGCAAAGTTGTCGGCTCTGGAAGACTCTGCTGAAGGATATCGTCTCGGCTCGCTGGCGGTACTTTGAACGCCTTCCTTCCTGGAGTCTTGCTTTTCTTCTTGTAGGTCTTCCGCTTGGTGAATCCCCTCATCACACGGTCTTGCTTGAGCTTCTTTTCTTGCCAAGGCTTTCGCCGCCGCGGTAGCATGACCCATGCTTCTTCGTCGGTGGATTCCCCTTCGCTAGGATGATGGTCGTCAGCAGCAACTGGCTTCTTTGATGACACTTGTTCTTCCGGAGGCTCTACTTGCTCATCTTCCGATCCCCAGCCGGTGGGCTTGATTTCTTCGATTGGAACGGATGGAGGCCTTGAGTAGAGGACGTAATAGTCAAACTTCCCTGATGGCTGGCCCAGCAGACCGACTTCTGGGTCTCCCTGCTCGTATCTTTCTCTAAGAGCGCGTTGGGACATAGCTTGGCTGGAAGGGACTTGCTCTTCTCGAGGTTCCACTGGCTCTTCTCCCGATCCCCAGCCGGTGGGCTTGATTTCTACGATTGGAACGGATGGAGGCCTTGAGTAGAGGACGTAATAGTCAAACTTCCCCGACGGCCGGCCCAGCAGGCCGACTTCTGGGTCTCCTTGCTCGTATCTCCTTTGGAGCGTTCGTTGGGATGCAGTATTGCCTGGAAAAGGTGCTGGCGTGAGCGATGATTGCCCCCAGGGCAGCGGTGTTTCTTCCTCGGAGAACGCAGGAGTACGTTGACGTCGCTTCGAGATTTTCGGCTGGGCAGTTGACTTAGCGATTGGCGCTTGACGGTTGAGGCGCAATTTGGGCATGCTTCGTCGAGCGGCAACGAGTACTGGCGAGAAGGAGCCGAAGGTGATGGACGTCATGTTGGCCGTAGCAACCTCCCCGGAGTCGATCTCTATCTTCCCTTGCTTGGCGAGTGCCATGATTCTTTCCTTGAAGACGAAGCATCTTTCGATGGGATGACTCACCACCCGGTGGTATTTGCAGAAGAGAGGGTCGTCGACGCGATGCATCTGCTCGGGCCTCTTCGAAGGAGGAAGCTCTATCATCTTCTCTTGCAGCAGTTGGTCGAACATGGAGGAGACTTCCGAGTCTGGGAAGGGGTACTCCTTTGCTTCGAGCTCCTCGAGAGTCATCCTTTGTCTTAGCGGCGGAGGCGGTGGTATGGCGACTCCCTTCTTCTGATCCGGCTTGCCAACGATCTTGAGCGGTTTGGAGGTCGAAGCGACGTCGGCAACATTGACTTGTTTCGGTTTCGTTGCCGGTGGCTTGTCCTTCTTCTCTATCTTCAAGAAGTCCTTGTTCTTCGAGTCCCCGCGATTTGCTAGGCTGAGTTCCATGTCATGAGCCCGAGTTGCGAGTTCTTCGAAAGAGCGAGGTTTGATACCCTTGAGGATGTAGAGCAAACCCCAGTGCATGCCTTGGGTGCACATCTCGATGGCCGAGTCTTCAGACAAGCGGTCTCGTGAATTCAGCGCGAGGTTCCTCCACCTGTCGATGTAGTCGATCACTGGCTCGTCTTTCCTTTGCTTGACAGCGGTGAGTTCGATCATACTGACTGTGCGTCTGGTGCTGTAGAAGCGATTGAGGAACTCCCTCTCCATCTGATCCCAACTGTCGATGGTTCCTGCAGGAAGATCAACGTACCAGTCGAACGCGTTGCCTTTGAGGGTGCGGACGAATTGCTTCACCATCTCGTCGCCATATGTGCCGGCATTATTGCAGGTCTCGATGAAGTGGGCAACGTGCTGTCTCGGATTTCCCTTTCCGTCGAAGTGCTGAAACTTTGGCGGCTGGAATCCGACTGGGAAGCGTAGCTGCTGGATCCTCGTAGTGTAGGGCTTCGAGTATGTCGCCGTGATCGGAGGAAGGCCACTGCCGTGAGAACGCATCATGTCGGCTATCAACGCTTGGACTTGCTGAGCATTCATTGTTGCTGTTGCCGGAGGTTGTGTGGCCACCGAGGCTGGTGTTGGGGAGACGACTTCCAATGGGACGGGAGCCGAGGAGAGCGCTGGAGTAGCTGCTTGAATCGTCGGAGCGACTTCTGCAGGAGCGGGAGTTGAAGACGGAACTGGAGCGGCTACCGGAGAAGCGACGGGTTGGCCGACTGCTGCAGCGTCCTTTGCGCTTAGCTTTTGGAGCAGAGTATTGATGTGACGATCCTTCTCCTCCATTAGCCGAGTAATCTGCGCCATGTGCTCGTTCATCTGCATGACTTGGAGCTGAAGAGCGGTCGGAGGGTGGTGACGGAGAACGCCTCGGTGTTGCATGTTCGCATCCTCGCCGTCATCATCTGAGACGTAGTTACGCCGACTTGCTTCTGGCTGATGATTGATGTTTGCCCCCTGCAGAGGAGGTGTAGCGTCTGCTGGAGAACCCGAACGGGTTCGGGGTTGGGGCTGGTCCTCCCCAAACTTCTGGACATGGGCTCCAGGATCGAGGCTCGTTCCTTCCTGCACCAGGGCCTCGTCGGTGCTTTGGCGAGTATCTTCGTTAGTAGCTTCTGGCACGAAGATGTCCGCAAGAGTCCGTGTACGCCGAGTGTAGACGCGCACCATTGGAGGAGCATCACCCTCCGGATTTACTGGATCACCGTGGCGGAGTAGAGGAGACTCGGCGATTGGTGAGAGGCTTGGAGCAAACGCATCGTTGTTTGTTCCGGCCATTGCGAACTTCAAGCAGCTTCTTCAACCGTGCGGATGAAAGGAGAAGATGTCCCACCGGGCGTGCCAGAAATCTGTATGCGCAAAAAAGGTACGGGTCGGCTTTATTGCACAAAACGAGATTACAATTGTGGCCGGGACCCGGGTTGCTCGGGTGTAGCGAGTCCGGGTTGCGGCGAGTTTTGATCAGGGGATTGTGGGAAAGATCTTCTGGGGGATCCCTTTGATCCGCGTCTCCACGTGGTGTTCGTGCGAGAGCGCTGAAGGGGCTGCCCAGGACAGGGGTTTTACAGGGAGAGGGTTTTGGAGAGGCTAAGGAATGTCCACCGTTGCTTTGTCCCTTCCGTGCTTCGCGCTTTCTCGGCTAGGGGGTTTTCGGCTTCGTTCCTCGGTCTTCGCGTCTTCCTCGTTCCTTGCTTGACCTCGGTGTCCTTGATCGTCGGTTCGCGGCGTCGATCGAGCTTTTGGCGTTGGCTTTGGCTTTGGCTTTTTGGCTTTGGCTTGGCTCCGGCGTGGCTCTGGCTTTTGCTTTGCTTCGGCGCTTGCACTTGGACGTAGCTGGGAGAGACTTGCGATGCTTTCGTTCTTCCGGACTTTGCGTCGTATCGGCTAGAACGTGCGGTGCTTTTGCTCGTGGCCGGCGTAGTCGCTTGGCTTTGGCACTTGCGTTGCTTTGGCGCGGGCTTTACTGGGGCTTTGCTTTGGCTTCTTGCGTAGGCTTTAGCTTCAGCGTCAACTCGATCTTCTTCCTCGAACGACGTAGGCTACTTCTCCGGTGCTTCGACGGTTTGCGTGTCGACGGGACTTCTCCTCTTCTCCGGGCTTCTTTGGCGTGATCGGAGTCGAAGAATGCTTTCGAAGATGGTGGGGCTAGCACCGATCTCCGTGCGACGGTTGTAGCGTCGGCTTTTGTTGATGAAGACGACGAGGGTAGCGACGGTCTCCGTGCGACGGTTGTAGCGTCGGCTTTTGTTGATGAAGACGACGGGGGTGGCGACGCTTCAGACGATCTGCTCCAGGCTTTCTTCTTCGTGGATGGCGCAGGCGTTAGTCGAAGACGACGGGGTGATGACGCTTCGCTTCTCTCCTCCGGGCTTTGGGGCTTGATTGGGATCGAGGATTTGTTGGAGCCGACGGGGTGGTGCCGCTCCTCTTCTTCTCCGGGCTTTTGGGCTTGATCAGAGTCGAAGGCTTTGTTGGAGCCGACGGGGTGGTGCCGCTCCTCTTCTTCTCCGGGCTTTTGGGCTTGATCGGAGTCGAAGGCTTGTTGGAGACGACGGGGTAGTGCCGCTCCTCTCCTTCTCCGGGCTTTTGGGCTTGATCGGAGTCGAAGCTTGTTGGAGACGACGGGGTAGTGCCGCTCCTCTTCTTCTCCGGGCTTTTGGGCTTGATCGGAGTCGAAGCTTGTTGGAGACGACGGGGTAGTGCCGCTCCTCTTCTTCTCCGGGCTTTTGGGCTTGATCGGAGTCGAAGCTTGTTGGAGACGACGGGGTAGTGCCGCTCCTCTTCTTCTCCGGGCTTTTGGGCTTGATCGGAGTCGAAGGCTTGTTGGAGACGACGGGGTAGTGCCGCTCCTCTCCTTCTCCGGGCTTTTGGGCTTGATCGGAGTCGAAGCTTGTTGGAGACGACGGGGTAGTGCCGCTCCTCTTCTTCTCCGGGCTTTTGGGCTTGATCGGAGTCGAAGCTTGTTGGAGACGACGGGGTAGTGCCGCTCCTCTTCTTCTCCGGGCTTTTGGGCTTGATCGGAGTCGAAGCTTGTTGGAGACGACGGGGTAGTGCCGCTCCTCTTCTTCTCCGGGCTTTTGGGCTTGATCGGAGTCGAAGCTTGTTGGAGACGACGGGGTAGTGCCGCTCCTCTTCTTCTCCGGCCTTTGCTTCTGGCGTCCTCGGAGTCGAAGGGTTCTTCTTCTCCGAGCTTTCTTCTTCGTGAACGGAGTCGAAGGGGTGATCGTCGTGCGCAAGGGTCTTCACGTTGATGAGGACTTTCAGTAAGCCGATCCCTCGGGACAGGCTTGACTGTGCCTCGTGAAGCCTTGGGTCGATGAAGAAGCGTGCTCTCTTCTGCAGAGCTCTGGCGCTTCGTCTTCAATTTCTCGACCTCGACCTTGGTGACGGTTATGGTGTCGGCATCTTCTCCGGGCTTTTGGGCTTGATCGGAGTCAAAGGCCTTGTTGACGACGACGGGTGTAGCGCCGCTTCTCTTCTTCTCCGGGCTTTTGGGCTTGATCGGAGTCGAAGGCTTGTTGGAGACGACGGGGTAGTGCCGCTCCTCTTCTTCTCCGGGCTTTTGGGCTTGATCGGAGTCGAAGCTTGTTGGAGACGACGGGGTAGTGCCGCTCCTCTTCTTCTCCGGCCTTTGCTTCTGGCGTCTTCGGAGTCGAAGGGTTCTTCTTCTCCGAGCTTTCTTCTTCGTGCACGGAGTCGAAGGGATGATCTTCGTGTGCAAGGGCCTTCACATTGATGAGGACTTTCAGTAAGCCGATCCCTCGGGACAGGCTTGACTGTGCCTCGTGAAGCCTCGGGTCGATGAAGAAGCGTGCTCTCTTCTGCAGAGCTCTGGCGCTTTGTCTTCAACTTTCCAACCATTTTTTCCTTCCCCCACCCCCTCTATTTATAGGCAAAGAGGTGGGGAGAGAGATATGGAAACTTTTTAATTTTAAATCCCCTTTGTATCTCTCTCATAATTACCCGGATTTTATTCATCCATTGATGAAGGGAATAACATTTAATTGTTTTCCTTTTCTGGCGGGTGCAATTATGGCTGGATTTTGCGCACGAAATCGATGGCGATCGGGCGCTTCGTCTTGTGCGTCGGATCGAGGGATCGGCGCAGATCCGCGTGTGTGCAGACGTCATACGCTACCTCCCCCCGCGCATGGCGGTATTCTTTCCTTTTCTTTCTTTTCTTTCCTTTTCTTTTCTTTCCTTTTCTTTTCTTTCCTTTCTTTTCTTTCCTTTTTCTTTTCTTTCTTTTTCTCCCCTTTCCTTGCAGGGCCGGCCGGCCCCCCATGGGGTTCGGGTCCTACTAGGGCCGGCCCCATGTGGCTTGGGTCCTAGTAGGGACCGGCCCCCATGGGGTTCGGACCCTAGTAGGGGCCGGCCCCCCCCCCCTTGGCGCATGGGGTCCGGGTCCGCATCGGCGCGCGCGAGTCGGGTTTGAATCCATGTCGGTGCGCGCGAGTTGGGTCCGTGTGTCGGGTTTGCATCCGCGTTGGCACACGTGAGTCGGGTTCGGGTCCGACGAAATTCGTGTGTCTACAGCCACGTTCACACATGGAAGAAGAATTCTAGTTCTTTAAAAGACGTCCACGTGTCACAACACGGGAGATGATTTAGGAGGAACCTAATATCTGACCCTTGGACGAACCTATCGTCTGATACGATCCTTTAATTACTGACCATGGGATGAGAGAATCACGTTGTGTGTGGTTTGCATATCGTCCAAAGTTGGTAGCTACTTTATTACCAAGCTTTTTTTTTTGTTGAAAATAAGGGTTAGGTCCCATAGAACATATTTGATTAATGAATTGAACAAGACATTCGAATTCCAAAATCCTTTTATAAACCTGAAATTGCATCTCTCCCTTCTCCCCCCTTTTTTCGTTCACCCTCGAGCAGCCAACTAGCAATAGCGGTGGGTGACGAGCAGTGGCAGTGAGCGAGCGGGGTCGACAATAGTAGTGGCGAGCAGCAGCGGGCTGTGAGCGGGGTCGACAGTAGCGGCGGCGAGCAACAGAGACGAGAGGCGGCGACGGGGTCGGATTGGTTCAGATTATATCTAGGGTTTGGGTTTAGGTTTTAGGATTAGGTCTAGGGTTTACTCCATGGCCTGTAGATCTTAGGTTTTAGGATTAGGTCTAGGATTCACCCCATGACCTGTAGATCTTAGGTTTTAATATTAGGTTTAGGTTTTAAGTTTAGAGGAGAGTGGCATGTAAATAAAAAATTGATGGGTATTTTTGTCTTCTGTCCTTAGGCTTAAAGGCCAAGGATCTCCTGTTTTGGACTGTTCACTAAGTTTCCCTTTTCTTTTTTCTTTTTTTGGTGGTGGTGGGGGGTGTGCGTGTGTGTGAGTAAATGTGGCTTAGGTCCATGATAAGAGGGATTGGTTTTAGCTAAAGGACTGACAATGTTTCTGTTTAGTGAATAGTCCCTTTGGAACAACTTCAATTTTAATACATGTTTTACCCCTGCATATGACTGTATAGAGAATTATATAGAATCTGGATGTTGACACAAATCACTTTCGCAATTTTGGACTGCTATAATACTATATTACGGTCCGCTACAATGATTTCGGTTATGTTTAGGGTTATGATTCATTATTAGGGGTACAAAATTAGGGTTATGGTTCATTGTTAGGGATATAAAATTAGGGTTAGGGTTAGAATTGGAGTTCACTATTTAGGATTAGAGTTTCACTATTTAGGATATTGGTTTAGTGTTGGTTGGTTGGATGAAAAATAGAAAGGCAATTTTATCATTTAAAGGGGTGAAATAGTCAACATAAGGATTTATTGTCATTGCATCTTTTTGGGAGGAACGTACCTAATGCAAAAGCATCTAGCTTCTTGTCTGTTCTTTCCACCAACACCGCCCCCCAAACATCTTTTTTTTTTCCCCCCAAGTGAATTCCCTAGGGTTTTCTTTAGGGGGGGGGGCGCAAGTGGGTTTTGTTCGAGTCGGACCCTACCCCTACCTATACCCCTTTTTTTTTTGAAAACTAAAAAAGGATGCCATTAAGTACTAAAATAAGTACATGAGTGAATGACTAAGGCGACTCCCTTAGTCAAACACATACAAAGTGTTACAACCAGCCCCATCTATATCTGCAATCAAATAGATCGGCTCTCTCATTGATATTGGTTAGCGTCAATTCCACCCTGCTAAAAATATCCAATAGATCTGTGCATATAGACTTCACGACTGACTCCTCGGATCTATCCATGCCTTCAAAAATTCTTTTGTTCCTCTCTCCCCACAAGTGGTATGCAGTGCAGGCAAGGGACAACCTGACAACCTTGCTTTTAATGTGACCTGAACTTTCAATACTTGATAGTCTACAAATTGTTATCTGGAAAGCTTTCAATGCAACTTTAGCTCGAATGTTCTTTCAATGCAACTTTACCACTTGGTTTTCCATATATACTATTAGATTATGGTGCATGTGTTGCAGGAGCGTGCAGTTCATTGAGCTATTTAACCAATTTAATATAAGTTTACAAAAGGTACACAAAAAAAATAAAGAAGATATATTACAGAGCATACCACTACAATGGCTACTGGTCAACTAACTCCAGATTGAGGATTAGTTACAAGATTACCTTGAACGAGCACTACCCATGCTATTAGGGCACGTTTGTATCCAGTCAACAGTTTTACTAATAGAGTAAAACTAGAAAAAGATATACTTGAACCTATTTGTATATAATAGAAAAAGGACAAGTGGAGTAAATCAAAATGTCAAGTAAATGATATGAGTTTCTTGTAAACCTGTTGTTTGGCTTGGGCCTCGTTGGCATTCCACTAGTTGTTGTTTACTTCTCCCAACCACCCCACCCCCCTTTCTCACTTATCTTGCAGTAAAGTAAATATTTACAAAAAAAACTCCCTTGAACCATACACCTCATTTCATATTAGCCCCTCAATTTTTTTTTTGAACAATTTGATCCCTGAACTATGCCCGATCCATCGGCATGTAGCCCCCATGTCGATCAACTTTTATTCCAAAAATACCATTGTCCTAGTATGCATAAGTTAAATATTCTAAAATAATTTTGAGTCTTATTGGAAATTGATAAGGGTATTTTCAGGATAAAAAATTGACGGAGGGGGCTAAATGCATATGGAGCATAGTTCAGGGATCAAATTGTTATAAAAAAATTGTGGAACCAATCTGACATGCAGTGTATTGTTCAGGGGACGTTTTTATAATTTACCCTTTTTTTTGTTATGTTGTCAACTATGTAAGCTAATTTATGTTGTTATGTTGTCAGTTACACAGTGGTACCAGAGCTAGAGTACGGGTTACAACTGTGGAGTACCGTAGCAATAGCGGAGTTAGTAGCCGTAGTTTTTTTTTGTAGTAGCATTTTGTAGACCTTGGTTGTCTTTGTTGGGATTGTATCTTCTTGGGACTGTATCATGGTTATCAAAATGAGAATATCTGTGTGATCTAGTTTAGCTTGTGGTATTGTCATTGCAGTTTGTGGTTGCAATGATCCAGTTAATTGTAAAACTCTTTTAGGTAGGCCTCTCATCAAGGCCTAAGTTTAGGATAGATCATATTAAAAATATAATGAGATATAAGTGGTCTAACAGATTAACCTTGTAGATATGACCATCATTGTGGGTGCAAATTTTGGCAAGAAGTCTGCAAACAGCAGGACCCACCGGCCCTGCCTGGTGGGCCCCCGAAGACTACAGCGGGACCCACCGGCCCTGCCTGGTGGGCCAAAGAGCCTGGGAATCCCCCAGGAGACGATAGCGGGACTCACCAGCTTTACCTGGAGGATCCCCAGATACAACAGCAGAAACCGCCATTTGCCATCAGAGAATTCTATAAATAGCAACCATTCGAATGTAAAGTGGATCCGATTTCCACTTCTGAGATCTGATTTTCAGAAACCAGAGCTCTGGATTTCAGTTTCCATTTTTCCACTTCCTCTCTTCGATCTTCTTCTTGTCTTTGAAGAGGTCAAAGGGGTTTCAGTGATACTCGGCCTGTCGAGATCACTTCGATACAAGTGTTAGTGAATTCGGGTTGCTGCCCATAGCACGGAGACGTAGGCTTCGGCTGAACTCCAAGATCACATCTCTCGCGTCAACTCTCTGATTGCATCTCCTACCTGTTGGCATATTGAAAGTGTCAACTTCAATCAATAGATCGAACAACGATCTTCGACTCAAACCTTCAATTGACTGGTGCTGCGAAGTCTTCCGGTCGGCACGAAGATTTTCCCCCACAATCATATTAGCCTACTTAAGTGGTAGGGAGAGAGTGGGACTACTTGGCTCACCGTCGGAGGCTTGAGCGTTGTGCTCCCTTAGAGGGACTCTTGTTCGTTAGTGATGGCACTGACATGCCACACCAACTGAGAGGATAACCTTCTTGAAGGTTGAGTTTGACTCCAACTTGGTGTAGTGCTTTGACCGTAACCCAACCCTTAATCCCTTGCTCTCCTTACCCCAGAGATCGATATTCAGATTTCTGGGACGTGACAATGCTCGGATGAGCTTAATGCGCGCCATTTGACACAAACGATATCGCAACTAATCGAAGAAGTGTGAGATCTGAAATGAGTGTAATTCCCTTGTTAGAGAGAGATATATTAACATCAAATGACCATTAAATGTTGTTGAATGTATATTTATCTATCTTTATGGTAGGTTTTTAATAGGATTTAAAAGTGAGCCACGTTCACATACGGAAGAGAGGCTTCCTTTTTAATATTATATACTATTAAATGTGCATTACACCCATGCATCATCGTGAAACAACCAATAAGTTATGACTCAGTTTCGGCCAAACCTTAAAAAAATATGTCATACAATAATCACCTCTCTCTCTCCATACTCCATTTTCCTTTTGTCACTCCAGTCCCCATCGGTGAGAACACGTCGGCCAATTCTTAATGACAATCGTCCATTACATCCAACCGTCATCAGTGAATCCACCTCTAAACTGTGATTCATTTTCGACCAAACCAAAAAAAAATGAGAGATCCTGTAATCACCTCTTCTGATACTACACTTTCCTTTCGTCACTCCAGCACACATCGATGAATCGCACGTTTTATCGATTGAGATCATAAAGATCCAGAAATCGTCGATCGGCATGATTGATGATGTCAGGATTTCGATCGGGAGACGTGGATTACGCTTGGAAGACTTGGGACATCATCGACGGGTTTTTCTTCGGGAGCCTCAGATTATGCCTAATTTGCCTTGGATTTCGGTCATGACTTGGGATTTTGCAATCGACACGATCAAGGAAGCAGACAACGCCATGATCCACAATCGCCATGATCAATTGTTTGAGGATTTTGCCTCCGATTTTGATGGAAAATTTATGCTGAAATCCATGGCAAATTCCATTGATTTCACTCACAGTCAATGCTTCAAGAGGAGGCAAATAGGGCCACGATCGATTCTTCTTCGCATACACCTCAGCTCATCTTCTACTTGACTATTCGGCAGTTCTGTCATTCAGCGATCCGGCAAGATCTTTGCTCCTCCCTCCTTGCTTCTACCATTTGGGCTATGTTTTTAATGAAAATAAAATTTTTTCCATATTTTTCGTAGTTTAGAAGTTATCGAACTGCTACAATAACACTCAACAATCCGAAGTCCCGCTCTCCATCAACCGGATAGGATCACTAAAGTTTCCTATCCTAAAAACCCCCACTTTCCTAAAAATTTGACTTTACCCCTATTTCGTCGCTTGACTGTGAGCGACCAGTAAAAAGGTTCGGTGTAACTCAAATTTCGACATAAAAGTGTGTGTGTGTGTGTGTGTGTGTGTGTGTGTGTTGGGGGGGGGGGGGGGGGGTAGGTTAAAAAAAAACCCCACTTTTAAGGGATTGCTTATGGTCAACTGACATATTAGGAGGTAAAGTCAAATTTTTAGAAAAGTGGGTGTGTAACTCAAATTTTGACATACAAACAAATATTAATTTTTATTTTTTATGGGGCCTTATATATTTTTATAACTAATAAGAAACCCGGACAATACCCTGATGAGCTTGATGCATGCCATTTGGCACAGATGACATTGCAACTATTTGAAGAAGTGTGAAATATAAAATGAGTGTGATTTGCTTGTTAGAGAGAGATATTAACATTAAATCCCATTGAATGAGTATTTATCATCTTCATGGTAGGTTTTTAATAGGATTTAAAATTGAGCCGCGTTCACACATGTGTGAAGATGGATTCTAGTTCTTTAAAAGACGTCCACATCTTCTATATAACATGACATGTCGGTTTTGTGCTGACTAGACAAAACGGAAGTTGACTAGGACAAGCTGACTGGACAAAAATGAATCGAATAGATCTAACCATTTGTTCAAAAATCACGCACGATCTCTATTTCCCCGTCAACCAACTCCCTCCCCTTGGTTTCAAATCCCGACCCATTTAAATTGCAATTAACCCCCTCAAATCCCGGTTCATTTAAACTGCACTAAATCTGACCGTTCATCCCGTGATCGTTGTTCGCATTAACGGCTATAAACCCGCATATTGAAATTTCGACCGCTCCAAACCATCGGATCAATCTCAAGGAATCCGTTCAAATAGAGACAACTGTGATTGATCGATTATAAGGGGAGGGGGAGTTGGTCGCACCGAAGACGCCCGCTTCGTGTCAATCGACATGGGCAAGAAAATGGGTGTCCCTATGAATGCCGGTGTTGTCGTTGAAAGTGTTTTGTTGCCGAAGGCGTTCAGGTGTGTTGCCACCGAAGACGGTTCGCTGCAGGGCCGACAGATGTGTTGCCGCCGAAGGCGGCCCACTGCAGTGCCGACAGACACGAGCATGTACTAGTTTCACAACACAGGAGAGAGACTTCCGTTTTAGTATAGATATGTACGTGTCTTTATGCTATTTCAATGGGTGGAGCATTCTTTTCACATGGGGCCTCGGTCTGTTTTATGTGGATTTGGATGGGGGGGGGCCTTAAGCGACTGTCTTAAGAGCATGTACATCGGTCTCTTCAAAATGGGCCTCCTCAAAAGCTGCGTTGAGGAGAAAATGTTTGTCACATCATCTTTGAGGAGAGAAAGTAGATGCTACTCATCAACATTGAGAAGAAGGTTGAGGCGCTAGGGTGGGGGCCACCGGGTGACCCCACCATTGAGGAGTCCGTTGGAAGAGTGTTTTGCAGGATTCCCCTCAATGATGGTGGCCGGGACCAGCTCGTTTGAGGAGATCACTGTACATGCTCTAATGGGCTTATGGTCGGGCTACGGGACCAGTCCTGGACCGACGCCATGTCCCTGCTAATGGCAGCACTCCTGTGGCTGGGCCCCACACGCGACACATGGATCTGCCCTTCGTTGTCCGCGGTTGCGCCCCTTGTTCCCAACGATGGTGTCCGTAGTGAGGAGCATCCCATGTTTGCGCTCACAGCTCGCTCTCTATTATCCGATGCTGGTACCCGACCCGTTTATAAACGGTAGACCCGATAAAACCCGTTAGACCCGTTTATTACACGGATTTATTCAGTTGACCCGATCCGACTAGACCCGACCTAACCCGATAGACCCGCTGATACTATATGTACAGTATCAGATTGCGGGTAGACCCGACACGACCCGTTGAATATTAAACGGGTCTTCCCGGGTCTACCGTGTCCAGACCCTAAACCCGGACGTTTATTAAACGGGTCTATCGTGTCGACCCGTTTACGACCCGAACTTGTTTAGCCCTGACCCAGACCTGCTAACTTCGTGTTGGGTCTACTGTGTCGGGTCCGAAATTGCCAGCCCTAGCAATAGCATAGCATGCCCGAAGAGATGCATAGGGATATTTTTGTAAATAGCGGGTGCACCATGGCAATAGCATAGCATGCCCGAAGAGATGCAACTTAGGCGGGTTGGATCCGACCCAATTCGAATTTTGGGTGGGTTTGGGATGATGTATTTCAAGATTAGATTGGGTTAGGCCGGGTTGAAAAAAGACAACCCGAGTTGAATTTGGATCGGGCTCGGGTTGAGGGGTCGGATAACCCGATCCAACCCGAACCCGAGTACTCATGTGTATTTATGAGTCTGTGATATATAGGTAACAATCCACAATCATCTTGAGTACTTATATGTTGAGGGGTCGTAGTCACAGTCATCCGTTTCACCCAATCTTATATTATTTATTTGCTTCTTGCTAAAGACATTATCTAATGATCTAGTAAATTGTATAGATAGAAATGTAAAAATTATTGTATGATTGTGTTAGCAAGTATAATTTTTTTTTTTAGATTTTGATCTTTAAATGATAAAAGTTTAAACAATAAGTATATCTGAAACTGCAAAACCTGACCCGTCCTACCAACTTTGGCTAACCCGAGCCCAACCCGAACCTAGAAATGCACAGTGGGGAGCTGAGGAGAGAGAAACCACATTTCATCTTCCCCTTCGCAACTACATCGCATCGCCGACCCCACTGCAATGCAAATCGAAGGGACCAACTACAGCGCGCGGGGTCGTGTGCGCTGATGGGCGTACTTACGGTTTGCGCTGTAGCACCCCAAGCCCTCGCACCCCCTAGGAAGCGTTCTCGCCATTTTGCACCCAGAGAGAGAGAGCCCCAAGCCCTCGCACCCCCTAGGAAGAGTTCTCGCCATTTTGCACCCAGACAGAGAGAGAGAGAGAGAGAGAGAGACCCAAGCCCTCGCACCCCCTAGGAAGAGTTCTCGCCATTTTGCACCCAGAGAGAGAGAGAGAGAGAGAGAGAGAGAGAGAGAGAGAGAGAGAGAGAGAGAGCACCCCAAGCCTAGCACCCCTAGGAAGAGCTCCCGCCATTTTGCAACCCAAACAGAGAGAGAGAGAGAGAGAGAGAGAGAGAGAGAGAGAGAGAGAGAGAGAGAGAGAGAGAGAGAGAGAGAGAGAGAGCACACCATTCTGCAACCCGAATGGCCACTGGAATGAATTGGAATTCTCAACCATCGTAATGGAATCCAAACACCAATCCAACAAAGGAGCTCAGAATCCAGAATTGACCGTTGATCGCAGGTATCTTTGCAATATCAAATAATCCATAAAAGGTGCAAATGGGGAGCAGCAATGATCTAACAACCTGTTTGGTCCGCTGCAGTTATAACATGCGGATCAACACTGTTTGGTTCGTTTTAGTTTTTGAAAACTGGTGCAGTTCCAATTACCACCTATACAAAATCATGTGTTCCAACTGCAAGTGTTGCAATGCATTCCACAAAGGAACTAGTCTAAATATAAAATTTATCGATCATACAACCAACATCATTAGCTAAGGGGGTGTTTGGCATCGTTCCGGAACAATCACAACAGTTAACTGGCCATGGTTATTGGAAAGATAGGGTTTCATGATATGGGAATTGATTATAGCCGCGAGAGACTACACCACTTGTAACGCTGGATCAGCTCTCACGGACAGGCGAATGTTGCTAAGATGTGTGATTAGCTGATCAGCATTGAGACGCAAAATCTTCTACCGCATCCATCAGCGTCTTATAGTGGCCAACAACGTAAACAACCAACAAGGCAAGTAACTCAAATAATTATGGCTAAACATAAGTTCAATCAATTCGAGATGCCATTTGAAAGGATTCTAATGATTATCAACATAGCTCAACATCCTCTGTAACCCCTGCTAATTCTTTGGAAGTGGTATCTGGTGAATTACACTAGATCGCGTGTTCCAGAGGATCATTTGGTGTTATATAGGAAAGTTGATTTTCCGGAGAAAAAAAAAACAAACACAACAAATATACTCAAATGATTATCCAACAAGCAACAATAGTCCAAAGCAAATACAAACACTAGATCGCGTGTTGTAGTCCAAAGCAATCGAGGAGGTGCCTGTTGTTTGTATCCAATCCGAGGGATCTTCGTTCGGGGAATTGCTGTTTGAACAAATACCAATCCGCTACTCTTCTCTTCAATACAGTTGCTCTAAGGACCAGATTATGAACTCGAGACCTTCAAGACAATTGAGTAGTATATTCTGCCTTCAGATCGGTCGAGTGCCCTTTTTCTCCAATATTTTGACTCAACGCCTGCTACTACCCACTCCATTGTAAGGGAGTGGTTCTGAAAAGAGAATAGCACTGTGTATAACCGATTTTGCAACGATCCAATCGAGTAGGTACAGGTCCAATATACCTTGCCGGCAATGCTGGCTGAGGCAACCGAACAATCGAGATGGATGCATAGATTTAGACCTAGCCTAATCAATCAAAGAGGATCCGTCAGGGAAGAAACACTCTCCTGGTGATGAAGATCATGATGGCAGGGATGATCTCCTAATAGCCAGCTAGGTTTCCCACGAGCAAATCCCTCCGATCGTTGCTACCGTTTCGAACCAGGAGTAGGGATTTGCTTGTGGGGAACGCAGCTGGCTATTTGGAGATCATCCTGCCATTAACATGAACTTTCTCACTGGGATGGGGGTTTCTTCGCTCATAGGCCCTCTTCATGATTGTTCAGGTTGTTTGGCAAGGCAGGGTCCAAATCTATTCATCTATCAGTTGAGACTCGAGAGTGGTTGCTTGCCTCGACCAGCATTGAATGGGTGGGTAAAGGAGACAGTATTGGCCTTTGGTACCTAGTGCTGAATACATACTGAGCTAATTCTCATTTCAGAATGATCCCCTTTTATTGCAGTGGGCAGCACCGGATGCTGAGCCGTGATATATTGGAGATTGGAGAAAAAGGGTTTGACAGATCTGCAGGTTGAATGTATTACGTCTTCTTCAAGGTCCTGATTTCATAATCTGGTTGGGTCAACCTTCAACGAATGCTCGAACGTGGTTCCCCAGCTTTGGAATCTAATACCTCTCGTATTGGATACAAATGACACGCACCTGCCTAGTAATATGTACAAATCTGAGGGCATGTACAAATGCACAATGCTGTTGCTTGAACAATTAAAATAGTACAACCCACATCAAGAAGATCACTCACAGAATTATGATCTCATATAAAGTTCCAGTTCTGAAACTAAAATTAACCAAAATTTCGACCAAAACGTATAGATCCAGTTCCGAAAGCTGAAACTGAAATTGACAGTAATTTCGACCGAAATGGCCAATCCCCCTAGTTTGGACCCTAATTTCATCTTGATCCTGACCGAAACCTTATATTTCAGTATTTTGACCAAAATTCCAAACTATGGATTCACAAGGCAATAAGCATTTGCCGTCAGATAATTATCACCAACAGTAAAAAATGAGTACTCACAAAGATTCAGGAGATAAAACACTTTTGTAGATCCTAGCCAACATGGTATCAACACTTAAGTAAATCAGAATTTTCTTTGTGCCTACACTGATGTATTTGCCAGAAGAACAATACTAATGGTGTTGTGAAGAAGAATTGTCTAATGTTGTGCCTAGATTTTCTTACACACAAACGATGTGTTATTAATTAAGATTTTGATGCTCCCTAAAATCTATAAATCAGATAAACAGAAAGAAGCACATTTTCTCAATTAGCAATCACCAAAATGTAAAAGTTGAACACGAATCTAAGACGACCAAATTGTTATGAAATGCCCGATACAATTCTACACCGAAATAATTCAAATCAAAGCATAAGCAGTTATATCGTCAACAAGACATCAAGAAACATTACATACTTGCAAAGGGAATGAAGGCCAAGCCTTAAAAGACACTAATCAAAACCCAGTTCCATCGCACATCTTTTTCTCTACTCCTCTTCCTCACTCCCTGACCCTCCATTCTTCTTGTTATGCTTCCTCGCGTACCTTTGATTCCTCAAGAACTTTGGGTCCATCTGGATATATATTAAACCACAACATAAATATAATCCCAAATTAGTATAAAATTCACAAAATAAGATTAAATGAAACAGGTAAATTACGCTTTACCCCCCCTGAAGTTTAGCCCAAAATCACATTAACCCCCTTTATTTTGTTCCAAAACGGTCCCTATAGTTTAAAATGATAGCACAATACCACTTTTTGTCAACCACAAAATTTTCTCTTTTGGTAATTTCTATCTAATCAAAAGACTGAATTGAAGGGGTAAAATGCAGTTTATTAACTATAAAGGGGGTTAAGTGATTTTGGGCTAAACTTCTGGGGGTAAAGTGCAATTTACCCCAAAACACCAACAGAAGATCAGTTGGCAAATCCACAATGAAGAATCAGAAAACTAGTTGAGAGTAAGATCAAGCATAAAACATCTATATCATATAAAACCCACATCGCAAAGATATTAAATGGAAAATAAGCAACAAATATTAAAAATAAATAGGACCCAAAAGGAAAAAAGGGGAGAGGGGGGTGGGGTGGGGGTTGATTGAGGGATGTACCCCTTTGGTGGAGGTGTGACGATGCTTTCTGGGCTTCTTGATCCCGTTCTTGTGGGCCTTGTAGGACTGGTTGTGGGCCGTGTGGTTCTTCGATTTCGCCATTCTGAACCCACAGAAACGTGAGAAATTATAGGAAAAATGGTGGGAGGAGATGGAAGAGACTACCTGAACCTGGACGAGGATGGCGATCTCTCTGTCTCTCTCTCTCCGCAGGTCGGACTCGGCTAGGGTTAGGGTTTTGGACAACCGGGAGGGAGGGAGATGCTTTTATTCGGCGCTCTCGAAGCCCTAGTTGGTAAATGACTTTGATGCCCTTATTCTGATTCATATTGACTTGCTGGTCTAATCCAACCGGTGAGCGGGTCCCGCTGACGCTCTGGCGGGTTTGGTTCGCACAATTCCCTTGGAGTCGTTGACATCTTATTCCGGTTCGGGTCGTCGGATTCTAGATGGACGACCTAGCTTCATCCGATGACGAGGCACCAAGGAATGCGCGGCTCCTATTGGCCCATCGAGACGAATACCGGGACATGCCGGTCATCTCCCCGTCGCCCATTTCAGCGAAGCAGGCGTTTCTCAATTCCCACCGATCCCGTACCGGTCGATCCAGTGACTGGAATCCAGCTCGCCCGCTATAATAGTGTACACGTACTCTCCGATACCCGCGGCTCTGCCTCTCTAGGGTTTCTTCTAATCCCTCACCGACGCTCTCAGATCCTCCGCTGGTCCATACGCCGGGATTCATTCCGTTTCCGGCGATCAGATCGGGACCGGAAAGGCCTCAGATCTCCGGTGCCGATCTGATCTTGTCGAATTCCGGCCGAATTTGACAGCGATTCGAACGATCTGCTCGTGCCGGGGTTGAATTCTCGCCGGCGGCCATGTTTCTTGTGGACTGGTTCTACGGCGTTCTTGCCTCGCTGGGGCTGTGGCAGAAAGAGGCGAAGATCTTGTTCCTCGGGCTTGATAATGCTGGCAAGACGACGCTTCTTCACATGCTTAAAGACGAGGTACTTTCCAGCTCTCCTTCTGTCGTTTTCTTGGATCTAGAGCTCTATTTCTATTTGTGTGAATGGAATCATTCAATTCTTGCCGATTTGTTGGAATTTGCCATTGTTTACCAATTTTTTTTGTTAATAAATTTGACTTCGATTTCATTATGAACAGAGATTGGTTCAGCATCAGCCAACACAGTATCCGACCTCGGAGGAACTGAGCATCGGGAAGATCAAGTTCAAAGCGTTTGATCTGGGAGGTCATCAGATCGCTCGTCGTGTCTGGAGGGATTACTACGCAAAGGTCTGATTTTTATTTTGGTGGACCAATTTTTTTTTTTTTTTTGAGATATCCTGACTGTATTTGTATGTTTGTGGGATATGTTGCATTAGGTTAAATCTATATACGTTAAAATTTTGATGATATGGGTTCCTGAATATAGGTGACTATTTCTTAGAACTCAAGCATGCTTATTTATTTTTCATTTCATGGAGTGGCTGTGCTGCCCTTTTTACTGAGTTGGCCCCCCTTATCTTGCAAAGATGAAAAATTGTGTGGTGATGGGTGGGTGTGGATGTGGGAGGGGGAGGGAGGTTGTTGGCAAATTTTGATGATAGATTGTAAGTTCATATAACTAATATATTTATCAAGTACTATCTCCTTTTTTATGGACTCTTCATTCCTAAACATGGAAAATGTGTTTTTTTTTTTTGGTTCTGTAGGTAAGGCTTGTGGTAAGTTATATTTTTGTAACTATTTTGGAATTCCACGATTTTTTACTTTGTTTTGAAAGTTGGCAAGGGGTATAGTATCGTCAAAAGTTTGGTGTGGTCAGATTACAACAAGGTTTTGAATGTTGTTTTCAGTCGGTCAAGAAATGGAATATTTTGGATTTTGGAAAAATGTGGATATTTCGTATTTTTAATGATTTTTTTTTCTTCTAGAAGATGTAGGAACTTTTCTGTCGATTTTGGTAAAATTCCGGTACTTGTCGATCGATTTCTATCAAATGTCTGCCGATTACCTACACATCTAATATCATATCGGTGACGCTGACATGCATTATTGTTTTTATAGTTTATGTTGGTTGTAGCATTTGTGTTTCCGAAGTTGTGACAAGTATGTGTATAATTCTAGAATGATGGTTTCTTTCAAAACCATTTTTTAGAATTTGCAAGATAACTTACTAAATTATAAACATAACTTATAGAAATTATGCATGGTAAGATATAGATGTCTCCTCCCATTGGAACCAATTAAATGTACTGGACCGCGGGATTGAATCAAGAAGAAAAGTGGAGACTGTTTAAGTAGATGGGGATATACATCAGTTTTACCAAAAAACAATGATATACCTCAGTTGGGCCGCATGTGAATGGTGTTTGCCGGCTCAGTTTTTTAGTGAAATACCATTTAAAGTATGAAAGTAGGGATATGAGCACGCTATCTTTATTAGGGTTTCCTTCTCATATTTCCTTACTCTCAATGGATATGGCGGCAACTCATGTTAGTAGTGACAGTGTCCCTAGATGGTAGCGATGAGTTCGCCGATGGTCCTGGAGGCGTTGGCTTGGGCACACGTGTCCTTCTTGAGGTTCTTGGAGACGGCGTGATAGATGCCAACATTGATCACGGGCCCCACGTTCTTGGCGTCACGACCGAGGAGGACAAGCTGATGGGAGTTGACAACCCTCTCCATCGACTGGAGATTGAACACCTATTGCACCATGCGGCCGTCAAGGGCCTCGAGGCCCATGCCATCAAAGATCTGGTGGAAGGCGAGTCTGCTATGATGGACTCCATGACTGCTGCAACCAACTGCCTCCTAGGTGCACTGAAGAACCACTGCTTGAGAGGGCAAGGAGAGATCCGTTGGATTTGATCAGAAGGTGTAGGAAGCTGACCACTCTGACAATAGTCGATCAAAATCACCTCAATGGTGGCCGACAAATTCCGATGATTTTTGTGTTGAACATTTGAAAAACTGAAGTTTTGGTGATGTCGATCGATGTGTGTCAACATTTGAGCTCATGGATTAGACAAAAACCTTCAAAAAATTATGGTTTAGACAAGATGCTTACCCCAAATTGTACTCCAAAACAAATGAATTTTACTTCAACCCCCCTCACTGAATTTGAATTTATTGAGGAATAGATGTCTGATTCTCTTTAATACAACAACAAGATCAAAAGTTGATGTTAATAAATGTTGTAGGACAACATGCTACTTGCGATTGAGTACTAAGGGTATTGTTGGCAATATTGTGATAGGCAGTGCCTAGGTGTGTTTGGTAGGCCTTAGCCCTTAGGTAGTATCTGCCTTGGGAGTTTTCCTGTGAATATAGTCGGGTTTAGGCACCCACCTGATAATCCCTAAAAGCCCGTTCATAAATTCACAACAACGTTCTATTTGATTTTAGAATTTAGAATTGATTCTCCTGGCGATCTGCTGCTATTTGGAATTTGAAGGTTATGCGTCCATACTTGACTGTGTTAAGTTATGTACTACTCAGCTTTTATGATTATAAATTATCAGATGTAGGGAGATCTCTCTTTACTGTATCTTGCTTCAATTCCTCACAAATTGTGTGCTGAAATTCGTATATCATGCTAATTTGCTTATAATTTTTTGGTTCCTTTGAATTCTTCAAGACACCCATGTGCATACATTTTTAATTATCAAATTTTTTAATCTTCAACATGTCTTAATATTCTGAGTTCAATACACGGTTTTCATAAGTGCACCATTTTCTGGACAGCTCACTATCACATCATCAATTCTCAATTAAATTTTGTTTCCCAAAAAAAAATCTCAATTAAAATTTGATTTGGGGCTAAGATCCCCATTGAGTGAATCCGGACGGACCGAACCCTAAGATTAATCTTCCTTTTAGATTGGATGCAATATGTTCTTGTTTCACAAAGAGTGGTTGAGATTAGCTTTTTGCACGTACAGCATGTGTCAGAGCAAACCTTTGTGTCTTGGAAGAATGTGTTGTAGTTGAAAGAAGGTGTTGGAACTCTTGAGAAGGAAATATATATTCAAGTGATAACAGAAGATCATCGACATCGAGTTAGGCTAGAATGGATCAAAAAAGCTATGGTGCTGATCGTCTTGTCAAAGTTTTTTTTTTTTTTTTTTGGAGAAATGAGGGGGGGGGGGGGGGGGGGGGGGGGGTTCGGCCTAGACCCCTACCAGATCGTCTTGTCAAAGTTGAATGTGGTTGTTGTAGATCATGATTAGGTACATTATTACAAGTCTAACCAATGAATCAATTACTCAAGGATGCATGAGTTGGATATCCTTTTGTCACGGTTGAGCATCACATCAACAACCCGTACAACCTATATGTAACTCAATGATTCTTATCCAAAGGTTGATTGCCTTTTACCAATATTGATGACTCAGAGCCATCCGAACCTCAACTTGATAGCTTGACTGCGAAGAAGCAGGAGATGTGATTGCGCCAATAGATCCCAAGATCTAGCATGAAAAACTATGTTGCAGATGCTTTTACTAAATCGTGATCAGCACAATGGAAACATGTGATATGTTCTTTATAATTAGATTAAGCTTCTAAGGGCTTTATTTTAAAGTTATAGAGGGGTTAAGATTTTCTTTTTTGGGTCTTTGTAGTCTTTTGATCATATATGAGATGGTGTGATGACCCTTCATTGTGTATTGATCCTATAAGATACGGTCCACATAGGAGAAATACGAGGTTTAAGCATGGTTCAAAAACCCCACCGATACCAAGTCGTATTGGCCTATTTGTATTTGTTTTCTACTGACCACAACTAATACAAGATCAATACCGGTATGGTTCTTGATTTGGCCGAGACCAATACAACTTTGGCCGTATGGGCTGATACATCTGAGTCTGACCCGATATTCTATTTGTACTCACACCCATTAGCAGTTAGCTTTGTTGCACGTGAGCTATGCACATTGGTTTACAGACTGATCAACTTTAGCACTTATGAAGCCCGTGCGGCGGTGCCCCTATATATATGTGTTCTTCCCTCTTTTTATTTCGGTGGAGCTGTATGGTCGATACGGGCCCCGATACCGAATTTGTAAACTTGTGTATAAGGATCCCTGTTATGAGAGTTGTTTATAGTATGTGAGAAAGAGGAGGAGGGCAGTCTCTCCAAATCCTCAGCTTTTTAGAGATTTTCTTCA
Source organism: Chamaelirium japonicum (assembly GCA_947650365.1). Taxonomy (NCBI): domain Eukaryota; kingdom Viridiplantae; phylum Streptophyta; class Magnoliopsida; order Liliales; family Melanthiaceae; genus Chamaelirium; species Chamaelirium japonicum. The sequence goes on along the minus strand of OX393552.1, from coordinate 52,813,510 downwards.
ATTTATTGCACAAGGGAATAATTACGCCACGAAAGGAAAACCATGTATTACTATTCATGTAAGGAGCCTGTGCATTACATAAGTGAATATGGTCATTTAAGGGGCATATTCCAACTTCGGGGAGTCATTTAGATGAACGCTGGAGGCTAAAAGGTCTCCTTTGAACCTTGGGTTTAAGATAGGCCATAAATGGAGGCAACTATAAGTTTTTTGTCGTGATAATGAGGATTGGAGTGGGAGCATGGTCCGACATGATGTACACCGATCCTTGCTTCTTACTTGAGGACCATCCACCATAGATTATGACCTTTTAGTGGGTTTTCTTTAAAGAATTTCTTTTCTTAAATTGAAAATTTCTTGACCGCCTTCTGTTGGTAATTACATTTATGGATAACCTTGTTTTTGAAGTTGAAGGGTTCAACCAAAACTAGCATCAAAACAGCTACGTATTTGCCCATCACATCATATTAGGACTTGTATCATATTACTTTTTTTCTTTCTTTTAACTCGTAAACCCTATGCGACCAATTACTTTTCTTTCCTTTGTGATATTTCATTAATATTAGGATACGTTAGGTCTTCACTTTCTGTACAAAACTCGTAAACTCTTTCAGTTGATCTAATGGATCATTCACTATCTTTATGTTCCTGGATCACTTCTTGCCAATTCTATGCTTGACTTGTTTAATCTTTCATGTTCGTGTAGTGTCTCATCTCAATTTGCAGTTGTCTTCACCTAAAAAACCCTTTTTATTCGGCCACTTCACAGTCATCATGATTTGAGTCGGCCAATTTATTATTACACCAATGTTGGTTTTTCCGATCATTCCTCATTCGTCCAGAACACCTGACAGCCATATATGATTGCATTTTTTGATTTCTACTACTATTTTCTACACGGATGTAAAAGGAAGAGAAAATTGCACACTTCACATCAGCAGCCTTTTGAAGTTAGTATATTTTTGAATGATTTATGAGTGATAATGCAAATGAGCATGACCAGATTCTTAGAAAGTTGTAGAATATCTTGAATTTTAAAATATAATTGAAGAATTTCCTTATTCTTTATTCATTAATTGTTTTTCTTACCTTAATCTTTGTTTTTCTTTACATTATTCTGGTGAGAGATGTTATGTTGAAGTCATCTTAACTAATTAAAAATCAAAATCGCTATCCCCAAGTACATACATGTCAGCTTTCTGCTACTTGTTTTCGTTCACTATGCTTTGGTCATAGTGATGAATACAGGTGGCATGGCATGATTAACTCAAACAAAGAAAAACTTTTCCCATTAACTTTTGTTTTAGCATCCTAGGTCACTGTTTTAAAACTCACCGAGTCGACTCGAAACTCGGCCGACTCGACTCGACTCGGCTGAGTTTCGATCCGACTCGGTCCAAAACTCGATTTGGCAACTACTCGGACCAAAACTCGAGTGACTCGGGCGAGTCACTCGAGTTTTTGGGGTGTGTGACTCGGTTCGAGTCTTGATCGTTGTATTTTTTGGGGTAAAATCGGGATCCGGTAGAACAATTTATGTTTTGTAATGACATGTTATTTGGTGATAAGCTTTAAGGTCATCAAAACTTGTTAGATATCCATTTTTAAATATATATAATATTAAAATATATTATATAACGAGTTTTTTGTATCGAGTTTTGTCGGGTTTTAGCCGAGTTGTCGAGTCAACTCGACTCATTAAGGTTTCGAGTCGAGTCGAGTTTTCGTGTTTTAAAACACTGTCCTAGGTGATTGCGAGATTCAGATTCCAAGATTCCAGATGGCAGGGGCTGCCATGGTCATCGGCTGCCACCTAAGAAGCACTGACACTGGTACGGGGACACGGGTACGACACGACACGGGTTCGCCGACACGGCAAATCCTAAAAAAAGAGGACACGGATACGGCGGGGACACGGTAAAATAATTTTATATTTTTAAATTTATATTTTATGTATGTTTGCAATTCATATATATTTCAATAACCGAAAAAACCTCATAGAAAACAACTAAAATAAAAATTTAATGCATATTAAATCACTATCGTTAGTTACATCCAGCCCGATCGGTGAATCGCAGACAGCTCTAAATGGTATCGAAAATAACGGTTGTGTTTTAGTTTTGACTTCAACCTATCTGAAACCTCAGAGGATAAGATAAGTTAAAGCCAAACCTGAATCGTAACCGTCCATCATAACCATCCTGACAAGTGAATCACACTCAGGCCCAAATGCCATGCAAAAGAACGACTGCGATTCAGTTTTGGCTTCAACCTATCGGATTCTCTGAGGTTATAATCTTAGAGGATCAGATAGGTTGAAACCAAAAGGCCCAAAACTGAATCACCACAGCTTGTAATCCGACCCTATATCGAACAGTCCTTCAACCCGCAGTGTCCCGAGTGTCCGAGGAGTGTCCAACGAGTGTCCGAGGAGTGTCCGACCGTGTCCGGCTCCCGGAAGCACGTAGGACACGGCACATGCGTGTCCGGTGCGTGTCCGGCGAGTGTCCGACGAGTGTCGGTGTCCGACACGTGTCCGACACGGGTACGGGAGGCCTGGGGAAGTGTCCATGCTTCCTAGGCTGCCACCCTCAGAATATCTCGTGTCATGACCTGTCATCTGTTTGTACCATCCATGACCTTGGTGTGCTGACCGTATTGTATGTGCTAAGATGCTATCCTTTTGAGTTCATACTATTTGAGGTAGGCCACTAATCCAAAATTGATACCCATCTTTTATTCTTTACTATATAAAAACAATTGGCCTTGTCAAACCAGTACCGTATAATACCCATGCCTAAATAATAAAAAGAGTAGCAGTGAGGGAGTTTTTGGTCCTTTCCATGGCATTGCCCCTCCACGAACATCCACCCACCTACCCATCCACATCTCTCTCTCATTATCAGTGCCAAGGCATGTACAACTTCTACTGAGAATAGAATATATATTTGTTTATGCTCTCTATCAAGTATCAACATTCCATCTAGAAGAATTTATTATGATCTCAATAAACAGGCCAAGAGGTTTGACATTAAAATGGGAGGATTAAGTATGATTAACAGTTTCTATCATGCAATTTAAAGGTGGAACTAAGCAAAGTGATTGGATGTTTGGTTGGCAACCTACAGAGAGAATGATTCTGAATGTCTGGGAAGTCCCACTTATATAATGATGCCTTGAGTGTTGAATTGGCTCGAACACATATAGATAACTACGACATTACCCTTCATTCATAACACTCTTCATGGCTCTGTAATGCGCCTTTCTTTATAAGCCAGTGTCATGTGCTGATGTAGTTGACCTAGTGATGTCTCATTTTTGTTCAAGATTAGAGATTCATTTATGGATCCTGTGCTTAGTGCAAAATTCCTGCAGAGCACTGGATGTGTCGACTGGGTTTCATCTGTTTAGAAGTTGGGTGTGTTGTTGATTCCCAGGTGGACGCCGTCGTGTACCTGGTCGATGCCGCCGACAGGGAGCGGTTTGCAGAGTCGAAGAAGGAGCTGGATGCGCTCCTCTCAGACGATGGGCTGGCCAACGTCCCCTTCCTCGTGCTCGGCAACAAGATCGACATCCCTTCCGCAGTATCCGAGGAGGAGCTGAGGTACCACCTCGGCCTGACCAATTTCACGACGGGGAAGGGCAAGGTGAACCTCGTCGACTCCAACGTCCGCCCCCTCGAGGTCTTCATGTGCAGCATCGTCCGCAAGATGGGGTACGGCGAGGGATTCAAGTGGATGTCTCAGTACATCAAGTAGACTGCTGCGCCCGCCCGCCAGCCACGCCTTCAACAACCCGCAGACATTATTGCCTCCTGTACCTTTGATATAAACCTTCCTCGACACTCCTATCAATGTTTTGCTTGAAACTTTTTCCCCGTTTTTTCCTGCATTTGATCGAGTCTATGAATGAAACAACAGCTGTGATGTTGCATGTCTCCTGCTGAATGGACCATGGAATCAGTGTAAAGTGGTGTAATGTAATATCATCATCGAGTCTTTGAATGAAACAACAGCTGTGATGGTGTATGCCTTCAGATGATTTTGTTTGATCAAGAGCGTTTCAATCTGCGTTTTGCAATCAGTGTGTTCGTTTCCTGGGAATTGGAATTCCCAGGAAACGGGGCCCATTCACATGTGCTTTTCCATATCAGTGCTTCTGTGTTTCCTTATTCCTGGGAAATGAAAGGCCACTTTTTTTTGCAATTTCCTTTCTAGACCAACCAATATGGGATTGGTTGGGCCCGTTGAGAATGAACACAGTTTATATTGATCCCATCTTCCGGTGTGGTGAATACCTGTGGGCCCAGGTGTCCCCTTCCTCTTGGCTGGTTTGGATCCGCCATGTGGTGGTGACTTATGGGTCTAGATTGGGACCCACTTGTAGATACCCTCGTGTCCCAAAATCCAGGTCATCAGGGAAGTTCCACTAGAGGGTATATAAGCACACCAACGTCCAGTCCCAACAATCCCTCCCTCCACCCCCATCTCTCACACAAGACTAGGGCTGAACACCCGTCAGGAGGAGACACAGTCGGACCTAGCTCTGATACCATTTGTAGATACCCTTATGCCCTAATATAACCACACCACCTCCTAGCCCCTAGCCGATGCGGACTAAACCCAACATCAATATCCTGTTGAGAGAGAAGAGAGAGATTAATGTGATGAGGATTCTTGGATAATATAACAAAATTAAAGTTGGCCACACACCAAAAGAGAGAGATTTGAATGAATATCAGACGTAATGTGAAGAGGATTCTTGGATAATATAACAAAATTAAAGTTGGCCACACACCAAGAGAGAGAGAGAGAGAGAGATTTGAATGAATATCAGACTTAATGTGAAGAGGATTCTTGGATAATATAACAAAATTAAAGTTGGCCGCACACCATCATCTCCATTGTACGCAATAAAATTGTTACAAAACTCTTTCAAACGAAAGAAAGGGGAAAAAAAAAAATCCAAAGCAAAACTAGTTCACTTGTCTTTTTTCTATTTTCTACCCTCAAAACAATTGAGTATTAAAGATTTGAGCAGAGAAATATGCGGAGATTTGTTACAGGAAGCTCACTAAATTCACCTGGAGCCACAGTTTTCCATATGAAACTGCAGTATGATGATGAAGTGATTCCTGCTACCCTGTGAGTATGAGCACACCTCATTGAGCCAGTGGATTTGTGTTGCCAAAGTGGTGAAAATATGCAGCAACTGACCCCAGCCCACATTCAATGTCACTTTATATGATCACATTTTCTTTTTTTCATAACTCTGGAGGTTGGGAAAATTCTGATCTCCGGCAAAAACACGTCAGATCAACCGCTACGTGAAAAGGGTAACGACATCTCTCCTGTATCCTCTCACTATCAACATCCTCGGGACATTCTCCACCAGCAGATCCATGTACTCCATGTAGAAGTACGCCGGGTGGTTCAGTGGCGGCGGCGGGAGGCTCACGAGCACCACCGCCGCCATCCTCGAGTACCGAAGTATGGTCGAATTCAACTTGAGGGTCGTGTAGAGGAACTTATCCACCTGCTGCTCGTTGACGACCACCGGCTTCCCGTCCGCCATCAAAGGCTGCCCTTCCCTCCTCGCCGTCTCCCTCATCTCCGTGAGGTACGAAGCGATCCGCCGCTGCGCCCCCGTGAACGCGTCCAGCGAGTCATCCTGCTGGGCCCCGCTGCCTTCCACGTGCACCTCCCACGACTTCATCGTCACGACGATCACCTCTGCCTGCATCCGGAGATCGTACAGGAACTTCTTCACGTCCGCCTTCAGCTCCTCGGCCTCCGTGTCCTCCTCTGCGATGCAGAAGACCTGGATCTTGCAGCTTTCAAAGCTCTCTTTGGTGAGCAGGAGTTGGGACAGCAGGAGCATCAGGCCCCCGTCCCTCACTATCCAGTAGAGGTCGATCGTCCCATACTGTCTCTGGTACTCATTGGGCCACTCATCGAGGCCCTTGACAATGACAACTGCCTTGTTTGCGATAAGACAGTCGTTGATTATGCTGACGAAGGTGGACGGTATCTGGGTGAGGTTCTCACGGCGCCAGATCTCCGGGTAGCGCATGACCACGATGTTGGGCTTGAGGTTACCTAGACCCATTGTCTGTACGATGCCACGGAATCCATCAGACATGCTGGGTGCCACTACAATCTCCGCGACGCCCTCACAGCGCTTGTAGTCGATGTAAGTGCTAAGCTGGCGGCAGGCCGTCTTGGCATCCTCAGCCATTTCATGGTAATCACCATCGATAATCGAGACGAATATAGACATGCCACGGCCCTTCTTCTTCATGAAATTGGCGAAGTCAGCGAGCTTGGGATGGCAAGGCACATTCTCCGGCAACTTTCCCCATGGTCGGCAGAAGATCAGGGGGATTGGATACCAGTTCTTAGGATGTACTTGGTTCGCTGCAAGAAAAAGGAGAGAGCACGGTATTTAAAGTACAAATCTTGGGTTTATCCTTTTCCATCCATGTGTGAGAAGTCACGTAGGATATGATTAAAGGGTTAGTTCGAAAAATGCTCACTTGAACACACCAACTAATGATTCAGCACTGAAAATGAATTTACCTCCTAACGATCGAAGGCTTCGCAGGGCCAACTGGAAGTACGCACTTTTGAATCCGTCTCCCCAGTCTCCAGCCTTCCCTTTTATGCTGACATAGTAATATATGAGGCTGGCAAGAGCCAGAGAGACCACAGTAAAAGACCAGGAGATCAGAAACATGATCACTGCACCAACCACAACAGTCATCATGAGTAAGTAGCCTCAAAGTCACACGAACGACTCTTATATCATTGATCCAAGATAATGAGAGAAAAATAAGCCTAAGATACAAAATTGACTTTGGACAAATTATAGAATTTTATTTATTTACTTAAAAATCTAGTTCTCATGAAGATGAGGATATAAAGTAGCTTGCTATACAATGTTTACTTACATAGCAATTTGAGAAGTCCTAGAATCTCCAAATTGACAAAAACCTTGGATACAATAACAATATGAAGGGACCTAAAGAGGCCAATTTGGAGTCAAAGTCCAAAGGGAGGCGACAATGTAAAGTTTACCAAACTGGGGTTTAAGTTTCATGGCTCAAAGAGAGTGTTATCCAAATGATTACAATCACGTAGTACGTTTTAGTATTGTTAGAGTGTGTATATACTTACCCATTGTATAGGTTAGATTTACCCTTTCTTGGGGTATGCTCACTTTGGGTTGCCTCATCTTATGTACAGCTACATAGGGCCATTGCCCCATTGAGTGAATCATTCTCTCTCTCTCTCTCTCTCTCTCTCTCTCTCTCTCTCTCTCTCTCTCTCCATGTCTATCATGGTATCAAAGCAGGAGATCCTGTGTTCAAATCCCTGGAGCTGTATTCATATCTTGGTTTCCCTATATCCACCCAAGATCGTTTGTGCCCGCATATTTTTGTGATTTTGTTCTCGTGCAAAAGACCACACGTGCGTGTGTGTGTGTGTTGGGGGGGGGGGGGGGGGGGGGGTTAAGCCTTTTGATATACATTGTTGGCCGCCTCTCTAACAACTCAAGTTTTTAGATGAGTTGGCAAGTTAACATTGTATCAGAGCACAGTCTTTGAATGGGGACTGACTAGAGAGAAGCGAGGAGGGAGTTCTATTGATTAGATGGACAGAGGTTGCTTTGTCTCCCCGATGATATTTGGTTTCTCAGTAGAAGTTTGCCTTTGATGTGCCAAGTCGTGCTGCTCTTACTGACTCTCGGACCATGCACACACTGATAGAGCTTAATCTGAAGATTTGTCTCGCTGATGACAAGCCACTTTCAAATCTTACTCGCTACAAGCAGCTTGTTGATGCTCTCGTCTACTTGACAATCACTCATCCGGATATTGCTCATGTTATTCGGGTTGTTAGTCGTTTGTCAGTGCTACTCGTTCGGTTCACTAAGCCGCACTATCGAGGATTCTTCACTATATTTGAGGTATGATAACTCGATCTCTACTTCTATCGTTCTCTTCCTCTTTGAAGCTACATACCTATATAGATGTAGACTGGGCACATGATCCTACTGATCGACGATCCACCACTGGCTTCTGCATCTTCTTCGATGACTCACTCATCTCCTGGAAGAAAAAGAAGCATGATATCATTTCGCTCTCTAGCACTGAAACGGAGTATCATGCTATGGCACACACAACGTGTGAGGTTGTTCGGCTATGATGATTATTTAGTGATATGAGAGTACAGGCTGTCCAGCTGAACTCGTCGACTCACATCTACTGTGACAATCAGAGTGCTATTCAGATTGCTAGCAATTCAGTGTTCCATGAGCGCACAAAGCACATCGAGCTTGATTGTCACTTTGTGTAACATCGCTTTGTACACCCTCTCGCTTCCATACGTGTCTTCTATAATTTAGTTTGCAAACTTCTTTACGAAGACATACCATTCGGCGTTTTCAAAATCTTCTTAGCAAAGTTTTAGTGTATAACCCATCTTGAGTTTGAGGAAGGGTGTTAGTGTGTCTATATACTTAACCATTGTATATGTTAGATTTACCCTTTCTTGGGGTATGCTCATCTTGGGTGACCCTATCTTATGTACAACTACATAAGGCCATTGCCCCATTGAGTGAATCATTTTCTTCACTCCCAACATTCTCCCTCTCCATGTCTATCAAGTATATTTCTAGTATACAGTTTCTTTATGCATCAACTTTTCGTAGCATCTTATTAGTAGAAAATTGGTTTGTGGAGCGATGCCGATAAATCCCATAATCAAACTGCCAAATACACATCCAAGAAGAATATCTACAATTTTAACATGTACGCATAACACGACAAGATCCACTACTAATAGTAATAACCTATGTATAACAAACAACTTTCTCTCATATATTCAAAGTCCATTGATGGGTCATGAAAGGAAAAAATAACTTCTTATGGTGATAAGTAATTTGTCAATGATTGCAATAATTGCTGCCTGGGTATTATTCGTAATAACTTGGTCAGTATTAGGAAATGGAGAATACTCCCAATAGCAAATAGCCTTTAGTTTTCAAGAGCATCTTGTGAGATAGATACTAGAAAGGAATGGTCTCGAAGTGAAACGAGCCCGAACTTTCCAAAGCATGGCTATACTGGTTCTCAACTGGGGATAAAAACATATTGCTCATTAAGGGATACTCCAACGAAAAGCAACATTCATTTCCTTTCGATCTAATGCTATGAAATTTTGATTCTAACAAAATTCTAAACCCATAACCCTATCAAATTTGTAAAATGATAAGATAGACATGCTAAAATATGCTTCTACAAATTCACTCCTATAACTCTAACACAACATTTACTCTTATATTTTGGTTGTCTAAGTTGTCTTCGTGCCTCGGATTGTTAGGTAAGCAGGGTTTAACCCAGTAACCTTGAAGTTGAGTATATTCCTGTCAAACAGCATACCTATCGGCTTGATTCCAAACTAACACATTTGTTGCTAGTTGCTAACGCACTTCAAGCCAAAATGATTAATCTGATTTGGATTTTGGCCTAACCGAACCGAACCCACACATCCACAAACCAATTCCTGATTGAGATAGTACCATGAATTTTTGGTCCTTTAAGCATCCCAATCACATCACCGACAAAATAAGAGACAACAATACAACATAATTGTTTGTGTCCACAATGGGTGTTAATATCACTTCATAAGGTAAAGTGTGCATTAGGATCATGATGACTTCTCATACTTTGACCGACAACATAGTAGTATATGGGGTATGGAGTAAATTATATCACATCATTCACGATATGACAATTGCTAGTTGATACTTGTTAGCCATGCCATCGTGATCAACTACAACGATGATACATGAGCATCCATAGGGCACTTAAAGTGGCTAAACAACAGTGAGCCAATAAAGTTACCTGCTATTAGTCCTTCTGAGTCTCTTTATTATTATATATATTCTAGGCCTTTACATTTTTTGAATTTTTTTCAGCACTCTTGGACAGTTGTAATTTCAGTCAAATTGATTTTTTTGGCCAAGTGGTTAAATGCCTATTTAGAGAAATAAGTTATAATTCAGGGATAAGCATTATCTAGCCTACTTGGCATTAAAGTCGTTTTAAAACAGCATTAACATGGGATTAATAGGATACATCTGTAACAAGTTGAGGGACCAACTCTATTTATGGGAGTTGTGCTAGCATGAAATCACTCATCATTTGGTCGGTCATTTTTTCAGCTTTTTCCTTTGAATTTCATGCATAGGAACTCCACTAAGAGTCAATTCTACTCACTTGGTAGTAGACTTAATTTAGTACGGTACTTGGTTGCACTAATTTTCAGCTTATGTAGTCTACTTGTGCTAGTTGTTTCTTCATCCTTTGATTACTCCAGTGAAGACCAATCATACCATCAATCCTAAATCGTTTGGGGTTTTCTTCTTGATTTTCATTGTTCATGGTTCACCACTTTCATAGTCCTTTGGATGTATGTCAAATCATTTATCTTTTTAAACTTCCCTAATACCAAGTTTTGCTTTGATCGTTGTTGGTTCATCGATTAGTCTAAACTCCAGTAGTTTAGGATGCTTAGGCCTTCTCTGCTTTGAAACTTGGACTTCCTTTTCATACTCATTTTCTCTTTTTTTTATGCTTTATGCTTCCCCGTCAATATGTGCTTCAAACTCCCTGCCTACATTACCAAGGACTTGTATGCATCTTCAATAAACTCCAGATGCTTTATGAAATTACAACAAATTGAGATGACTTTGCACTTCTTTTCCCACTCATATAGATTTTTTTCCTCTTGTACTTCTCGTCGAGGAATTCCATGGGTCAACGGTCTTATGCTTTCTTTGTGCACCATCGACTACTCGGACACTTACGTAGTTTGTGGCTCTTCAGTATATGGCATTTCATCCTATCAATGGCAGTGCACTTTCATGTATAACCTCTCATGTTACATTTGTTGGGAGGCCACATTTACTTCAAACACTTATGGGAGTCTCTTTTGCTCTGCAGTCTCTTTAATCTCTTCTTCTCGTGGACATATTCTACTGGTTCAGTATCTCAACGATAAACTCATGGCGCTGTTAAGTAACATTCACTCAAAAGTTACGCTATTTGGGAATGGACCAGCAATACATATCAAGCTAACACTCGCCCCCATGTGCGGTCCCTCTCGCACATGTAGAAGTAAACTGATGGGGTGATAAACAAATGGAGGTAACAAGACTTGAACCTATGACCTCGTGAAACAAGAGCTCTATTACAATGTCAAGTTATCAACTCATCTCAAAGCCTGAGCTATTAGAGAAGGGACCAACAGTGTATATCACGAACCTAATACAAAAGCTTTCTCCTTGTTTTGCTAAGTGTATTCTTCTTGGATTTAGTACCAAGCATAAAGGGTGTTGGTGCTATGATCCTATGGCTCGTAGGTTATATATTTTTCTCAATGTCACATTATTTAATAATGTCCCATTTTATTCTTCTTATTTTCAGGACCTCTCCTTACACTCATCTGGTCATTTCCTGTTCCCCATAACACGTTTGCTAGCTTCATCGTGTCATATATGGTCTCAAACAGGTTATCGTGCCTGGTTTTAGCATTTACGCCAGGCCATCATTACTGCAGACTTTGTGGAGAGCTCAAGATTACGCCTTATTTGTTCGCTACTCCCCTTATGGTCGGGTATTCTTTTTTTTTTTTGATGACATGATCATCGATGGTGACAATTCCACCATTTTGTCCTTGAACCAGCATCTTCGGCAACATTTTGAGATGGACCTTGGTCCTCTAAGCTGATTTCTCTGTCTCGAGGTAGCATTCTCGTCCCGCGGCAACAAAAGTATACTACCGATCTACACCGTCGAGCCTTGCTTACTCTCTCGGATTGCAGATACTCCGATGAAGCTCCATGTGAAGCTTTGTCCTACTGATGACGAGCCACTTCTACATCCTATGCGATATCGAGGGCTTGTTTATTTTCACATCTCTCGACCGGACATTTCCTATGTTGTGCACACGCTCATTCAATTTGTTAATGCTCCTCATTCTATCCACTACACTATAGTCCTACGTGTTCTATGATATCTTTAGGCACCATCACTCGCTCCCTCTTTATGTTTATACTTCTCTTCTGGAGCTTCGGGCATTTACTGATGTAGATTAGGCTAGCGATTCTACTGAACGTTAGTTGATCACTTGGTTCTTATTATCCTTCGAGACTCCCATATCTCTTGGCGAAACAAGAAGCAAACTATAGCCTCTCGTACCAGCACCGAGGCAAAGAATCGTGCTATGGATGATGCTTTTATTGAGATCATATAGCTTCGATGTCTCCTTTAAGACTTGTATTCGACAGCCAGAGTGCTATCCATATAGCTAGCAACCCAGTCTTTCACGAGTGAACAAAGTGACAATCAATCCATCACTCTTTCTGGCAACATCACTCTGCCCCATGTACCTTTAGATACTCAAATTACATGCATCATGCATGTTCATCAAACCCCACACGCTCGTACGCTTTCAAACTCTTATTCACACTCCCGGTTTATGATCCCCCGTGAATTTGAGGAGGCGTTAGATATACACATGTACATATGTCCTTCCTATTAGTTTTCTCTATTGTGTGGTGTGCTCACAATGTTGGTGACTACAGTCACTTCGTTGTATATTATCTTGGGCTAGTGCCCTAACGATAATGAGGTTCAGTTGCTTGTATCATGTTACATGTGCCATTACAACATTTAAGGGAGGAGTTGAAGACATGCAGTGCGCTTACGACTCTTTACACATGTATATTCTTTTTCTCCCCCCAATGGATTCTTCATTTCACCTTTATCTTCTTTAGCTCAACTTCATTTTTGGAGGCTATTATATAGTCATGCTCTTCTACTGTTACACTTACATTCTCTGTCACTTCCTTTTTATTGTCATACATGTTTCTATTTGGTTCTAAGTTGTCATCTACTATGACAAACTCATGGGTGATCCAAGTGTTGCAGCATATTGGTGTACTTCTTGTTCATGCTTACGTCCAGATATGATTGATGCACTTAAGACATTAATGTGAATGTATTTCACCATCCAAATTTCTGAAAGAAAAAGATCGATAAGATATCCAACATTATGAATAAAGTAAATGAGGATTTGGGTAGCTTACCAATACATATCAATGCTCCAAGAAGTGAGAGGCTCCAATGGTGAAACTTCCATCGTGGCCGCCAGCTAGGAGCATCGAGAAGGTCCAAAAGGAAACAGGATAAATTCACTCCAGAATAACATAGAAGAAAGAACATAGTTATTGTAGGTGTAATTAGATCAAGGTTCCCAATCACAACGCATCCCATACAGATGAAGGCAGTAAAGAGAGTTGCCAAATGAGGCTCACCCCCTTCTGCAACTTTAAAATATTTAAGAACAGGAAGAATGTCATCATTTGCTATTGCTGCAAGCAAGCGAGGGGCCCCAGTCAAACTCTGAAGTGCTGCACCCAAAGTGGAGAGAATGATCCCAACATAAATGATTGCTGGAACAGGCCAAGCCACTTCTGCAGTGAGTAACCTGCATAATGATATGGGTTGTCATGAATTTGAAGAGCTAAAAATAAGGGTACAAATTATGAGATCTAATAATCCGTACATCTAGTTTTATTTACATCTGGAGACTATAATGTGGCATGGTCGTGCGTTTTTGCAGTGTCCAGGAGCAACAAACTTACCTAGATCAACCTTTGATCTTTCATTTCGATTTAAATACATTTTAATAGTTGCAGGAAAAGGTGCATGCCTAGTAAAGAAATCTTGTGTGGTATAATACAGACATTTTGCGATATAATTATATTTTTGCGATATTATTATACAAGCATGATACATGATAGAATAAACGTGCCCTTAACATGCACACCTTGTTGTACATGACCTTTGACAGTGCTTGACCCTTAACATAAACCTGACATAGGTGACCTTGGCATAAGTCAGACTGTTTGCTGTTAACTGAACTGAACCGAACCATGTACCTTGTGCTAAGGCCAATGACCAAACTGAACCATATAACAAGCAAAAGGGAACGACAATATGTCCGTAGGAAATTACTTAAGCATGCAACAACCTAATTTCAGGAACTACCAATGTAATTCTCTGAAAAAAAAAGGAACTACCAAAGCACAGAAAATACTAAGGGGACAAAACAACCACCTTCTAGTCAGTCTAATTAGACATCTGGTAAGGTCATTAAAATCTGGTATCCCATAATACTTGTAACCTGACCTACTTGTTTGACCTAACCTTGGCCCACCAGACCTAACCTAATTTGTTGGACTGAGCAAACTGAGATAAAAATCATCACATATGACACAGTTTGTTAATTCCTTGACTAAAACTTACCTTGATGATGCAGACGAGCCAACTACGTGCAGTTTTTCTACAGCTGATGGCGTATTTTCATCCGCGCCGGAGATCCAGGAACCCGATCGTCGATCCGTCTGCATCAGTGGAAAGCTTAATCGAAGCCCCACAGTTTTGGTTTTTACTTTATTTCGATCCGACCAACGGATCTTTAGTTATTTCAGTTTTTATTTCTGGTTTGGGTAGGTGCGAGCCATGTTCGCACCCGGTTCGAGCCACAGATGCCGAACTGACTCATTTCCGTGTTTACTTTTTAGCCATAGGATCTTAAGTTAGGGATAGATCTCGATGGATGAGATTCAAAGGAAAACTAAAAACCCAAAACCCTAGCCTAATCCCCCACCCGACCGGCCCTCTCTCTCTCTCTCCCGCGGACACCCCCGATCCCCTCTCTCTCACCCGCGCGTCTCTCCCTCTCTCTCTACCCGACCGGCCTCTCTCTCTCTTCTTTCCTTTTTTGTTTTCTTTAGTTGTTCCCCTATAAATCCTAAAACCCTAATCGCACAAAGGGAGAGATGAATATGAATTGAAACCCTAGAAACGGAGAAGCGGCTCGCTTGTTCGGTTTACCCTTTCCGACGAATTCTTCCTTGCTTCTCATCCTGTTCTTCCTTCGCAAGCTTCTACCCCGTCGCCTCGCTATTCATCCTCGGCTTCACGGAAGATCGGCGTGGAGTTTCTTCTTCTTCAAGATCATCGTCTCGGCTTCTTCGTCCCGTCTTCTGAGCCACACCTCCCCCTTCCGCGCCATTCCTCTGCAACATCGGAGCATCGGAAAGCTGCCGGCATTGACCAAAGCACGGTGAGATCGATCCTCGATAATTTTCATGTGATAACCTGCTTTCTTGCAACCGGCCCTATTGCTGATTTCATTGTAGGAACCCTAAAATTCTGTTTTCCCGAGAGTCTCATTCGTTAGGGTTTATTCGTTTAGATCTTTATTTGTTCTTGAGACATTGGCATATTATTTGAGATAGTGATTGTTATCATTGCTGAAATTCAGTCCTTATAATCTGAAATTATTGTTCTTATTGTCAGTTTTATGATCTCATTGACTTAAATCTGATTGGGGATTGAATGAATGTTGAATAGTGATTCTAAACATTGCTGAAATTTGTTTACATATGCTGAAATCTGATGTTTAATGTTCTAAATTCTGCACTTGGACTTATTTGAGCATACGCATCGCATCAAGTTGGTATCAGAGCGCACTAGTCGTCGCGTCCTTACGCAACGGCCGGTCCTCTCGCATCATTCGCATCTTCTCGCGTTTGCTGAAATTTTTTTTTATTTACCTTCTTTCATTTTAGTTTTGTACCCTGCATTAACTAGTCACACGCATCGCATACGCATACATTTTAGGACCATCCCTTTTTCTCCCGAGTGAATCGATAGCATCTACTAGGCAATCTAGCATGGCAGGATCTTTGCCACCCCGCACTTGGCACGATGCCTTCATAAGGCAACAGGAACACATGGGTAGGCTTCAGACCCAAATAGAAAAATTGACCTTGGCCGTCACCAAATCCCAGAATCCACCTCGACCCCATCGGGAACACAGGACTAGAGCGTCGCCAGGGCATAGTGAGTTAGACCTAGAGTCAGGAGGAGCCAGCGCCAGTTCCTCTAATGGATCTGATAGGCGGAATAGCAGAACTCCTAGGAGATCGAAGTCCCATTGGGGCTGGGATCAGAGCATCAACATAGACATTCCTGAGTTCGGGGGTCGGATGGATCCCGAAGAGTTTCTAGAGTGGGCCGAGCATATCGACCGGTATTTCGAGTGGAAGACAATCCCTCGCGACAAACAAGTTAAGTTTGTCAGCCTTAAACTGAAAGGTCATGCACTGGTTTGGTGGAAACAGTTGCAGACCGCTAGGGGTAGAAAAGGAAAAGATAAAATTTCCACTTGGATCCACATGAGGGAAAAGCTGCAACGGAAGTTCCTCCCTTCCGATTCCAAACAAAGTGTGTTCCAGAATTCGTCCTCGAAAGTATCCGAGCGCACTAGTCGTCGCGTTAGGGAAAAGAGCACAAATCTGATGGCAAACTACGTGCAGATCAGCCAAAACAGAAGTTGCCAAAACCTGCGACAAGAGCACGAATTAGTAGATCAGCCAGGACACAAGTCAGCCGATTGTCCTCAACGACAATTCAACCCACAGACAAATCTGGCGGACAATGACAAGGAAGAGGACAGTCATGGGTCTGAGGGCGAACACGTCAATGAGTTAGTCTTGGGGGAAGATGATATGACTGCACCACTGCTGGTTATTCACCAGTCTCCATCACCCCATGCACCTAAGGCTCTTCTGAATCAGAAACATTCCATACCCCCATTCGCTGATTATCTAGTAGGGTGTTCATCTGGTTCACTAGCAATTGAGAAGGGATTAGACAACATTTTGCATTCCATTGCATGCACATCGCATTTAGAGTCTGTAGGCATTCATCATTTGCCTGACCTCCATACATTCATAGATCATTCATATGTGCATCCATATTGTCATCCAAGTGTTGAATTAGGCAATAACGACGATTTTGGCATGTTTGATCACTTTTCGATGCAAAATACTTATGAATCATGCGTTCAAATTTCAGACAACCCATCATTTTTAATTTTTCGAAATCATAACAAGTGGCATGATGAGTATTTTAATTTCTCATTTTTTTCACTGAATCCCGACAATGATTGCATGACATATCTTCATCATCTAGAATCCACTTGTTTTGCACCGTGCGCAGGCCACCTCGAGCACCACATAATGCACCCGCACCCCATGGCCTTCCAAATACACCATTGCCATTGCGCAAGCCGATGACCCGCAGCACATTATGCTCCCGCGGCCTTTCTTTTCACATGTCATTTGAATTTCATGTCAACCCGAATTCCTATTATCACATGAAATTATCTGAGTCTTTTGACGATCTTATCGTGCCGCGGAGGATGTTGGTGTTGACTTTCAGGTCTTCGCTTGGCGTCAAGGGGCAGGGGATACGAGATGGAGTTGTTGCATACTTGAGGTGGATTACTTGGCCACCAGACCCGGGAGAGCAGTTCGAGCGGATTCAGCGGCTGCCGATACTACTAGGAGAGCCCCCGCCGGATCCAGGACCTTGCTCGACAGGAGTCGAGTTCTTTTGAGTCCGGGGGACTTGATGCAGATGAGCCTACTACGTGCAGTTTTTCTACAGCTGATGGCGTATTTTCATCCGCGCCGGAGATCCAGGAACCCGATCGTCGATCCGTCTGCATCAGTGGAAAGCTTAATCGAAGCCCCACAGTTTTGGTTTTTACTTTATTTCGATCCGACCAACGGATCTTTAGTTATTTCAGTTTTTATTTCTGGTTTGGGTAGGTGCGAGCCATGTTCGCACCCGGTTCGAGCCACAGATGCCGAACTGACTCATTTCCGTGTTTACTTTTTAGCCATAGGATCTTAAGTTAGGGATAGATCTCGATGGATGAGATTCAAAGGAAAACTAAAAACCCAAAACCCTAGCCTAATCCCCCACCCGACCGGCCCTCTCTCTCTCTCTCCCGCGGACACCCCCGATCCCCTCTCTCTCACCCGCGCGTCTCTCCCTCTCTCTCTACCCGACCGGCCTCTCTCTCTCTTCTTTCCTTTTTTGTTTTCTTTAGTTGTTCCCCTATAAATCCTAAAACCCTAATTGCACAAAGGGAGAGATGAATATGAATTGAAACCCTAGAAACGGAGAAGCGGCTCGCTTGTTCGGTTTACCCTTTCCGACGAATTCTTCCTTGCTTCTCATCCTGTTCTTCCTTCGCAAGCTTCTACCCCGTCGCCTCGCTATTCATCCTCGGCTTCACGGAAGATCGGCGTGGAGTTTCTTCTTCTTCAAGATCATCGTCTCGGCTTCTTCGTCCCGTCTTCTGAGCCACACCTCCCCCTTCCGCGCCATTCCTCTGCAACATCGGAGCATCGGAAAGCTGCTGGCATTGACCAAAGCACGGTGAGATCGATCCTCGATAATTTTCATGTGATAACTTGCTTTCTTGCAACCGGCCCTATTGCTGATTTCATTGTAGGAACCCTAAAATTCTGTTTTCCCGAGAGTCTCATCCGTTAGGGTTTATTCGTTTAGATCTTTATTTGTTCTTGAGACATTGGTATATTATTTGAGATAGTGATTGTTATCATTGCTGAAATTCAGTCCTTATAATCTGAAATTATTGTTCTTATTGTCAGTTTTATGATCTCATTGACTTAAATCTGATTGGGGATTGAATAAATGTTGAATAGTGATTCTAAACATTGCTGAAATTTGTTTACATATGCTGAAATCTGATGTTTAATGTTCTAAATTCTGCACTTGGACTTATTTGAGCATACGCATCGCATCACTTGAAGTCTTGAACCATACAACCTTGTGATCTCCCTATGCCTCCAGGATGTTGTCACAAGGCTATTCAGGATTGGATTTTTAAGCGGCATGATTCATATTGAATATGCTTATCGCATACAGCCAATAGTTTCATGATTTTCATCCCACCTTTGTTCAGTCCAATTCACTACCAAAAAGGCTACAATTTGCTATACTTTGCCTAGCATGTTTATTTCATATACAACTTTATAGTGAAAAATTGGTGCTTTTAACACTTCAACAAGATAGTTAAATCATATAAACAATTTGACATCATCTTGAACGGTTACTATAGATAGATAAACAAAAACGAGACGTGTAATGCATGTTATTAATAACTCATTGACTAGTTAACAAACAACAATATATAATACATGCTATTGGATGTGGCAAATAAACCACACAACAAATACAATTCACTATTTACTACTTCACAATTAAGTTGTGGAAATTACTTCAAGCATTAGCTTGAAACTCGTAGATTATCCATATGTATAAGATCTTAAACTTTCAATTGACTTCAAGTTACATTGGCCATATTATTTTCAACATTATTATATTTTTGGTTAAAAGGAAACGTTTTATCTTAGTTTACTGACTAATTTGATCTAATGTATGGAAATGTTGTTTTACTTCAGCTCTTTTCCTTATAATTTGTGCAGAGATGGATGCATTTCCGAATATGAATTCTCGCCTTGCCCTCTTCATTTACTATTTTCATGTCCAGGACAACTTTGGAGTATTGCTCCAGGGCATAGTTACCAAATCGGGTGTTTTTTTGAAAAAAAAGCGTATCGATCCGAAGTCGTAGCAAACAGGAAAAAAACTTGTTTTTTTGAAAAAAACATCCGTACGCGTTTTATACACGTTTAAAACGGGAAAAACACATATAAAACACGTCGGGTTTGGTCCGGGTTTAAATTGGATTCGGGTTTTATTTTGTTCGTGCTTAATAAACGAATATGCTATATGTTTTGAACTTTTGATTACTTAATGTTGGAAAATGACATATAAATACTTGGTATAATTTTTAAGATTTTTTTTATTTTTTCTAATGTTTTCAAGGTTTTTTTTCCGTTTTCATCGTATCTTTCCGATTTTTCCCTTTGCTGTTTTTTTCCCATTTTCCGACTTGGTAACTATGCTCCAGGGTTGTACAAGTTTGAACTGCATAACCAACAAGGAAGGTATCCCTACTTGCCAAGTTACCATGGTTAGGTTTAGACACCAATCTTTGGATGTTGACAATAGGTTGACAACCGGTCAGAAAATTCTTGCCAATCTTTGTGGACCCTTCTTAATTAGAGTTGTGTTTATAGTCGACCCATTTTGATGGCAGAAGACTTCAACAATGATGATGATGACGCTGAAAATTATTGTGGTGGTGGTAGTGGTGATGGCACTGTATTAAATCAATATTGTTTCATATGGAAAGGTTCTAAATGAAATTTGAATTGGAAAAAGTTCTGTATGGTTGAAACCTAAGACCAAACATAACTTTTTCATGGACTGGATTGAATGGAAAAAGGTTTTGTATCGTTGAAACCTAAGACTAATTCCATTCTAAATGAAATTTGAATGGAAAAAAGCCCCCCCCCAACACACACACAAAAAGGAAAGAAAAGAGCAACATCAATTGACTTGTTTTAAATATAAAAAATAGAGAAAGGGTTTGAACTTTGAAGGTGAAAGGGAGTATTTGAAACCTTCTTAAATTCACAAAACAAGTCTAAGCAACATTCGTTGAGTTGAACATGAGATTAACATATACTTCACTTTATTACCGGTTTACAATATCATACATCATCCATCACATTTCCAAATGTTGAATTTCTTTTATCACTCCAATTTGGTATTAATCTTGCTACAATCACTTTGTCCCTGTACTGGTTAATACACTATATTGTCCACGTTTAAGGCATCAACTATCGTAACAATATCGATTAATTCAAACCAAATCTATCGACATTACTTTCACTCAAATGCTTAAATGAACACGTCAAACTGTATTGACCATGCCAGACATTGATAAGCACTTGTTGGAAGAAAAGTAGAACTGTGTCTGTATGTACACTGACACTAATATAATTGAGAAATTGATATACATCGAATCTTAACAAGGCTCCGTATTATAGTGAAAAATCAGCTCTTAACAATAGCCAACTGATGCAGACAAGGTCGATGCATCTGGACAGCAGATCCTTATTTTGGGTTGGGCACAGAAAACGATGTAGGACTGAAATATCTTTTAATTTTGAGTACTTTTGGTTTTGGTTCGTGTCGACCAATGTTTAAAAGGGTGTTCGAGGCTTATGCCTCGAGGCCCGGATTGAGGCGAGGCGGTCCTGTGCTGCCTCGAGGCGCACGCCTCAGCAGTCACATATAAAAAGCCTACACCTCTGTATCAAGAGGCGTACGCCATTGTCCGAGGCATGCCTCAAGGAGTTCGAGGCGTACGCCTCTTGCACCAAGCGTGAAACATAGGGCGGGGAGGGGTTAAAACCAATGCTTGGTGTGGGGGGCACTAAGGGTTTGATATGTAAATCATCCCCATGGACCCTTTTTTCACCCATTGAAACCTCCTAAACCCTTTTAGATCTCCTTAGGTTTTGAAACCCCCTTATCTCCAAAAACCCAAAATCTAGTGCTCATTTCTTTTCCGATTTTGATTCCGAAGTTGTATTCTTTTTCTTTGTGGATTGTCTAACAACTACAAGTGAGAGATAAAGATTTGTTTCAAGTTTAGTGGTATGTATCATGATCTTGTATTTTCTACTAGGTTTTTCTATGTTTTTTCTTTTGTATTTTACCATTCTCATGTATTTGTATAATTTTTTTTTTGAATCTAGACAATATTAGTCCTATATTCGTATTTTATCGTTTGTTATTACTTGTTAGTTGTTACTTTAATTATTATTTTGAATATTAAAGAATTAAACGTGTTTGAGTAATTTGACTTTCTATTTTGTTGTTAGATTGCTCGATGAAGTCCTCAATCGTGTCATATAAGATATTTTCTAACACATTGTGATTTATTATCCATATCTAGTTCAATTATTATTACACATTCAATAATAGTATTTATTCTGATTTTTATCTTTTTTAAACTTTTTTTTACCAAAATGCCTCGAAAATATTTGAGGCTTACGCCTCGCCTCTCCAGAGGAAATACACCTCGGTACGCCTTTCGTCTTTTTAAACATTGGTGAGTATATTAGTAGTATTGTAGTACTTTATGCATACTCTACTTAGGTCTACCCTCATCTTTTTGCCCCCTTCTACCTATACCTCCATCCACATCAGCCCATCCTCATGGGGGAACCTCTCTCTAGTCATCTTTGTATATGTCTAAACCATCTACAATCTCCAAAACCTTACCTTCTACTGCTCCAAATTTGGGCATCTCCAATTCTCTAACATAATTCTTCCTACCTTTAGCAGGCATTTGGGTAACTCGACTTTGGAGCATTCATCATGCATGTACCCTCTTTGATACTCAACAGTTAAAACTCCCCTCTCCCCCAACACAGACACTTCAAAATTAAACCAAAAAGAAAAAGAAGAAGCTATCCATGCATGATGATGATAGTATGATGGCCATACAACCAAAGCATCAATTCTTAAGCCTAACTGAAAGATATAAACTCGAGCATAGCCCCAGAAAAAAAACTGTTTTACACAAAAACATATGTCAAACAACTAAAAAACTCATCATCATATATGCTCCCTCTGTTTAATTTTTTTCAACTTTCCAATTAAGCTATTTAGAAGACAAAAAACTAGTGACACACACTACACTACAATTAGCCAATAATAATAATTTGTTTACTTCCTGTTTTACTTGGAATAACAATATAAACATGAATTTCTCCTACCTTCCCAAGAAGTTACTTATTGTCAGATTTAGTTATGCTTCATGCATGAAATAGGTATTTCAAGAAGGATGCTCTCATATGGTAACATAAACAAAACCCAACTAGATCTTTTCAGAGCCTAGGTCTAGAATTACAATGTGCAGAGCATCCAAGGCAACAATAACTGCACATCAAACAGGACAAACCAATGAATTTGTCCATGCTTTGGATGTGCAATCACCAAAAAATCACTGTTTGAGGGACATCCATAACCATAACCACCAAGCCATATCACACCTATTCGGGACCGGCTTTATGAATCCTTCATAGCCATTCATTTTTGTTTAGGGCTTTATCTCTTGTCATTTGTCAATGAAAGTTTTTCCATGACTTTTCTGACAACTTCCATCAATGTTATTCTACCTCTTCGTCTTCTCCTTAGATCTTCCACAATAATCTGAGACCTCTCCTTATCAGGTCCGCGTTTGCTCTATGTTGTACATACCCAAACCATCTTCATATGTCCTCCATTATCTTATCCTGAATTGGTTGTACTTCAATACACTCATTCTTCACTCTATCCTTCCTAGTTTGTCCACACATCCACCTCAACATCCTCATCTCTGCGACACTCATCTTATAACTTGAGTTCACTTTAAGGGCCAACACGCTGAACCATACAACATTGCGGGCTGCTAGCTTGTAAAGTTTACCCTCAAGTTTTAAAGGCAGGCATTGATCCAATATCATTCTCGAAACTACTCTCAATTTCATTCAACTAGCTCTAATCCTATTGGATATATCATCTATATGTTCCTTCTTTTGTGTGATAGACCCAAGGTACCGAAAATAATCAGAATGTTGTATTTCTTGGCAACCAATTGTGAAATGGCCTTCCTTATCATTTTTATTCCATTAAAATTGGGGAAAATTACAAAAATCTCCACTGAACTATACCCCTATTTCATATTTGCCAATCAATTTTTTATTTTTTGAACAACTTGACCCTTGAACTATGCTCTGTCTGCATGTTCACTCCCTTTGTCAACTTTCCATCGTTAAACTTAATTTTTATACAAAAATATCCTCATCCTAGTTAGCATAAATAGTCGTCGGCATATGTATAGTTCAGGGGGGTCAAGTTGTTCAAAAAAAATACTTGAGGGATCAATATGAAATTATGTGCATAGTTCAATGGAGGTTTTTGTGATTTATCTTTAAAATTGTACTCCATGTATTCCGTTTTAGCTCTATTTATTTTCGAACCCTTATCTTTCAAAGTCTTCCTCCATAATTCCAATTTAGCATTGAACTCTATCCTTATCTCAACGATTATCACTATCATTTGCAAATACCATACACCAATTTACTTCTTGAATATTGCGAAGGACATCGGCATTTAAATTTCTTTTGTTGCCATTATTAACTGTTGTTTATAGAACATCTGATTCATAATTCTTTAGAGCAATGTTCCAGTGATATGGTCTCAAATTTTGAGCTTCTGGAGTTGGTGGTGGAAAATCACAGGCTGATAGAAAAAAAAAAGATAATGGTTTGACAAACAAGAGCATGAAGGATGAATTGCGTTGATAGAAAATATAAATACCTGTTTGTCAAAAGCTCTTCTCTAGTAGCCAGAGCTCCAAATAGTAATACTGATATCAGATATAAAGAAGAGGTTGTAAGAGTTGCAGCCAATGTTCCAATGGGTATAGAACGTTGTGTGTCTTTCAGTGATGCCGAGCGATTTGAACCCGCCATGATTCCTGTTACAGCCGGAAAAAATAGACCGACCAATGAACTGAAAAAAGAATAATTATACGATCAGAAAACATGAAAATTACGAAGCTAGCACTAACCTTATCTGTAAATCATGGCATTAATACATTGCAGATTATTAAAGTGTAAACCCACTGGTAACCTTCCAATTTATATTTTGTTGGTACAGTCTGATCCTATATATATATATATATATATATATATATATATATATATATATATATATATAGAGAGAGAGAGAGAGAGAGAGAGAGAGAGAGAGAGGAGCATGACTTTGTATGCCTATGCAATTAAGGCTTCAATGTATGCTCCTCTATTAACATACATAGAGGTTTCCGAATTTGCTAATTTTTTGTGGATGTCATATCTATGTTAAGATAACCATCCTCACAAAAAATCAGCAAGTTCTGAAACCTATAATAATTTCAAATAAGCTCATCAAATTAACGGTTAAAATGGATGGCTGATAAAGCTTCTAACATTTTGATAGAACTAGATGTTTCAGAATTTGTTGATTTTTGGTGGATATGTTATCTATAGCAATATATATGATCACCCTCACCAAAAATCAGCAAATTTTGAAACCTCTAGATTTATCAAAATGATAGGAGTTGCATCGTCTGTCCATTTCAACCGTTAATTTGATGAGCTTATTTGAAATACTTAGAGGTTTTAGAACTTGCTGATTTTTTGTAAGGATGATCATCTTAACATAGATATCACATCCACAAAAAATTAGCAAATTCGGAAACCTCTATGTCTGTTAATAGAGGAGCATACATTGAAGCCTTCTTTGCATCGGCATACAAAGTCATGCTCCTATATATATATATATATATATATATATATATAGAGAGAGAGAGAGAGAGAGAGAGAGAGAGAGAGACAAGATGCTACCTTCAAAAGCAGCGTTCTTTGCTGCTTTGACAGGTTGTCGGTGACTATCAAAGCCATGAACGACAACAAATATCATCCGAACTCACAATCGAGAAGTGCTAGAAGTCACTAGAGATGGTCACTGGCTGTGGATATCGTTGAAGGTCACAGGATGAGGTGAGGTGATGAATGGATAGCTCACAATGAAAGTAGTTACCGAAGTCCTCTATCAGTGGATGCCGATAGGTGGAGTCAACGGAGATCATCGGTGGAGGTGATCGGAGGTTGTTGATCTTGATTCTGGCCGGAGATCACATGTGGCGTGGCCGTGGTGGGTTGTCAAAACGTTGCTTTGAGAGGTAGCGTCACAGCCCTCATATATATATATATATATATATATATATATATATATATATATATATATATATATATATATATATATATATATATATATATATATATATATAGAGTGAGAGAGAGAATACGGGGTATGAGCTGACAACTCATTTCAAAATTAGGCTGTCAGCTTTTAGCCGTCCGATCGCTGCAATGCATGCCGTCCGATTAAAAAAAAAATACACAACTACCTGATGGAGATCTCTCTCTCTCTCTCTCCAGCACCAACCTCTTCTTATCCCCGATGGTCCGACCCCCCTTCCCCTCCGGTGATCGCAGCCCACCTCCGGCAGCCCCCCCTTCCCCTCCGTCCGGCAGCCCTCGTCTCCTCCCCCTCCGGCGTAGATCCATCAAGCCCCGACCCTGGTCCCCCTTCCCCGACCTCCTCCCTCCGGCATCCCCCTTCCCCTTTCCCCTCCGGCTCCGGCATCCCAGCTCCGGCCCTATTCCCCTCCATCAGGCCAGCAGGACTGTGAATCGCAGTCGTCCCCTCCGGTAGGCACCCCCGACCGTCGGGGGTGCCTGCCGGAGGGGGCGACTGTGATTCACAGTCGGGCTGGCCTGACGGAGGGGAATGGTGCCGGTGCCGGTGCCGGTGCCGGAGCCGGAGGGGAATGGTGCCGGAGCCGGAGGGGGAGCCGGTGTCGGTGTCGGAGGGGGGAGCCGGGGTCGGGGAGGGGGAGCCGGTGTCGGGGAGGGGGAGCCGGTGTCGGTGTCGGAGGGGACAGCCGAGGTCGGGGAGGGGGCTGCCTCGCGAGAGAGAGAGGGAGAGAGAGATAGATAGAGAGAAAGTGAGAGACAGCTGTGATCCATACTATTTTTTTTAAATCGGATGGCTGAATGATGACGATCGGACGGTTAGTTGTTGTGTATTTTTTATTTAATCGGACGGCATGCATTGCAGCGATCGGATGGCTAAGAGCTGACAGCCTAATTTTGAAATGGGCTGTCAGCTCATACCCCGTATTCTCTCTCTCTCTCTCTCTCTCTCTCTCTCTCTCTCTCTCTCTCTCTCTCTATATATATATATATATATATATATATATATATATATATATATATATATATATATATATATATATATATATATATATATATATATATATATATATATATATAGGGGCATGCTTGGTGCGGTCCGCATCCGCAGACGTCCGATGCACGCGGTGCAGTGCGGTGCACCGCATCGGACGGCTGCGGATGCGGACCGCATATAAGCATTTCCATATATTTATTTATATATATATATATATATATATATATATATATATATATATATAGGGGGATGCTTAGGTGCGGTCTGCGGTCTGTGCGGTCCGAAGTCCGCAGCCGTCCGATGCACCTGCCGCGTGTATCGGATGCACGGAGTGGTGCATCGGACGGTTGCGGACTGCGGACCGCACCTAAGCATTCCCATATATATATATATATATATATATATATATATATATATATATATATATATATATATATATATATATATATATATATATATATATATATATATATATATAAGGGAGTGCTTAGGTGCAGAATGCGGTCCGCAGCCGTCCGATGCACCACTCCATGCATCAGATGCACGCGGTCTGTGCATCGGACCGCAGACCGTACCTAAGCAGTCCCCTATATATATATATATAACCTAATGGTAGGTTCCACTTTTACGTACCATTTGATTTTATTAGCTAGATGCTGGAATTACGAGTCAAAGTTTTGTGTAGACCAACTTATTGTTAATTGCAAGGGTATTTATGTTCGAAATTGTAGTTTTTGTTGCAGTTCTTCCACGAGCTATATTTTGTAAATGCCTAGAAGCGGTTAGTATTTCCTGTCTACCATGTACAAAAACAAGAATCCAAGGGTAAGATGTGATGCTATATTTTGTACGCCATTGTATATGGATGGTAATGATTTCTAGGAAACAATTTAAACTACCTAGTAGCTCAAACATTTGAGTCATTTGACCGCTTCAATATTTTACAAGTCGATAATATAGTCCCCGGGCTTGCCAATCTTGTCACTACCATGTTTTTCTACCTTCATTAGCCTTTTTATTTTTTTACCCATGTTCTTGTCAAAGTTGTCATGACCCAAGGTTTGTGCACACCTCTTATGCCTTTGCCCTTCTTCTTACATTGGCGATTTATTATGTTTTGTGATAATACCTGTTCTTGTTCTTCAGACTTGGAACAAAATAGAAATTTCATCATCATTTGGAGATGAAGGATTTAGACCCTTAGTGTTTCTTGGAGAAGGAGATTACTCTTTCACATTGGGGCTATGTGATACTGCAGCAAAGAGAAACGAAATACGAAGTATATTGTTGCTTAGGCTTGTCGTACTTACACTCACACAAAAGATACTCTGACGAGCTTCACATGAAACTTTACTGCACAGATGGTGTTCCACTTGTGCCTCACTTGTGGGGAGCATGATTAGTCTTGCCCAATCATCCTGAACCTTTGCTGAAAAGTATGACAGTTTTTGGCCTTATTATTTACAAAGAACTTGGGAAAGAATGGTTAAATCTTATGGTCAGTCGGTCTGACGCAGCTTATGGCATCCATATTTGATGCACCCAGATTCTAGCTTACCGATACAATTTAATTATTGTTATGGCTGTACTTTCGGTGTTTTATCTTTATTTTCATGTATTCACACTTTGTTTGATGCCTAAAATGTGGGGAATGTCCACATTCGCAGTTGGATAACTTTTGGTTCGCTCTGGGCTAAGCCAGCCATAATTAAAGAAATAGGCTAGTAAGTGCACCATGGGCAACTGGCGGTCGAGATTAGACTCGATCCGACAATGATGAGGGCGTAACTCAAATCACTTGTTGATGTGTCTAGTAGTGGGCTCAAAACACGGCAAAACGGTCCAAAACCCATCTAAGAAAAGTGTTCATGCCATCCCCCTATTTTGTACATAAACCACGACCCCCCCCCCTCTCTCTCTCTCTCTCTCTCTCTCTCTCTCTCTCTCTCTCTCTCTCTCTCTCTCTCTCTCTCTCTCTCTCTCTCTCTCTCTCGCTTAAGTGAATCATGAGGATGGGAGTCTTATCCACATGCAGAAACGCCACATATTTGATTCCTTACAGATCGTATTTCCTTTCCTATCTCTCTAATTCAGTGATTTTCTCTTATCTTATTCGTAAACCTACAAAAGATAGGAAACACTTGGAAAAATCATATTTGAATATGGTTAGATGGAAAGCCTAAAGTGGCTATGATTGCTCCCTTTGCTTTCTTCTTCCCTTTGAGAGATATACAACATTGTGAACCGAAGGATCCAGCATCCTACGGTATTAGCCTTGCTCCACGAGAGGACTCCCTGTCGTCTCCTTGCACCCGCTGTGGTTTGAACCCTCATTACCCCCTTTTTCTTATCTTCCCCTTTAGTGCAGAAATCAGAAAATCTGCACTTGATCTATTGCTGAAAATCATTGTTTGGAGAACTATTATCGCCCTATAAATTTCCTAGAATCTAATATTCTATTCCTTATTAGTCGGATGCCCTGTTGCCTATTATGGGTCTTTATTTCTACCAAAATCAGCTGCTGCATTCTCTTTTATTTATGTATATTTTCAGATTTTGTGATTGGATGAAGTTTCGTATTGTTAGTTCTTAATCCCTATTCCCTTCTATATTATTGTTCCACTAGTAATGCCCGTGCCTATCGGCACGCAAAAGATTTCGAGGGCGGCAAAAAAAATTTCGAGGGTGTAACAAAATTTTGAGGGATGAGACAATATTTTAAGGGTGACAATAATAATTTAAAAGTGATGATAATATTTTGAGGGAGGTGATAATATTTCGAGGATGGCAACAATCTGTGCAGGCGTTCACGTTTGACGGGGAAGCCTACATTCGACTTAGACATCCACATTTGTCAGGGGCATATATGATTACATAGGTAACATACTATGATGGATGGTAGCCATGTCTTTATTTATCCTGAACGAAGAGAATGGACTAACCTGCCCCATGTTTGGCACCGACCAACCGCTGCCACCGTCGGAGGCCGATAAATTATCTTTTCTTGTGATTCCTCCATTGCCATGCTCGATTTTACTCTGATTGAGTTTTTGTTTGAATAAATAGATCGCATGTATGAGATCAAAACCCTAAAAAAATTTAGGTTTTTAGTTGATTTCGGACAAAATCCAAAATTCAACAGCTTTTTATATGGGAGGGCCAAAATCCCTCACCTTGACCACCTCCTCTGGCTTTGATCTCCGACTCTGACGCTACTGGATCCTCCTCCTTCACGGAGGAGCTCTTTCTAGGGTTCGGCTCGCTTTAAGAGAAGGGGGGTGAGCATATTTGCTACACGCATGCACTTGCTTAGGATTCAACGGCCGGATGAGGCACCGATCGTTCGAGACTCTCTCTCCCTCTCTCTCTCTTTCTCTCTCTCTGACCTGGCCACATGCACACCAGTCACCGGCCGAGCACCTGCACGCGGGCCACCCTCCGATCACCATCTCCCTCTCTCTTCCCTCCCCCCCCCTCTCTCTCTCTCTCTCTCTCTCTAATGGAGTTGTGGGTTTTAAAAGGGGGAGGGTTGGGTTTTAGACAGATTTTTTTTTTTTTTTGGGTGGGTGGGGGGGGGGGGTGGGCTGATAGGATGTTGGGCGGTGGGACATGAAAAGTTTAGTACGAAAATACTAAACCCTCATTTGGTAATTTTTATCTGATCAAAACTGAATTGGTAGAGGCAAGATGTAGTTTTTTAAACTACAGGGGTGAATTGTTTTTTAGCTAAACTTTAGGAGGGCAAATTATAGGGTTTTGATAGACTAAACTATAAAGGGGCAAACTATAGATAAATGCAACTATAGGGGGGTTAAGTGTTTTTGAGCTGAACTTCGGACTTAACAGACCCAATCACAACCATCTCTCTCTCTCTCTCTCTCTCTCTCTCTCTATCTCTCTTCCCCCGTTTCTCTCACGGTGGGCAGCGGCTTCAATGGACGACTAATCACAGCCATCTCTCTCTCTCTCACTCTCGCTCTCTCTCTCTCTCTCTCTCTCTATCTCTCTTCCCCTGTTTCCCTCATGATGGGCAGCGGCTTCGATGGACGGATAGTGAGCAACAACACCGATCAACTGGTCAGTGAGCAGCAACTTCGACGAAAGGTGAGCAGCGGCTTCAAATTACGGATGGACAGACGGTGGGCAGTGGCTTCGACGGCCGGTTGTAGCTCCGATCCCCAATCCGACCCCAGTCCTCCCGTCGTAGCTCCGATCCAGCCCGCCCTACCCCAATCGAGCGCCGCCTTGCTTCGATCCAACCCCGCTTGCTCCAATCCAGCGCCGCCTTGCCCCGATCTAGCGCCGCCTTGCCCCGATCCAACGCCAGTCATCAGGGTCGGAGGTCGACCCCCCTTCTTTCTCTCTCTTCGACGTCGCCAGCCATGGGTCACAGTGCTCAAAGTGCTCGCCGGTCGGGGAGGGGGAGGGGGAGGTGGTGGGGTGATGGAGGTGGTGGGGATGGGGACGGTGGACTGACAGGATGGTACATGGGGGGCGGTGGAGAGAGAGAGAGACGACATAAGAGAGAGTGAGAGAGGAGGGGGGTCAACTCCGTGCCTTTCAGCCGAAAGGCATGGGAAATCGTTTACGACTGCAACACTGCACCGGCTCCTGCAGTTTGTCGGCGACGACGCCACCTCTCCGATGACGATGGTAACGACGCGACAACGATGACCCCTCTAGCGAGAGAGCGAGGGAGATTGTACCAGCTCCTGCAGTTCATCTGTGACGACACAACCTCTTTGGCGACGTGGCCTCGTGCCCCTCTCTCTCCAGTGGCGACATGCCCTGAAATGAGAGAGAGAGAGAGAGAGAGAGAGAGAGAGAGAGAGAGAGAGAGAGAGAGAGGGCAGACAGGCAGGGCAACCGACGGCTATGATGATGATGATCTATTTCGGAAAGCAATTATGGGGGAGGGGACCACGTATAGGTGGCAGGTGTAATAGGTCCTTATTTTTTTACATGAAACTCCTCCAAACAATTATAATTTATATTTTTTTTACAATCAGATCATTTTCGCATTTATTTTACATGCACTTAATTGTAACCTTCTATCTCAACTCCATTCAATCTTAGCCGTTTCTCTCTCTCTAGATGAATCTCACTCACCCTAACATCAATTTATCTCATCCACTCTTTTCTATCCCCCTCCCAAAGACAGATCGTGACCATTCTTTGTACCCCCCAGCCCCCACAAAACTGTAGCTTATTATATAGATGTTTCGCAAGTCTAATGATGAAAGATCTCTTGTTGCTACCCTTTTGATGATGTATTCATTATCTTGAAAATATCAAGTAGCTTTGTTGATATAAGGGTCGCCACAAAAATTGGGATTGTAGCGTGCCATCAACTTGGTTTCAGAGCTTGGGAAGTTAGCAATTAATCCTCCAGTTGCTGATATTTCCTTAAGTATCATTGCATGCTTGTCTGCCAATACCGCTTTTTTCTTTTGTAGGTGCTATCCACTTTAGCACGAACATAGAAAATTCAATTATTCCTTCTCGGAAACTATCAACTTACTGCCCTTGCATCTAATACACCTGCATAACAACATCTAGGACATTCATCAGCATATAACAGTCCTAGGACACACCACAGTTGCTGTCTTTTAGGATTTTACTATCATTTCATTTCATAAAAATCTGTGGTCGATAGTGGCAAGAAGGTTCACTCTTTGGAAGACAAGGCTATGTGAGGTTCTCTCCAAAGTTTGTTTCCCGATATAAGAGTTGATTTTGAAGGAGAATGTTTCTATCCGATAGCAGCTTTATTGTGAATAGCAACGTCACTACCTGGAATCTACAATTACAGTCAAATTATTCCCCCAAATCTGATCCCCGAGCTCAACAAATTAATTAGCATTCTCACCTATATTCATATTTTAGATGACTAAGATAAAGCTTGGTGGAGCTGGACTTCTTCAGATATTTTCTTTGTTAAGTCCCTCTATAAGTATATTAATGCAGGAGGAGTGGTTACTCCTTGTTGCCTCAGCTCTATCTATAGAGATACAAAACACCGCTTAAAATGAGAATATTTATGTGGTTAGCTGTCAATGACAAGTATCAACCTGAACATGAGGAAATATCTGAATGTGAATGGCCTCTCTTGTACCCTCTGTGGTAACCATAGAGAGGATGTGAACCAATTCCTATATTGTTCTAGGGCTGCAACTCGGGCGGGTTGGATTGGGTTGAGGGTCAACCCAAGCCCAACTCAACCCAACCTCCAACCCGAGATGGTTGTGATTGTTACCTATATATCATAGACTCGTAGATATACAAGAGTACTCGGGTTCGGATTGGGTCGGTTGCCCGACCCCTCAACCCAAGCCCGACCCAAATTCAACTCGGGTTGTATTTTTTCAACCCTAACCCAACCCAATCTTCAATTACATCAACCCAAACCCGCCCAAAATTCGAGTTGGGTCGGGTGCAACCCACCCAAGTTGCACCCCTATATTGTTCTTTCTAGAATTAGATATGGCACTCCATTAAGAAGAAGCTGGGTATTAAAGAGAAGCCTAGTAGTTTGTTATCATTCTGGATGTTTGGTGATGAAAACATAAAGAAGCAATGGAGTTCTTGGGACATGCTAGTCATTGCTACCTGCTAAAGGAAAATAGAATTGTCTACAATAGGTTTTAGACAAAGTAGAAGTGCTCAAGCATGTCAGGAACAAGTTTTGGAAAGAAGCTTTGCAGGGCAGTGGTGCTTTGACTTTGGAACACCTTATTTGTAAAATTTTCTTCTTTCCTTTTACCTTCTGCTTGTAAATATTTTTATTAGTCAATAAACAAGAGGGGTCTAGGCTGAACCCCCCCTCCACACAAGAGGGATTTCTAAAAAAAAGAAGAAGAAAGTTTATCAATATAATGTGAAAAACTTATATCTTAGATTGAGTAATAAATTGGTCACAAATCTGATTTTATATTTAAATCAGCTAAAACTGAGGATTAATGTATAATGATATATAAGATGACAAGACATAAACCTATTCTCTTCTATAGTATTTTTAAAAGGTCTCAAGTTCTAGATTACTTTTAAACTCAAATTTGAACCTTTGGTGCATGACAAAAATGCATCTTAGATCTCCATCGTCTAAGTTAGTTATTATTCAGTGTAAGAAGAGTATGAATGAGGAAACTGATTTCTGCCATTTAGTGCAACGTTCCTTCCATCTGTCAAATTTATCCCATCTGCCTTTAGTCTATTAGCCAGGTTAAGCGCATGTTGCCCCATCTAAGGTTTGTTCTTGTGTGGTGTGGTGTTTGAGTGCATGGATTTTCACCTTCACTTCTCCAACAATTCCCTTATCTAAATCTATTGATTCCTCGCCAAAATTTTCTCCTAATCATTATTGTGCATATGGTTAACGTGCACTAGAGGAATCCTTAAATAGCCTACAAACTCTTTTGCCCTACCCTACATGAACATAGAGAGCTCAAACAACCGATCAAAGTGATGGCAGAAGATCATGAATCATTTAAGGGCGTACAAAATTAGATTACCATCATCATTAAGCCTTTTCCTAACGATTTGAGAAAGTACAAAATCCAATCAATAGCTAGAAACATAGTGTCCTGACCTTAGCTACAATGAAATCATCTCTATACATAAGTCACCTGGTGTGTGCGCGTCTTTGATCAGTAGACACAGACACGGGTGTCAAGTGTCAACACGGACACGGGAGTCGGATGTTGCCAATTACTACCCCTTCGGAATTCGACTCCTACACAGTCTACTATTTCCCTTCGTACGAAATAACGACAATTGATGTGGTAAGGCAAGGGAAGGAGAGCTTGGACATACAGTGGAATGTTGAGAATATGAAAAGAGATATGAGAAGCCAGCAAACTAGCCCCAAAGTTTCTTCTCTCCTCCCCCCAAAATCCTAAAATGTTTGTGCTGTTTTGTTATGTGTGCATATCTATCAATAGATCCATGTTCAAATAACAGAAGAAAATGTACATATCTGTCTCAATACATAAGTTAAAAAAACAAAACATGCATATAAGATATACTTATGAGATTCCAATCTACGCATCAGAAAATTTTGCTCTTACCAAATAATGACAATTCTTCCTCACATTATATTGATTCCTTTAATACATTTGAGACATTATTGTCTTTTTGGTGATCATTAGATGTAATTGAAGAAATGTGCACTTTCATAAACATAAATGTGCCAATACAAACAAGGACAATGCACCAATTATTTGATATGAGCAAACTTACTATGCTCTAACAGAAGCATTATGATGCCAATGAACAAATATCATATAATCAGCAAAGCAATAAATCCAATAACAGCCTTAAAATCCATATCAATGGTTTACAAAAACGATGTTTGTCAACAGCTATCATATTTGTGAATTAGAATAAAGGAAAGTTACTTGAAGTCCCAAGAAATTGGTCCCTTTTCATCAGGTATTCCAGCACTGGTGGTACGCTGAAAATCTGAACTCCAATTGTTTTTGAATGTTTGCAACTTTAAACCTGTAATACCACCTGTACCAAGGATTACATCAATAAATCAAGTGGATTAGAAAATCATATGAAATCATGAAAAAGAATACCGGCTTATTCTGCTCAAAATCCTAGAAAAATATAGAATCTGAAAATATTCACTGATAAAACTCACTTGAAGCATTACTCCTCGGAGCTGCAAAAATCCCGATGAATATGCAGAACAGTGAAAATAGAACAGGGATTAAGAAAGCAGGTGCAACCCTATTGATAATTTTGACACCGCCAAACACGATAAAACAAAGTAGGATTGTCACGATAACCCCATAAAGTTGGAGGTCATGTAAGCTCGGAGTGGATACAGTTGTTGTGATGTTTGTTGTTGTACCATTTGCTAATGTGCTATTAGAGATAATTGTTACATTCTCTGCAATTTAAAACCACAAAACGTTATAACTAACCAAACATGAATTAGTTATTCAGGAAATCAAACAAGACAATAATGACTAACCAAGCTAGAGTTATAGATATTAAAGTGGAATAAACACAATACATCATTGCCAATGATAAATCAACTTTGGGGATAACAAATCATACTGCAACGTATAGCATTATGGAAATGAAACCATGGAAGAGAGGCTCAAAACACAAGATAAGAGAGATTTTACTCATATTACTTCAAGAAACAAAAAATATGAGCAAATCAGGAAACTGCATATTAGTATAAAAGCAAATTAGTTCAACAAATAAGAAAAGATAGATACAAACTTCTTAGAAATGTTTATGAAGAGTGCTTTGTTTTTCTATTCACTGAGTAAACATATTATCTGAAAAAGAAGCCATAACCATCTAGACATATCTCATCTGGTGGTTTTTTATAGCCACCGTTAAATACACAAACTGTGTTATTGCTCAAAAAAGTGGATTTTATATCAACTTGCAAGCCATCCGACACATGCTCCTCAACTTTCACGGTATCGAAACTAGGATTGCCATCCTGCAGTGGCCGCAATAACTTTCGCGACTCTGTGGTCAATTGGCCTTGCCATCTACTAACGTCCATCATAGGTCCATCATAGACTAGGAAATCAAGTCTTTGTCATGTCACAGCTCAAATCAACCCAAAGTCATTGGATAGTGATTTCTTTCATTATTCTTATTACTATTACCAAAGTATATATAGTTTATATATATTTATGTTTCATATATAACTTTCGAGTCAAGATTGTCTTGGGTCTGTTATATATATATACATATATATGAGGGGTGGGCAAGGATCAAAATCCCGAAATAAATCGTGAAATATCGCGAAATATATCGGTTTTATGAAACCTTGACACAAAATCTCATATGTTGTATCGAACGAAATAGGATTCACGAGAATATCGCGATATTTTGTACGATATATTTGTCGGCGCGAAATATCACGAATTATCGTGCCAAAAGACACTGAGACACATAAGTTTTGTGGAAATTTTGGGATTTTGGCACCGAAATATTGGGACTGACAGGTTATAAAAGAGGATTGGGGCTTGGTTTTCAACAACTTATTTACATATAGTAACATTTAATTTTAATAAAAATATCAAAAAACAAAAAAACCAAGTGAATCAAAAAGTATACTTTCAGTTTTAGTAGGAGAAAACAGTTTTTTCGGTTTTTCATAAAATTTGTATGTTGAGAAAAGTGGTTAAATCAACTCATTTTTAGCTCAAAAAATTCCACAAGATGTAGAACTACAAGTACATTTAGAAAACCATGGTCCTTCAAAGAAAATTTTGAATGAATAAAAAATTTTCTTTATATAAACTCTTTTTTTCCAGTGTTTTACATTTCAACATAATTTTTGCACGATTTCAAACTTGCACAACTTTCTTGTTTTAAGTCTGTTTTCAAAATCGTTTGAAGCATTATTTTAACAATCAACTAATCTTTATTTTGAAAACATTTTTATCCACAAAAAAGTTTAAAAACCTTTTGAAAAACATAGATCAAAACAAGATCAAACCAATGTTGTCAGAACCGGACCGGACCGGCCGGTCCGGACCGGGAACCGGCGAACCGGTAGGAAAACCGGTCCGGGCCGGGCGTGAACCGGTGTTGGAAAACGAATCGGTATTGAACCGTCGGGCCGGGCGGTTTTAGGTATAAACCGGACCGGACCGGGCGGTTTTAGGTATAAACCGGACCGAACCGGTTTTTTTTTTGGTGCACAAATGCTCTCTCTCTCTCTATCTTTCTCTAGGTTTGACTATGTTTGTTGGGCCGGTGAACCGGACCGGACCGGCCGGCCGAACCGGACCGGTACACAAACCGGTTTGTCCTCCGGTCCGGTTCTGACAACATTGGATCAAACAAGACTACACAAGACTCACAGACTCAAATACAGAATACATGCTTTTTGAAGCTCTACACCCTTAGATAGGTACAAATATTATTTGAGTGTTCCAAATGGTGTATATATACTTGGTTTATGACTATCCAGAGATTCATTGAAAAATTCTATTAAAAAATCAATATTTTCACCATTTCTATAAAATCACAATATTTCCACCATTTCTATAAAATCACAATATTTCCACTCTGTCGAAATATTTCCATATCTAGAGTGTCAAAATATTGACCGAAATGGAAATTTCGAATCTTGGGGGTGGGCTCCTATGACAGTGTCGTAGGGGCTACCCAATGACATATGGTGAGTTCGTGACTCTAGAAGTTTTAGAATATGCTGATTTTTTATGAGGACAATTACCTTACCTTAGATAGAAGGTCCACAAAAAAATAGGGGTGTGCAGGATCCAAACCAAACCGACCGATTTTAATCGGTTTTGACACTCAATGGATCGGATTGGGTTTTCTAAAAACTGACATGATTGGATCGGTTGACGGATTTGTAAATTTAAAACCGACCTATACCGAACCGACATATGTATATATGTATAATACTTTATTAAATATACCATATGTCCTCATATACCCTTGCTACCAACAACCTTTGCAATACTGTAGGATTACTCAAAATCAGTTACAAATCTTATTTAGGCCTAATAATTTGACAACAATTATTATTTTTTAAAGTTAAAAGTTAAAACTAGGTTCTAATAGAAGCAAAAAAAGAAGCCCAACATGAATAAGGGTCAAAGGCCAAACCGACCATCCAATTCAATCCAAACAGACTTTAATTGGATGGATTCCAATCTCAGTTCGGTTTGGATTGGATTGGAAATCCTCAAAACCGACCAAGGTTGGATCAGTTTGGGTTTTGCCTAAATAGGTTGGTTTCAAACAGATGCACACCCTTACAAAAAATCAGCACAAATTCTAAAACTTCTAGGGGTATCAAATATCGGCCATCCATTTTAACCATTAATTTGAAAAGTATATTTGATGCCCCTAGAAAGTTTAGAATGTGTTAATTTTTTGTGAACTATAAGGTGATTATCCTCAACAAAAACCAGCACATTGCAAGTGCCATGTGTCATGAAATCACTGTATGTCATAATGTAGTCCCTATGAGCTATTACACTATCATAGGTAGTACCCTTTATATATATATATATATATATATATATATATATATATATATATATATATATATATAGAGAGAGAGAGAGAGAGAGAGAGAGACGGGATATGAGCTGCCACCCTATTTCCACCGAAATTGGCTTGGGGCTCTTTTCGTGGATCATCTATCTATGGTATGATGATCATCCTCCCAAAAAACCATCAAATTTAAAATCCTCTAGGGTGGTCAAATAAGCATTTCCTATTAACAGGTGAAATAGATGGTTATAAACCGTCTACATATTTGACCCCCCTAAAGGTTTTCAAATTTGATGATTTTTTGTAAGGACGATCATCTAACCACAGATAGATGATCCACACAAAAAAAAAAAATTCAAAAAAAAAAAGGGACTTAGCTGTCCCTGGTCAAAAGATCAAATGGCCTAAAGTACAACCAAATTGCAGGATGAAAGTACCCCTTCCCTGACTTCAAATATTCATTTGATGCCACTCCATTCAAACCTAAACCTAAACCTGTAATCCTATCTTCTACATGCCATGGGATAAACCCTAGATCTAATCTGAAACGAACCGCTTGCCGCTGCCGCTGAACTGCTCGCCATCACCGTCGTCGTCACCGTCACCATCGTCGATGAACTTAAACCTAACCCTAAACCCAAGATCTATTGTATGCACGGAACGGGTCGTCTTTATTGCATACACACGAGATTACAAAGCAAGGACCCGGGGGGCTCGGGGTAGTGAATCAGGTGTGACGAAGATTTAATCAGGAGATTGTGGGAGAGTTCCTCTGGAGGGTCCCTTTGATTCGCGTCTCCACGTTACTTCGTGCGAGAGCTTTGGAGGGGTTGCCCAGGACAGAGGTCTTTACAGGGTGAGGGTTTCTTGAGAGGCTTAGGAGTCTTCGCCGTTGCTTTTGTCCCTTCCGTGCTTCACGCTTTCTCGGCTAGGGAGCTTTTGGCTTCGTTCTTCGGTCTTCACGTCTTATTTGGCTCTTGCTAGACCTCGGCGTCCTTGATCATCGATTCGCGACGTCGATCGTGCTTTGGCTTTGGCATAGGCTTCTGCTTTGGCTTTAGCTTTGCTTTGGCGTAGCTCTGGCTTTTGCTTTGCTTTGGCACTTGAATGTAGATGGAGTAGAGGCTTGCAGTACTTTAATTCTTTCGAACTTCATGTCGTATCGGCTAGAACGTGTGGTGTTTTTGCTCGTGACCGTCGTAGTTGCTTGGCTTTGGCAAGTGCGTTGCTTTGGCACGGGCTTTACTGTTGTTTTGTTTCGACTTCTTGCGTTAGCTTTTGCTTTTGTGTCGGCTTGATCTTCTTGAACAGCGATGGTAATATCCACCGAGTCTTCTTTATTCTTCCGGCTTCCTCGACGGTTGTGGCATCGGTTTCGTTTCTCTTCTCCGGGCTTCCTTGGCGTAATTGAAGTCTAGGGCTTCCTTTGAAGATAGCGGGGGTAGCACCGATCTCCATGCGACAGTTGTAGCGTCGATTTTTGTTGATAAAGACGACGGGGGTAGCACCGATCTCTGTGCGACGGTTATAACGTCAGCTTTTGTTGATGAAAATAGCGGGTGTAGCACCGGCTTCAGGCCTTCTTCTCCAAGCTTTCTTCTTCGTGCGAGGAGTTAAAGCATTGTTGAAGACGACGGGGTAATGCCGACTTCAATCTTCTTCTCTGGCCTTTACTTTTGGCGTCTTCGGAGTTGATGAAGATTATTGGAGACGAGGTGATACCGACTCTGGGCCTTCTTCTCCAAGCTTTCTTCTTCATGCGAGGAGTTGAAGCTTTGGTCTTCATGTGCAAGGCCTTTACGTTGATGATGACTTCGATGGGCAAAGCCTCTCTGTTAGGATACGCCTTCTCGTTCCTCATGAAGCCTTCGATCGTCGAGTGTTGGAGCTTCCTTTACAGAGCCTTCATGTCTCTAGCTTTCGACCCTTGATGCCATCCCCCACCCCTCTATTTATAGGCGATGGAGGGGTTATGAGAGATATGGCTGCGATTCAGTGCATCCCTTGAATATCTCTCCCCATAACCGATGAGATTTGCCTTTCTTTTTTTGGGGGGGAAACAACTTTGATTTCTTTCCCTTTTTTGTAGCGACGATTATGGGCAAGGTATGGCTCAATCTTTGAAGATATGAGTCATCTTTGCACCTTCCAATCGATTGCAACGCGACTTTGAATTCGGTTCGTCAGATTGAAGGATCGGCGCGGATCCACGGTGCGTAGACGTCCGAGCTACCTCCCCCACGCATGGTGGTAGTTTTCTTTTTTTTTTCTTTTTTTTCTTCTCTTTTTTTTTCTTTCCTTCCTCTAAGGCCGGCCACACCTCCCTATAGGGGGGGGGCACGGTTTTTGAGAGAAAGGGGACCGACACCCCCTATTTCGGCCCCCCTTTTGGCTTAGGGTGGTGGGTCCAGTGGGTGCACTTTCATGGGTGCCCCGCACTTGAGTCGTGTCTGGTATGTTTCTTTCGCGAACCGTTGTGTGTGGATCGGGTTTGTATGCAGGCCGTTATGTGTGGGCCGGGTTTAATTCGTGGGCTGATTTCGATGCCCACATCTATAGATCATGGATGAACCCTAAGAACTAGGAATTCTAAACCTAACCGAACCTCTTAAGATCAAGCCGATGCTCGCCTCCACTGTTGTTTGCACCGTTGAGGAGGAAGGAGGCGTCGGGGGAAGGGAGGAGGTGGAGGCCGAGGCGTCGCGGCTGCTCGCATTTGCTGTCGTGGCTGCTGTCGTCTGCTGCTCGCTAGGATTTTGAGTTTGGGTGAGGGTAATTTCGGGTTTCGGCAGCCCTTTACATCGCATGGATCTGTCGATCAAGGACCGCAAGTAACAACCATCTTTTGCTCGTCCTACACCCCAAACCGATCTGTTGTCAGTGACCACAACCACATTACCCAAAAAAAGACTCTAGGTTGGAAAGGAGCCGCTAGCCAATTTCGATGGAAATATACTGGCGGCTCATTTCCTATTTCCTTTCTCTCTCTCTCTCTCTCTCTCTCTCTCTCTCTATATATATATATATATATATATATATATATATATATATATATATATATATATATATATATATATATATATATATATATATATATATATATATATATATATATAGGGGAATGCTTAGATGCGGTCTGCGGTCCGATGCATCGGCCGCGTGCATCCGATGCACGGAGTGGTGCATCAGACGGCTACGGACCTCGAACCGCATGGACCGCAGACCACACCTAAGCATTCCCCTATATATATATATATATATATATATATATATATATATATATATATATATAGGGAATACGGGGTATGAGCTGACAACCATTTATTCATTTGAGCTGTCACCCAGCAACCGTCCGATTAAAATCATCAGCCATCGATTTTATTTAAAACAACCGTGTATTAACACTTACCTCACCCCCACCCTCATCCTCTCTCTCTCTCGCTGAACCACCCATCGGCGCCCTCACCCTCATCCTCTCTCTCGCCCCCTCCGGCTCCGACAGTGGATCGCACCGCCCCGACCACCATCCTCCACCTCCGGCAGCCCCGATCTCTCCTCCGGCACCGATCGCACCAGCCCTGATCTTTCCCTCCGGCGACGATCAATCGCACCAGCCCCGATCTTCATCCCCGACGTCGGCAGCTCCCCCTCCCCAGACGGGATCGTCTCCGACGCTGACAGCTCCCCCTTTCCGGCGGCTCAGCCCCCATCGCTCCTCTTTCCGGCGGCTCAGCCCCCTCCGGCTCCAATGATGGATCACACCTGCCCCGACGAGAGATCCGGGAGGTCGGGGCTGGATTGGCGTCGGGGATGAGTGCGAGCACCACTTGCTGCTTCTCGTGGTGTCGGGAGATCGAGGAGAGAGTCGGAGGCATCACTGCTGGCGTGGCAGCTTTCGTCGGAGGGGTTCGTCTCCGGGTAAAGGGGAAGGATAAGAGAGGCTGAGCCGCCGGAGACAAAGTAGGACAGGAGCCTGAGTCGCTGGAGACGAAGAGGGAAGAAAGCCTGACCCGCCGGAAACAGGGTGCGATCTATATCGGGGTTTTCTCGGCATTTATTTATCATTTATTGGGTTTTCTTGCGATGGGAATCCAACGGCTGTCAGCTGACAGCCCAAATAGGTGAAATAGGCTGGCAGCCTATTTCCTGTTTTTTCTCTCTCTCTCTCTCTCTATATATATATATATATATATATATATGAGAAATGCTATAATGCGGCATGCAGTAAGTGCGGCACCATACCACAATCGTCTGATGCACCGTTGCATGCATGCGATGCACCCAACGCGTGCATCAGACGGCTGCAGTGCGGTGCTGCATTTACCGCATGCCGCATTATAGCATGCCCCTATATAGAGGCATGCTATAATGCGGCATGCGGTAAGTGCGGCACCGCATAGTAGCCGTCTGATGCACTGCTGCATGCATCGCATCAAACGGCTGCGGTGTAGTGTCGCACGTACCGCATGCCGCATTATAGCATGCCCCTATATATATATATATATATATATATATATATAGAGAGAGAGAGAGAGAGAGGAATGGGATGCTGCCTATCAAAGCAGCATTTTTTGCTGCTTTGAGACATTGTTTGACCATCCTAGAAGTTTTGGAATTTGATGAAATTTGGTGAGGGTGTTGTCTAGGGTAAGATGATCATCCTCACAAATTTCATCAAATTCCAAAACTTCTAGGGGGTTCAAATGGTCGAAGCAAAATCAGTCGTCTGTAGTCGCCGTTAAAATCTGCAGCATTTTGCTTCGACCATTTGACCCTCTTAGAAGTTTTGGAATTTGATGAAAATTTGTGAGGATGATCATCGTACCCTAGACAACACCCTCACCAAATTTCATCAAATTCCAAAACTTCTAGGATGGTCAAACAATGTCTCAAAGCAGCAAAAACGCTGCTTTGATAGGCAGCATCCCATTCCTCATATATATATATATATATATATATATATATATATATATATATATATATATATATATATATATATATATATATATATATATATATATATATATATATATATATATATATGAGGCCCGGGAAGCGGAACTCGAGCTCACTATTCAAATGGTGAACTCGAATGGAGAAGCTGCCACGTGTTCTGAGAAAATGTTCAACCCTCTTTTACTTTTTGTTTAATGTCTTCTTAGTGTTCAACCCTCTTATATGCCTATCTCCTCTTACTTGCTTTATGTTTTTTCAGTGGACACATGGCGCAATATAAACCATGTTTCACCATTCATTTGTGAACTCAAGTTCACCAAACCCTTTGCCTATATATATATATATATATATATATATATATATATATATATATATATATATATATATATATATATATATATATATATATATATATATATATATATATGGGTCAGGATCGGATGACCCAGCAAATTTTGACCCATTAATAACCCAGCACCCTTTGATGCACTTAGAGGTTATAGAATGGGCTGATTTTTTTGTAAACATGTCGTCTATGGTATGTTGATCATCCTCACAAAAAATCAGCTCATTCTAAAACCTCTAGGTGCATCAAATGCACGCTTCAAATCAACGGTTTTTTACTGTCAATTTTAACCGTTGATTTGAAGATCTCATTTAATGCACCTAGAGGTTTTAGAATGGGCTGATTTTCTGTGAGGATGATCAACATATCATAGACAACATGTCTACAAAAAATCAGCCCATTCTAAAACCTCTAGGCGCCTCAAAGGGTGCTGGGTTATTTGCTGGGTCAAATTTTGTTGGGTCATCCGATCCTGACCCTATATATATATATATATATATATATATATATATATATATATATATATATATATATATATATATATATATATATATATATATATATATATATATATATATATATATATATATATATAGGGGGATGCCTAGGTGCAGTCTGTGGTCCGCAACCGTCTGATGCACCGGCCGCGTGCATCAGATTCACGGAGTGGTGCATCGGACGGCTGCGGACGCGGACCGCACCAAAGCATCCCCCTATATATATATAT
Source organism: Chamaelirium japonicum (assembly GCA_947650365.1). Lineage (NCBI taxonomy): Eukaryota > Viridiplantae > Streptophyta > Magnoliopsida > Liliales > Melanthiaceae > Chamaelirium > Chamaelirium japonicum. The sequence goes on along the minus strand of OX393552.1, from coordinate 52,768,744 downwards.
ATATATATATATATATATATATATATATATATATATATATATATATATATATATATAGGGGCATGCTTCAGTGCGGTCTGCGGTCCGCGTCCGCAGCCGTCCGATGCACGCGGCGCGGTGCACCACATCGGACGGCTGTGGGTGCGGACCGTAGGACTGCATATAAGCATTTATATACATATATATATATATATATATATATATATATATATATATATATATATATATATATAATGGGAAAAGGTTTCTTAGACCAGTGGTTTAGCAAATTTGCTAATCCACTAGACTAGTTAACCACCCTCCAAGTTTTAGAATTTGTTGAAATTTGGTGGGTGTGTTGCCAAGGTAAGGTGATCAACTGATCATCCTCACCAAAAATTAGGAAATTCTAAGACTTCTAGGATCATCAGATGTTATAAACTTTATTGATCATCCATTGTAACCGTTAATTTGGCTTAGTGCATTTGATGACGCTAGAAGTTTTAGAAATTAAGGATTTTTTATGAGGATGATCACCTTATCCTAGACAAAACACCCACCAAGTTTCAACAAATTCTAAAACTTGTAGGGTAGACATCTAGGCCAGTGGTCCAGCAAATTTGCTAGACCAGAGTTCAGGGTACCGGTCCCCTATATATATATATATATATATATATATAGAAGCATGACTTTGTATGCCCATGCAAAGAAGGCCTCTTTGTATTCTCCTCAATTAAGATATATAGAGGTTTCCAAATTCGCTAATTTTTTGTGGATGTGCTATATCTATGTTAAGGTGATCATCCCCAGAAAAAATCAGCAAGTTCCGAAATCGTTAAAGCATATCAAATACACTCTTCAAATTAACGGTTGAAATGGATAGCTGATAAAGCTTCCAACATTTTGATTTACCTAGATGTTTAAGTATTTGTTGATTTTTGGTGGATATGCTATCTATAGCAATATGATCATCCTCACCAAAAATCAGCAAATTCTGAAACCTCTAGATGCATCAAAATGATAGAAGTTGTATCTATCCATTTCGACCATTAATTTGAATAGCTTATTTGATATGCTTCAAAGTTTCGGAACTTGCTAATTTTTTGTGAGGATAATCACTTTAACATAGATAGCACATCCACAAAAAATTAGCAAATTCAAAAACCTCTATGTATGTTAATAGAGGAGATACAAAGAGACCTTCGTTGCATGGGCGCTCTCTCTCTCTCTCTCTCTCTCTCTCTCTATATATATATATATATATATATATATATATATATATATATATATATATATATATATATATATATATATATATATATATATAAAAGCGATTAGGTGGGCCTCCGAGATATATAACATAAGATAAAATATATATTTGGGCTATCAAACCATATGCACAAAGACGAGTACGATTCACCCTAATTGTCTTAAGGATTTAATTTAAAATTTAATTCTCGCTCTGCCAATTGGGGAAGGGATTTAACTCTCTCCCACCCTCCCATATACGCATGCCAATTAACTCCCTCCGACCTAGATATGCACGGTAATTAACTCCATCCCTCACATATATGCATGTTAATTAACTCCCTCCGACCAATATATGAACGATAATTAACTCCCTCCCACCCATATTTGCACTATATTTAATAAGGAAGACCGCTTGCGGCTGTGATAAAAATGGGGTGATAAAAAAATATCTCACAACTCTCCGATCTACCGGTTGCATGAGTGCAATTCACTTATAGAGTAGAGAAAGAAATGGCGAATGAAAAAAATATCTCCGAGCCCTTCGATCTACCAGTTTGAGGAGTGTGGTTCGCTCGATGGAGAGGTATGGGGGTTTCATCGAACATTCACGGAGTAGAAAGATTAGCAAATTCCGAGAGAGAATTCCACTTGCATAGCCCTCTCTTCCGGTAAATAAACTCTCATCCTGTTGTTGAAGGTCTTCCCCTTCTTCCGTGTAGTACTATGATATAGAAAGGGGGCAAATTCAAATGACGTTCTACTAGAAAAGATGTCCTCATGCACCAAAGTTTCTTCCCTCTCTTATTTATTTTATTTTCTTTCATTTTTGTTGAAAAAACAATCACCATAATATTCTGAGAATAACAAGCGAATACCTAGAAAATAAGGATTTCTAATTGTAAGTGATTAATAGTCCTATTTGCACTTAATTTTTTTCCTAAACTTTAATTTCCAAGCCTTAGATGGGTTAGGAAATGTCCTAGTGTAGTCGATATAAGGGGCCGAGCCCCCCCATCCATGGTGATTAGGTTTTAATTTTACGTAAAAAAAAATCAGCCATCACTGAAAGACCAATTTTGGCCTTTAAGCTCTCTCTTCTCTCTCACACATGTGCTTCTATTTGTGGTGTATTTGGTTGCTCATTGATTCTGAATCACTGCTACGTCAAGTTTAGTGTCCAAGCTTGAACTAGAAGATCTGGTTTGGCATCAGTGACCTTCCTTTAGTATACCCCATTTTACTAACAATATTTTGCTACATCACCTGAAAATAAATAAGCAATAGTTGGATGCACCAATCTTTCAATCCCTTGTGGCACTTCAGACACCAGATCGAGCACAAAAATATGTTGAAGGAAATGGACCTAGAAGCAAATTCATTTATGATGGAAATATCCAAAATAACACCGAAAAACAGATACTAGTGTTAATTTGTTCAAAACCAATCCCTTTTACTCTTTACTATTTTCTGAGCAATGCATCAACCCCACAATTACAAATATCCCCATCAACCAAGATATGGGTCAGAGCTTCGAAAATAAAATTTTCAGTAGGCATTCCCATAATAGAGTCAAGTTGATGGAAAAACCTATGTAATATACACTAAAAGAACGATCACAATCACGACATTAAGCGAATCTTGTGAAGACATCGATGCCATAAGATATGAACAATTTGACATCGATGCCACAAGTAGCCTAGCATTTGCATCCCAACGAGTATAAAACAATTTGACGGCTAGGTGTGTTCGTACTTACTACATCTGTATTACCTTAACTTCAATAAAACATGAATCCATAAAAGGTGATCCTTTGGAGTTTGGAGTTGTGATTTGCATGGTGAAGGATGAAGAGAAATCCTTTTGTATGTATTAGCATACAGGTTTAAACTGATGTTTTTGGAATATTAGCTTGTCTATCATGCACAATGCACATATAAAGTGTTGAATAAAGTATCAGACTGCTTTGACAATATTTAGAAGTGATGACTAACATAGGAGCTACCTTAGTGGTCAGTTCTGTCGTACATTTTCTTATCACATTATAGTATATAAATATATATTTGTTCTCTACTATACTTGAGTTCTGTCCACCAAAAGGGAATCAATAAGCTCAAAATGTGAAATACCAAAAGGTAAGAAAGTATGGAATGATTTTCTTTTATCTTATGGACAAAACATAAAGAACAGTTGATGGTTTCTTGTCCATAAAGGGCAAAAGAAGTAACAGAGATAAAGGTGGATGGATTCCCAGAACTATGGGATTACATTAATTCAGAAAAAAATTTGTTAGCCCAAATGCATAAAATATCTATCTCGAGATATTTTTTCCACAAGAAAGAAGGTTTTGATGGATAACTTCAATTTTTTTTCTTCTTCCTTCATCCCTTTGAAATATCAAACAAATACACGAAAGGCTACAGTGTTTTTTATTATTATTTTTGCTTGCGTATTCTATAATGCAGGTGACTGCTTATTTAGAAAACACTACTAATGTGGGATCTCATCTCCTTATTCGGTGATTTAATTTTGGGACAAACAAAAGTTCACCATACAGAAGCAACTAGCCAGGGGTCTTTAAGGATTAGATAATACCAGTTGAGTCTCACAATAAATTTAAATTAAAAAACTGTCCAAGATTAAACATCCCCAATAATTTACCTCTAAAAAACCCAGAACTAGGCACAGCATCTAGGAAGGTTTCGACAGCTCCCAGGACATACCTGAAAAATCAAGAGAACCAACAAGAAGGGATACATTATTTTGCAAAATGAAATAGGAAAAAACAATTGACTTTAAACATTCTTGAATTAAAGGAGAGCTAATGATAGTTTTTCCAGCGTATACCGTGTGTGTGTGTGCATTCGCACGTGTGTGTGTGTGTGTGTGTGCAGGGCCGTCTCGATACAAACTGAGGCCTAAAGCAAAAATTCTAAACGGGGCCTTTTTATTTAAAATTTTTTAAAATAATATTATTACTTAAAAATAGATAATATGAAAAAACTATTTAAAATTTATTCTTCTAGCTTTTTGGGAAGCAAAATTGCTAATGATACTTTTATATTCAAGTGTTTCCAAAATACTTTTTTCAATCGATAAAATGGCTAATCCACTTAATCTTTCTTGTGACATCGTCGATCGTAGATATGACTTAATCAGTTTTAGTTTTGAAAAGCTTCTTTCTGCTGATGCAACGGTTACAGGTATTGTCAGTAATATCCTATAAGCAATGTAAGCATTTGGAAAAGAATCTAATCTTTTTATATAATTCAAAGTTTCAATTGCAATTTTTATCTCTATTGGTAAAACTTCCTTTATAATCTTTAATTCTGAAAATAAATCTAATCCATCAATATCGGAAAAAATATCATGTTTCAAAAAATATTCGAGATTAAGACAATATTCTTTTAAAATATCATCCTCTAATGATCTTAATCTTTTTAAATCAAATAAAAAACCAAAAATATCTTTATATTTTTGAAATTGTTCAAATCTACTATGAATTGAAGAAATAGCTTGATCTACTAGATATGTAAAATAATTAATTCTAAAAGACTCTTCAGCTGATTGTATTGGCTCATCATCATTATTCTCGTCAAATTGTTTTTTCCTATGTATTATACGTTTTTGATAAAATACAGGTTCTATTTCCATTTTATTTGCAATCTCTTTAGCCGAAATCATAGCTGATGCAAATCCATCTTCTCTATATTTTTCAAAGTATACAATAAGACCCTGTAATTGATCTATAGCAACATCAATTTGCATATCTTTGGATTGTAAGCTCTTACTAACTGTATTAACGACAAATAATATATCATACCAAATAGTCATTCCTAAGATAAACTCAAAATTTTCGATCTCATGAGTAGATAAACTTTCAGCCTCACTCTTTGTTTTAGGGTCTTCACTAGTTTCTGCTAATTGAAGTAAGGCATTTCTTATTTCTGGAGCTTGGAATTTTATTGCCTTAATACTTTCAATACGACTTTCCCAACGAGTTTGTGATAATGACTTAACAGTTAAATGAGATACATTATCTTGTAAAACTTTCCACCGTTTCGTAGAAGAAGAAAATAATGAATATATGCGTTGCACTACTCCAAAAAACGATATAGCTTTAGGGTAAGAGTTTGCCATATCACAAAGAACTAAGTTAAGATTATGACAGCCACATGGTGTATAGAATGCCCTAGGATTTATATCTAATACTCTCTTTTGTACACCTTGATGTTTTCCTTTCATATTAGATCCATTATCATATCCTTGTCCTCTAACATCATTAATATCAAGCCCAAGATTTGTAAGTGTATTTATAAGTTCATTAAAAAGTCCATTTCCAGATGTATCATCTACTTTTAAAAATTCTAAAAAGTATTCTTCTATTTTTATAGGACTTGTTGAAACATCTACGCATCGTATTATAAGAGTCATTTGTTCTTGATGACTTATATCTGGAGTACAATCAAGTATAACTGAAAAATATTTTGCTTCTTTAATCTTTTTAATAATTATACTTTTAATTTCACATGCTAAAATATGTATTAATTCATTTTGTATATTATGTCCAAGATAATGCTTATGGATTTCACCATGTTTAATGCGCCTAATATGTTCTTGCATTATGGGATCAAATTCTGCAATCATTTCAATTAAGCTTAAGAAATTTCCATTATTATCTTGATAAATCTTTTCGTTACTTCCACGAAATGCCATATTATTTTTAGAAAGAGTTTTTACAACTGCAACAATTCTCCAAAGTATATTTCTCCAATATTCTTTCTCTTTATTAATTTGTTCTTGGATACTTTAATCAGTTATTTTATTATTTAATAATCTTGTTTCCAAATCATACCAAGTATTCATATTAGTAATGTGTTCATTTGTCGTTTCATGACTTTTAAGCTTAGAAGTAATATTCCTCCAATCTCTAGTTCCTTCATTAGCTAATTAACTTGTAGTAGGTTTTGAATTAAATAATTTGCAACAAAAACAAAATATCGTATCAAAATCTTTTGAATAAACTAACCATTTTCTATCATGCTTCTCTCCATTTGGTAATATTCGAGTGTAATATTTAATCAAAAAACGTCTAGAGTTTTCATCAGCAGGAAATTCGAATGTTGTGTCTCTTATTGGGCCCTTTTCTACTAATAAATCTCTTAATTTTATATCGATGTTCTTCCATTGTCCTGGATCATAAATATTAACATCTTTATTATGAATAGTTTCATTGTCAATATTTTGTAATACTTTATTAACCTCTTCGACATGAATATGTTCACTATTATTATTATTTATTTCTATTTCATTAAGGTCTTCAGTATGAATCTGTTCATTATGAGTATTTTGCTGAAGTTCACTAACATCTTCATTATAAATGTGTTCATGGTCATTATTTTGCATTGCTTCACTTGTTATACTCACTTCTTTATTCATAACAAATTTATCAAGAGCACCTTTTTGAGATTGAATTAATTTTTCTATTTTTCTCTTTTTTTGAAGTTTATGATATCCGAAATCATATTTTCTAGTAGACATTTCTATAAATAATAAAAAGTTGCAGACAAATAAAATAAATATCTTCGTACTAGAAGATTGAATTCAATTTAAAAATAACTAAAATATAAAATTTAAAGAAACTAGAAAGATAGAACCTGGAGTCGTAGGAATAAGAAAATTGATGAATCCGTGAATGATTCCAATGTACTTTAGTTATGTTCCAATTAACAAAAGCCTTTTGATTAAAAGGATCAAGCACTAAAAATCTGTAGAGAAAAATAACACTTTTCAGTAAATAAATAAGCAAGAATTAAAAAAAAAATAAAAAACTTGCTAATTACTTAATTAGATGGATGGTAAAAAAAATACCTTCGATTCGAAGGCTTCGAACGAATAGTACGATCGGCCGACGGCGTCGCTCAGTCGGTGGTCGGTCCGTCGTGTTGCCGCGTCAAATGAAGAAGGGAGAAGTGAGAATGAAAGAGAGTCTGAGAGAGAGAGAGAGACTCGATCGATTATTGTCCAGTCGCTGGTCAACGGTGCCCGGTGGCTAAGTTAGCAGTTAGTACGGGTGACCCGGTGACGGACGTGACGGCCCGACGGGTGACGCCGTGACGGGCGTCGAGCACAAAGACAAGAGAGAGAGGGGAGTTGTGACCCTGTGGGCACGGCGGCGCGGCACCTATCGGCCTATGGCTAGCGGCTGCCGGTGTTGCCCACTTACCGCGTTGGTACTTGGTGCCTTGGTGTGGTGGTCACCCGGTATGACCGACCGACGGTGTTACTCGGTGGTCGGTCCGTGAGTCCGTCGCCCGACTCACCCGTCGGTGTTGCTGCGTGAAGGCCCGGAAGGGAGAAGTGAGAACGAGAGAGAGAGAGAGAGAGAGAGAGAGAGAGAGAGAGAGAGAGAGAGAGAAAGAAAGAGAGATATGTATAAAAAGGTAAAGAATTTTTTTTTTTTTTGGTAACATCGTTTATGCATGGCTGACATTGAATTGCTGTTGTCTCGGAATCGAATCTCACATTCCCACCAAAACTTTGGAAAGTGTAACGGACACTTTGCATGCCTTGATGGCTGACAGCTAAGGGAAAAAAAAAATTGTAAGGCACTTTGCATGCATGATGGCTGACAGCTAAGGGGAAAAAAAAATTGTTTTCTTATTTTGGTGCCATCACTGCGGGCCATGCAGGTTCTGCTGTTGACAGTTGGAGAGTGTTTTGGGTCCAAACGGGCCAAACCATAACTGAAGCCTAAAGGCCCAATCAATGGGGGCCTTCTTCAGAAATGGGGCCTTGGACAATTGCCTGATTTGCCTTACTATTGGGCTGGCCCTGTGTGTGTGTGTGTGTGTGTAAAGTTGACCTAAAGTACTTCGAAAAAATTCAGTCTGAAATCCTGCCAATGCAAAAGGTAAGAGACATTTCAAATTAGATCTGCATCATTCATGATATCTAGAACGTCCAAAATACATTGGAAAAATCACATTATGTTGGGTTTGGTAACCAATGAACTAAGCGATCACAAGATGAATGGTGACTATCTATATAACATGGCACGGCACTTTCGTGCTGACTAGACAAAATGGCACTATATGCTGACTAGACAAAAAAACTTTGCTGACTAGACAACCCATCATGAAATCCGACCGTCCCTTTTATCATTCCTCTTTCTCTCTCTCTCATCCATGAAATCCCGCCCCCCCGCCCGCACTCTCTCATCAGTCATTCCGCTTTCGTGCTGACTAGACAAAATGGCACTATATGCTGACTAGACAAAAAAACTTTGCTGACTAGACAACTCATCATGAAATCCGACCGTCCCTTTTATCATTTCTCTCTCTCTCTCTCATCCATGAAATCCCGCCCCCCGCCCGCACTCTCTCATCAGTCATTCCCCTATTCCTCTCTCTCTCTCTCTCTCTCTCACATCCACCAAATCCCGCTCCCTCCCCCCCCCCCAAATCCTGCGCCCCCTGTGATCCTTCCAAATCGCCCCTCCGACTGCAATCCCGCCGGCCAGCCTGCGATTCCTCCAAATCCGGCCCTCTCTCTCTCTCTCATCCACCAAATCTCCCCCCCCCCAAATCCCGCGCCCCCTGTGATCCCCCCAAATCCCCTCTCCGCCTGCAATCCCCCCAAATCCGGTCGGCCACCATGCGATCCCCCCAAATCCAGGCCGGCCACCCTGCGATCCTCCCAAATCACTCCCCCTTTCACGCTCCCCTTCAATCCCGTGCACATCCCAAGCGCCCAATCCTCCCGATCATCCAGCAGCCCCCCCTCCCCCCTTCAAGAGAGACCCCCGAGAAAGAGAAAGAGAGAGAGAAAGAGAGAGAGAGAGAGAGAGAGAAAGAGATGGCTAGCACATCACCGGAGTGAAAGGAGCAGGACGTAATCACTGTAGTCACCGGTGAACAGGATCCGATCATCACCATCATCGCCGGCGAACAAGATCAGGTGTCTCTCTCTCTCTCTCTCTCTCTCTCTCTCTCTCTCTCTCTCTCTCTCTCTCGGCCTCCTGTTCTATGGTTTTATTACTCCTTTTTTTTTCTCTTGATTGCAGGGTCATGTTGAGGCCGACGGGATCGGGATCTGATCATCACCATCATCGCCGGCGAACAAGATCAGGTCTCTCTCTCTCTCTCTCTCTCTCTCTCTCTCTCTCTCGCTCTCTCGGCCTCCTGTTCTATGGTTTTATTACTCTTTTTTTTTTCTCTTGATTGCAGGGTCATAGTGAGAGGTGACGTGCTAGCCATCTCTCTCTCTCTCTCTCTCGGCCTCCTGTTCTATGGTTTTATTACTCCTTTTTTTTTCTCTTGATTGCAGGGTCATGTTGAGGCCGGCGGGATTGGGATCCGATCATCACCATCATCGCCGGCGAACAAGATCAGGTCTCTCTCTCTCTCTCTCTCTCTCTCTCTCTCTCTCTCTCGGCCTCCTGTTCTATGGTTTTATTACACTTTTTTTGTCCTGATTTTTGTTTCCCAATGCATGGATGACCAAAGTTGCAATGCTTTAATTTGCAACCCATTACCTGAAATAACATGTATGTATGACCAAAAGTAAATTTTAATCTAATCACTCCATTCGAATTTTGAGCATGGCGACTCATGTGATGTCCTTTGGATTTTGCCTCCAAATTTTAGCACTTCTGTAGTGTTTAGGATCTAGACTCGATTAGTCAAACGGGCCGGTGTTGTCGCCGAATGTTTTTTGTTGCCGAAGATGGTCAGCTGCGCTGTCGCCGAATACGACGGTGTGGGTGGTGATGCTCGGGGGGTGTCCTGCTGCCGAAGGCGGTTCGCTTTTTTGCCGATAGCTGTGTTGCCGCCGAAGGCGGCCCGCTGCAGTGCCGACAGGCACGGGCATGCACTATACCACCATAATGTGAAAATGTGTGATGTTCCATCAAAGCCAGGAATATACTTAGTGACTCTAGAACACAATGAATGGTGTGGATCATTAAGGTGGATGCCCCATCATGTTTTTTATATCATAAACATTGTTCCCTTTGGGATATATAGAGGAATGCTTAGGTGCGGTCTGCGGTCCGCAGTCGTCCGATGCACCACTCCGTGCATCGGATGCACGCGGCCGGTGCATCGGATGGCTGCGGACCGCACCTAAGCATCCCCATATATATATATATATATATATATATATATATATATATATATATATATATATATATATATATATATATATAGACACACACACACACACACACACACACAGAGATTTGCTCACCTATGGGACGTCCCACAGGGGTTATTTGTGGGACAAATTTCGTCCATCCGATTTTATTGAATTGTAGGGAGTGGATGCATGTGAGGTCGAAGGCCCTTTCTCTGTACCACCACATCCTCTCTCTCTCTCTCTCTCTCTCTCTCTCTCTCTCTCTCTCTCTCTAAGCTCAACCCGGCAACGGTATCCCTCTCATCAGAGCACGGGCCCCTCTCATCTCCGATCATCCTTAGCCTCGACCGATGAATTGCACCCATCCCTGACCGGTAGGCACCTTGACTTCAGTGCGATTCACCCCGTCGACGTGCCTGCCGGTCGAGGATGGGTGAGATTCACTGGTCGGGCTGGGTGCCGGAGGATGACAGTCGGGGGGACTATCGGAGGGGGCTTAATGCGATTCACGGTCGAAGTTGAGTGCGATTCACATCTACCGAAGGGGTGCGATTCACGTTGGGGGGCTTGCCGGAGGTTGCGATCCAAGGCCGGGGTGGCTGCCGGAGGGTGCAATTCATGGTCGGGGAGGACCACCGACAGCGATTCACTGGAGAAGAGAACGAAGCTTTATTGTTTTATTTCACATGAGACAAAAGAAAATCGATATTACTATAGTGGCTACCGGAAGGTGCGATTCAAGGTCGGGGAGGACTACCACAGTGATTCACCGGAGAAGAGAACAAAGCGTTACTGTTTTGTTTCACATGAGACAAGAAAATCGATGTTACTGTAGTAGCTACAGTAATAACGATTTTCTTTTGTCACATGTGAAATAATATTTATTCAGCTCACATCCACTCCCTACGATTCAATAAAATCGGATGGACAATTTATCCCGCAAATAACCCCTGCGGGACATCCCGAAGGTGAGCAAATCTCTTTCTCTCTCTCTCTCTCTCTCTCTCTATATATATATATATATATATATATATATATATATATATAGGCAAGGGATATGTTGATAACTCAAAACCAATTGTATATTTATAATTGATCTTAACTGAACGTGGGAAAGGGTGAAGATGATGGATATTGATCCCTCAGAGATACAGTGAAGCCATGAATCACCAAAGGTCTTGCGAACCTCCTCTCTAACCAAAACCCCTACTATGGCAAGAGGATATGCAATGGCGAGAGAGAGAGAGAGAGAGAGAGAGAGAGAGAGAGAGAGAGAGAGAGAGAGAGACAGAGAGAGAGAGAGATCTTACAACAGTGACGGTGGGAGGAGATGCAACGACGAGAGGAAAAGTAATGGCGACAATGGCTAGGGTGATCGATCCTTCACCTTCAGCGATGGAGAGAGATCTTACCACAGTGACAATGGGAGAAAAAGCATCGGCGACAATAGCGGAGGTGATCAGTCGTTTACCTTCAGAGATGGCTTCACCTTCAACAATAGGGAGATTTTGGGTCTCTCTCTCTACTAAATTTCAGCAAGCTGGTGATGTGAGAGGGGGTTTACATTCATTCCTCTCCTTGGTGATGTGATCTTTTTGTTTTATTATTTTGTAGACTCTTGGAGTGAAATAAAATGCTATTAGCTGTTGATCCCGACCCAACATTCAGCTAAGATCGATTGTAATTATACAACCAGTTTTAGGTTGTCAACAGATCCCTCCCCATACACTGAGTTATGACCCATATTCAAATCATTATAGAGGTTTCATAATTTGTTGATTTTTTGTGAGGATGATCACCTTGTCTTAGATATCACATCCACAAAAAAACAACATTTTTTTGCAAGGATGATCACCTTACCTTAGAATGTCCACAAAAAATCAACACATTCTAAAACTTCAAGGGGCATCAAATGCTAAAAGTTTAAGCGGTCATCCATTTTAACCGTTAAATTGAAAAGTATATTTGATGCCCCTAGAAGTTTTCGAATATGCTGAGTTTTGTGGATGTTCTATATAAGATAGGGTGATTATCCTTATAGAAAATCAGCACATTCTATATATAGGGCAATTTTTTGTGGATGTTCTATTTGATGCCCCTAGAAGTTTTAGAACGTGGATAGGGTGATCTTCCTATATATATATATATATATATATATATATATATATATATATATATATATATATATATATATATATATATATATATATATATATATATATGGATCAGGATCAACAACCAACAATTTTGGTGCCAACACTGGTGCCAACACATCAAAAGAGGTTCTTAGAGGTTTTGAAATTTGCTAAAATTTGGTGAGAATGATGACCTTCCAATAGATAGCAAGTCCAAAAAAAATTAGAATATTTTAAAATTTCTACGTGCGTCAAATATGAAGAGCTTTATTGACCATCCACATTAACCGTTAATTTGAAGATGATCATTTGACGCATCTAGAAGTTTTAGAATGTTCTAATTTTTTGTGGCTATGCTATCTATAAGAAGGTAATCATCCTCACCAAATTTCAGCAAATTTTGAACCTCTACGGACCTCTATGAATGTGTTGGCACCGGTGTTGGCACCAAAACAGTTGGTTGTGGATCCCGACCCTATATATATATATATATATATATATATATATATATATATATATATATATATATATATATATATATAGGAAAATGGGTTCCTATGACATGTCATAGGGAGTACCCTATGACATATAGTCGGTTCGCGACACATGTCACTTAGAATGAACTGAATTTTTTTTATAATCACCTTACCTTAGATTATCCACGAAAAATCCGCACAATTCTAAAATCTCTATAAACATCAAATATGCTTTTCAAACTAATGATTAAAATGGATGGCCAATAAATGTTCTAGCACTTGATGCCCTTAAAAGTTTTGGAATGTGCTGATTTTTTGTGGATGTTCTAAGGTATGGTGATCATTATCATGTCATAAATTCACCATATGTCATAGGGCAGTCCTTGCGACATTGTCATAGGAACCCAACCGAATTCACCATTCCCTAGGTTGGGTTGTCAACAGTTCCCTTTACAAAATCGTTTGTGATTTTGATTTTGTGTCTGGTTTCGATCTAGGTCGAAACTGAAATTTCAAAATTTTGACCGAAATGTTGGAAAATTTTCAAAATTGCCCAAAAAGGGTATTTTGTTGGATTTTTTTTGAAATTTTAAATTAAAATCTTTTATTGTTGTGCGTGTATATTTGCTTAAATTGTTTGAAGAGAACACACACCAAAGCTTGAATTATTTATATAAATTTGCTTTGTTTACGTCACTAGTAAGACAAAATCACTCATCCTTGCTCGTCCAAATCAAATCTTCTTCGCTCGTCATCCATCTGAACTCATCATCAATAGCCCCTAATGCACCAACACCACTATAACCTCCGACTGACAGACCAAGTTCACTGCCACTGCCGCTAGGTCCAAATTGCGTCAGCATCCAGTCTCTCTCATCTCGATACCACTGGGCGTCTGCCGATATTTAACCCTCTCCTCTTTTGTCTCAATATCTAGAGAACACTCAATATCATCATCTGGTTCTGAACAATGGTGGATGGAGTTTGGATCCGTCCCTTCTTCGGTGGTCTGGGGGTCGGAATCTGAATTTCTTCGTATTCCCCACCCCTTAATAAATTACGCATGGCTATTTTGACCTAGTCAGGGCCTTCGAGCACTATGCTACATCAATGAAGCAATCGATGAGGTGTTGTTTTACTCGAGTAACACCTCCACTTCAGATCTGTATGTCACAGTATCTACACTGTGACTTCTGCTTCTTTGCGTCCAAGGTGAACCCGTGCTTCCAACCTACGTCTTTTAACCCCGAATCCTTGTGCGGGGGAGGCTGTGAGTCCATCTATAAATAAAAATAAAAATTATACAAATTAATTTCTAAGTTATTATAATTGTAAATAAAGATTAATTTACAAGTTTTTGCATGGCGGCGAGATCCGGCGTATCTAGGGAATCTGACGAGATTCGACGATGATTTTCGGCGAATCAGGCGAAATCCAACAATTTCAATGAAATCAAGCGAGTTCATTGTCAAATTCTGGTGAAATTCGATGACTCCGCCGAGCTCCGGCCTCGGATTCCAACAAGCTCCGGTGACTCTAGCCCTTCGCGCGGCGAGGTTCGACAACAATTTCAGTGAAATTGGTGAGGTCGGTGTCAAATTCTAGTGAAATCCTCAAGGTCTGGCCTCGAATTCTGATGATTCCGGCAAGCTCCGACGAGGTTTCAATCGAAATTCAGTGACTTCGACGAGATTTTGATTGAAATTTGGTGACAAAGTTGGGTGGTTTTGATCGAAAACAGCCCCCCCTCATTTTAAAGGCTACCAGTTTCTCGAAAGGTTCAAAACCAGCCCATGGTTTCGTGAAATCCATGGGCTTGTTTATGTCAAAATCGAAATGATTGAAATGCCCCAACCTCGAGGTGACCGAAAGCCCAACCTCGAAATGTACCGAAATTCACCGCAATTCATCAAAATGCATTGATTTTCTTGAAATTCTGGTATTGGGGGGTTTTGCACCTACCGTTTGTTTCGATCACCACCGAAACCGAAATATTTTACCAAAATTTTGGTATTATGGTCGAAATTTCAATCCATGCTTTGCAATCGATCTTAGCTGAACGTTGGAATAGGATCAACAGCTGATAGCATTCATTTCACTCGATTGCATCTTCTCATGCTAGAATACCAAAATTTTGGTAAAATATTGGTATGAGAAGATGCAACGACGAGAGAGAGACAATAAGATTCGGATTTACATTTCCAACATTCTATCATGCTACCAAAACTGAACCTTGTTGTCATTGTTGTCCACTGCCTTCGGATGTTCAGCCATGGAGATTTGCCATCTTCAGGAAATTTGGTTGTCATATTCCTCTCATCTACCTCTTCATGTAGGTGGTCTTGTCAGCATCATAGGCAAGCCATTTGTTAGAACTTGTCGACTTACCAATGACTATAAAAATAGAATAATTTGGAATCTGATCACATTTAGGGACTTTTTGTCACCTTGATGAATGCATTCAAGATCCATAGTCAAATCATCAAATGGACATTCAAATCTCCCATTTCCACTATATTTTCTCCCTTGGATTGCTACTTGACAGCCTTAGTTTTTGTTATCCTTACCTTGGCTCTCATTCACCAATAATCTTGACTTGCAAGCCCCATGCAATTTCAAGCTTCCTTTGTTGGTCTTGTGGCGTTTTGATTCAGAATGTGTGACATGAAGGTTTTTCCTTTTCTTTTAATGTGTAAGGACGCCTTGTCTCGCTCGGTCTGTTGATTCCTCCATTCTCCACCACTAACTAAGGCAAGCTTCTTGGCCATTCCCCTCTTATTTGCATATATTTTTTATTTGTTAAGTCATTTTCTTCATAGCTAGACCACATATTTTCATTGTTCATGCGCGATATTCATTAGGAACGAATCGCCTAGAACCCCATCATCTCTAATTAGTGCCCCCATACATCTAGTTGAACAAATCTGCCTCTTTTTAAATCATTTAAGGCATTTGCTACCTTGTTTCCCCAATTTTTGGTCCTTGTGCAATCATGTGTTTGAGCATTCTCTTACATGCGTATAAAACTATAAATATCATCTCATTTCAGGTCCATTTTACAATTTTGGGTTTTCATTCCTTTGGTTTTGTTTAAAACGTCTATTACATATTCCTTGCCCATGTTACCTGGAAATTGGCATGGGGCTCTTGGAATACGGCAAGGGCAACATGGTGTATCCTTCAAGGTGTAGTTTGAACTGAAATGAAGGATCATGTAGGAGTATCTTATCCGGCACATGAAAAGGATAAAGTAAGGGTACGCCTCGCAAACTGAAGGGTTCATGTGTCATAGTTCCTTACATTTACAAGGGAAGTTTCTGTCACTTTACTGCATTTCCATCTTTCAGTAAGCCCTTTTCTCCTTCTTTTCATTCTTTTTGGCACGTTTTAGGACTTGTGTCATTTCTTTTCAGCATATGATGCCACTTATGCAAGTTATCTGACAACTTTTGGTCACTCTGGGAGGGTCGACTAATCTTATGATCTGTAGACACAGACACGGGTGTTGAGTGTCAACACGGACATGGCAACATCATAAAAGATGGATACGGAGACACATGGGTATATATATATATATATATATATATATATATATAGAGAGAGAGAGAGAGAGAGAGAGAGAGAGAGAGAAATGCTATAATGCGGTAAGTGCGGCACCGCACCGCAGCCGTCTGATGCACCGCTGCGTGCATGCGATGCACGCAGCGCGTGTATCAGACGGCTGCGGTGCAGTGCCGCACGTACCGCATGCCGCATTATAGCATGCCCCTATATATATATATATATATATATATATATATATATATATATATATATATATATATATATATCAACAAAATTATGAAATTTATATAAATTGAAAATTAATATGCCTTCGGAATTCGACTCCTACACGGTCTACCATTTCCCTTTGATCACCCGATTGGAGATGGGAGAGACAACATTCGGTTAACATGGAGCGATGGTATCATGCCGTGTCGACACGGATGGACACGGGAATTCGTGTCGACATGGGTGGGCACCACTCTGAGGGCTCAATTAGAAGTGTCCCCCATATCATAGGGCTAATCCTTTGTGGACTGGTGGATAAGGGACCAAAACAATCCCCACTTCTGATTCTCCATGGTATCACACTTAACAATAATTGTTGGCCACCTTGCAAGTATTGGACTTCCCATTTTCATGGTATTCAGATTTTTCTTCCTCTTGGGATGTGATGTATGTACTTCTTGCTTAGTATGTCCTTATGCATCTGCTTCCCAACTTGCTTTTACCTCCTTTTTCTATGCTTCGCAGCCAAGGAGTCCTATGCGTCATCTGTGTTTTTCCAAAAGCTAGAAAAGTCCCCATTCTAAAAGGCAATGGTTGCCAAGGAACTCATTTAGTAATTGTTTCAAAGTCATATGTCATCCATTTCGATCTCATCTTAGCCTTCGAGAAGTTTTTCTTGCTGATAGTGTGTTTCACGTTTCAATTTTTTCAATGGTCTTGGAAGCCATACTTCCTATAGACATGCTAATATGAAACTGGGCTACATGCCTTTGACGTTTCTTCTTCTCGCTCATTAGTCTGCTGGTGGTCTTATTGGTTAGTGGTTGGTTTGGCAATGTATCGGAAGAAGTTGCTCGATCCGTCCCAGAACTTAGTTGCATGGTTATCGCCGATCTACAAAAAGTAGATCCCTATAGTCTCAAACGTGAGACTCCTCCGTACGCCTTGCATTTTGATAAGAATTTCCACAAGAGAATCCCCGCGACTCCCAACTCATCACAGATGGCCACATCCAAACCAGCTACATAGCGCGTTGTGAGTCGCTACATGGATTCCATCAATGCAACATGCAGATAAAGATATTAAATCCCTTGGTATAGTTCTCAATTTTCATCATGTTCTATCTTGAACCATGGAATTTTTCATACCACGTAAACATGTAACTATCTAGTAAGAATTCTAATGAAGTTTCTGCTTTCTATTTCCCATGATGAAAACTTTGTTTTGTCATGCCACATCCATTATTCTTCAACCCTTTTCCAGCACACGAATGCACGCAGGGTGTTCCACTCAAACTAATTACCAAGAGTGATTTTCTAGTCAAGATAGTCTTTTTATTGCATAGGACCTGTGAAGTTAGGCATATTGATGCAGATACCGGCTATTAGACTCTAGTACTCATACCAATCAATTTTGAACCTCGCCTTATTCAGGTCATCCACATTTGAGTGGATGATGAATCTCGCTTTCACCTTCATATTCCCCTTCTGATGGAATCAGGGTAGTAGTGCTCCATTTGACTGGCTCGACTAGCTTTCATGCGCTTGGAATGCACTAATGATGCTTACACAACACATTTTGAAAAAGTCCTATGTGGATGTTTTGAAACAGCTGCATGTTTTTGAGAATTGCACATAATGTCATCACACACATTACGGTACGCAATTTTGCAGCATCAAAATGTTGGCCAATAAAGAGGGCCATCGAACATTCGTAGCAAGGATGAGATCACGTGGGATATTATCAGAAATGAGAATATTATGTGATTGTACAAGTAAAAGATGAAGTGATGGGAAGGACAGATCAATATGGTATGAAGTGCTTCAAAAACATGGACCCAACAAGGAGGATTGGGTTAATTTGAAAGGTCAGGAGAGAGATGAGGCAACCCTAAGAAAACCTAGATGCAAACTATAAAAAGAACTGCAAAGACTAGCATGGACACACGTAGAGCGCCAAAATAGGAATAATTGGTGAAGAATGATCATGAAGCTGAGCCCAAAGCATTAGGACGAGGCTTGGTGGTTATATGTATCGTTATACAAATTCAAGCAGCCAATTTTCCAATGTATGGGTCATTTTTCCTACTCTTTTAACCATTCTACAATAAATCCCAAGAATATCTGAAGAAGTAACACATCTTTACTTGACCAAACTATCAGTTTGACTGGATGCAAATTCAACCAAATTGCTCAAAGAGCACGAACATGGAATTGAGAACAACTTCTTGCTTGTTGCATATACAATTCCTTCAAAACAAATGAAGGTAAAATTGACAACTTATGTAATATATTTAGCATAAAAGCATAGCAGTCTCAACGAAACCAGAAGAATATACAGTCTTTGCATGACAGGTAAACTGCACTAACTAGTCTTAGTCCTGGAAATATTAAGATCTAAAAGTTCATTCCATGAACTCAAAGGGAAATAAATATTAAAGATGCATAGTTCTAAATGTAATATTCAATTGTTTGAACTATTAGTGGTGTGCTTATAATCAGTTGTGAATCCTTCGAAAACCACTTGGAATGGAACAAGCAGTCTACTAACAATAAGCACCATTCCTTAAAGCCGAAGGCTAAATTTTTTCTAGCTCATTTAACGACTCTATAGAGAAGAATGTTTGGCCTAAGAACCTGAAGTTTGCAGAAAGGGACAATTTAAAATAAAATAGCCAAGCATATGTATACAGTTATTTTCAGTATTTAAGAATGAGAAAATTCATACTTACATAGCTCCAGCAACAGCATTCCCAAGAAAGAAGCACAACCCAATACTAACTCCAACTTCTGGGCCAAGGGCTCGACCAATGAGATAATAAGGCCCACCACCCTAAAAGTTCAGTCCATTTATCTTAACATGTATTAGAACACAATGTCTTATCAGTAACATAACATATTTCAATTATCAGTAGGACTGTGCAGTGAAGGTGTGAATCTATTAGAAAATAAAAAGATAACCAAAAGTACCTTCATTGCCCCATTGGTTGCAATTGCACTTAATGATATTGCAGTTAAAAATGTGCAAGAGCCACAGAATGAGACCAATAAAAGTGACTCACCTATGCCCGCCATACCCACAATCCTACAAAGAGTAAGTTTCAATGATTAACTAATTCATTGAAGAAGCAAGGCACCAGTATCAAAAGACAATTGTATGAATCTATGATAGAAACAAGAAAACTATAGATACCATTGCATAAAAGACAAATCCTAGTTCATTACAGTCATACATGATATGGATAAATGCATAAACAAAAAACAAAACACAGAAGGAAAAGAAGAAAGAAGGTACAGCTAGTCCAAAAACAAGATTGAAGATGACTCTACAGTCTACAAGGAACAACTATATGGCGAGGGTCGATTTGGGAAGTTTCAGATGATGAAGTGCGGAAAGAAATTAAAGTATTGGGAGCATGTTTAATTGGGGTGGGCATAGGAAGGGGTGCTACAAAATTTACTCATTAATGGCAACCATGGGCAAATTATGACACAATTAAAAAGGTTTGAGAACATGTTTGGGCCTTAAAAGATACCTATGAAAGTACCCAGGGGCCAGAATACATGGAGATGTTGAGCGCAAAAAAATTGCAATTCAATCTTCTTCAAAAATTAGGGGATCCAAAATAATTGCTGACTTGTGTTCATCATCTTCATTATCATCATCCAAGAATTATCCCATCAAGATGAGACCGACTACAGGGAATATTGACAAGATTCCTACAAGATGTCATCCAGTCAACCCACTAAGATTCTTGTCAAAAATCTGACCAAGGGAATGTGGCAAGAGAGGGACATGCCAAGTAACCTAAAAAACCAGTTGACGGGTAGGGACCTACCTTTTTGATTACGCAGTTTAAGGTCATGCAATCAGGGAGCAATCCTCCAAGGTTCCCTACACCACAAAAGAGTTGGAATTACTACTTGATTGCATGATCCTAAACAGCATAAGCAGAACACCTTCCTCACCCGTCTGTCTTATATGGTAGCCCCCCTATCTTGACTAAAATTGCCTCAGTCACAAAACCCACACAACATCTAGTTGACACTGATTTTATAAACCTTTACGAGCTTTTTGGATGAGAATTCGATCCATAAAATGCACTCATATAGATCGGATAAAGTTTTCTTGTTAAGGGTAAGTGGCAAGAATGTTAACTATTTAGTAACACCCTTTCAACTTTTATCTAGAATTATGTTAATATCTCTTCAAACAAAATCTAAATCGCAACAAAAATACCAAGAAATGGTATTATTTGAGTTTAATGACATAACATGGAAAACAAAGAATACCATCGTCGTCATCATCACCCAAGTCTTATCCCATCTAGATTGGGTAGACTACAAAGCACATCTTTAATCAAGGCTCTATGAAAATTGACAAGAACTTTTCGACAGACCGTCACCCGATTAAGATTGATGCCAAAAGCATTGCCGAGAAAACTTGGAAAAATAATGACATTTGACAAGAAACCTAAAAGGCCATTTGGTGGGTAGGAATACCCACTTATTGGTTACACAGTTTAAGCTCATGCAAGCACAGGCCAACGGCCAACCTTTCAAGGTTTCCCTAGACTAATAAAGAGTAGATGACGAGGGTACAATACAAGATTTGGTATAGGGAATGGAATTCATCACTATGCCTCAAATTATAATCCAAAGAGCTTAAATGAAACAGCATTCCCAAAAAAAAATATAAGAAAATGGTATAAATGTGGACAATATGATGAAGAGAGCTAACATGAAATCATCCCCTAATTTTGCGGGGCGTGAATTATAAAAAAATATTTATTGCTTCTTCAATTGCGTTAACGTGGACATAATATCATGTGATTAATTACATAATTTCAGGTTTCAGGTTCTAATACTGAGCGCACATAGTATCTAGCTTAGCCAAGAAATTATCTGATCTGCATGAAATGCCTATCTATTTGCATCAGCAGCAATAAGAAATATTAACCATTTTACCAAAATGCATACCACAATGCAAAATTTATAGATAATATGAAAGGTAATAATAGCTTGCAAACCGCATAAAAAAATTATAGATAATATGAAAGGTACTCCGACTACTCTGACTGGCCCGCTCCTGGCAGATGTGCATCCTAGCTGTCCTCCTCGCTACCCTCGGTGTGAGCGTCATCCACCTAACCATTTCAGTTACTCCCCTAGCCATTTTGACTTTGCTAGAGTCATCGCTTACTTGTCCCAGCTCCATGCTTACCTTACTGCCCTTCTCACTGACCGGGAGCCCCGATCCTACCATGAGGTACTTCAGCTCACCGAGAGGCAGCATGACATGGCATATGAGTTTCAGGCTTCTGAGCAAGATGCAAACATGGGATCATTGGGATGTTGTTCCCCTATCGGCAGGCCGCAGGCATTGAGGTTATCAGCTGCAAGTTGGTCTTCAAGATCAAGTATCGACTTAATGGCTCCATTAAGAGGCACAAGGCTCGTCTCGTTGCCCGGGGCTTCACTAGGGAGTACGGAATTGACTAGGACGAGATTTTGCTCCCATGGCACAGATGACCACAGTTAGGACTCTTCTGGTAGTAGCAACTTCTTGGGGGTGGCCCCTCGTTAAAATGGATGTGAAGAATGTGTTTCTTCACGATGATCTCTCTGAGGTTGTCTACATCAAGGTTTGGAGTTTCAACCGAAACCGATCCGTTTCGGTAGGAACCGGTCCCAAAACCTCCAGTTTTGGGTTTCGGTACTCAGCACTCAATAAAAGCAGGACTGGGTTCAGGATAAGGTGTATTTCAGCATGACAGCTTGACAGACATATTTACATAAAAAACATTTAAGTAAATGGAGCTTTAAGTTATTTTATACAAATAAGCAAATACCCCCCATTTGGATTTAATAAAAATATCAGAACAATCAAAATCAAAGGAATCAAAATGTAATTTTTCAGTTCCTATACAAAATTAGACTTTACAGCTTTTGGCTAAAGAAGAAAATTCGGTGAAAAAAAAACCACAGTATTTTGGACCGAAAAAAATCTCAGAAATCTAGAAGTATAATATCAACTTAAAAACCCAAAGTCCGATAAAATATTTTGAATCTATTAAAAAATTCTTTCACAATAACTCTTTTTTCCTCCAGACTTAGCCAAAATTCAGAATCACGATTTTTCAACTTTTTGATAAAAAATAGGGGTAAAACAAAAGCCACGCTCTTTTGAAAACAATACCACTATGAAGTGGGTACCGATGTAATTATTTTATATTATTTATATATTTTGCAATTATTTTAAATTTAAAAAACAAAACTGAAACTACCGAAACTCCGATCCGAAACTCCAAAATCGACCGAAACCGATCCTCAGTGGGCGGACCGAAACCGAAACTACAAACCTTGGTCTACATGGAGTCTCCTCCGGGTTTCAGACTTTCAGTACTCCTCAGGATATCTACCACCTTCGTCAAGCCATCTAGGGCTCAAACAAGCCCCTCGAGCCTGGTTTGAGTGCTTTCGTCATGTAGTCATAGAGGTTGGCTTCAACGAGAGTTCCCATGAGGGCTAGGACCATTCTTTGTTTGTGCGGTTGATGCATGCTGGTTTCTTTGAGAAGCCTAAGTGCAGATTTTTAATAAAAAAAGCAATTTAATTTCAACACTAACAAAGAGAAGGGATATCACATGCAATCATCCGACAATAGTTTCCAGGCTTTCAAACAGTATTTTAATGAAAATTAAAATAATTTTCAGTTTATAACAAGCAATCGCAACAAACACAACAGATTTATATCTCAAAATAAATAGGCAAGTGTCTCAAAGAAATAAATCTAATAATAGAACCAACAGTGATGGAGACCTATGAAGCCAGGTAACGATTAAACACAAAATAAACAACGGGAAGTCTGATGGTAAACATGAGTGACGATTACGGATAAGAAATGATCTTATCATATATTTGTGCTTTGGTCAATACCCAATGTGTTCTCCGTGTCCGATAGATGAGATGACGGAGGAGGGAGGATGATCCTGAGATGACGGGGTGAAGAAGCTAGTACGAACGATCCCTGAGGACGAAGAAACCTTCCACTGATCTCTCACAAAGGTCGTAGATAAAGTCATAGCGGAAGATGAAGAAGCCGATGGTCAGAAGAACGAGGAAGAAGAAGCCAGGAAGAAGAGTCGAAGAAGATCTCTCGAACGACCCGTCGGCTTTGCTCTCGAAAATAGGGTTTCAATTTCATTCAATATCATATTCTAATCTAACTAGGGTTTTATGGAGAGGGCTTTATAGTAGGAAAGAGATACACTATTTTTTTACAATATGGGTTTACGTAGTAACAGAAGATGATAAATACTATTTTCTTATGAAAAGTTGTTGAAGGGGACTGGACTGAAAATTTCAGGAATTTTTGAATCATGAGATACACTTCATTTTTTTCATAATTTGTTGGTCATCTTTTCTTGAATCGTACTTCAAAAAGAAGTGGTTATCAATCTTGAAAGTTGGAATCATCTTATTTTGTTACACTTTTCTAAAGGTATTATCTACGTTGCATAATATCAATGTTTTCAGACTCGGACTCGTAAAGCGACTCGTTACGACCCTAAGTGATGCGACTCGGAAGAGTCGACTCGTGATGCGTAAGAGTCACAAACATAGTGACTCGTTGGAGAATTTTAGAAAAAATTAGAGATATACATTGCATCCATATGCCAAATAGTATCACAAAATGCATTTAAGTCATGCAACTATCAAAATATAATGGATAAAACTAACATCATCCAATTCATTGTTTCATTTCCACCCATAAACAAAAAGCATTAACTACGGAGTACGGATGGATATTAAAGTTCAAATTAGGCTTCTAGCTATTCAAGAGCCTCATCAGAAATGTCAACATCATCCAAAAACTCTTCTCCTATTCCTTCAGTGCCTTGGTCATACGACTCATCCTCATTTGCGACCGTCCCCTTACTAGTGGAGCCATCACCACAACCTATATCATGATTCATAAAAATATAAAATGTATCTACATTAGTATACAAGATTCGCATTTAAAAATTATAGTTTAAACTTTAAAATATCAACTCTTAAAGTCTTTAATTCACTAAACCTCGTGTCTTTTGCCTCTTTGATGTCGGTGTAGTATCATCCGCTTCTTCCGTTTCAGGAATCAAATTTATCGCCGTATACTCCAGGTGCTCATCATTATCCTCTAGCCTCTTATCTAACCAACTGAGATCCTTAGAAAGACAAGGATCCTCTTGTTCAGCTATCCACTCATCATCAGACTCTGGCTCCTCCAAAAAAAGTTGATCTTTTTTTAGTTGACGCCTCCTATGTGTTCTCTCATTCAGCTTCATATTGTACATGACGAAGACAAGAGAATTCAATCTCTTATGCTCCAAGCAATTTCTTCTTTTTGTATGCACCTATCATTAGATTCATGATCAATTACTATGTCAAATTTTTAATGCTAATAAAACAAGGATCAACATAAAGTTCAATCTCTAACTTGTTCAAAGGTGCTCCAATTGCGTTCACAACCAGAAGCACTGCAAGTGAGGCTGAGGATCCGTATAGCAAACTTCATAAGCTCTAGTGTTCCTTCTCCAAACCGCTCCCACCATGAAACTAAATAAAATAACATGTCAATAATCAATGATTCAATATCACATAAACGAACTGTAGTAAACTAGTCAAGCTATAAAGTAGACCTAGAGTACGTCGCTTCATTGTAGTCAGTGCCCCATCCAATCCAAAAGAGCCAGTTCTATTTTTGTAATCATCTAATTGGATGTCTACGTCATCGCGCTCTTCTGCAATTAGCATCCGCCTCATGCATGCATAAAGCCCTTCTTTGACTTCCTTATCAGCATTGAAGTTATTTGAATAGAAGTACCTTGGGTTCAAATAATACCCAGCTGCATGAAGAGGACTATGTAATTGGTTGGTCCACCTCCTATCGATAATCCTCCAAAATAACAAATATTTCTTTTCCACTTTTCCACATGCGTCTGCAATTCTTTCCTTTGCTGAATCCATAGCTTCATACAAAAATCCCATAGAAGGCCTCTCATCAGAATCAACCTCCCTCAAAAAAGATACTAGTGGCACGGCTGTCCTCACACAAAACCCAACAAGACTCCAAAAAGAAGGGTCAAACAAGACGATTGCCCTAGCCTTTATTGCATTCGGCTTTTTTGCCCAAGAGCTTGATGTATATTCTTCCGAACTGAACAAGGATATAAGATGCTCCTTCTCTCTGTATAGACACTGTAATGTGAGGTATGATGTGGCAAACCGTGTCACAGCGGGTCGTAAGAGTTCCCTTCCCTTGGTAAACTTCCCAATCAAATTTAATACCCACCCATGAGCATAGATAAAATTTGTGACATCCTTTGCCTTCCTAATGGTATCCTCATGCACTTTCATTCTCCCTATCTCCTCAAGCATCAAGTCAATGCAGTGCGCCGCACAAGGGGTCCAAAAGAGTCGTTTCCTCTTTTCCATCAGTTGTTTTCCCGCTGACACATAACTCGCCGTGTTGTCAGTAATCACCTGAACCACATTATCTTTTCCTACCTCTTCCACCATCTTATCAAGACACTCAAACAAGAAAGTTCCACTCTTTACTTAGTCAGATGCATCAATGGATTTCAGGAACATTGTACAGCATGACTGCTTACAAGAAAGTTTATAATGCTCCTATTCTTTCCATCTGTCCATCCATCAGACATGATGGAGCACCCATATGTAGCCCATGACTTCTTGTGAATGCTCATCATTTTTTCAGTGTTATTAACTTGCTTTTTGAGGATTGTTGTCCTCAACTCGTGCATTGATGGTCCCTTCACGCCAGGACCAAAGTTTCCTACCACCCTCAACATTTCCTTCCAATAAGCGTTGTTCACAAGATTGAACGAAAGTGCATTTGCATAAATGAAACGTCCAATCGCATCACAAACATTGTTCCTTTCGTCCTTCTTAATCTTGCTATTAACTATACTTGGGTTGCTCTCAATGGAAACAAATCGGTCCAATGGCCCACATGATCGGGGAAGACGTGTTACTGAACATGAACCTTGAACACCAAAGCCCTCCTCCTCACCCACATCTATAAGATCCTGTTGTGATCTAGCCAACCCAATATTTCGCGTCATCTCTTCTTTTCTGGATTTTTCATTTTGAAAGATCTCCAGTGCCTTCTTACATCTTTCTTTGATTTCATGCGGAACCTTTTGACAAGGTTTTGAATCCTTATGGGTTCCGCCCAAATGATTCTTGATCATGTTTATCCCCCCCTGCATTGTTTGATCACAAAACATGCACTTAACAGTTCCTCTCGACTTCCCTGAAACTTGTGTTGCGTAGGACCATGCAAAGTCGGACTTGCGCTTGTTAGCATCATCAAGAGTTCCACTCGCAGACCCAGACATTATATCCATATAAAAAAACAAGTTGAAATATGAATCAACAAACAATTGTTCATAACAAAATTATATCTTGGATTCATGACTGCTACTTTCATCTATCATCTTACATTATATGTCAAGCAACAACATTGATCACAATTGTATGTTGATTGAATTATTTCTTTTACTTATGTTTCTGTTGTTGCTTGGCAGGTAATATAGAGAAGGGGATTAGCAACAGAGAAATGCAAGAGAGAAGAGGCGGAGCACTCATTCTCTACCCCATTGTATGCACCTCAAGTCACTGCCATCCTATGAAACACGGACACTTCTTAGAGGGCCCCGTGTCCGTGTCGGACACGTGTCGGACACGGACACGGCCCGGACACGTGTCGGACACGGCTCCGAAGTGTCCTGTTTTTTTTTTTGTCCAGGACACTGCCAGACACGGCAAGGACGTTGTTTGCATGGGATCGGAGATGAGTTGGATGATTTGTTTGGGGCTTGGTGTAATGGACGGTTGTGATTAAGATTTGGCTTTAACTTATATCTTCTAAGGTTATAACATCATAGGATATAATTAATAGGATTTTTCTTACACATATTAAGATAATCTTTTAGCAATAATTCTAGAACTTTGTGGATTTTGTGAACTTTATTGGATAGTTGTCATTACCCTTATGACCTCTAGTGAGGATCCCATAGTGCCAAACCCGGCCCCATAGTAAATAAACTTCATTTTGCCCTCTTCAATTCAATTTTGATTAGATTGAATCATTGAAATTACCAAAAGAAAAAATTTAGTAGTTGTCAAATTGGGGTATTGTGCTACCATTGAAATTTCTTAAATATAACCATAAAGTAATTTCCCATCTAGTTGGAGCATGTTTTATGAATTATTCTTCGAAGTTAAGCATCTCTATGTAGTATTCATGTATTATATATTATTTATATAAAATTATAAATATTAATTGTCGTGTCCTAACCGTGTCGTGTCCTTCATTTTTGAAGAAATATTGTGTTGCCGTGTCCGTGTGTGTCGTGTCGTGTCGCCGTACCCATGTCTGTGCTTCATAGCTGCCATCCGTTGCACCCTTACACGACTGACAGCAAAGGAACGACTGTGGAGCCTGCTACCTGATTGTTGTTGACCCTTTGCTTGCCGATTGGGGCTAAGTGCGATGCAACGGACGACTGTGACTTGAGGTGGAGACAATGGGGCAGAGAATGGGGGTAGATAAGAGAGAAAGGAAAAGAGACGAGAGATCAGAGAGGAGATGAGAGGAGAGGGCTGTGGAGACGACAAAGGAGAGGGGAGGGCTGAGTAGAGTAGAGATCAAAATTTACCTCGTCAATGGCTCCGGCAGGCTCGGCTCGTCGGTGGCGGCGACTGCGTGAGAGGGAGAGACGCAGAGGCTCCGTGAGAGGGAGAGGCACGATGCTTAAAACCTAGAACTTACCTCGTCAACGGCTTCGGCAGGCTCGGCTCGTCGACAGCGGCGACTGCGTGAGAGGGAGAGATGCAGAGGCTGCGTGAGAGGGAGAGGCACGGGCCGCACGGTGCTGAAAACCTAGAAATTGGCCGACCAAACCCTTAAGAAGGGATCATTTTATTAGTTGGACGGCTGTGATTAAGACCCATTCAATCGGACAGCTGTGATCAAGACCCATTCAATCGGATTGATCATTCGGGCCAAACATTAAGCTTGAGCCTGACTCGTTGGGACTCGTCCGAGTCGGGTCACGCTGAAGACTCGTCCGAGTCGGGTCACGAGTCGGGATATGACTCGGACGAGTCAGGCAAGTTGCGAGTCACTGGTCCGAGTCGGGTCAAAATCGAGCCCGAGTCGAGTCAAAACGAGTCGACTCGTCCGAGTCAAACCGAGTCTGAAAACACTGCATAATATTTATCCAGAACATAAGAACAGGTATATGCCCTTGTGATTTGTGCAGCATATGCCTAATTCTTGTGTTTACAAACCAAATGAGGTAGACCAAGTAGGCCACTAGACAAAATGAAACAGCAAACCGACTGTGTGATTCTCCAAGATAGGCACTTTATGTATTACATACCATAGGAACAAGATCAATTGAATATTGAACCAGTATCTAACATGCCTGAGAAATAGTTAGAAGTTAAAAATAGGTAATGCTTGTAGCCAAAATATAGGATAATTAATTTGGGGAACAAGTAGATAAAATGTTACACAGAAGGGCATGAACTGCGGATAAAAGTAGATGAAAATGTTCTGCAGAAGTGCATATAAATATATAATCAACATCTGTTGTGGTGCACAACCTTGTAGGTATTAGATGTCTCCATAGTTTGGATTTGTATGCTTGTTCAAAGATACTGGGATTATATAAAAATGAAGAGGTTATATATTTCATTTCATTACAACAATTGACTCTCATATGTATTCTGGGCAATGACAGATTGTCACTTATTGCTCCAAGCAAATCTCGGTTGAGTAGGATACACTAGAATCTGCAAGTAGACATCGGCATTTCAAGGAGAAACAAAGGTAGTAAGATGTACTTTACCAAGAAAACCGGATATAGTAGATAATTCCCAAGATGTTTTGCAAACATGGCACAAAGACCCCCATCATTGTTCCTAGTTTCGGACCGGTTTGCTGCAGGACAGATGAAATCCATACAACCAAGAAACAGTCAAGCACAACTCTGAAGTTAGGAAAATATGTGGTTCTTTAATGATGTGAACAATAATATGTTAACAATGTAGCATTATAAAAAAAAGGAATCAACACCACCACCATCATATACCAGTAAATCTCAACGTCAGTAGAAAATCAATATTGAAAACAAAAATATGGATACGAGCAATGTCCATCAGCTCCGTACTCGCATCAAGATTCAGAAGTAAAACAAAAGCAAAAGCGTTTTATCAATCCAAATACCCCCAATCAAACAAGTATCTTTATAAAAATAAACAATAAAGGTCATTTCCACAGCATCTGCAAATACAAAGATTTTAAAGAGAACATCAGACCTCAAGAAGAGAAGGAAGGAAGGAGGAGGGGGGGGGGGGGGAGTACTGACGAAACGGCATGTATCAAATATGAAATAAATATTTCGATCAGATAGTAATAAAATGGGAAACTCTTCCACAAGTACAGAAAGGATCTAAATATATAAAAGGCAGATGTATTGTTCATAACAACCACATTCTTTGTGACAGAACTCCTTACATAATAAGCACTACAAAGTAATTATTGAATTTGTGCCAGTCTAGCCATGAGATAAGCAAACATATGCTAGCACATGTAATAATTTTCAAGGTGCATTATATCTGAAGATCCAATCAACAACATTCTTGAAAGCAACTTCAACAAGAATATGCTGGAAAGAAACACCATGTTTGATAACCTGGATGCGCAGTTCCTGAGGATGGTTGTTTCCATGGACCGTTGTTTCCATAGAAAAAACCATCCAGATTTTTTTTTGGTAACTTGCCTGACTCACGAAGAGTCGGTCCATCCACTGTTTGATAACGTGGAAACAAGTATCCGTGCAAATGTGATCAAGCTCAACCATTCTCCACAATTTTCTACCTGCAACATTCTATCTCTACAACATATATTCTCTACTCATTCTCTCTCTAAAACATATACTCTCTACACCTATTCTCTTCATAAATGTTCACTCACTATAACATTATATCTGCAACAACTCTCTATTATTCTCTCTAGAACATATATTATCTATCGTGTTCTCTCTACAATATTCTCTTTCCAATTTTATCAAATGCGACCGCATATGCACATATGCGGTCACAAATGCGGTCCAGACCTTAAAAATTGTTGTGCAAACACCACATATGTGCATAGGATCATGTGCAACCGCACAAACTATGTGTGGCCATAAAATATCCAACAACTAATTTTCTATCTCACATTGAGTTGTATGACCGCACATTCCAATGGATAATTTATAATCATTGGAGATGTGTTGTCGCACATTAAGTTATGCGACCACACACTATTTTCTTTGGTCATGAACGGTACTTGAAGAGGAAGGCGAAGCCGGGATTATACAATCCTACCGAGCACGAGGTGGCAGAGGATGACCATCCTTGGATGTTGATACGGACAACTGAGTCTTATAGGAGGATGACTTGACTAAGTTGCAAGTGACACAATCAACTTTTGAAGAGGAAATCTAGAAACCAAGAAGGTGCTTATCGAAGGGTAGCAGCAATACAAGTAGCGGCTGTGGGCGTGGACGTGATAGCAGCAGTCAAGCGTTATTCGAGGAGTATTGGGGTCTTGATAGAATCAGTGGTATCTCAAAGATTGAGCCAGCACATGACATGGAAGAGATTCCCGTCAGGAGTTAGGAGGAGACGGATTATGGGTACATTGAAGGACTTAGATGATGACAGGTTGGGTAGCAGGTCTAACAATGGAGCCTATAAAGAACTCCAATGGGAAGTATGAGATTAAGTAGATTATTATTTTCTTTTTCTCTTTGTTATAATTGAAATTTGTAAAGTATAACAACCCATAAAGGGACTACTTTCTTTTTCCTATTTTGTAAAATTTGTAACCGAATTCTTATTCTAATATACTAAGTTAGAGCCGTAGCCGGAACCCCCTTTAACAAAGAAGGTGCCTCCATTTTCTGAGTTCTAAAATCTTCTAACTATTTTTAGGAATTTTCTTAATCTTATTAGATTTCTTTGAGTTTTTTTTTTAAATAATTTAAAAACAAACAAGGGGGAGGATTACTCAATTGCATATGCAAGCACAAATGCGAGTAACATAGGTAAAGTTGTGCAATCACACACCGCACTTAACAGCATTGCTCTCTGTAATGTTCTCTTTCTACAATATTCACTATACAACACTCTTTTCCTTACATGTTCTCTCCCTACAAAACTCTCTTTACAATCTCTTTCTACAGTATTTTCTCTACAGTCTCTCACCGCAATATTATCTTCACAATATTCTCTCTACATTAATCTTTCACTACAACATTCTCTCCTTAATATATACTCTCTACAACATTATCTCTGTAGAACATATATTCCCTCTATGATATTCTCTCTACAACATTCTTACATTGTGCTCTCCCTATAAAATTATGTATATTTAATATATATCTACAATATTCTCTACTACATTCTCTAGAACATATACTCTTTGCAATACTATCTCTAGAACATACACTCCCTTTACAACTCTCTCTACAACACTCTCTACAATCTTCGCTCTTCTCTCTCTACCCCGGTAGTGCACAGGATAAAGCGGACTGACGATGTTGGTCTCAAAGAAAAGTGCATCGAGGTATTTCCTCCACTACCATTTTCCGTGTTTTTGAGGAAAGATGTGTCCGAAGGAATCGGTTTCAACATTATCAAACATGAAACCAAAATTGCACAAAAAAGTGTTACCATGGAAACCTTTTATTAGTTATCAAACAAAGCTATGCTATCAAAATCGGGACTAGTCGGCGACTAGTCCCCAGACGGCATTTTCCCGACCGATTAATTCCAATTTTGTCATTGCTAGGCGGAACCCCGACTAGTCCCCGACTAGCCTGACTAGTCCCCAGGCAGCATTCTGCAAGCAAATATTTATTTGCAAGGAGTCTTTGCAAGCAATTTTGTTTGGATTTTTTTACATTGGCTCAAAGTCTTGAGTCGCAAGACTCACAACTATGGCTCTTTCCTGTAATCATCTGTTGAGCACCTGAGAATCTCAGATAAAAACATAGACAAATAACTATTGTTTATTTGTTGATATCCATATAACCCTATAATCAAAATTGGGGTTGTTCACCGATTAAACATCATCAAACAAATATTGTGATGAATTCTTAATTCTGAGTCTTTTGACAGGGGCATGACGCCAATACAACTGTGTTCTGTTAGACTGTTACTTATGTATTTATACTCATGCTGTGAAGTGTGAAGGTATGTATTGTTATTAACCGACTAATATCATATCCTTATTGACATTTATGTTAGTTCATATATCATCTATGTTTAGGGAGGGGTTAGAATAAGTTTTGGCCGACTAGTCCCGACTAGTCCTAGTCGACCCTTGGCCGACTAGGGCCGACTACCGACTTTGATTGCATAGAAACAAAGGGAAAATGTTCCCAGGTTATGCCCAATATTTTGGGTGTGCCACTTCATTTGACATCTTGCAAATAGAGCCAAATTACAAAGCAAAAATTGTTGAAAGTGCATGACCTAAAATCCACTTGTACATGATTTTGAACATTTTGTGACCTAGTTCACGAGTAATATAATTATGCGCATATTATTGTCACATTTTTTACTTTATGGCATTAAAAATAGTCCTTTGGTGTGTTGATTTGAGTGGAACAACCAAGTAACTAGTTTATTAACCTCCAAGCAAAGAAGAAATAACAAAAACCTAATACTAACCATAGAAGCAAATAAGTGCTTCTAACTTATTCTTTCATTTCTTCTCATCCGTCTTTATTTTTCTCTCTTTTGTGACCAATGGATACCTTGGCATATTCCTGAATCCCCACCATAATTGAGAGAGTTGAAATCCTATTCTGATTCACAAGAGTTTGTCCTAGTTTCTACATATGGGTGCAGTCTGTACCTAGAAATGAGGAGCAAAGAGCTGTCGAGGGCAAAGAATGCTATCCGCTAAGAATCATGCCGCAGCAAAATTAGGAAGAAAAGAGGGTTCAGCTTTAGTGGATAGTATGTGGAAATATAACTGTAAAAAGGCCCCTCCAAAATTTAATCATGATTATAAAGCTATTCAAAATAAATCCTATCAAAAGCCAAATTGAAATTAAAATGTACTACTAAATATCTAGTTCTACCTATAATTAAAACTCCAATGACAATGAGGGCCAATGATTTGATGCTTCAAGTCACACCAAAAATGCTTATGCGTCAATTCCCAACCGTTGGAGAGATCTCGATAGTGACGAAAAGACTAGCATGTATTCCTGTAAACCTTTAAATCAAGCTTCAATAGACCTTCTTCGCCAATCCATGAACTAGAACTAGCTGGCTTCCCGAGTCACTCAAAGAAAATTTATCGATATACATTGCCTTGTTAGAAAATCTTCTAATGTGTGTCGGATCTGGCCAATCGGATCAATGCATGTAAAGTGTCAGCGGTATTTTGGTTTCTTGCCCTTAAATTCACACAAAGCCCATCTCCACTTCAAGAAGTGTGTATTTCCTTTTTAATTTTATCTTTAATTCGTGAAATATATTTCCTGGTGAATCACCTGCAAAATTAAAAACATGGCACGGTTTCCATTTGGATAGTAAGATGTGAACTGGTTGGGCCTAACGCTATGCCCGACTCTTTAAGAATAGAAAGTTACTTGTTGCCCTCTATTAAAAAGTGAGTAAAAAGGCTTGAGAGGAGAGAAACCGCCCATCTGTGTCATCCAAATAAACATCGTAGATGGGCCCAAGGTTGACTATCTCTAGTTCCAACCTTTCATCTATCGAATCTAGTGACTTGAGACAAGCTTGTAGGCTTACCAACTTTAAGATAGATGCACATCCCCTCATTCTTTTTTGAGCCCAAGCAAGATGTGGCATGCATCCATATTTACAACGCCACACCACACATTGTCATGAAACTCTTTCCTGAACAGTACGAGGTAATAGGTATAGCAATACCTATACATAGCCATGCCACCTATGAGGAAAAGGATAAGACTTCGTAGATAATTTCAATCTCTTCATGAACTGGTGTTCGAAGCACAACCAACGAAGCGGTTAGGTTCCCATTTATAGGCTCAATTCTCACTCGAAATTTCGTCCGAAGTGAGACATTTTAACACGAAGTGACAGGTTCACATGATTTCGCACAGAATCCCACCAAAAGCCATTGAAAAGAGCCGACATCGCGGGCCCCACAATGAATTACCCCGAAATTTCGTGCAAAGATGCTTGCCCATGTGTTTTCGTGCGGAATCCCACCGAAAGCGGCCGAAAGAGCTGACAACATCTTTTTTCGTAGTCCCTGTCCACTTATTTCGACCGAATTTTCACCAAAATAGTCGAAATACACCGAAATGCATGAAATGAACCGAAACACATTCAAAAACCAGAATATCAAGGTTTCGCATAGGGGTTTCGCTTTGGTTGTAGCCGAAGGCCCGAAACCGAAATTTCGCACCAAAATTTCAACATTTCAACCGAAATTTCAAAGCTTGGCCATGTGCTTCATGACTCAATGAGCATGCAAGTAGGCCTCCTCGAGCGTCGGGATACTCCTGACGCCCACCTCGACATCAGGGTTTTAAATCTCGGCCGATACCGGTACGTACCGGCCGGTACGTACCGGTTTTGGCCGGTTCGAGACCGGTACTGCATCCGATCCCGATACCTGGCCCGTATCGGCCGGTACCGGTACTTACCGGTTCGTATCGGCCGGTACCGGTACGGACCGGTACCGACAGGTTAATTTTTTTTTTTTTGGATTTTTTGGGTTTTTTTCAGGTTTTTTTTCTCAACCGGTATTGGTACGTACCGGTCGATACATACCGGTTCGGGGCCGACCGATACCGCGACCGTTACCGTGATTTTAAACCTTGCTCGACATGACTGAAAGTTCCCAAATACACTCAGCATCTCGTCGTGAGTTTTCCCCTTAGAATCGAGAAATACAATATGAGACGACAAGTTACTGAAGTCTAGTGTGTAATGTTCCACACCCAACCATTGGCGTAGGCAATAGAATTTTTCATACAAGGTCATGCAGTCAGTTGGAAGGGTTTGCTTGCAGAATTTTCGCTATATCTACTAACACTACCAATCATAATTTTGGCCTAGCCCTGCTTTGCCCTTTGTTCCTCCACGTGTTACCACCATGTACCTTCGAAGCACAACCAATTGTCTAAGACGAAGTTCGAATTTGAGAGCTAGGAGACAAGCAAAGTGCAACTTGGAGAATCGATAAGAAAAGCCAAACCATAAAGAGCATCCACAGGATCCAATCATCCAAAAGTTACTTTTTGATTTCTCGAATGTCGTTCTAGAAGAGTTACCGAATGAGTTGCCCCAATTCGTGCCATCAAAACACCATCGACTTAGTGCCCGTCAATGTTCTAAAAAGCACTAGGCGCTAGTCAGGTGGTGGGGCCTTCTAGCGCCTAGGCGTTTTGGCTTTTTAAAATTATTTTAATTATTATTTTGATATTATATATAATATATGTGCTTTAAAATTACTATAATATCATAATATCCATGATTTTAGTTTAATCCAAACCATAAATCCAAGATTATTAACAATAAAATAACATCTATACATGCTTTAGCGCCTAGGCCCACCAAAGTGGTCGCCTAGCCTCACCTAGACCCGCCAAGCGGTCTGGGCCGCTTTTATGCACTGCCTAGGGGCTAGGCTGGGAGGGGTCCTTCTAGCGCCTAGGTGGCCGCCTGGGCTGCTTTTTAGAACACAGGTGTCCGTAGCAATTCTACCTATCTTCCACATTATTGAGTTAATCCTACAACGAATGCAGAATTCAAAGGACACATCGAAGAGATCTTGCAGAAGCAATTTTTGCGACAACTTCAACCCCTTTGTCATTCCCGGATTTACTACACCAAAAGATAGGAGCCAGAGAATGTGTATGGATCAAGGTTCTAAAAAACGCTAGGCTCTAGTCAGACGGTGGGGGACCGCCTAAGCGGCGCCTAGACATTTTGACTATTTTTAATCATTATTTTGATATTATATAGGGCTTTTTTTCAAAATATTATTAAAAAAAATATTTAGCTAAATAGCTATTGACCAAAAGTATTTGCCATTCTAGCGCTCTGACCGCCATGTGGCAGGTTAGCGCCGTAAAGCGCACCGGAAATTTTTTTTTTTCTCAACCAAGGTAAAGTCGGTATCCGGGTTACCGGGGTTAAACCCAGTATTGTGGATACCGGGTTTACTCGAAGTCCAACAACAAAACGGCTAAGTGTGAGAACATTCTATAAGGGGGCTCCGGTTAAAACCGGTATAAAGAATATCGGGTTTAAACTCGCTAACCCGGATACCGACTTTACCTTGGCTCAGAAAAAAAAAAAAAAAAATTTATGGCGCGCTTTACGACGCTGACCTGCCACGTGGCGGTCAAAGCGCTAGAATGACAAATACTTTTGGCCAACAGCTATTTATTATTTTATTTTTTAATAATATTTTGAAAAAAAGCCCTATTATATATAATATATATATTTAAAAATTGTTATAAATTCAAGATTATCTCAACCATTATTTTAAAGAACAAGTATCATTTACATAACTATAAATTCAAGATTAACAAGAACAAAAATAAGCATGATATTATGAGATAATATGCATGTTTTTAGTAAAATCCAAATCATAAATTCAAGATTACCAACAACAAAATGAAGCATGATATTTCGATAAAGTATCCAAGATTATAGTACAATCCAAAACAAAAAAGTCACAAAATACAACATTATTTCTCCTATAAGCTACAGTACTAGACTTCCAGTACTCTTCTTCTCCATATCCCTCCAGGACTATCTTTATTAGACTTAAACTCCACCTCCTTATCACACTCTTCGTCTGTCTCCTCATCCGATACAAAATCTCTTTCATGAAGTTCTCTAACTTCACGGGATGAAGAGCTACCACTAATGTTTCTAGAACTTCTCTTAGGCACTAGAACATTATATGCTCGCTTCTCCAACCATTTACCAAGTAAGTCCCGAACCGGCATCGACCTCTTTATCATGTACTTCATCACCACCACCATCAACAATCCATCCTTGAGCCTTACTAGCTTGAGTCGCTAGTAATACATCTATTCCTCACTCATTCTCCCTTTTCTTCTTATTGATGATCTAGGCATTGAATTAGACATAAACTAGGTTTAAAAAAAAAAGGAAAGCCCAGAACGCCTGGACAGCCCAGAACGCCTGGTCAGCCACCTGGCCCCGCTTAGCCTCACATAGGGTCATGGGCCAGTTTTCTGCACCGTCTAGGGGCTAGGCTAGGCGGTGGGGAACCTTCTAGCGCCTAAGCGGCCACCTGGGTCGCTTTTTAGAACACTAGTATGGATAGTCGTGCTATCAACAAGAACATTGCCAAGTTCGTTTCATGATCTCTTGAGTAGATGATATGCTTGATATGATGACAGGTTCCACCATATCCTTGAAACTTGATCTGAGAAGTGGATATCACCAGATTCATATCAAACCTAGAGAAGAGTGAAAGACAACTCACACAATAGAGGGTCAAAGAGTCGTTGGTCACATATTTAAGTTTATCCAACACACCAGACACTTTCATATGATTAATGACGCAACTGTTTCATCCTTATATTTAAGCATTTTGGGTAATCTAATTTTAGATGGTATTTGGGTCTACCGTAGAAGCACATAGGAGTGTAAGGAGCACATTCAACGGGTAATGAAGACTCTACACCCTGGAAAGGTCATCAACTTGAAGAAATCCATGTTAAGTAATCTATGGGGTGCTTTCAGGGATTTTTGGTTTCTTTAATGAGTGTTAAAGTTGATCCAAAGGAGGTTAAGTCAATCCTTTATTAGCCTTTAACTACAATAAGGTATGAAATGTTCATTAATTAGCTACTCTCTACCAAAAATACATTCGGAAATCTAGTACGATCATGAACCCATCACTGGGAGGTTAAAGAAAGGCACATTCGGTAGACTGATGCAGTTGCAAAATCCTTTGAGAGAATCAAAGTCTGGATAAATGAATCGCATATTCTATGATTTCCATATTTCTCCAAGGTATTTGAAGCCACACGTGATGCCTCGCATGTGGGCATTGGAGTAATATTGAGCCAAGAAGTTGAGTGGATCGAAAAGAAAAAAACATTTTTACTTCTAAACTAGAATTATACATAATGGTTCAAGTCTCGTGGTACTGGCGATATTCTTGGATCAACAAGGAGTTTTTTATGTCTTCAATTCACGAGGCACTTAACTACTTAAGTACTTGAATTCTCAGAAGAAGTTGGACAGACAACACACTTAGT
Organism: Chamaelirium japonicum; assembly: GCA_947650365.1. Taxonomy (NCBI): domain Eukaryota; kingdom Viridiplantae; phylum Streptophyta; class Magnoliopsida; order Liliales; family Melanthiaceae; genus Chamaelirium; species Chamaelirium japonicum. The sequence goes on along the minus strand of OX393552.1, from coordinate 52,729,613 downwards.
GGAAAATTTTTTAATAGGGTCATCCTTATGTTCTGAAACACAAATCTAAAGTAAGAACATAGTGGCTAATGCACTTAGCAGGAAGTCTCACTCATTTACTACTTTAAGAGTAGGTTTGAAAGTTTCAAGGATGTGGGAGATAAGAGCTTCGGAAAAATTTATGAAGATGTCAAGGCAGGGAAACTGACCAAACGTAAAGGTACACTATTCTTGATGCACATTTATATCTTCCTGATATATCCCCTCTTGAGCAAGTAATTGGGAGCAACATTCTGCACGATGAAGACATTTTAGCAGATAAAACTTGTGATGGTCAAGCCGTCAAGGACAGGTTTTAAAGATCTTGAGGAAGAACATAGCAAAGACCATCGGGAGGGGTCATACATGTCAGATAGCTAAGGGAGTGAAGGAGAATGGGGGATTATATATCTCATTTCTTGTACGTAATGAGCCTTGGCAGACCTGAGTATAAACGTTGTCCTAGGTGGCTAGTTTTATGGAAAACTATTAGAGGCCCTTTAAATGGTAGTCCAGCACTTTATATCTTGTCAAAAGCTTGGCAACCCTCAAAAAATGCCTCTCCCTACTTCAAGGAGGTAGTTCGCCTACCTGGCATCCGAAAATGGTTGTATTTGATCGAGATGTGTTCATGAGCTACTTTTGGAGTACGATATGGAGATCCATAATAACTAAATTGTGATTTTCTTGTGCGTATCATTCACATGTAATTGGACAGACAAGGAGAGTAAGCAGAACTCCTGGCAATCTATTACGATGTCTAGTTGGGGACCTTGTTGCTTCAGGGGATCATAATCTACATCCTTGAAGTTACATATAAGATCTCGGAAAATGGTTCTATGAGAAGCTCACCCATTGAAGTGCTTCGTGGACTCAAGCCACGTCGGCCAATTTATCAATGCCTAGGTACCATTAGAACGTCACTGTATACCTCATAATTAACATATGGATGAAAGATATCCAATCACTTGTGAAGGATAAAGAGATCACACAAGTTTGCCAACAAGCAAACATGACTTGCCAAAAATATGGTAATAGATAAGCTATCTAAGCCAGACTAGCAGTTGGCATTATAACCTTCGTATGGTCATGTTCTCTTTGTTCTTACATTTTTATCCATAGAGGAGCTGGTAAATTTTCCTTACTCAACATTACGAAAAGTTACATTCATATACAAAATAAAATAAAATTTTTCAAATAAGAAAAAAATAACTATATGGGTGTTTTATTCACATGCTTCCAAGTTAATAGTAGTCAACTGAAGGTAGAATCCACAGCGGTTGTCCTAAGCTGATGAAATGAGCTTATTTACCTTAGGAAGTCCAACAGTAATTGACACATCCTCGCCATCTCTGGGACTCGAAGGGGCAGGTATCTGTTCCCCTGTCATACTGTAAAGACTTAATTGATTAAAATATTGAAATTACTGCAGCTAAACTAACAAAATATTTATATGGTAACACCATAGCAGACATGCTTTAATTTATCATATAGAAAAAAAAACTTACAATGATTCAAGGAGCAAATTGACAACCAAAAGAAAATAACAGTAAACACAAAAGAAATAAAAATACACCTATGAAGTACCTCTTAAGTCCCAAAATATTGACAAGAGAATCAAAACCAAACAGCTCCAGTTTCGATTCTTTTTGAGGCCCATTAGATTCACCATGAGTATTAGAAGATCCCTCTCTTGTATTGACATCGATATTTAAAGGAGAGCTTGTATTAAGCTTCCTAGCAGAAATTAATGAATTCATTCAGTATAATGTCAGAAATTACCACAACACAATCTACGACAAAATAAGATAGAAGGCACTACCAAGTAAGCACTATAAAAAAAGTAAAGTAAATATTTATGTTACTTCTGCTAGTATCTTTGATCTTAGAAAATCTATCCCGTAATATGAACATAACAACTAAGAAATATGAATCAAGTAGATTACTAGAATAGATGAAAGCTGTATACCTGTGAACAAAATTAAACAATAAAAAAAATACTATCATAAATATTGCAAAAACAAAAGGTTGCATATATTGATAGGGAAACTACGTCTTTGTTGTAACTTGAAGTAAATTTTGAAGATTTGCAATGGTCTTGATGAATTCACTATTCAAAACAATAGACCAAATATATGCACTTACAATAGACCATAGTCCCACACGTTTGATATGAGATTCAACATACAAGTATACCTGCATACATACACAATTCAACTACATTCCATTTTTATGCAATACACAACTTGTGACAAGTCTATGAGATGCTGGCAGTACTGAATATTGCAAGGTGACATATGGTCCCTTTGGCAACACTTATCTAAAACAGAGTATGTCCCAAATATAGTGTTTGGTAATGCCCTCTTATTTGGCTCTTTACAGAAGAAATTGTTGTCATTTCACATATAATAAATTAGAGGTGGACTTTTAGGTATAGCAGCAATATCTCTTTTGCCGAGCAGATAAGGATTCTTGCCCACTCGTTCACTTTTTACAACACATACTCTCTAAAATATTCACTCCACAATATTCTCTTTACTACACTTTTTCTCTACAACATTTTCTCTACAAAATACTCTCTACAACATTCTCTCTCTACAAAATACTCTCTACAACATTCTCTCTCTACAAAATACTCTCTACACATTCTCTATCTATTTGGTAATCCCCAGTCAAGACTTTAAATATGATGGTAAATACCCTGGATGGGAAGGGTATTTTCGTGCAAAAAAATGTTGGTTCTCTCTTTAGCCCTTAAGAGGCAGATCTTTGTTTCAAAGATCCAAGGGTCTGATGGTTTTTGAAACAGAGATTTTACCTCTTCCTCTTAAGCTCTTAAGCAGGAAGAGGTGCTAGGAATGTACCAAACTTTCTATTTGGACCCAAGGTCTTAAGAAGGCAGAGAAGTAGAGCTTAACAAGTAGGTATAAACATGTGGCTATGTTACGAAAAACGCACCATGCTCTACTTCCATGAAAACTGTGGGTTGTGGCTGCCAAAATATGGTGCAATCTCCATAGTTTACATGGTCTAAGAAGAAGTTGACACAGAGACCAGTCAGAAGCCGCACCGTTTAGACCATTATAATGTTAAACTGCATGGTGCGGTTTCGGTTTTACATATGGTGCACCGTCACGGTGTGTTGCGGTTTCGGTGTTGCGGTGCGGTTTCGGTTTTGCCCAAAACCGCACCGAAACCGCACCGTTGCCATCCCTATCCCTAGTCGTGATCCCATCTGGCCCGACACCGCCCCTCCGCAATTCCCATCCGTTTGCTCCGCCGGAATAGCCGCCGGCTCCCCCGCCTTTCACCTCTTTGTCTCTGGTACGGATTCTATCGCGAACCTTTTGTATTCTCCATTTTGGTTCGATATTTAGAGATTTAGGCGTTAGGATCCTCTCTCTCTCTCTCTCTTTCTGAAGCATGATCTTTGATCTCGATCTGGATTTGGCGTGACTTGTTGCTTTAGGTGGTTGTAAATCTCAGGTTGAGGGTTCTGATGGTCATGGATCTCTTCCTATGACCTGCTCACTACCAACACCTTCGTCTGTCGTCGCTTGTTACGGAAGCCCGTCACCGATCGCTAGCACTCGATTGCTTATCGCCCGCAGTCACCACTCTATTGTTGCCATCAGACCTCACTTCTCTCCCTACTGCTATAAACCACCTAATCCGTTCAGGGAGTTAGGGTTTAAAAAGCCATATGTTGGGGTATCAAATGGTTTTAAAAGCCATATGGTTAAAAAAACCATAAGAAATGCGACCTCACTTGAGGTCACCCATCACTAGATTGCTAATTGGACAATTTGTCGATCGTGATTGGATTGTTTCCCTAATAAACAACAGCATTCAAAATTCACTCGCCACAATAGTCTAGCCTCCCCACTAGTCGTCGAGTCTACCCTGTTGTCCAACCACCAGCTACTAAGGCCTCTTGTTGTTGGCTAGTCAATGTCATTTGTCACTGCCAACACCTCTGTCGACAACCACTTGTCATCGCTTGTTACGAAAGCTCGTCACCGATCGCTAGCACTCGATTGCTTATCGCCCACAGTCACCACTCCATCGTTGCCATCGGACCTCACTTCTCTCCCTACTGCTACAAACCCTCCTGATCCGGGGAGTTAGGGTTTAAAAAGTCATATGTTGGATATCAAATAGTTTAAAAAAGCCATATGATGGATGACCTCGCTTGAGGTCGTCCATCACCCGATTGCTAATTAGACAATTAGTCAGTCGCGATTGGATTGTTTCCTTGATAAACGCCAACATTTAAAATTTACTCGCCACAATAGTCTAGCCACTGCACTAGTTGTCGAGCCTAGCCCGTTGTCCAACCGCTAGCTACTAAGGCCTCTTGTCGTTGGCTAGTCTATGTCACTGCCAACACCTCCGTCGATAACCACTTGTCATCGCTTGTTACGAAAGCCCATCACCGATCGCTAGCACTCGATTGCTTATCGCCTGCAGTCACCACTCACCACTCTATCGTTGCCATCGGACCTCACTTCTCTCCCTACTGCTACAAACCCTCCTGATTCATTCAGGGCGTAAGGGTTTAAAAAGCCATATGTTGGGTATCAATGAAATCTGAACCCTAACTAACTTTAGATCCAAAACCCATAAACCCCTTAACCTAACCCATCACTTGAATCCGTGAGTCTTTGAACCCGGCCCGCATGGAACCCGCAGGCCTGTCAATGCCTACCTTGAACTATAATGTTGTGTTTTGGGCTAATTTGGACTCTTTCAATCCCCTCGTAGAGGCAAATGAAGCTAGCACACCTCTACAGCACCCATAAGAGCTTGTAGGCTAATTTTCTATTATTTCAATCAAGCTTTATCAACAAACTTATAGGGCCAAGTCACCCATAGAAGAGTTTCATTCATTTCATAACGAACATGAAATCAGTCCTGCATCTAGAAGACTTCCAAAAAAGAATCGTGAATCCACAATGGCAAATACATGGAGAGTGGGCTTGGGATGCCGATGATGAGGAGCCCCCTTTGTCCATGGATGCTCAAGATCACCGCCTACAGCAGCACCACCACGTACAACAATAACATCACCAAGAAGACCATGGACTCATGGATCATTCTGCTTCTTTAAAGTTTAAACCACCCTGGTAGTCTTGTATATTTGTAGTTTTCTTATTTGCTAACTTGTATCTTAACTAAGGAAGGGGTGTCATCGTTTCTAGAGACAAATTATGATATCAAAGATCAAGAAGCATTACATGGATCCAAGATGTCAAGACTCAAGAATCAAGGACCTCACAATGCTATTGAATATGATACCAGCCTAGCCAGACTAAAGCAGAAGCTACGAAAATCAGCTCAAAACGAGAACCTCATAATCAATCCTGATACCAACCTACTAAAGGAGTAGGCGACATCCAAGATGTCAAGAGTCAAGAAGGTTCTCACAATGGCACTTAAATTAAACCTATATGAAGCAAGAAACACCAAAAGAATGGCTTGAAAAAGGATTTGATAGCATGCGGGTAATTGAAGGGGGAAAAAGGATGTGAAAAAATGGAAGTTGGAACAAATGGTTGATTCAATGCATGCAATGTTACTGGAAAAGGACATTGATTCATAGCAATAATCGTCCCGAAAGCATGCAATGTACTTGAATTGGTTTGTATGTTCTTTGTTACTAACTATTTACAAATTAATAATTTTTTGTTTTACATGTATGATTATTGGGTTTTTTGTACTTTTGGGATCTTTTGGTATTTTTGAATTTTACAATTCACTTTTCAAAAATATTAAATCGCACACACGACCCCATAAGCGTATATACGGTCACATCTACGATTAAACCACTAATCAGAAACATCATATTATGCGATTGTGATAACAATGGTCACCATAAAGCAAAAATTTTGAAGTGCAAGCACTAAGACTACCATATATGTTCATGCTCAAATATCAAATTGAAGATGTCCTGGAAGATCAAGTGGTCCAGAGGACCAGAGCAAATACGACATCTTTTTAAAATTCCTCGTCACGTGGAAGGATTGTCATGTCTCCGACAGTTCGAGGATTCTTGAAGAGGTCTTCAATCAAATAAATCCTAATCTTAATGGAAGAACCAAGCTCTTTACTCATCGGAGCTGAGTTTTCCCAAGCCGAGGAGAATTGTTGCATCAAATCTTCGAGTATATGAAAAGAGCAGAAAGAAGAAAGAGCAATTTGTCACTTGTTAGAGTCCACCTGGCCACAAAAGGATGGTAGCCAGCCATCATCAGAAGCATGGGGGTTGTCATTATATTAGCATAGAGTCATTTACTTTTTGGACTCCAAATCATCGTAAAATTGTTTCTAGTGTCCAGTTTCATATTGATTAGAACTTTCAAATTGATTAATCCAACTTCAGTTTCATATGGATCCTCCCAAGCAAAGTGACATAGGAAATTCACCCTCTTAGACTTGAGGAATACGAGGGTCGGTCACTAGTGAAGGTATTTTCACTTGGATTGGATTCCAATCGAAGTGAAATTGCTAGGAATAGAAGGGGTGACAAGTATGATGTACTACACAAAGGTCTTGGCCACCTTTATCTAATCAATCCAATTGCTAGTTTCTTCACTCTTATTTGCTGTAATATTCTGTTATAACTTCCTTTGAGAAATGCCTCGGAATTCCTCGATGTGATTCCTTAGAACACTAAAGTGTGACTCCTTAGTTCCTCACTAGAAGTGCACTGTTCTAGTTGCTATCCCATTTCTTACTACCCTCAACAAGTGATGCTTTTTCCACAATGTTTGCATATTATCTTTGATTCTGCATCTAGTTTAGTTGATTCTCCTAACTTAGCATAGATTACCAACTAGTTCCATCTCAGAGCCTAGATCAATAAGAAGTCTCTTCTAATCCTTACATAACCCAGATTTTCTGCTGCAGAAATTAACTCCAACAAGCTCATACTTTAAAGTTTTACCCCACAAATCCTCAATACCTTGCAAAACCCTTTTATATCCCAATTCCTCTTGATAAATTACTCCTATGTGATATTCCGAAAGCTCAAAACCACTTTCATGTGCAACTTCAGATCAAACACAGATTTGGTTGAATTACTTGGAAATCTCCCCAAGTCGAAATCCCAATTCATGCAGCAAACTCCCAAAGTGGATGAACTGTAGAAGAGCCTCCATCATCAGTCTTACTGTTAGGGCAAATGTTCCATACCATTATTAACTTAAACTATTGCTTTGCATGATCTTTAGCTTTAAAACAAAAATGAAAACAAGCTAAGATGGAATCTACCTTAAGAAAAAAGAGAGTTCAGCCAGGCAGAAAGTCAGTCATAACAATTACCAAGTATACAAAGAAGCACTAATGAAACAAGGCAAAGGAAACTACAATTGAATTCTGGCAGGAAACCCAAAACCTTATATCCAAAAGAATCTAAGCTGAACTAATTGAAATAGTTGGTTTGGGAATAGTGAACTCACTTCAATGGTATTTCTGGAGGAGATCCAGACTCTAAGGAAGACATCTGGAGAACGGCTCGATCATGGGTGCCTACGGGTCTGTATTGCCTCCCGCCATGTGATGGCATTTCCTCATCTGCAATCTCAATTTCCCCAGTCTCCATGACCAATTAGAATCTACATACCAAATCAAATGAACGATTCACAACCAATTAAGTGGCACTCCAAAGCACCGTTTAAGATGTGCTATTTGTACAGCCAGAAAAATGAAGGCTACAAGCTACAATATCAAAATCACAATGATAGCACAACTAAAACCATCTAACTAATAACCATTATTGGGCAATAAAAAGGAAGAAAAGGCAACATAACATTATCCAACCGAACACATCTTGTCAACGGGATATACCAAATAAAAATTATGAGCAGCAAACAGGGATTATGATCAGCATAACATGACCCTTAGCGTGATTTAGCAGGAAACAATAATAAGGCCACGAAACCAACAGATTCAAGGATAATACAGCATATGTAAAACAAGAATTCCAATGAACATATCTGGTTAAGTATATTTAAAATATATGAGCGAGGAAGTGTGAAAGTGATGGAAACTTGAAGAGCCTAAGTGATAGGCTGACAGCCTCAAGCACTAAACAGCCAAGACCCCAAAAAAGCTACAAAAATACCAAAACCAACCTTAGTAATATATTTTAATTCGGATATATAACCAGAAATGAGATACAATTACAACTATTTCAGACTCCACTTTTAGACGTAGTACGTGTTAATACTCTTGTAGAGAATTAAAGTGGTTCTCCATTACAAGACTAATGTGATTTATTGAAACCAACTTCAATTTGACCAAATCTACAAATCAAATAGATCATCAAAGTTAACAAATACAAAAGGTTGAAACATGAGATTGTGAACCCCTTCCTTGCACATAAGTGATTCAAAGCTGAAACAAAGTAAACAAGAGAGCAATATTTGCAACATAAGGAATTCATAGATGAAGCAATTTAGAGACTCGAGTCAGATAAACTGAATAATCATGCACGAGAAATCCAAATAGCCATGCACTCACATAGAGAAGATTTTTTTAGCCAAACCACCTTAAAGAGAACTGCCTGACACCCCTCAGATGCCTGGGCAACCACCTGGAAAAATGAGGATACGGCTTTGTACAACCTGTCATAAATAAACACGAATAATTCGGTAACAGGAATTGTAACTTCTTGAGAAAATAAAGAAAATATTTGTAGAAATGGAGAATTCAACACCTTGTACAGTAAATAATAGTGAAGCATGATATAATAAAACCCATAGACAAAAGGATAATGCACCACGTGACCCACAGATAAAAGCGTAATACTATACACACAAATCAAAGAGGAAAATCGAAGCACAGAGCCAAATGAAAGAAAATGGAAACAAAAGAGAGCAAGTTAGACGAGGGGAGAGAGTAGAAATAGCAATCAAGACGAGTAGACCAAGCAATAGCGGAGATGGCAGGGAAAGTATGTTGAGAAGAAATGAAGCACAACTGGCACCGAAGGTGAAGGACCACTAGCAGATTAGTGAATTTGGATGAGATTTGGAAAAGATTTCAAAATCTAAAACGTAAAGTTACGTGTGAAAGGATGATGATTTGAATGAAAAAATGTCCTTGACTATTTGATGACTGACATCTCTCTCTCTCTCTCTCTCTCTCTCTCTCTCTCTCTCTCTCTCTCTCTCTCTCTCTCTCTCTCTCTCTCTCTCTCTTCCGTCTTTGTTTCTTTTCTCTCAATGTTTTGTTTGATGTTCACCAAACTAGCCTCACCCGGCCACGACTCTTGTCGACCCGAGTGCCGACCAGTCCCCGACCTCCTCGTCTCCATCCGACATAGTCCCAGCAAGCATTCGATCAGGCCCTGCCTAGCTGAGCCCCACCCTCACACCGACGACCCTGCGGCTCTTACATGAACCAGCAGCTACCGAGACCCAACACACGTCGACGACCCCCCTGTGGCTCCTGCGTGCCCTGGCGGCCCGTCGTCCAGACCAGACCTAGCAGCAGCACCTCCCAGGCCGAGCCTCACCCACACATCAACGGACCCCTGCTGTTCCTATGTGCGTCGGCGGCCCATTGCCCCGACCAGTCGACATCGGCTCCCGTCCTGGCACATGGCATGAGCAGATTTCTCAGAACTATCGAAGGCGTGCTTGGGCGACCACTCCTACAGTCCTACCTCACAAGATCGTCCATCGCCCACAAGGGATCCCCACCACCATATTAGTAGCTCGATTCTTCAAGAGATCTCCCGACGAGACTTCCCGAGATTTCAAGAGGCTGACTTCTATCGCATATACGGGAATCGAGGAGCTTTACGACTGCCATTGTCGATCGCCTGTTGTCGCTCCCTCCGCCTGAAGTTAGAGGATTGAGTTCGCACCTCCTCCATCTCGGGGAACTGTTAATCATTGGGAACCCGTCATATCTCTGTGAGACCTTTCACCCCTGCATAATACAAATTCCAATTAGTACCAACTTACGCACTGCCCTTCTATGAAGTATGAACTACTGCTGGTTTGCATGAGTAGATAACCTGTGATCACCACCACCACCCTTTGAATTAGCCGATCGAGCTTTATAATTCATTTGAAATCCTTAAGGTTAGTTACATCTCTATTATTATTTGAGGAACTGTCCCTATATTGACGGAAGCTCCTACGCTTCCAAACGATCAATTTGCTTCCATGTTTTAAATAGATCTACGTTGTTGACTTGCAATGTCGATCAGGCATCAGATGTGCATATTGACAACTCTTGTTTATAACTGAAATGAAATGCGTCATAAATTTGATAATTTGGTAACTTGTTCAACTTATTTGCCGATCACAATATATCATACAAGCATTGCATTAGTCGTACTACACCAGTGGAAAATAGATCATGATTTAAAGAATAGCAGAGAACAAATAACATTGAGAGCTTGAAAAGGTACTAAAAGGCTAAAAAGAATGCTAAAAAGCTAGTGCCGCTAAGTTTGCAACTTTTGATGACTGTATGACAAGCTAGGATCCATAGAATGTGAAAAATAGATATACAAATAAGCTAGGATGAGGGACAGGAAAACTAGATCTATAGCTTACATTAAGTGCATCAAGACTCAAGAGTGAGGTTATTACTATCTTGAACGATGGTAAGATTAAACAAAAATCAAAAGATTGCTTTCAAAAATTACTGAATGACAACTCTCTAGAGTGTAATTAGAAGAAGAAAAAAAAAAGTAAAACGAGTTGGCATGCTTAGCATAGCTCAATCAAAATAACTAAAGTGGAGGTGGCTTTGAAATCATGCAAAAGGTTAAAGCACTTGGCTCCGATGGGATGCCAATTGAAGGTTAGAAAAATCTTAAGAATAACTGTATTATTTTGGTTAATTGGTTTAATTAACAAAATCTTGAAAACAATGAGGATGCCAAATTGGTGAAGTATTTATGGTACCTACTATATACAAGAATAAAAATAAAACAAAATTGCAAGTATGGAATTAAGCTTATGAGCCGCACATTAAATTGTGGGAAAGAGTGGTGGAATAAAGATTAAATAAAATGACGAATTTCAAGAAATAAATTCGGATTTATATCGAGAAGATCCACAATGGAAGCTATTTTCTTGTTGAGATAATTAATGGAAAGATATTTTTAGTAAAGAAAGAATCATCTTATTTTTATTGACTTAAAGAAAAGTTCTAATGAAGTATATAGTGGTTTTTAAGAACAAATAAGTTCAAGCCATTACAGAACTTCATCAAGGGTCAGCACTAAACCCATATCCTTTTACCCTAGTGACCTTGTCACGGATGAGCTTAAGGCTAAAATTCAAAGAGTACCAAGGATAGGGCTAAATGCTAAGTAATTATGGATGAAGGCTTTACAAGATAAGGGTTTAAAATTTCATAGATCTCCAACGGAGTGTATAAGATACAATGCTAATGAAAATAGTAATGATAATAATGCCCCCTTTCTAATTGATAGCCAAGATATACAATATTGTGTTTTTGAAATCTTGGGTCTATTTTACAAAAGAATAAAGAGGTAGATGAGTATATATCTCATATAATTAAATGTGGTTGGATAAAGAGGGGAGGGGCTTCTGGGTTGCTATGTGATCAACACACGACTTTAAGACTTAAAAAAAAAGGTAAATTTCACAAGCCAGTAATACGACATGCAATGTTATATCGTTTTGAATGTTGGTCCATAAAGAGTGCTCCAGCACATGAGATGAGCATGGTGGAGATGAGGATGTAGAGTTGGTTGTGCGGCAAAACTAGGAGAGATAGGATGACGAATGATTATATTACAATAAATGTTGAAGCCGCACCAATTAAGGACAAAATGACGCAAAGCAAAATAAGATGGTATGGGCATGTACAACGAAAGAATAGTGCTAAGTCTTGAGGGTCTCAGAATATTGTGAAAGGATCGAGGAGGAAGGAAGACCAAAATTAATACTGAAAGAAGATGTTAGAAAATATATGGAAAAGCTTTCAGTGACAATGGAGATAGCCGTTAACAGAAATGAATCGTGAAGAAGGATTCATAAAATTTACCCAAAATAGATGGGACAAGGTCACAAAGCACGATGGTTACGGTTATGGATTCTCTTCAGTATATCTACGTATAATTGATCTTATTTAGATATTGTAATGTAGAAATACTACGAGCAAATTCAGAACTTTCTCCTAGGGGTTTTGGCAATTAAGCACCAAGCAAAAATACTAAGATTCTCTGGCAACCAGTTAATGTAGAGAGACTAAGATCCAGAATCCAAAATCTAATGCCGGATCGAGAGCAGGTCATATTAGGGGATCCAGGACCATCAGAACCCTCAGCCTGAGATTTACAACCACCTAAAGCAACAAGTCACGCCAAATCCAGATCAAGATCAAAGATCATGCTTCAGAGAGAGAGAGAAGATCCTAACGCCTAAATCTCTAAATATCGAACCAAAATGGAGAATACAAAAGGTTCGCGATAGAATCCGTACCAGAGACAAAGAGGTGAACGGCGGGCGGAGGCGGGGGAGCCAGAGGCTGTTCCGGCGGAGCAAACGGACGGGAATTGCGGAGGGGCGGTGTCGGGCCGGATGGGATCACGACCAGGGATGGAGGCCAAGGTTTCGGCGTCTCTTCTCTGTGGAGCAGGGCAGGGAGAAATGGAACGGCGGGGACGAACGGTAAAACGTGAAAAGTACTGGAGGATGCTCGAGTATACGCGGGCCAATGTATGAGATTATTGTACGAACGACTGAGAAGGCGACACGAGCCCCCTATTGTAGATGTCGGAGAAGAGTTGATCCGATTGTACATCGAGCCTGGACGGGTCGAACCGAACCGAGCCGTATTCTACCTGAATTTGGGTTGGGTTTGGGCATATGTAGAGTGGATTGGGTTGAGAAAAGACCAACCCGGTTAATATTTGGATGGGCTCAGGTTAGGTTGGTCAAGATCCTTAAACCGTGTCCGCTCATTTTATTTATAAGTTTTAGTTAAAATAACATCAAATCGAAAGTCATATGCATTTGGTATGTTAGTGATTCTCCTATTTTTTATATTAGTAATTTAGCATAGATAAGTTGTTTATATTATAATTAGTTCTTTGTCTTTTGTGAAACTTGATATACTTGAATGTTAATTAGGTAAAGTGGACTTATATTTAGAAATAGTAAAGTATTTTTAGAATGATTATATACATAATTAACAAAGTCTTTAATTAGAAGAAATGGTTTATCATATTTAATATAGTAGACTTTTGTTAATGATAACCCGGTCAACACGACTAACTCGTTTTGATTGGGTTGGGTTGAGAGTTCCCAACCGAAGATTGAGTTGGGTTGTGTTGGGTTAGGGTTAGGTTGAGATATACTATATACGGGCTGGGCTTGGGTTGTGCATCAACGCTACCCAACCCGTCCGAGTTTCACCTCTAGGTATGCATGCCCTTATGATGTGGGAACCTCCTTTGATAACAACGGCGCGCACCATACATACTAGCCTGGGAATACGTAAGAATCTCGGTCCAACTGTAGCAAATCAATGTATGTGACCACTATGCGAACGCCTGAGGCGATGACGCATACCCTTGTTGCAGATGGGACCTTTGGTTTGTCATGGGGTAGCTCTATCAGTGCCCTTGTTGCCAGCTGCAGCCTCGCCACCTCTCGCCCACCTCCTTAACACCACCTCCTCCTTTTCTTCCTCTTCTTCTCCTTCGTTAAAAACCATTGACACATCGGAAGATATCGGGACGCACCCACCACTTTCTAGATGTATTATATTTTTGACCAAAAAAAAGAGGATGAGGAGGGTGAAGACGGGCAACAGGCGGCAGGTGGGTGGGGAGGGTTAGGTTGGTTGGAGATTAGGAACATGATAGTTTGGGAAGATTTCTTTTCAAAATATTGGTGGACACTGATATTAAATCAGTGGGTGTTGATTGAGGGGCCCTTATCAGGTGTGGGCCTCACTTGAAAACCGATAGGGTGTCTCGGGATGGCAAGACGTAATTATGGGTGCAAAATTTGGCCAACGCCCTAAGGTGGACCCACCAGCCCTGCATGGGGCACAAAGATGACGGTGGGGCCCACCAGTCCTGCATGGGGGGATCCATGGAGACGACGATGGGACCCACCAGCCCTGCCTAGGGGTTGATGGAGGCAATACTGGCCCCCACCAGCCCCCGCTTAAAGCCTGAGGCGGCCACAGCAACCGCCCCAAAACCTAGATATTTTTAAACCCCTATAAATAGCAGACCTAACGAATGTTCCAAATCGATCTTTAGATTTTCAGACCAAACTTTCAAATTTCAGAGCTCAACCATCCCATTTTACCACTCCTTTCGGAGACTTAGACAAGTGACCCTCGGCCTGTCAAGGTCACTACATTTCAGAGATAGTGAATTAAGGTTGCACCATACCGCACGGAGACATAGGCTTCGGCTGAACTCCGATACCACACCCTTGTATACTCTCTTCTCTACTTACTCTTTCTACTTCAAAGTTCAAGTCAACAAGTCAAGACTAAATCGATTGATTGTTGGGCGGAGTCTTTGGACGGCACAAGGATCATCCCCTACTGTAACAACTCCCGTCGGTTGGGGTTTTAATCGATACACAGTTGAGGAAGACGATCACGAACATTATAGGTGTGGGAGCGATCTTGGTTAGGAATTCTAAGAATATTACGAACCCTGGGGTCTCAATTATTGCATCTCACAGCCCAACCAGAGCACCGTACTCTCTCTTCCTCGCCTGCTCTTTCTCCCCTCCTTCATGTTCCATACGATACTCTCTCACCCTCCTTTCCCCTCGCTGTTTTCGATCTACCACTATCATTCTTATCTTTTGGAATGCCTACAACTTTCATGTTGTTGGTCGTGCCGACTTCGCTAACGTCGGTGGCTCCTCTTCCCTGACCGCTATCCTCTATGGTGTCATCGTCATCTTGCTTTGACTCTCGCCCCACTGGGAGTGGTTTATTAATCTCGACACAGAGGATACAGTGTGTCGAGGATACAGTCAGCAACACCTTCGGAGCCAGAGATGAGGTAGGCGATGAAAGCGAAAGAAGGAAAGGGAAGGGAGCGCCAGTAGTGGATTGGAGAGGGGAGGAGGAGAGAAGGGTGTCCGGAACAAGAAGAGGAGGGCATAGGAGGAGGAAACCGTAAATCATAAAGGAAGGAGGACAAGGAGAGGAGCAGAGGGTGCCCCTAGTTGAAATTGGAACCTGAACCCTGACTAGGCAGTGAAACTACAAGTACACCTAGGACATATTTACGGAGGGTGGGGCTACATACAGCCCACAAAACACCAAAGACAACTCTTGTCTAAAGGCAACAAACCCTTTTCCCATAGGCAACCCTCCCCCATTTCCCTTTGTCGTGCCCGTGCTGCTCGCCATGTGTCACCGCCTGCTGCCCACCCTTGCTCGTCGTCGCCCATCCAACCTGTCATGATCGTCTCCTCCTGCCTCCTCCCCTTCTTTTTCTCCCTCCTTCTTCTTTTTCACCCCCTGGATGCATAGTAGGTACATTCGGACTGGTATGGCTGAATGCTACGATTTCAGGGAGGACTGGAGGGAAAAAAGGAGGAGGAAGAAGGAAAAGAGGATGATAAAGAATGGGAAGAAAAAGAAGGGAGGAGAGAGGAGGACAAAGAAGGGGAGGAGGAGGAGGATGAATAGGTGGTTGAGGACGCGACTATGGTGGGTTGCTGATGGACAGCGACCTGCACATGATCGGTGATGGGGGCGATGGGTGTGGGATGCCTTCGACAAAAGAATAGGGCTAAAATGGAAACACATCAAATATTTTTCCAAATTTAAGCTAGGGTTGCCTTAGGTATTTCATGGGTTGTAAGTAGCCCCACCCATTACAAACAGATGCATCATATCTCACAAAACCACTTAATGTTGTGATTGTTCACAATGTATAAATGAGATCTGAAAGATTGGCTTGTGATTGGGCTGGTTATTGATTCTAATCTAAGGCAATAATCTTGACCCACGATTGGGTTGGATGTTGATTCCGATCTAAGGCATGAATCTTAAAGTAAGGCACATGAGAAGAGTATAGGTTGGTTATAGGTATAGCATGAAAATTCCAATCGGTCCACGGACTAACCTGAAAAAAGAGGTGTAGGTGCATGCCATTATCTGGTGGGGATGATGGGTGCTTACCTCAAGATGTGAAAAGTTGTTCTATAATGCTTGATACATCTCGGGGCTTCCAAGAAGATCACCGAACAGTCCTAAGACCATCCGAAGTCTCGAAACCGCACACCGCAAAGGGAAAAAACTACGAAAACGAATATATAAAACTCCGAAAGTCCAAAACAAAAATCGTATCAAAAATCAAACTCATACAAAGATATAAAAAAATATGGGATTTTTTAATACAATAACATTGAAACTCAATTTGGAGTTTATGTGCGAATGCAAGAATGCATCGAAACAATAAGAACTCAAAGGAAAATGCAATGCAAACTCCAAGCGATGAAATACGAGCACATATATATGGAAAACAAAAAACACCAGCACAAGTCTGATGAAATGCAAATGCATGCAATGATATATCTGAGAGAACTATGTGATGTATTGACACGATGTTGAAAGACGCTTGCACACTGTATCTTCGACGTCTTTAGGGGGGTTTGTTTAGAAGTATGCAAACTCTCAAGTTAACCTCATGCATGGACTCATTCACACATATCCAAGAAAATGTTTTGTGTTAAAGTATAAGCCAATTAAATGAGGGACCACTACACTATGGTTTCAATCTTCCCTTTGGCTATACTTTGAGACAAAACTTACAATTCACACACCATGTAAGAACACATATAAAATATATTTTCTCTGGTTTAAACAACTTATTACACACTCGGATAACTCATACACACGACAAACTCAACAAAACAAAAAAGACACTCTGATTGCACCAAGTTATTCCTGTAACCTACATATGCTCATGAAAAATATCAGAATCTTTAATCTCCTTACAAAATAGACATCAACACTTCTCCAAGGAAAAACACATACTAACACAAAGCTACATATGTATGAAGCACAAATTAAAAAGAGTTTATGTATACATGTAGCATTGTGGCATCGAAATTAGCCCACAAATAAAACCGCCCACGCACAACGGTCCACACATGAAGCCTGGCCCATGCACAACGGCCCACAAAGAAAATGGCTAAACCCAACTCGAAGGGACCCAAGTGGGCCCACCCCATGCAAGTGGGGCCCATCGGGTTCACCCAAGCCCAAAAGGGGGCCAGATGGGCCCACCCGAAAGTGGAGCCTGCCAGTTCATACAAAACAGTGGCCCCCTATCTTTCCAAAAAAAAAAACCGTGGCCCCCTCCCCGTGGGGAGGTTTGGTTGGCCAGAAAAGAGAGAAAGAAAAAGGAAAGAAAAGGAAATAAATTTGCCTTGTGCAGGGGAGGTAGCGTGGATGTCTACACAAACCGTGGATCCACGTCGATCCCTCGATTCGACGGACGAGATGAGAAGTCATGTCACCATCAATTAAATATGCAAAAATGGCTCATATCCCAAAAGATTGAGACATCTAGCCCATAACCATCGCTACAAAAAAGGAAAGGGGTAAATGTTGTTTACCTCCAAAAATGGAAGATAAATCATAACGATTATGGGAAGAGATATTCAAGGGATTCAAAAATCGCAGTCATATCTCTCCCATCCTCCCCCTTTCACCTATAAATAGAGGGGCATGGGGATGGCTTGAAAGATCAAAAAAATTGAAGATGAAGGCTCCGCAAAGAAGGAGGTCCACTCTCGATGTACCTAAGGCTTTCAAAAGGCAAAAGCAAGCGCATCTCACGAGAATGGCTTAACCCATAAAAGTCCTCATTAACGTGATGACCTCATATAGAAGATCAAAGCTTCGAATCCGTGCATGATGAAGAAAGCTTAGAGAAGAATGTCTGGAATCGGCATCATCCCGTTATCTCCAACAATCTTAAACTTCGAAAACGCCAAAGAAGCCCGGAGAAGAAGACCGAAGCTGCACCATATCCGCCGTCTTTAATAAAAATATGCTCCATTCATGAAGAAGAAAGTTTTGAGAAGGATACCCGAAGCCGCGCCACACCCATCGTCATCAATAAACATCCGCTCCATTCACGAAGAAGAAAGCTTGGAGAAAAATACCCGAAGCAGTGTTACACCCGTCGTCTTCAACAAAGCCTTCAACTCCGATTACACCAAATACGCCCGGTGAAGAAGTCGATACTACAAACCACCGTATGAAAATTGATGTTATATCCATCGTCTTCAACAACAAAGCCGATGCTACAACCGTCATACGAAATCGATCCTATACCCGTTGTCTTCAATAATAAAGCTGACACTACAATCGTCGTACGGAAATCGGTGCTATACTGACCATATTCAAGAGGAGCCTTCAACTCTGATCACACTAAAGAAGTCCGAAGAAGAAGAGAAGCAAAGCCGATACTGCAACCTTTACGGCCAAAGTTTTATCCCCAAAAGGAGGAATCCGTAAGAATAAAAAATCTCGGAGATGTCGCCATTGTCGTTCGAGGTGAAAATCAAGCTAAAGCAAAGAAAAGCAAGAGCTACGCCCGCGCTAAAGCCACGCACGTGCTAAAGCCAAGCAACTATGAAGGATCATGAGCAAAGCAATACACTTTCTAGCCGATACAACGTGAAGTCTGGAAGAACGAAAACACCATAATCTTGTATCCCTTCTACATTCAAGCGATAACGCCAAATCTACGCTGACGCCAGAGCTACGCTAAAAGCAATGCCAGAGCCAGACGGAAGAAGCTAAAGCTAAAACTAAAGCTAAGCCAAAACCAGACGCCAAAAGCCAAAGCCAAATCAAAAGCCAAGCCAAAGTTACGCTTGCACTAAAGCCATACACGTGCTAAAGCCAAGCAACTATGGAGGATCACGAGCAAAGGCTAAAACCACTCGACCTCTTAAGAAACCCGAAACGTTGTAAAGACCTTTATCCTAGGCAATCCCTCCATAGCTCTCGCATGAGTAACATGGAGACGCGGATCGAATGGACCCTCCAGAGGATCTCTCCCATAATTTCCTAATTAAACCTTCGCTGCACCTGGCTCACCACTCCCAAGGCACTGGGAACCAGCTTGTAATCTCCGTGTGCGCAATAAAGATGACCCATATCTTTTGTTCGCGCATACAAGCATATATTCTCATAGGAAGATAATAAGTTCAACAATATGAATATGAGCATAGCATGGTTAACACATACTACAAAAATTCCCTATGTGTTCAAACTCCCTCATAATCTAACAATGATAAGCATGACACAACATGATGTTCAATCTTTTACGACGTATTAGCGTGTTGTGTTTGCAACTAGGTTTTTACGACACATTTTTATCCGATGTTAAGATTCAATTATGACCTGCACAAATGACTTTTTACAACATACAATAAACGTCGTATAACATGCAACTTTTTACGGATTCTTTTGGACGATGTTCATGTGCACGCTATGAAAGGTCTTTTTACGGCGTTCATTGCACATCGCAAATTTTTTATTTTTTTTTAGTCTCTTGTTCTGGATAACTATCTATTTTTCTTAGAAAGATACTATTCGTACCACGCACAATCTTTTGTGTTAGGGATTGTTTATGTCTTGCCTATGTGTTCTTTTGATCTATTTTTTGGTAAGATGTTGTTGGTACTTCACACATATGTCTTATAGATTTTGGATACTTGTTCTATCTTTTTTTTATTTAACTAATATCTTGTGGAATATAGTTGCTCTTTGAATCATCTTTATAGTGTTAAGAACAAGACTTGGTTACCTGTCTCACATGCTTGCCATTGCTGAGATATTGTTGGTACTTATTCTTTGGTCGTCTTTACGGTATCAAAGATGAGTAGATACATGTATCGCTTTTTGGCCCATATTTATTATGATATATTGTTGGTACTTTACCTTAGTCATCTTCTTACAAATTTAAGAGTTGTTTACCTATGCCACATACTGTTTACTTATCACATTTGACATACTCGAGATAGAGAAATACTGACTTAGAACTTGTTCTAAATATTGATCTCCTTCTGTTAGTGCTAGTATTTGTGATCTTTCTGTTAGTTTGTTTCTGGTCTAGTCTGTCAAAGTCAATTTCTGATCATGTATGGCACTAAATGTCATGTCTTTGTCATTGTCAGTTTGTTGGCACTGGATGCTAGTTGATTAATCAAGTAAACAAGAAAGACTTTACTTACGTTGTATGTGAACAATAAAGTTATGCACACGATTTTTAGGGTCATGCGCACGACCCACGTGTCGAACAGACACTGGATCTCTCCATGTGTGTTGACATGGCTTTGGTCAAGCTGCGTGTTCCCATGTATGAGCGCACGACCATGTCGGCAAATGTGCATAACTGTGTCGGTACAAAAGAGGCACTTATATCTTGGTAGTGACGGAGAAAATTATTTGTATAATATCTCAAATACAAGTTCGCGCTAGCTATATATATGGTGTAATGCCTATAGAAGTATTTCATTATATTGAAAACCAATCATATAAAAGGAAAATAAGAGAGAAGTTGCTCGACTGTCGAGCTTGTTTGGTTGTTGTGCAAATTATGTGTGTACATCTGTTTGCGCATGTGACATGTGCAATTAAAGTTTCATGTATTTAAGTACAACTCCATTTGCACAGTTTTATGTGCAAAAGTTGTAAAAATAGAGCAAGTGTGTATCTGTTTACACATGTCACACTTCATTAACCAAACAACCCTAAATTGTTTGCACACGTATTTTCAAAATAACAGGCTAAAATCACGGCAACCAAAACAAGAGTGTTGGAGGATTAGTCCCACCCCGGTAAAGTAGAGGGCGGAAACGATCCTTATATGTATGATGGGACCTCATCTCAATAAGTAGGTTTTGGGATAGAGCAAATCTCTCACTAAGAACATACTTGCCCCCTTTTGTACAGGTTTTGACGAGAGAGATGTGTACATAGAATGATGATTACGAATACCCATGTTGTAAAATGTAAATAGAGAGGAAGAGTATAACATACAAGGTTACAGAGATAGAGGACCCTCATATTTTTTTCTTCTGATGCGCTCGCACTCAAACAACCGTCCTTTCTCTCTCTCTCTCTCTCTCTCTCTCTCTCTCTCTCTCTCTCTCTCTCTCTATCTCTCTTTATATATATATATATATATATGGGCATGCGGTAAGTGCGGCATCATATCGCAACCGTCTGATGCACTCGCTGTGTGCATCGCATGCACGCAGTGGTGCATCAGACGATTGTAGTGCAGTGCCGCACTTACCGCATGCCGCATTATAGCATGCCCCTATATATATATATATATATATATATATATATATATATATATATATATATATATATATATACACACACACACACACTAGGTGTTTGATTTTTAAGCCCGGGTTGAGATCGGGCCAAACAACTTGTATCCATGTACATGAAGGTTTGGGGATAAGATGGGCAATATGTTTTTGTACGGACACCTGTCGGACATGGCTGGCTAGTTAATGGCTCGGTTAGTTAGTTTTTTTTTAACACGGCTCGTTTATGTGGCGCATACAAAACCAAGCAAGAATGGGTTTCACACCCTTTATTATCCTATCGAGTGATAGCAAAATGGTTTCGCCTCGTCACACCCTCCTCTTCCCTAAGAACGTTGGAATTATGATGGAGAAGGAACTAGTGGTCCTATAAAAGCATGATTGCCGCTCTATAAAAAGAAGGGGACTTAGCGATAGCTTCGTGACAAACGAATTAACTTACAATAAGCCCTACTACAAGTCCAGTATTGCAATAGCTCCCTCCCGAAATCCCGTCGAACCAAATAGAAAAAAAAAAGGGCAATAGTTCCCAGTCGAAGTTCATTAAATTTATATTTTCTGCCATCAATTGACACAAACCATTTTTGCATGAAAAACAATTGAAATCACTCCAGATTGTAAAACCACAACAATTTTTTTTTTGTATATTTACATTAAAAAAAATATGCCAACCAAACAAATAGTTAATTTTTTTGACCTAATTGTTGCTCTCTTTTTTTTGGTAGGAAATTGTTACTCTACATGTGCCCGATAGAGTCAGCTTGATTTTGTATAGTTAAATGCATTTTTTGTCACAAAAAATGCATATTGTGACAAAAAATGCATATTGTGACCACGTAAGTAGAGATAGCGCTACAATCAATATACAATTAGAGCATTTTACTATATCAAATTATTACCCTTTGCTAACAAATTGTTACTCTTTACCAATTATTACTCTTTTGCTACGATTGTTACACTTTATATGTAGTGCTAAAATCGTCATTTAAAAAATTCCGTTATTATTTATCAGCGGCAGAAGGAGTTTGCGTTAGTCAAAACTAATGGATTGTTGCTCTTTACCACTTGTTACTCTTTTGCTAAAATTGTTACACTTTATATATAGGGGTTTAATTCCATTTAAAATTTTTAATTATTACATGTGCGCGGCAGAAGGAGCACACATTATCCAAAGTCCAACCACAAGTCCACAGGGGCTTAACATCAAGTTCAAACTTTACTTACCCTTAACGTTACACGGAGACCTTTTTAAGGAGCTCATGTTAATAACCCCTAAAAAGAACTTAGGGTTTCAGGAAGGTGCAGAATTTTGGGGCAACGGGGAGGGTTATTTTTGTTGTATAACCAAGTTCAGTTTTTCAGATTGCAACGAGACTTGTTGGGTAGATAGGCATGGATATTAGGAACGTTGTGTATAAATTTCCATGTTAGACACAATTTCACATGCTAGGATAATATTACAGTTATTGACATCTGATTTTTTTTGTTTTGAGATCGGTGGGTGTCCTAAAACCTTTCGGGCAATGGCCCACTTCAGGTTCGGACTAATCCCTCCGGAAGTAAAGCCCAACCCACTCGGAATTCCCTACCACACTCCTAGGGTTTTTTTTTTGGGTGGGGGGAGGGGGTTGTTGCCTATGTTATTCAGTATTTTTTATATTCATAATATTTGATATTTGTGAGAATTACTTAGGGTGCGTTTGGCATTGGTTTTGAAATTTTAGGTTTTGATTTTGGAATACCAAGAACTAGTTTTGTGCAAAATCAGTTTTAGCTTATCGAAAACCAGTTCTAGAATTATCAACATTTGAGCATTTGGCAATAAAACCAGTTTTAAGCCTGAAATTAGTTTTGCAGTTATTTTTCTAAAATGTTCTCTCCAATATTTTCTCTCTACGATATTTTCTCTCCAACATTATCATTATGATATTTTCTCTTCTCACTACGTCATTTTCTATCTAAAATACTCTCCTTCTACAATATTTTATCTCTCTATAATATTTTCTCTCTAAAATATACTCATTCTATAATATTTTCTCTTTCTAAAATATTCTCTTGCTATAATATTTTCTCTCTCTAAAAATATTCTCTCTATAACACTTTCTCTAATATTTTCTCTCTACAATATTATTTCCCCTCTCTCTTCTCTATTTTTTCTCTCTATGATATTTTCTCTCTATAATATTTTCTCTCATTCAATTTCTCTTTTAAATATTTGCTCTTTAAAATATTTTGTCTTGATAATATTTTCTCTCTCTAAAATATTTTTTTTTGTACAATATTTTTTCTTTCTCTATAATATTCTCTTTCTACAATACTTTCTCTTTACAATATTTTCTTTTTATAAAATATTATCTTTCTATAACATTTTTTCTATCTGCAATATCTTTGATCTCTTTCAACAATATTTTTTTTCTATACCATTTTTTCTTATGATATTTACTATGTATAATATTTTTTCCGCTTTAGGTCATTTTCTCTCACTACAATATTTTCTCTTTCTAAAATATTCTCTCTATAATATTTTCTCTCTCTAAAATATTCTCTTTCTATAAAATTTTCTCTCTAAATATCATATTCTACAATATTTTCTCTCTACAACATTTCTCTCTCTAAAATATTCTCTGTATACTATTTTCTCTCTCTAAAATATTCTTTCTATAATATTTTCTTTCTTGAATATTTTCTCTCTCTATAATATCTTCTCTATCTATAATTAATATTTTTCTCCCCTCTATATTATTTTCTCTCTCTATAATATTTGTTTTCTAAATTTTACTCTCTATAATATATTCTCTCTCTAAAATATTCTCTTTCTATAATATTTTATCTCTATAAAATATTCTCTTTCTATAATATTTTCTCTCGCTATAATATTTTTTCTTTCTAAAATATTCTCTCTCTATAATATTTTCTCTCTCTAAAATATTCTCTTTCTACAATATTTTCTATACCATTTTTTCTTATGATATTTACTATGTATAATATTTTTTCCTCTTTATGTCATTTTCTCTCACTACAATATTTTCTCTTTCTAAAATATTCTCTCTATAATATTTTATCTCTCTAAATATTTTCTTTCTATAAAATTTTCTCTCTAAAATATCATATTCTATAATATTTTCTCTCTACAACATTTCTCTCTCTAAAATATTCTCTTTGTATACTATTTTCTCTCTCTAAAATATTCTTTCTATAATATTTTCTCTCTTGAATATTTTCTCTCTCTATAATATCTTCTCTCTCTATAATTAATTAATCTTTTTCTCCCCTCTATATTATTTTCTCTCTCTATAATATTTCTTTTCTAAATTTTACTCTCTATAATATATTCTCTCTCTAAAATATTCTCTTTCTATAATATTTTATCTCTATAAAATATTCTCTTTCTATAATATTTTCTCTCTCTACAATATTTTTTCTTTCTAAAATATTATCTCTCTATAATATTTTCTCTCTCTAAAATATTCTCTTTCTACAATATTTTCTCTTTTTAAAATATCCTATTTTTATAAAGTTTCTGCTCTATAACATTTCTCTCTCTAAAATATTCTATTTCTATTATATTTTCTCTCTCTATGATATCTTCTCTCTCTATTATTAATATTTTTCTCCTCTCTATGTTTTGTTCTCTCTCTACAATATTTTCTATCTAAACTACTCTCTATAACATATTCATTCTCTAAAATATTATCTTTCTATAATATTTTCTCTTTCTAAAATATTCTCTATCTATAATATTTTCTCTCTCTACAATATTTTCTTTTTCTTTAATATTTTCTCTCTACAATATTTTCTCTCTCTATAATATTTCCTCTCCATAATATTTTTTTTCTTCAATATTTTCTCTCACTACATTTTTATTTATTTAATACTCTCTATCTATATTCTTCTCTTTATAATTTTCTTTCTATAATATTTTTATATCTATCATATATTTTCTTTAAAGTATTATCTCTATAATAATTTTCTCTCTTTACAATATGATATGTATATATTCTCCCGGTTTTAATTTTTTCTCCTTACAATAGTTTCTCTCTACAACATATATGTTATTCACAATAATTTCTTTTAATTATTGTTTTGTCTTTTTACCTCAAGAACCCAAAAGAAGAATCCAAAAGCAGAAATTTTCTGCTTTTGGGTTTTGATGATTTTCTGGTTTTGGTTTTGGAAAACCAATTTTCTAATCGAATCCCAAACGCACTAAAATCTTATACCAAAATCAGTTTGGCAAGTGGAACTAGTTTTGACGCAAAACTAGGCCTCCAAAACCAATGCCAAACACACCCTTAGGTTATTCAGAATTTTTTGAATTTAAATAGGGGTAGACATTGGGGGACAGAATGGTGATGACTGAGACTCCAGCTCCACCGACAGTCAGCCCTCAAACGCCCAGCACTGTATGTTGTCATCTTCAACCCCGATGACGATTCTTCCGACTTCCGTTGATGACCAGCTCACCATCCCGTTTCCATAGTGGTCGATCAACCATGGGTCGCCACTCGGCCCCATCGATTGCATCATGGACAATAATGGGTAAACCCATAAACAGAGAGGAGTGGCTGACATTATACGCCAAATCTACCACAGAATGTGTTCCTTCTAAGAGATGAGGCTGCAACCTGCTGATCCGATTTAGCCGAAAAACTGATTTCACGACTAATTGAAGGTACAACACAACAAACGAAGCACAAGTTTATATTGCGAGATCAAAAAGATTGCCATACACCAACACCACGATTGGATCAACACGAACACCACCATGGAACATTATCTGAACCTCTCAGCGTCAAAAGAAGAGTTAAAAAGGGCGAACTAATCAGAATCTGACAAATTGGAACTCTCCGTTTGTCGCACGCTTCTTTTGGCCGTCACACTGGCCTTGATTCGACTAGTAGAAGCTTCATCATCAGAAAAGATTGCTTGGGACTTCGCAAGCCTTTCCTCCAGCTCTTCGGTGCTGAACTCATCGGTACCTCCGAGCTCATCGAATCCTACCTGCAATGCATTCACTCGAAATCAAATATAGAATATTTATATATAGCTGAGTTGTAGTATGCATCGAGGTTTCAATCGCATACCACATAATCTTCGACTTTTGCGAGCTTTACAAGAGCAAGGGTTGGCAGAACAATAATCTTGAGCTTCTCAGTCAAGAAAGGGCTCTTCTCCGCATGGATTTTCAGGAAGCGTGTCTCAACATGTTGCTTTGCAAGCGTAGCTAAATGTTTGTCCATCACCTAACAACATTTTAACCCCACAAAAGTAATTACTTGAATTATCTGTTGTATTGAAACTGATAGTGGCCTGCAAGAATAACATCTCAAGAAAAACATACTAGTTTACCCAATATCATCTTACTCAAACATTTGATTAGCGTGTCTAAAATCTAAATGTCAAACTCATGTGAGACCTCAGTGTTAATTTCAGCACAAACTATGAGAGAAATCATGGCTATCATGTTTGCAACTCCATAATCAAGATGTTTCTTAGTAGGGGCAGAAAATTGTTGGATCCTAATTGGATTCAAATCCAACTGAGAATGAAAATTTGACTTTGGTGATGATGGTAAAGCAAGCGGGTGCAGCTAGCTAGGGACTTTTCAATGCTATAGCAGAATTTCAATGCGACTAGCCAGGCTTTCAATGTAATATTATAGCTCAACTTATGTGTAGACAAATAGGCATATTCTTGTATAACTGGGACATTCTATACAATTGAACCAGCAACACTTCTTTGCCGCCGTCAAGGCCAGCAAGCGCGTCGTCGCCCACTTCTACCGCAACAATTGGCCCTGCAAGGGACCCTATCCCTTGCTAATCCTCTACGGCGGATCCTCTTTAATTCGTCAAATGGAGTTTCTTGATCGTCAATAATATTTTAGAATGTTATCAACATCTCCAAGATGCTTAATGAAGTAAATGCTGGATTGAATTGGGATAATTACATAGGGTAAATAGTGCTTATATAAAATCCTTTCAGTTTAATAAATATATTTTACTTGAGAATGAGTAATATTTATTGAAAACAATAATGGTCTTTTGTAGCAATAATTTGTCAATGCACACATTCTTCAAACAATAATAATAATTTTGGAAAATCCATTAACTTAATAGGATATAACTATTAATAATCAAAGTAATAGTAATGAAAGAGACTGGCTTGTGGGTCAAGGCCTGTAATCAACATCTGAAGAACACCATCACTATTCGTACATAAGCTTTGACGCGATCTAGCTCCTTCACGAGACAATCACGTAGGAGAGAGATATTACGATCTTTACTTATCCAATTATAATTACACATTCAAAAAAGGTGAGAACTTTGTTTGCTAGAAAGAGACAGAGACAGAGAGAGACCCCACCATTGTTGTCATGTGCGGTCGCATAAGAGTATATGCGACCATATATGCTGAATGGTTGCATACAAAATTTTAAGGACGGACTGCAAATAATCCTTTTTAAATGTTTCATTTTAGTATAGATCCCGACAACCTTTTCCTTTAAGCCCAGGTCCATATTTCAGCAGATTAGTTGCAACGACTCTTTTGATTAATGCAAGACTAAAATAGCCTTAGTTAAGTTGCCGAATTTACCAACCTACCATTGTCTATATAACTTCACCCGATCTCTACGAAACGTACAATTTCGAGATTAGTGTGGGACCACTATAGCTTCTACAGTGATTCCATTGTAGCAGCTACGGTGAAATCACTGTAGCACTATAGTCATTCCGCTGTAGTAGTACAGTGAAATTATTGTATCGCTATAGTGATTCCGTCATGGCTGCTAAAAACCACATTGCTACAGTGAAATCACTATAGCAATAGTACTCAATTTTGTAGTAATAGTACTCATTTCAATTGAGTATTATTGACATATATTTGAGTATCTTTGCTACAGTGAAATCACTGTAGCTGTAAAAACACTTTGCTACAATAAAATCACTATAGAACTAAACTTTAGTCGCAATAATACTCAATAAAACTTAGTAAGATTTGAAAAAAATTGAGTACTTTGCTACAGTGATTCACTATAGGGAAGCCTTCTTAGCCAGCACAGTGAATTTCACTATAGCAGCTATAATAAAATCATTGTAGCAACCTGTGCATGGTACTCAAATATACAAAATAATACTCAATTCAACTGAGTATTATTTGCATAAAATTGAGTACTTTGCTACAATGATTTTACTATAGAAATATCTTTTTAGCATCCACGATGAAATCACGGGTTACTACAGTGATTTCACTATAGCATCTATAATGAAATCATTGTAGCAGCTACAGTGATTTCACTGTAGAGTGAAATCACTATAGCAATCCGTGTCACATTGCCATTAAAAAAAAACGTGTCATATATCATCTACCATCTAAGAAGCACGGATACAGATACGGATACGGGATACGGGTACGATACGATACGGGTACGACGATACGACAAATCTTAAATTATTAATTTATAGAACTATTAATTGATAGAATGCATCATAAAGAACATATTCAATATAGAAGCACACTGTTTTTTGAAAAAAATTTAATAAAATTTTCATAATTGGCTCAATATTTTATCACTGTTTTTTATCGATCTTATTGCATATCTGCAGATCTTGACGGCAGGTTAGAAAGCCTGCAAATGGGGCTGTGAGGGAGAGCGAGAAAAAGAAAGAGAGAGAGGGAGAGAGAGAGAGAGAGAGGGAGAGAGAGAGAGGGAGGGAGAGAGAGATATGGGGCTGTGAGGGAGAGAGACGGGCGAACAGCGGACGACTGCAATCGGGCAGCGGACGGGTGCGGGGGGACGGTGGGCGACTGCAGTTGGGCGACGGACGGGTGGCTAACGACTGTTGTTTGGCACGGACGGCGGACGACTGCAATCAGGTGGGCGACGGCAAACGACAGACGACGGGCGGACGCCTGCCTCTCTGCTCTCCCTCTCTTCTCGCTCGATCCAGAAAACAGGATGGGGTGGGGTTAAATTTTGGATAAATTACATATAGACCCCCCACAGTTTGAAAAACATATCACTTGCACCCCCTCCAGGGGGGGCATTTGTAGGGTTTTAAACATGAGGGGGTGTAAGTGATAATCGATCAAACTATAGGGGTCTTTGTGCAATTTATCCTTAAATCGTTTAGTGTGGGACCGTGGGTTTGGGTTTGGATTTGGGTTTGAGTTTGAGTTTGGATTTTAACCAAACCCAAACTCGATAACCCAAGCCCAAACCGGTCAGCCGTATCCCTTCCGTATCCGGCCCGTATCCCTCCCGTATCCCGCTGTATCCCTCCCGTATCCGGGCAGTATCCCAGCCCTACCCGGGCCGTATCCTGGCATTTTTAAATCCAGGATACGCCCGAAACGTATCGGACACGTATCCGAGCCGTATCCGTGTCCGATACGTATCCGGTACGGGTACGTCATGTATTTTGAAGTATCCGTGCTTCATAGTCTACCATTATTTAATGTGGGAGGATACTATAGGTATTTATGGTATTTTTAAAAAAATCATTATCCAAAACGGTTAAGATCGGATCATTTGCAATCAAAACAATGGACAGAGGATCAGGCTTTATGCAATAGTCATATCGGTGGACTTACTATAAATAGGAACTTAAAATGGGACTAAATGTTATACACACTCTGTTCTTTGGGCGCAACACCGATTTCCCCAAAATTTTATGCGGAGCCCCCGCAAATATGAAAAAGCACATATGCAATCGCACAAGTCTAATGACTCTTTTACCTCTCAAGCCTATAAATGACCTCCAATTCAACCATTCTTTACCCCAAACACTTTGTTAGCGCAAAATTCGTAAGCACCCTTGTTATCATAATTTGTGTGCTTAAACCATTCTCGGTTAGTGAAGTGTCATCTCTCTCTCCCTTTCTCTGCTCCACTATGCTCTGTCCTTTTGTTGGCTTCCTGAAGACGCTGCTTGTTTCACAAAGCCTTCTCCGAGTCGTGCCAAATCAAAAATAAAATTTAAAACAATACGTTGAAAATAAAAAAATCAAAAATAAAATTTAAAACAATACGTTTAGAAAGAAAATTAGACACTATATAGTAGTGTAATATTTAGTTGTAAGATGACTTAGACCAATAAATGGTGGATGTCCACAACATCGAGACATAATGACCAAACCACTAACCAATGCTTGTGTGTTCAAGTTCTAGTCTCACAGTATCACAAATTAACGGTATCCATAAAGAATTAACAATATCCAAATAATAAATGTTATCGATGATCGGTAATAAGTGACAACTAATAACTATTAAGGTAACAATTATCTAAGTGCTTATTAAATTTATAAATTTATTGTATATATCATAAGGTGAAACTCAAAATTCATTGAAGGTAAACTAAGCTTACCACAATGTGAGCAAGCACCAACCCAATTGAGAGCCAATGTCTAGTTTCAAATAACCTTTAAATAAAGAGATCATTCCTTGGCCTATAATATCCCCCCCATCCACCCACGCAACCCCCCACCCCCACCACCCACACACACACACAAACACACAATTTTGACATAAAAATGATAAGAAAACTAGATTCTGTGGTGACCTTGTTTTTGAGTGCCTAAGGGTTTCTATTATTGGAGCCCCTCCATTTGTGGAACCTTCAATAAACCATAGTCACCAAGTTCGGGTTCAGCAATAAGTCGGCAAGGGTAAAACTCGGGAAAGTTCAGCAAAAATCGAAAAGTTCGGGAAAAAAACGGGTTCGGGTTTTAATCGGCGAGGATGAAATTTGAAAAAAATCGACAAGCTCGAGGCCTTCAAAAGTCAAGTTTTTAGCCTACATTTAAACAACTAAGATATTTCTATCACGATTATAAGATGATAGGTCAACAACAGCAAATCAACTAAGTTATTCATGCAACTATGCAAATGCAAGTAAGCAACAAAACAACAACCCGACAAAGTAACATACTAAGTTACGAACACCATGATAAGTTGATAAAGGCATCCCAAAAAAAAATATTGCAAAATTTAAGATGTCCATTGTCCAATAGTCACTAATCAAAATAGAATATAAAATAGAAACTAAGCATCCATCGTGTCGTCGAGAGCATCCAATGCCAAACTTACATCATTCTCTCTTGTTTCATTCTCTTCATCCTCCATGAATTCAATGTCATCGGAAGAAAGTTGAATTTCAATGTCATCGGGCTCATTATCGATATAGTCACAAAGTTCGGCAAAAAAACGCGTTTTTTAACATTTTTTTTCAATAGAAACAGTAAAAAAAACGACGAATTTGATAACCTGTAAAAAATCAGGAAAAAAAACGGTAACAAATCGGCTGCCCATTAAGTCGCGTTTTAAACACGTTTTTTTCAAAAAAACACCGAACTTTGTTACTATGCAGTAAACCCCCCTAAAGTTGCACAGAGGGCGTGATCCTTTTATCTCCAATCATAAAAGTATTACTTAAAATTCTGAAAATAGATGTCAGAAAGTATGCCAATTGCACAATAAAAACCATGCTCATAACTGTTTGTGTCTTAACAATTTGAAGTACCGAGAATTTTTGAAGGGTTTTTTTATTATTAACTTCAGTCACAAACTCACAATACATGACAATTAGTTTGTAGGGGAAAAAGACTAGATGTGATAAAGATGTGTGGAGTGATCTTTATCAGAGTTTTCTACAGGTTTTGATGAGTTCATATTCATCCAAATAAAACAGCTCTATAGACTCTTAAGACTAGACATTAGTCTATAGGTCCTGTTGGAAAATTTTGAAAGCAAGAATCGACTGTTTCTCCCCCTTTCTAAACCAAACACCTGAATGTGTGGGTGGGTGCGCACGTGCGTGCCAACGTCCGTCCGTGCACGCTTGTGTGTGTGTGTGTGTTTGTGTCACATTCCCTAATAAGATGGGGAGTAACACTGTAGAGCATTGTTGCTTGAAGTCATATATGTAGGCTCATATCGCCGATTTGGTTTCAGTTACTAGGACTACAATGTTAGGATGTCCATCATACTTGATTGAAAGAGGGAAGCAAGAATATTGTCTCATGATCTGGATCTTACTATCCGGACCAGGAGAGATCGAGGCTTATCGAAGGATCATGTGGTTGGAATCGGATTGGGATACAATTGAAATGGAGTGTCCCATATTGGATGTATGATATGGGTGGTGAATAATTCCATCTGTGATCGATTTGAGTGCTATTGTTCAATTTAGAAGCTCCATTGGACGGATCAAAGAGGATCCACTGTAGAGGATTAGCTACCTTGCAGGGCCAGTTGTTGCGGTAGAAGTGGGCGACGACCCGCTCGCTGGCCTTGACGGAGGCGAAGAAGTCTTTCTCGGAGATCTCAGAGTACTCGCCGTGTCCGAGGGAGATCCAGCGGCTCCGCCGTTCTGCCCCCTTCTTGAGCTGCTGCAGCCGCCGCTCCCGCAGGGCATCGAGGTCATCTAGGTCTAGGCGGTCCATGGCCGAGATCTCCTCATCTAGCTTGTCCTCCACCGCGCGCGCTACCGTCAGCACCTGCTTCTCCAGGATCTGCTTCACATGAGTCTCGTCCATGGCCGAAGGAAGACGCCGATCGTCGGAGATGAAACCCGTCGCCGACCTCTCGGCCGTTTAAATCAGAGAAAGTAGTGCAGTTGGGGCTGACGCATCTGTCGCGGATTACTGCCATCGTGTGGCTATTATGCACATGTCCGTGCAGAGGGGATGTTCGGGTGTTTGTGATTGGGCGCTTTTGATGCCCAAACCAGCCCCCATTTTAACACCTGGGTTAAGACCAAAGGTGACCCATACCAACCCCATAGGTGGCCTCCCCTGATTGGCGTAAGTGTGGTCCATGGGGTGAACCCAAGGGGGATGCCACCACCACAGCCCGCCGGCCACCGTCGCCCAGCCCACCACCTACTGTCGACCGCCAGTAATAGAGTGGGCGGCGACAGATGGTAGCAACGGGTGAACGACGGCGGCCAGTGGTGCGCGGCGGTGGCCAGAGGCTGGCGATGGTGGGAGGTGACGGACGGTGGCCGGTGGTGGTGGTAGCAGGCATCCCCCTTGGGTTCACCCATGACTCATAGTTCCACCAATCAGGGTTGCCACCTATCAGGTTGGTAGGCTCGTCAAAGGACAGGACCAGGTCAGGGTTGGGGTCAAATCGGGTATGACCCTTTGTTTTAGGAGGTAGGCCCTAACTCGACCCTTCAAGGGCCAGGGCTGAGCCAGGGGCGATCAAGGGCCAAGTTGATATTACTAAGATAAGGATTATCAACATATCTATTTATTCAGTTAGGCCATTAAGGAAGGATTAAATCTCTTTTTTTCTTCCTAAACTACTCTTATGCCAGTGCATTTAGGCTTTTGACATTCATTTAAAACCCCACTTATTTATTCGTGCTTGAGACTGATAATATAACTTAAAAGGCATTATAAGTCTTTATGAGTGTTATAAAATACTTCTAATACTAATATATCCAAACTTGATTACTCCAATTCCTATAGGGTTACAGTGAGTGACCGATTAATTACTGATTAGTCTCACTTAGCCGTTGATTTAGCCCCTTATTAAGTATTATATATATTATATAATTTATGTATATGGAGGGCCGGGCCGGGCCATAGGTTTCCCTGGCCCAGTCCTCATAGTGAAGGGCTTATGAAAACTGGGCCCGACCCGGCCCTCAGGCCCTTGGCGGACAGGTTGGTGATGGGATAGTCTTAACCCGGAGAAAATTTTCCCTTTAACCCGGGGTTTAGATGGGGTTGGTTTGTGCCAATAGGAGAAAGGGGGTTGGCGGAAAAAAAAACGTTCTCAGATGAGTGTTAATCATGTCCGTCACTCGTGCTCCAAACATGTCGAGATCGACATTCACTTTGTGAGAGACTATGTTGCAAATGGGGTATTGGATGTTCGGTTCGTATGCACTATTGATCAACTGGCAGACATCATGACCAAACCTTTTGAGTTCAACGCGATTTTCAATGCTCAAGGTCAATTCAAGCTCTCGGTTCTTCCGAACCCGCTTCGCTTGCGGGGGGGGGTGTTAGAGTCACATCAAAGGATCCTCTGTGAAATCTGTTGCACATCCCATCTGAATCCCCAAGTATAAGCCAATTAAATGAGGGACCAATACACTATGGTTTCAATCTTCCCCTTTGTATATACTTTGAGACAAAACATACAATTCACACACCAAGTAAAAAAACATATAAAAATATATTTTCTCCGGTTTAGACAACTTCTTACACGCTTGAATAACTCATACACACGACAAACTCAACAAAACAAAAAAGACTTTATGATCGCACCGAGTTTGTCTTGTAAGCTGCTTTGCTAAAAAAATGATCAAAATCTTTCATCTCCTTACAAAATAGACGTCAACACTTCTTCAAGAAAAAATACTAACACAGAGCTACATATGCATGGAGCACACATCAAAAATAGTTTAAGTATACATGTAGCATATATTCTCACAGGAAGATAATAAGTCCAACAACATGAATACGAGCATAGCATGGCTAACACAAACTACAAAAACTCCCCTTGTGTTCAAACTCCATTTGAATCAAACAATGATAAGCATGACACAACATGATGTTCAACCTTTTACGACATGTATTAGCGTGTCATGTTTGCAACTAGGGTTTTATGGCACTCTTTATCTGATGCTAAAATTCAATTGTGACGTGCATAAAGGACTTTTTACGACATGCAATAAACGCCGTATATAACACGCTACTTTTTACGAATTCTTTCGGCCGATGTTCATGTGCACACTATGAAAGGTCTTTTACAGTGTTCATTGCATGTCGTAATTTTTTTTTTATATAGTCTCTCGTTCTGGATAACTATCTATTTTTTTTGGAGAGATATTATTGGTACCCCAGACAATCTTTTGTGTTAGGATTGTTCCTGTCTTGCCTATGTGTTCTTTTGAACTATCTTTTGGTAAGATGTTGTTGGTACTTCACACATATGTCTTGGAGATTTTGGATACTTGTTCCATCTGTTTTTTGTTTAACTAATATCTTGTGGAATATAATTGGTACGTCCTTGAATCATCTTTATAGTGTTAAGAATGGAACTTGGTTACCTGTCTCACATACTTGCCATTGCTGAGATATTGTTGGTACTTATTCTTTGGTTGTCTTTACGGTTTCAAAGATGAGTAGATATGTGTGTCATTTTTTGCTCCACATATGTTATGATATATTGTTGGTATTTCACCTGAGTCATCTTCTTACAAATTTAAGAGGAGTTTACCTATGCCACATATTTTTTGCTTATCACATTTGACATACGAGAGAGAGAGAGAGAGAGAGAGAGAGAGAGAGAGAGAGAGAGAGAGAGAGAGAGAGAGACTTAGAACTTGTTCTAAATATTGATCTCCTTCTGTTAGTGTTAGTATTTGTGATCGTTCTGTCAGTTTGTTTCTGGTCTAGTATGTCAGAGTTAGTTTCTGGTCGTGTCTGGCACTAGATGCCATGTCTTTGTCATTGTCTATTTGTTGGCACTAGATGCTAGGTGATTAATCAAGCAAACAAGAAAGACTTTACTTAAGTTGTTTATGAACAATGAAGTCGTGTGCACGTTTTTAGGGTCATGCGCACGACCCTCGTGTCGAACAGACACTGGATCTCTCTATGTGGGCTAACATGGCTTTGGTCAAGCCGTATGTTCCCACGTAGGATCGTACGACCATGCCGGCAGGTGCTCATGATTGTGTCGGTACAAAAGAAGCATTATATCGTGCACACAAGATTGCATGGTAGTGCGCACGACCTACAAGACTAGTGTGCATGACTATGCTGCTAAGCACATACTAAAAGTAGGGCTTTGGCTCTATGGTCCGTCGGTGCAATCAATGAATCCAGACATGCAATGTGACCATTCAACATAAGAAAAACCTTAATAAAAGTTTTGAAATACATTTTATGATGAACACGTATACGATGAATCGAACGAAAAATTAGTGTGTCTGTGTGTGCGCGCGCGCGTGCGTGGTAGCTAATCATGTCAACTAGCTATCCTATGCTCAGCAGATAAGTCAATTTTCGTGTTTAGGAAGTTCTACCTGAGCATGCCTAAGCATATGGAAAATGGAGTAAGTAGGCCTGTCTTGGCCACAAACAAAAGGTCTTCCAAAGAACAGGGGCCAAACCTAGACTATGTATATCCTCCTGACTGTATTTCGCTTAAATGTTTATGACGTTAAAAACTAATGACAATATAAGGAGACCCCAAAAGATAAGATCATTTACTTTCATCCTCCGCTTCCTCCACCTGCAGCGCCAATATTGACGTCGTAGCCAGAGATGAGGTAGGCAAGGGAAGGGGGAGTATGAAAGGGACAAGAGGCCAATAACGACGGATTGGAGCAGAGACGAGGCAGGAGAGGAGGGTGTGGCGACTGTGGAGAGAGACAGAGAGAGAGAGAGAGAGAGAGAGAGAGAGAGAGAGAGAGAGAGAGAGAGGGAAGTTTAT
The DNA here is from genome assembly GCA_947650365.1 of Chamaelirium japonicum. Classification (NCBI taxonomy): domain Eukaryota; kingdom Viridiplantae; phylum Streptophyta; class Magnoliopsida; order Liliales; family Melanthiaceae; genus Chamaelirium; species Chamaelirium japonicum. The sequence continues at coordinate 52,692,785 of OX393552.1, read as the reverse complement.
GTGATGTTTTCATATCCGTGGGGTGTTCCTATCAGAATACAATTGTGGAGTGGAGAGTGGAGTGTTCGTATCAGTTGGGCGCCTCTATCAATTTTATGTTTGCCTTTAGTTACATCCTATTATATATAACCCTGAAATATTGTAGGCCACTTGACTAAAAAAAGCTAAAAGATTGAGTCTAAGATCGAACTTAAAACTCGGGCACTTAAATTGAATTTTTTTTTTGAAGAGGACGTACTACATCTATTAAGGATGGTACATGTAAATGTCATTGTATCGAGAGACCAAGATTTGAAGCCTGCCAATCATAGGAGCACAGAGAATTTTTTCTCATCAAAGACCGAACCTTATTTATTTCCACAGGGGGGGTAAAATGTAGTTGCGGTTAAATGTTTTTGAGCTAAACTTTAGGAAGGGGGGGGGGGGGGGGGGGGGGGGGGGTAGGGTAATTTACTCAAAAAACAATGCTAGCCACCCGTCGCCGTGGCCCACCACCCACCATCGCCGCCCGTACTAGCAACTGGCGACCCACGGCCAGCCCGTCATCCGTCAGTCACTACCCGCTGCCGGCCACCGACCCCCATCACTGGCCGGTCGACACCTACTGCAGTCAATCACCACCCACGCACGTGGCATTCTTGTAGGGCTTATCTCATGGCCCTTAGTGAATGAGAATCGAGTGAGAATCGGAACATGTTTACAAGTTTTTGAAGGTATGTATGAAATTTTCCAAAATAAAAAATAAACAACAACAAGGATCTTGTCTATTATTCAGGATCCGAGCAACTCGACTAAGTCAGCCAGTTAAAATTTTTGAAGGAATATGAAGACCGAAATTCTCCTCTACTCGATGCAAAATCCTAACATATCTTTTCCTGTGCGATAGAAGGAAGGATAGGGACGTTGTCGCGTCGCCGATCGAAGACTCCGTCTATGAGATAATGGCTGTAGTTACTTTTTAATAATTATGCCTCTCCTGAGGAAAAAAATATCGGGTCCGTCACTATCTAAGACAAACCCGGGATTTGATCCTACGACCTCCCGAGTGGGAAACGGCAACAACGGGTCAACCGCTGGGACACGACCGGTTGTAAATCGAACCATCAGTCCATCTAGAACCATTTAGGTGTTTTGAGGCCAAAGTCTCCGAAGTTCAAACGGAACCAAACCACTACAAGGGTCACCGACCTAAACACTGCCACAAAAGAAGAGCAAGCAAAGGGTGCGGTCGCCTGTTCCGTTGCCTCTGAAGTACGCCACCGGTACTCGCGGTCAAGCCCAGAGAACGGTCACCGACCCCATCCGTTCGCGAGTTCGTTTCCTCTACGGTTCGTCCTTTCCCTCAATTCCCCCGGTCAGGGTCCAGCACCCATCTCAGTCTTGCGATGGCTGTGATTCCGCCACGTCCCCAACCGAGTGAACATTGAAAAGGACGAACCGTAGAGTAGTCAAAACTCACCGCTCCCACTCCACCGATCCACCGTGTCCTGCAGCGGCTCTGTCCCTTTCAGGTGCCCACCGCGTCGACAAGTAAACCTAGGAGCAGTTTAGCTAACCCCTTCTTCGCTCGGATTTTTAAAATCCAACCGACCAATGCGACGCACGGGTTCAAGTCACCGCACCCGCTTTAAAACCACCCCCAATTGATCACCGGCGGTGGCGTCAACGGACAAGTCCACCGCCCTCTATTTAGACCCAAACAACGGACCACCGGAGCTCCCCCCTCCCATGGGGAACTTCCTCTCATGCCGGACATTGGGTGGTGGCCCCACCGGGAGAATCGTACTCCCCGACGGAACCGTCCATGCGTTCGACCGCCCGGTCCATGTGGCCGAGCTCATGCTCGACCACCCACAGCACTTCGTGGTCGAGCTCCCGCCGCCTTCCGCCGGCGGATCCAAGCTGACCCCACTGCCCGCCGACAACACGGTGGCGCCGGACAAGGTCTACTTGATCCTCCCGATGGCACGGGGGAAGGCTGCGGCGGCGTCGGTCGACGAGGCCCGTCGGATCCTGGTTACGCAATCGGCAGAGCGGCCCTGGTCGCTGCAGTCTCTGGTTCGGGTTATGTGCATGGTTGGGGCGGCCAGAAAAAGGGGGGAGGCGGCCGGAGTTATGGCGAGTGAGGGGTCGGCCTGCAGAGCGGAGAAGCATGGGCCGCCGGAATTGTCGCTGGAGGGGCCGGAGTTCCTGAGCAGGCAGTATTCAAGCAAGGGGTGGAAGCCCAGCCTTGGGACCATCGTGGAGAGGGGGATGGAGAGGAAGGTGGCTCACTGGTTATTCTGAAGTGGGAAGGATTTAGCGACCGTTGGGCCGTGGGGGGTTTGGTACGTGTCACTAGTTGGTAGGTATGTATGCATGATGCATGTACGTATGTATGTATGTATGTCCGAGTCTATGAAGTTGAATTTTTTTTTTTTGTTAATTTTTTTGGAAAGGACCAAGTGGTCATATATCATTAGTTAGTCAGTCCGTACAAGATAGACCAAACAATCGAACCTTGCCAGAGGTACTAATGTTATGATTTTTAATAACTCCACAGACTGAAAGGCTTCGCTGCAAAGATGTAGAAAAAATTTGACGATCGGCTTTGACTACTGGTAACTACGACTAGCTAGGAGTGCGCCACATACGTCAAATAGGGTCCTTACCCCTATGTGTCGCACTGCTACTAGCTGGTCGTAGTTACTCGTTACCCTAAGTGGACTGTGGTGAACTGTTGGTGGTCGATTGTAGTTACCGGTCGTCAAATTTTTTCTCGCAAAACAAGAGAAAGACACAAAACAGGATGAAAATCAGATCATAGCTTTTTGTAAACGAGTAATGCTATTCCAGGTAAGGGTGGCAATGGGTCGGGTTATGTCGGATTGGATTTATCTAAAACCCCTAGATCCGAACCCGACCCGTTTAGATAATTGTGTCTAAATCCTAAACCCGGATCCGACCCGCTTATAAACGGGTAGATCTGATAAGACCTGTTTAACACTCGGATCAATTCAGTTGACCCAATCCGACTCGTCCCGACCTAATCCCATAGACTCACTGGTACTACATATTACAGTATTAGATTGTGGGTAGACCCGACATGACCCGTTGACATTTAAACTGGCCTTATCGGGTCTACCATGTCCAGACCCTAAATCCTGACCCGACCCATTTATTAAACGGATTTATCGTGTCGACCCGAACCCGTTTAACCTCGACCCCGACCTGCTAACTTCGTGTCGGGTCCGCCGTGTCGGGTCCAAAATTACCTGCCCTAATTCCAGAGCCCACTTGGTATGATGCAGATGCACTAAGCCTTGGGCCCCACCACCAGGGCATGGGTATGCTTTGTCAAAGTTTTTGTCGATAGAGATTGTTCAAATAGCATTACTCCTTGTGAACCCTATCGGCACACTGACTTCTGTACCCAAGGTTTCTTGAAACCAATGACTATCCATATGCACTGCACATCAAACCCTAACATTCGCACCAAATGCGCCGGCCACCACCTTGATTCTTAGCCTTGCACATCAAACCTTCATGTATACGAATCGATAACATTTAATGTAATGTACGGTGACCATATCCTTCTAACCGAGCCTCCTTCTCCAGATCTTACCTCCGCTGTACGCTGTCGCCGGAGCTTCTTCCCATCTCCCAACTGAACCTAAACCTAAAATATATACGCCATGGGATGAACCCTAGACCGAATCGATCCTAAACCTAAAATCTATATGCCAATGGATGAACCCTAGACCGAATTGATCCTAAACCTAATCCAAATCAAATCCTAAGATTTGCCACAAGCCTCTCATCTCCCCTGTTCACCGTCGCCACCCTAAGCAACTGCAACCCGCGACCGCCTTGCCATAGCTGCTTCCCATCGCCAAACTGAACCTAAACCTAAAATCTATAGACCATGGGATGAACCCTAGACCGAATCGATCCTAAACCTAATCCAAATCGAATCCTAATACTTGCCGCAGGCCTCATGTTCGCTGCCGCTACCCTAAGCAGCAGCAACTCGCGACTGCCCTGCCGTAACCTCTGTTGATCTTGCCCACCTCAGCTACCCTACTGCTCATGCTCGAGAAAGATGGAAGAGGCTAGAGAGCAATTTTGGTTTCTGAAAAAAATCAAAGACCTGACGTTAATCGTAATTTCTAGATTGCCTGGGCATACACAGTTTGTTCCGTCAAGGATTAATCACCAATTAACCCATCTCAAGGGAACCCAGAAAGGCATGAAAAAATTATCCAAGTATCGTGCTAATATCCCATATAAATATACAGGCACACCAGGACACAAAATCAATCTCGAAAGCCGGTGATCAATTTTGTGTGGCTTTGGTAATGATGCCCGAGGCGTACTTGGCGATGGTGGGGTCTGGCGACCGCTTCAGGGGAGCGAGGTGAGCATAGGACTCGGATGAGCGGAGGAAGCGCCTGCAGATGGCATGGTCACACATCTTCAGCAGAGCGAAGAGCACGATCTTGAGCGGCGACTCGTTTACGGCTTCTCCTCTGCTAGGGCTCAATGCGACGATGGAATAGTCACCGGCCAGCTTCAGTAAAGCCTGCGAGAAACAGACCGAGAGAATCACAACAGTAATCTTAGTAAGGCTGTGTTCTTTTCCTGGGAATCTGAATTCCCTAGGAGATGGGCCCATTCCCGTGTTCTTTCCATAAAACCACCTATGAGTCCTCTATGCAGGCATTGCTTCCACCATCTTCCCACGTCTGGTTTCGTGCACATAACGTATATGCTTTCACCGTGAGGATGGGGAGTTACAATGGGATTTACAAATCCTAGGTGTTGGCCGGGAAATGAAATCCCACAAAAACATTTCCCTGGGAACTAAAAGTCTCATTTTTAAGTTATGGAAAGAAAATGGGAATGGACCCATTTCGTAAGAGACCAGGACGTAGAAGAAAACAAAAGAAGCAAACGCGACAGACCTGCATGGCACCTTGGGAGACGATTTCTTCGCAGAGGGCATTGGAGTTGCGAACAAGATTACTGAGTGCCCCAGCGGCATTGGATTTCGTCTTATCGTCTTCAGAGGAAAGTACAAGTCTTGTGAGCTGAGGTATGGATCTTCTGAGTAGTTCATACAGAGCATCATTGTGATATGCAGCATTTCCAACCTGGAGCAGAAGAGTATGAGCCAAAGCACTTGATTACTAATAGATAGCCACCATGGAAGAGAGAGAGAGAGAGAGAGAGAGAGAGAGAGAGAGAGAGAGAGAGAGAGAGAGAGAGAGAGAGAGAGAGAGAGATATTCCGACAGAATCTTACAGCAAAACATGCGAACTTTCTAGTGCGCTTGTCTGAATCAGAACATCTATCAACAAGGAGATCAATGATCTCATGCGTTGCCTGGAAGAATACAAAATAACATTGACATGCATTACAGTTTACTCCAAAAAAAAAATTTAACTTGTACAAATATCTTGATATAATAAATTGTACTAGCTGTCGGGCTGCAACTCGATTGCACTGGTTCGGGTTAGAGGTCAACGCCCAAACTCAAACTGAGCAATAGAACCCTCGACCCGCAACCCAACCCGCCCTTCAATCCATGCTGCCCAACCCGAGAACAAATTTACAATCTCGGGTTACCGGTAGATCGAGTCTGGTTAGGCGGGTTCGGGTAATGCTCACTTTATCACTTGTCGAAAGTTTGAATTTGAAATAGCAAAATACCAGGAATAAAATCCTAGTTATTCCTAATCCTCATCAGCAAGGTGTCTCTTACCTCAAACATCAGACAGTTTGTCGCCTTTTAAGTTGGGAATATAATCCATGTAGGTTTAGGAACAAGATCCATGTGGTCTATATGATGAAATTTTATACTAAACTTGGGTTCGGCTTGGGTCGGGTTGCCCAAACCCTTACCCCGAGCCCAACCCAACTTTAGTTCGGCTTGACCTTTTCCAACCTGATCTTCAAATAAGTGAACCCAAGTCAGACCCTCAACTTTAGTTCGGGTTGACCTTTTCCAACCTGAACCCAACCTGATCTTCAAATAAGTGAACCCAAGTCAGACCCAAGGTCGGGTTGGGCTCAGGTTCAACCCGCCCAAGTTGCAGCCCTGACTAGCAGACGGAGACTATGCAGATGTTACAACTTACAAGTGAGCTGTAGAAATAGGGGCTGTGTCTGCACATATTTCCAATGGCACTGCAAGCTTTTGCGCGTATATCAGCATCATCATTGTTTAAGAAATCTTTCAAGAACTCTAGCAAACATGCCTGATCAATGGGTTCATAAAAATCCTGCAACAAGGCAACAAGTAACAATCGAAACATTCTAAAATCACACAACACCAAGCAATTGGGCAGTTAAGATCACAGGTCAGCAATAAGATTTATCTTGCGGGATAGAACCCTAAAGAGTTTAAGCTTGGACCTTTGACATTCGAGCGAGATCAGAAACTATCATCAGAAAGTCAAGCACAGACTCCCTGTAATTAGAACTCCCAAGCAACCTTCTCACTCTGCTTGGATCTAGCAGACCTTCCCTAAGAAGCTGTAAAGCAAGGGGACGGTAGCCGACCATTTTGGCAACAATAGCTATAGGCCTCGCGACATCATTCAAATCAATATAGTCCAACCACTGAAGAATACGTCCGGGAAAACCAACCTAAAATCCCAAAAGCAATATTAGAAAAAAAAAGTGTCAAGAAACAAGAAATGGCAGAATGGTAAAGGTTTTGAGATATAACCTCCAGAAGAACTTGAACATACTTGGGCATATTTGCTTCAATTGCTTTAAGCATTTCCTTATTTTCCGCACCGACCCTCCCACCAGGTGACCCGATGTTCAGAAGGAGGCCACTGTTGATCGATGCGGACGGCAGCGGCACGCTGGGAGAGCTCTGCACAGCAACAAAAGGAAATGCCAGAAGATCAACCACTGCGTTTATTAGTTCTCTCACTCCACTGTTTCCGCCACCAAGCCCTCTCCAGCCTTTTAATGTCTTGAGGTGTTCATCGGTTATCAAGTTGGTTATGAGCTTCACACGTTCGGTCCTATACAAAATCTCACGGAGGGCACCACCAGACAAGCAATGGCATAAGGAAGAGAGTGTCCACACAACTCCAAGTGGTGATAGCCCAACTCTGTTCTTCGCACCTTCCTTCCCATTCGAAGGCTCTTTATCAAGACCATCAGCCAACAAACAAAGAAGAAGTTGAGGGATGCCATTCGAACAAGCCTGCTCAACAGCTAGAGGTCCCCCCCACTTCAACCTTGTTTCCAGTAATCCAAGACATCCATCCCTGAGGCCATACCAGTTCAAGAGCATCCCATTCAAATTGGCTATTGCTTCATTTTCATCAGATAACCAAATCTCCAGGTGGGTACGAAGCGTAGCCATGGGAGGAAATAGAGCCAGTGCAGTTTCAGGGACGGAGGATTTTGCGGGCACTCCACTTTCAAGGGATACAAGTACCGATAAAGCCAGCATTGCTGATGCACAGTGTGGTTGAGTGGAACAAGTCACGCTATCATCAGAAGAAGCTAGGTGTGCAAGTACAGAAAGCCGAGCTCGCTGTTTTTTCTGAGAGCTGGAAAGAATATATGATGCAGAATGCTTTCCTTCTGACTTCAAACGGCAAGCAACCGTGGCCAAGGCAAGACAACAATACAGTACAAGGGCACGAGGATTGGATAATTTACACTTTTGATTGTGTGCTTCTCCGGACTCTTTGTTTAAATAAGGAGCACATAAAGACAACAAGGAGAACATATCAGAAATAATAGTTCCATCTCCACCTACTTCTACTTCATCATTAGCAGTCGAGGAATTTGGCTGGCTGCACAGCACATAGCAGACAGAGGTGCTCGATAGACAGATCCTTGACATAAGCTGAAAAGGCAAAGGTTTCAAAGAAATATGACAAGGATCGAAATGTATATATCAAAATCCAAAGATTTAGAGACTACTAGGAGGTCATATAAGACCTTAGTTTCTCAGTTTTCAAGGACAAGAGTTAATTCTTAAAAGCTTCCGTTTGTCCGTTGTTTAGAGCATAATAAAGATACTCCCAATCAACCGAGTCTTAAAATAGGGTCAGAATAAGAACCTAAAAACATAATAATAATCAAAGAATGAAAAGAGAATTATAATGGAAGGAATATTTTAAAGTCTATTCTTTATACCTATGCAAGACGAGGACCATATATGTGAGGCTATTTTTGTCTTTTGCTTAATCAGTTCTCACATTTTTGTAAACGCAATGTAAGAGAAATAAGGTACCTGAAGTGTAGCACTCAATGCAGATTCTAGACCATTGTGAAAGCAGTGATAAATGGCAAACTGCATAGGTTTCGATTCAAGTAACGATTTTACAAGGGGCTCAATTATTTTAGCTGATCCTGTATCGTGCAATGGACTTAGGCCATCTTCCCTGATATCACGCTGATCTAGAGAACATCGCCGTGAAAAATTAAGTGGAAACAAACTGCTTTGTCCTTTCTCAGAAATAATCTCGAATGCATCGATCAGATACCAAATAGACTTGCATGCTTCACATGCTGCTGGCACCATATTGGAAGATCCAGACATGAGACTTGACCCTGAAGCTGCTAAACAATCGGAAAGGAGTCCAACAACCCCAGATGTCCTAGCATGATCAACGATTTGGAAGAGAGTTTCTTCCACAGAAGAGGGGATCTCAGCTGACATGGTTGTTCTGAGCCCCAAAGCAACTCGGGATAATACAACGGCAATGCAGGCAGTAGCCTCATAGAGGATCCTTCCAGAAGAATCTTTAGTTAAGATGAGAATCTGCGAAATGAAGTTACTGGATTATAAATTCCAAAGATTATAGCTTAAATCTCAATTGCTAGGCAGCATAAAAGGACCTGTGAATAAAGCTGTGCGAGGGCAACCCAATGCCTGCTATAAGAACTTCCAATTCCACTTCCATTATTATCCAATAATTTCTTCAAAATTGAAAGGCTCTGCATAATGAGTACTTAAAGTTGTATCATCCACTTAGATGCCAATACAAGGTTCAGATAAAATGTATGGTACATATCATAGGCTCAATTATTAATAGTGAGTGGATTTATATAGTCCAAAAAAAGGATCAGAAAGTCCTACTTTTCACAGGATTGTGAAACAAACCTTCACTACTAAACCATAAGCATCAGTAAGCTGCAGTTTGACAAGTGCAACTGCAAACTCAAGAAGCACACATATCATGTCATCTAGTGCAGCACCAGATTGATTCAACCCAGCAGCAATTATATTTGTGACTATTCTGAATGACTGGTTTACACAATCAGTATTCAGATCCCTGTAGAAAAATTAAAGGCAACTAAGTTTTAGTTAGAATGAACAGAAGTACAATGTACACCATACGTAGATAATTTTATTACAATGTATTCAGATCTCTCTCTCTCTCCCTCTCCCTCTCCCTCTCCCTCTCCCTCTCTCTCTCTCTCTCTCTCTCTCTCTCTCTCTCTCCCCCTCGCTCCCTCTCCCTCCCCCTCTCTCTCTCTCTCTCTCAATGGGCAAATCCCTGTCCTACAAACTTGTTCTTTGCACAATCCACGGATTTTTTGACATCAAGCTGACAATCGGTATTAAAACTGTGTTTTATCTTTCATGAGCCTTTTTCTTAACACTTGAAAATTATAATTTTTTCTGCTAATTTTCACCTCGATTATCTATTGCTACACACCAAAACAGATTGTTTAGATGCCTTGCAAACAGGAGTTTAAAGTTAATTTCAGCATGCCCAAAAATGAAATTTGTAAAAAGTATTCTTTGAGAAGCTATTCCCTGCCCGATTTGTGGTTGTTTCCCTTGCAAGACACATGATGATGCGTAGCAGAGGGAGATCAAACATATGACAATTGCACAAGAGTGATATGTTTCACAGAAAAGAGATGATGGTACAATAATCATTGGATATTTTAACTGAGTGATCAGTGATTCACCAATGAGGGGTATTCTGTCGGAGTTTAAATCCAGACAGATCCACACTGTTGGGTCCAATTGTCAAATATACTGCATTACTTCTAGATAGTATATGACATAAAAAGAAAGCTTAATAGAACACTTACTAATCAGAACCATAATCATGTCAAATTCAGGTCAGTGCTAATATTGCCAGCACAGACAAAAGTGCCACCAATGTTCGCCCAGGTATTTAATCAGTATTATAGTGATAAGCTATTACCCATATGCTAACAAGGCAAGCACAATGACACATTATGGAGGAAATCATACTGCATACCTGAAGGAACTAGGAGATCCGTTTGACCAAGCTTTGAGAGGACGCAGAACAACTGATAATGCTTCATTATCTTGACAAATACTGCTTGCACCTTTGATTGTTCGCGAGCATTTTTCCACCCTATCCAAAACTGGGGAGTCTAAAAACAGGCTGTCTATTGTTAGATTTTGAAAGCAACAAATGTTTTGTACGGAAACTATACACAAATACACTAGCACCGCTTAGTATAATTTAATATATATATCCCAACTTAGGATTGCACTGGCGAATATATAATTTATCAATAACTTTGTCCTTATAAATATTAAAGATTCTACAACGATAAACTGAAATAAGTTACCAATAAAAATGCAGTATAAGTTGAAAAACATTAATATAGTATTCGTTTCTAATATGTGTCTTCCGTGTCATACCTCTCAAGTCTCAACAAATGTATGAAAACTGTTAGAAGATGACCGCTAGGGTTTGGAGAGGAATAGAATGCATTCCATTGAGGGACTCAAGCCCAATATATGTACATGTATATCTATACAATCCGACCCGACTGTACAGTAAACCCGACCCATCTATATGTACATTAACACTCTCCCTCAAACTCACGGTGGATCATGAACCGAGAGTTTGCCTAGAAAATGCCGGAAGCGAGCAATCGTCAGGGGCTTCGTTAGAAAATCAGCAGTCTGCTCCGATGAGGAAATGAAAGGCAGGGAGATGGTGTGGTCGAGAAACGCCTGGCGAACATAATGACAATCAACTTCAATATGTTTTGTTCGCTCATGGAAGACCAGGTTGCTTGCAATTTGAATAGCACTCCGGTTGTCACAGAAGAGAGGGGTGGGCCCGGATATCACCACTCCCAAGTCGAACAGAAGGCGGCGAAGCCAAACAATCTCGGCGGTGGTGGAAGCCATAGCCCTGTATTCGGCTTCGGTGCTGGAGCGAGCAACATACTCCTGCTTCTTGCTGCGCCACGAAATCAGTGAATCACCCAGAAACACACAGTATCCTGTAGTAGATCGACGAGTGGCTGCATCTCCTGCCCAATCTGCATCGGAGTAGGCACGCAGCACCAACGGAGAGGTGGAGGGAAACAGTAGTGAACGGGTGATGGTGCCCCGGAGGTAGCGGATAATCCGAAGAATAGCTGCATAGTGTACTGACCGTGGAGCCTGAACAAACTGACTGACAATGCCAACAGCATGGGCAATGTCTGGCCAAGTCATGGTGAGATAGACGAGCATCCCAACCAGCCTCTGGTAGCGAGAGACATCCTGGAGCGGCTCACCATCTGTAGCGAGAAGCTTCAAATTGAGCTCCATGGGTGTATCAACAGTGCGTGTGTCAGTAAGAGCAGCATCAGCAAGGATGTCGGAGATGTACTTTTGCTGGGAGACCAACAGACCACGAGCTGACCGGGCAATCTCAAGGCCCAAAAAGTAGCGAACAGAGCCCAGATCTTTCATCTCAAACTGACTCTGGAGGTGCCGCTGGAGAGAGGCGATGGTGGCACTCAAGGTTGTCATATCGTGTATCGTATCGTGTATCGTTTTCCCTATTTTGTGTATCGTGTATCGTATCGTATCGTGTATCGTAAGATACGGTTAAATTTATATTTTATATATATATATATATAATAAATATAGAAAGTACATACTAGAATATTAAATATGAAAAGTCAAGTAGAAGAGTAAGACATTCCCTATAATTTCACATCAAACATAACATTGGCCTATACAAAAAATATGATGTATATATTTATATAAAAAAAAAATCATATATAAGTATTATCTATGATCTATCAATATATTATTCTCAAAATATTCGAATGGTCAATGAAGACAAAACAAAAACTCAAAAAGTAGGAAGATCTTATTTTTCAATCTCCACCGCATCTACATCATCAATTTGATCATCAACAATAGATAATTTATTACCACTTGCTTCTTTATCTTTCTCTAATGTCTCTTGCACCTCTTATTTATTTTTATTCTCATCCTCATTGTCTTATTCAAAGTCATCCACTTCTTTCCTTTAGCCTTACTTTATGAACATAGATCCATTATCCCTCTACTAAGAAGTACCACATATATATATATATATATATATATATATATATAGATATATATATATAGGTAGAAATGGAATCCTATAACTATTGAAATTAGCAAAGTTGTAGATATTTGGTGTTCCAAGCTCTAGAAAAATTTTAAAAACAAATGGCATTGGGATCCGACAACTCTAGAGAAATATTTGTAAAACACCTATAAATTTCTAAAAAAAAATTAGTATCACTTCACTCTAGGTTAGAAAACATTCCTAAGTATTTTTTTAACGCTAAGAGACCTATATAGTCCTTTGGGAAATTAAGAGAAAAAAATTCATTTTAAAAGTTTCAAAAAAAAAAAAAACAAACAAAAAAACATGTTTTCACCATATCGGACCGTATCGTGTATCGTATCGTATCGTAGCGTATCGTATCGTGTATCGTACGATACAGGAGAAAAACGATACGTAAACCCGATACGTATCGTTTTTCTCCTGTATCGTATCGTATTGTACGATACGTATCGTGTATCGTACGATACTAACAACACTGGTGGCACTGTCATCCCCAGTGATGATCATATCATCCACATAGAGGAGAAGAACTGCAATGCCCTGACTGGAGGAGCGAGTGAATAAGGCATAGTCAGAGTGACGCTCAACAAACCCGGCCGCCAGAACTGCATTGCAAAATCGCTCAAACCAAGCACGAGGGGCCTGCTTGAGCCCATAGATGGCTCGGCGCAACCGACACACGTGCCCTGGAGGAACTGAAATGCTCGGAGGAGGAGCCATGTAGACTTCCTCGGAGAGATCACCGTGGAGAAACGCATTGGTGACATCCATCTGATGGAGAGGCCACCCTCGAGCAGCTGCCACAGCTAAGAGGGTGCGCACAGAAGTCATCCGAGCAACTGGAGCGAACATCTCCTCGTAGTCAATCCCATACTCCTGGGAGAAGCCACGAGCAACGAGGCGAGCCTTGTGCCGCTCAATGGATCCGTCAGGTCGAGTCTTGACCTTGAATATCCACTTGCAGCTAACAGGCACCACCCCGGAGGGACAAGGCACCAACTCCCATGTCTGGGTCCGCTGAAAAGCCTCAAGCTCAACTGACATGGCCTGCCGCCACTCTGGATGTAACGCTGCCTCACGGTACGATTGGGGCTCCCGATGGGTGTGTATAGCAGTAAGAAAAGCCTGAAAGGATGGTGAATAGGAGACACTGGCAGAGTAGCCAGAAGAGTCAGGAGAGTCAGAGGGAAAAGCAGAGTAGCCAAACCTGTCAGGAGAGTAGTCATATCTGTCAGGAGGGTGATGTTCGCGCGCTGGGTAGCGCCGAACAGGAGCAGGATCCACGACCGGGGAGGAGGGGGCAGCAGCATCAGGCGAGGAAGTACCAGTGTGAACCGACTCTGGAGGAGGAGCTGCACACCGACGAACAAAGACACGAGTAACAGGTGGTGGTGGAGGTGGAGAGGTAGACGGAGGAGGTGGTGGTGGTGGTGGTGGAGGTGGCGGGGAAGATGGAGGTGGAGTAGGCGTGGATGGGGCAACAGAAACCGGGGGTAGAACAGGGATGTGGAGATGTGAGGAAGGTGAGGAGGATGACGCAGGAGGCAAGGAAAGATCCCGAGACTCAGGTGAAAAGTACGGGACATCCTCAACAAAGGAGACGTGACGGGAGACACGGATCCAACGAGCCAAGGGATCGTAACAGCGATACCCCTTGTGCTCCCGACTGAGCCCCAAGTGAACACACCTAACAGACCTCGCAGAGAGTTTGGTGCGCTCATGGGAAGTAAGAAGAACGAAACACGTGCAGCCAAACGTGCGAAGAAGATAGTAGTCAGGTGGGCTGGAGTGAAGGCGCTCGTATGGGGTGGCACCGGACAGAGCAGACGACAGAGTGATACTGATGAGGTGGACAGCCGTCATGACAGCTTCAGCCCAGTAGGAGTGAGGAACAGACACAGAGAGAAGCAAGGCTCGTGCAGTCTCAAGGACATGACGATGCTTGCGTTCGGCAACGCCGTTCTGCTCATGGGTGTGAGGACAGGACTGCTGGTGAAGAGTGCCGTGAGACTGAAGAATCTCACGCATCTCAGAGGAGAGATACTCCTTGGCACAATCAGACCGAAAGGTCTTGATGCGCCGACTAAACTGAGTGTGTATCATAGTGGTGAATCTCCTAAAGATGTGAGGTACTTCAGATCGATGACGCATAAAATAAACACAGGTGCACCTAGAATAGTCATCGACAAAGCACACATAATACAGATAACCCGATAGAGATGCAACAGGAGCAGGACCCCAAATGTCCGAATGGACTAAATCAAATAAAGCATCAGACTGGGAAGCACTAGCAGAAAATGGAAGAGCTAGATGCTTTGCCAGTCTACAACCCGTACAAACAGAGAGGGGGGAGAAAGACGCTCGACCCAAAGCGCCCGAACGGAATACGCTTTTGAGTCGATCACTCGATATATGACCTAACTTTCTGTGCCACAGGTCGGCATCAGAGGTGACAGACATGACAGACGCAACGGAAGACACATGTAGATGGTCCAACTGGTAAAGTCCTCCTGCCTTACGGCCCAGCCCAATCCTCAGACCCGTCCGCGAATCCTGCACAACACAGACAGAAGGGGTGAAGGTGACAGTCAGGCCAGAGTCGCAAAGAGAATTGATAGAGATCAGATTAATATTAAGACGGGGGGCATGATAGACATGGGGTAGGGTCAGGCGACCAGAAGGGTCAGAGGTGGTAGTGATAGAGTCACATTGCGGAATAGGGACGAGAGTCCCATCCGCAGTACGAACCTCCTGGTGGGTGATAGTGGGAGAACAGTCCGTGAGGATAGTAGAGTCAAAGGTAAGGTGACAGGAGGCACCCGAATCGAAGATCCATGGAGCAATAGTACCAAAGGTGGCAGACAAGCCGTGCGCAGTCGCGGAGCCGGTGGAGGCTAGGTGGCGAAGAAGGATCTCCTCGAGGCGCTGAAGACGGTCCGGCTCAGGCTGAGAAGGTGTTGTAGTAGCAGTGGGAAGCGTCGAGGCCTCTACAGTAGCCGCTGTACCACCAAAGTGGCGGAAAGAAGACGAACCACGTCCACGGCTCCGTCCACCTCGACCGCCGCGAGAAGTCGAAGCCCAGCGTGGGGCTCTCTCATCCGGACCCAAGCGGGAGTTGCGTGGAGGACGTGTAGGGCATTCGCGCTTCATGTGGCCGGGCTCCTTACAGTAGTGACAGAAGACAGCCTCATCGGAGAACCCGGCTGCCAGGACAGTGTCGGAGCTAGGAGCAAGTGGAGGAGGACGAGCGCCCTGAGTCTGAAGGCGGGTCTCCTCGTCGACCAAGGCGAGTAGAGCATCCTCTAGCCGAGGGAGTGGCTCACAGTGCAGGAGCTGGGCAGCTATGAGAGCAAAATCCGGCCGAAGCGCTACCAAGAACTGGTGCAGGTGGCCCTCATCGAGGTAGAGATGGAAATCCCGGGAGCGGGGGCAGGCACACCGCTCCGGGATCAGTGAGTCCAGCTCATGCCAGTAGGCACTCATCTGACTGAAAATATCCTGAATAGTGCGCTCCCCCTGACGGGCAGACTGCGAGTCACAGATGAGCTGATGCCGGCGTGCGCCTCCGCGCAGGAGAAAACGGTCCCGGAGATACTCCCACATCGCGCGCGCTGTCGGAAGGCGGCCGATGGGAGCAAGGAGCGGACGAGCAACAGAGTCCAGAAGGTACGTCCGGATGGCCTGATCGTGGCGGCGCCACGTAAGAGCAGCAACGGTGGTGGCCGTGGTAGCAGTCGCAACATAAGACGCTGCACTGCTGGTGACAGAGGAGGAACCGTAGTAATCAGTGGGAGGAGGATCCTCGCCGGTGATGTGACCCCACAGATCACGACTGGAGAGCGCAGCCTCGACGGTGAGGGATCAATCAGGCCAGTCGCTGGCCGATGACAACTGAAAGGCGACCGCCTTTAGCGGTGGAGAGATCGCAACGACGGACGGTACGGCATGAGAAGCCATGGAGAAGGCTCAACAGAGGGCCGAGGGTGCTGAGGGAAGGGGTGAGAGGGTCGGGTGGGGTGTCGGGGTAGCGAAAGGGGGGGCGGGAGGGGCTGGGAGGTGTCGGGTGGGGTGCCGGAGCAGAGGGAGAGGCCGGAGGGGGCTGTCGGGGCAGAGGAAGGGGGTGGGGTGTGCTGTAGAGGGTGCGGTTGGGCTGTCGGGGTAGAGGGGGCTGCCGGGTGGTGCGGAGGGGGCGGAGGGGGCTGTCGGGTGGGGCGGAGGGGGGCGGAGGGGGCTGCGGGTGGTGTCGGGTGGTGCAGAGGGGGCTGCCGGGTGGTGCGGAGGGGGCTGCGGGTGGTGCCGGGTGGGCAGTCGGGGCAGAGGAAAGGGGGCAGGGGGGGGGGGCTGGGAGGTGTCGGGTGGGGTGCCGGAGCAGAGGAAGAGGCCGGAGGGGGGCGGGGGGGGCTGCCGGGGTGGAGGAGAGGCCGGAGGTGCTGCCGGAGGTGCTTCCGTCGCGCGAGAAACCCTAGAGCTCTGATACCATGTTAGAAGATGACGGCTAGGGTTTGGAGAGGAATAGAATGCATTCCATTGAGAGACTCAAGCCTAATATATGTACATGTATATCTATACAATCCGACCCGACTGTACAGTAAACCCGACCCATCTATATGTACATTAACAAAAACACCACTGATATCAGAACTAAAATGTTTTACAAAGAGATTGGTTCTGCAAGATTGTGGTTTAAGAAGGGCCTTGTTTCAGCTTTTATAATTTGCGGCCAAAACCAAATACCTATGGCAACTACCATAGGTATTTCTCGAGATAATATGCCATACCTGATGGAAGATTTCCAGCAGAAAGTGGAATTGTTGTTGTCTCTTCGTATTGATTATCAAGAGTTTGGGAAGGACTATCTACTCGGCCAGCATCAGAGAGGCTCTGTGTTCTGCCACCCTCAGAATAGCCAGCAGAAGTGCTCTTATCTGTTAAGCAGTGTGTTAAAGTCAAAATAAGATCATCTAATAAGTGACGAACGGAAAAAAATAAAAAAAAAGACCCGACTTTCAGAGCAGGCAGCAGAGGATTCAACTGTTGAGGAAGGTGCGTGGATCCCTTCCCCCCTACGTGTAGCATCACAGTCCTTGGATGCAGGAGTTGTTGCACGGATTTCCTGTAACATGCAAAATAGAGATTAAAAAATGTTTGTGGTTTTATTGATTGTATAAAGGATATCGTGTTGATAGTTCAAATTCATCTTTTGAAAATAGAAAACTAACCCTGGACTCTAGCTCATCAGAACTTTCTTTGACAAATGGGTGTTCCAGTAATGCTGGCCAACTTAGTCTACTTTGTGGTACCTGCTTTTTGTAAAGTTCATGACAATATAAGAGCTGATATAAACTTATAAAGTGAAAGTAAAAAATCAATAAACAGCTTTTGCAGGCAGGTTTAATCAAGAAATAAACCAATGACCTTATTAAGCAAACCCTTTAAGAAGCTTTTAAAACTTGTACTCATATTGTCTGGATACTTTACTGGATCCTGTAAAATGCATAAGAAATGAACTTGCTCATATTTATCTTGTCACATTCAAAATGCCAAAGATGTAAAAGAAAGAACTCACCTGGACGATGTGTCGGATGAGTGCATATACTGAGTTGGTATAAAATGGGGGCTGACCAACAAATAGTTCGTATCTGGCCATTTACAAGATAAACCAAAAAGGCTATTTCATTTTCATGATAGCTGATACTAGAATACATGATAGAGCTGGAAATTATCTACTCGACGCACGCTGCTAATACAGTAATACCAAATGTCAACTAGAGATTAGGACAAACCAAAATAAAATAAAATTGCTTCATTGATATAGAAAAGCAGGTTAACTCATGCAAATAATAATAATAATAATACAGCGTCCAAAGCACACAAACACTTCCAGCTAGTCGGGTTAACTCAGTGTACCCCTTTTCCTTCACCATTTGTTCCTATCAACGACTAAACCAAATTCACCTTAGTTTTTTCAATATGAAACTTCTTCATGACAACTCTCACCATAATTCGTATTAGATCATATGCAACATCTTTCAGTTAGACCCAACCAAATCCGGATCAAACCAGAAAATCTGACCCAACCAGATCAAGATTGGATATCTTCTAGAGGTAGCCAAATCGGATGACAAGTATACAACATGTCATAAATATTCAATATCAAATGCCTTAAGGCTTATATTCAGTTGAACCATATCTCCCCTAGATAGAAGCTTTGAAGGCTAAATTTTCATCTATGCGGCCAGAGCAACTATAGCATACAAGTATAATAGCCAAAACCACAAAGAGGAAGAAGGAAAAGAAACAAAAGAGGAAATACATGAGAGAAGAGAAGGAAAGGAGACAAATGAGGATGCACAATGCACTGCTAGTCTTTGGTTCCTTCATTATTTAATATACAGCCAAGGTCATTACTCCAAAGTCCAAATAATAGAACAGACTCTGATGGTGGATGCCGGTCATTGTCAATATTAAATGTAACCAAAACTTGTATTCTAAGGCCTCCTCTCATTATTTTAAAAAACCAACGAATCTTCTACAATGTCACTCAATGTATGAAACAACTATCTAATTCAATCAGTTTTCAGCTCTTTGGCTTATAATTTGTGCCATCAAAATTAATGTAATTCCCTAAATGAAATCTTTCCTTATACCCTCTTCGTCTAAACTCTTTCTTATTCTAGGGGAACATTGAAGGGTTGTCCACCGGTTGCATAACGTTAAACTGCATAACCCCTTACCCGCCAATTGGTCTTTTAAGTTTTATTGACATGTCCCTCTCTTGCCAAGATTCCTTGGTCAGGTTTTCAGCACTTATCATAGAGGTTTGATATCAGGTTGACGGTTGGTCCGAAATCTTCCATATAGTCAATCACCTCTTATAGGGATAAAACTCAGATGATGATGATATTTTCATTAAAAAGATTTGACTGATAAAAATTGCACTAGTAATAAACCAAACAAGTCACTTTTCTAGTGTTGATCGGGTAATATTTTAACTATGGTTTACAAGGGCCCGCTTTCATCTTTGTGAGGCATCATGCCCATCCATCTCAATCAGTCATCGCTCTGTACTCACATAGTGCAACTTCTATGTTCCTTCAATGTACCATTTTGAAATTGAGACATCAACTAATTCATAGAGCAAAACTCTGCATCCTACGCATACTTGAGTCAAAACAAAAGACCCTGATGTTTCGGCCGAAATAAAACAATTAGGTAGACTGGTAGTTATTGATTGCTTTCCGATAGAAATTGATCCAAAAAAACAAGCCAGCTTTGGAGGTGAGTACTTTTGGTAGTTTTGGCTTAGTTTCTGACTCTTTGACCAAAACCACCAATTGATTTTGATCATGCTCAGTCAAAACTTACGGAAACGGATGGTTTCGGCAGGAAATAGGAATTATAGGATTTTCCATCAATTTTCTGATTTCTAATGTGCTTATGTGTGCATATGCATTCTATGAATTTATTGTATATGCACGTGTATTTATACATGTATAAGTATAATCGAGTGTGCACTGTGCATATACCTTGTATATGTATGCATGTCTTTACACATATATGTACCCATTGTAGTTGTAACTAGTGTAGCATGTGGGTGCACAAAGGTATTTGCGGCTGTGCATGTCTTACGCAGAATCATAACTAATATACTTCATTAATGTCAGAATGTGCAGTGTCCCATATAAAAACAGGATCCAATAACACATGAACCAACTTCTAGCTGGTTTGAATGCTTCGAAAACCATGAATCTTGTCATATGCGTGCTTAAGTAAGCATATATTCAAGTTAGTACATTTTTGTAATGTCTATTTGCTAACACCATGACCATGTCATGACACCATTAATAATACGAAGGAAAATCATATGGGGACTATTCGACTCCCAATAGGAGTAAACCATAGTAAAGCTTATTGATGTATTTATCCATTATATACTGCAACTTAGGGGTGGCAATCCTTGACTTGACCCGCCAACCCGGCCCGAAGTTAGTGGGTTTGGGTTTGGCCTAAACGGTTTCGGGTCATAAACGGGTCGACCCGATTGACCTGTTTATTTAATGGGTCGGGTTCGGGTTTGTACTTATAACCCGATTGACCCGACTTGACCCGTTTACCAAATGGGTCGTGTCAACCTGACCCGACCTGAGCCAACCCGACCCAATCTGACTTGTTTGGACCCAACCCAGCAAGTTTTCATGGGTTCTGTTGACCCAACCCGAGCCAACCTGACCCGACCCAACCCGACCCGTTTAGTAAACGGGTTGAACAGGTCGGGTCGGGTCAACCCGTTTATTAGGCGGGTCGGGTTTGGGTTTAAGTTTTTGACCCGTTTATTAAACGGGTCGGGTTCGGGTTGGGTGTTTTGCCCTTATACCTATATATCAACCCGACCCATTGCCACCCCTACTGCAACTTCCATAAAATCAATAATATATGCGGAGGGCTAAAGTATCAAAGATAAATAGATATACTACAAATAGTGCCTAATATGGTTTTTTTGTTTCTATTATTTTTCTTAGTTACTATATCTTGCAGATTTCTATGCACTTAAGAATTTCTGACAAACATAAATACAATTTTACGAGCTATCTGCCAAATCTTATGGCGACATAGAAGTCCACTTCTAATCTCGCAGAAATCAGAAAACATTTGGCAACTTCTCTGGGAAGTCAAAAGTAAAAAAAATGACTATTTTGAGAAGTACCATACATACTTCTCTTCAGGAAACTTTTTACAAAGTTGCTTCTAGTACTTTTTTATACTCTATTTTACTTAAAGAAAAAAACACTATTGTTGTCAAGATGACAACCCACCTCCCACCGAAACACCATCATCATTGCCCACTGTCACAACAGTCGCCCGTCACCCACCACCACCGCCACCGATACCGACACACCACCACCATAGAAATAGAAGTTGAATTATGGCCTAAACAGAAAATTAACTTCTGCAAAAATTAGCCAAATGACCTTCTGACACAAGTAACTTGTGCAGAAGTTAGAACTTACTTCCCGCATACGTAACTTCTGCAGAAGTTAGAATGAGGGAAGTATTGGCAAACAGGGCCAAAAATATATTGAAGCCAAAACCATGGTCAAAACATAGAAAATCAACAAACTTGCTAAAATATTACGGTTTAGTCATGGCTCATGACCTGAAACCAAAACCAAGCTTCCAGACCTCTACATAGAACTATGCAAAAGTTTATTCCATAATCATTTGAATAGGAATAACATAAGATTCGTAAATCTCTCAAAGCAAAAATAATATCTGGTCACACATGTGAACCATACACTAATGCCACCCAAAGCAGTGAGCAAGAGAAATAATATTACTACCAAACACAGGGCAGCACATATAAGCAGGGCATAAAAAATAAAAAAAGAGAGTAAGAAACCAATTAGTATAGTCATAAGCCTTTTTCATGGTAATAAATACAAGTAAACATGCATTGAAGACTTGAAGTTCATTTATAAGCTATTTGGAAGAAAGGTAAACCATATCAAAACATTGTGAATCTGATCCCAAACTTTCAGGCATAATACCGACATACAAAATAACTCCAAGAGACCACAAATCTGCTGTGTGATTGTAGGGTTGTTCCCGCACCAATTCTGGAGCCATGTATAAAGGTGTACCTACACAAGCACAAGAAGTTAAATAAGCAAAAGGGTTCAGATATTTGAGATTCTCATACAAATGCTGAAAAAGTATATAAACATTTTTTATATGGGACTACACACATTTATTAGAGTTTAAGCAAAAAAAAATGTAAAACTAAAAGAGCGAGCTTAGCTGCATATGCAATTAGTGGCCTTTGTCGCCATTAATACCACTAAGTGCCTTCTGAGCTATTGCATGCAAACATCAAATCATTATTATTTGAGATGTTGTCTCAATCACCCTAACTTTCTGGTGCATTGCTTGCCCTTGAAAAGGTTTATACAATACTCGAGTATAGAACATAAAGATGTCAGCAAACAATACAGGTATCAGCCATGTCAAAATAAAGGGTGTCATATATTAAGGCAAAAGATTGAGCTTAGTGTAACATAGACAGCAGCAAACATAAAATACGGATATATGAAATACATATCACTGACTAAAACTACAAGATGAATTGAGAACTTGTGAAGGCTTTACCTTTTATAGATCGCAGAACAACCGTATTTGCTGACATTGCACGTGCAAATCCAAAATCACAAAGCTGTAACACAGAACATAACAATTTTAATAGAACTATTTATTCAGTCCTAAAAATCTTACAAGGAGAAAAGTTATATGTAAAAACAAAGAACATTTAGATAAACTTCCATAGTTAGTAGACTTTTAGAATAAAAGTCATGAAACTCATCTACTATATTTAAGAGTTATTACCTTAATGTACCATGTCAAGGACTCAAGGATGATGAAGGGGATCGATACTAATTTGATGAAATCAATGTCAATTTATGCTGGTTTTATGACACAAAGATAAGGATCATTAAACCCATAATAGATCAGAGAAAACAAACAAATGAGATACCTCCTTTCTATATGTCTAATACAGTCCAATCTCAATTACAATTGTAACAAGCCTCAAAATTGAAAATAGGACTAGTTTGAAGGGAATAGGTCTCCTACCATAAATCTAGAACTTCTGCAATTTTTTTTCCTGATTTTCTGGGATTTTATGCAAAGGCTTTTTCTGCAAAATCCAGCGAAGGAGAGGAGAAAAGAGTACAAAAAAGGGATAAAAGTGGACACCAGGATCCCCTCCCACTCTCCTAGAAACAAACCACATAAGGGAGGACTCTCTCCCCCCCATGGAATAGGGGTAACGGGATCCCTTTTCCCTGCAGTGGAAGGAGTACCAAGACTCCTTTCCCTTGCGGGACAAGTGCATGATCCCATGGCAACTCAACAGAATCTATTTAAATAGGTTTAATTTTTGTTAACAAGTCCAGCACACCTTATCCTCTAATTTTCTGCATTTTTCAGAAAAATATCAACTGAAGCAATTCTTGGAATTTAAAAAAGAAATCCCTCGAAGGGGTAGGGACCAGTGTTTTAAAACTTGTTGGGTTGACCCGAAACCCGCTCGAGTCAACCTGACCCGGCTATATTTCGAGCCAACCCGACAGTGTAACGCGATTGTGTCGCGTTTCGTTTAAAACCCGTTGCGTTTCTGCGAGTCGGGTCGGGTTTCAGACCCGCAGCAACTCGCCCGGGTCGGATTTTGGCCCCTTTTATAAATCCTAACTGAGATTTTGAGAGGCCGCTCGGGTTAGGGTTTCTCTAGCATCGCGCCGCGTCTCCTGCATCTCAAAGCGCCGAACTCGCTCGGGGTAGGGTTTCTCCTGCATCTCCTGCATCTCAAAACGCTGAAAAAGAGCAACTCAACAGACGAAAGAAGAGAAGAGGAAGGAAAGAGGAAGAAGAGAAGAGGGAGGAAGAAGGAAGAGGAAAAAGGTAAGCCTGGTTATCTTTCGGTTCAAGCCAATTTTCTTGTATCGAGTTTTGTCGAGTTTTAACCGAGTTGTCGAGTCAACTCGACTCATTAAAGTTTCGAGTTGAGTCGAGTTTACATGTTTTAAAACACTGGTAGGGATAGTCAGTGCAGGATTAAGCAACTGCCCAACCACCATACAAGTCACAACCAAAAAGGTGCCTAGACGGATCAAATCTCTGTTCCAAGGCAAAGCAAATAGACAAAGGAAGAGGGCAACACATTCAGCTCTGTAAGCTACTCTCCAATCATTACTATTCTCCCTCACCCCAAGAAGGTCATAGGGATTTGGATTTACTTCTTGAGAATGCTTTTCCTTTGGAGAAGAATTGACCGGTCTTCTAATACCTCCTTGTGGATAAGGCTCAAACCTCACGAGTTTCACAGCTTTAGCTTTGTGAGGATGTGGAGCATACAATACCCTTCGAAACCAAAACTCGATCCAATTTGAATGTTGGACCCCATCATACCTTCGAGGCACCGCCAATATCACATAGGCCTTGAAAAGCAGAAGACATGAAGATGGAGTAGCTTTCGGATCCTTTATGTTAATGTATATTGTAGATTATATATATGAGTTAGGTGTACAGAACTCATTCCCTACATATGTGTGTGACTATATATTCGTGGCTATTGCCCTTATGAGAATTGTCCGTCATTCTCCCAAACCCTCTTCGTCTCTCTCTCTCTCTCTCTCTCTCTCTCTCTCTCTCTCTCTCTCTCTCTCTCTCTCTCTCTCTCTCTCTCTCTCTCTCTCCCACCTAGGGTTGTGGTAACATGGTATCAGAGAGGATTTAATCTTCTGGCCATCCCCTTCCGCTGCCTTCCTCCTCAATCCGGCGACCTTGCCTGCGCCTTGCGTCCGAGCTCGCGCTTGGCATTCCCGCACCCGATTGGCCCTCCGCCAGTCTTTCGCCGGCCCTTCATGCAGTCGACCAGCTATCAACCGGCCCTTCTGCAGTCCGTCGGCCCTCCTATAGCCCGCCAACCCTCCTACAGCCCACCAGCCCTCTGTCGGACCTCCTGCAACCCGCCATCGACCCTCATGCAGCCCACCAACTTTTTGTCGGCCCTCCTACAGCCCGCCACCCCTTCGTCGGATCTTTTGCAGCCCGCCAGAGCCCACCAGCCCTCTGCCAAACCTCCTGCAACCAGCTGTCGGCCCTCCTGCAGCCCGCTGACTATCCGTTGGCCCTCCTGTAGCCTGTCGATCTTCCGTCGGCCCCTCCTGCAGTCTGTCGACCTTTTATGTAGTTCTACTGGTCTTTCCGCTTGCCCGCCCTTGCCAGCCGATTCCTTGCTACCCGCGCCACGTAGCGCATCTTTCTGCCGACCGAGTCTCTACGTTTTCTGCAACTCTCAATGGCTTCTTCAGATCAATCGTCGATGGAGACTCCTGTGCAGATGACCTCTGTACAGTTCTCGACAACACCACTCGAGCAGACGAGGGACTTCCTTCCTGTCTCGACTGACTTTTCCTTGGTCACGAGTGCTTATAATCCAGATGACAATTCCAGTGTCATCCAGATGATCCCTCGGCATGGGTTCTCAATCAAGATCATTCGTCTCTTCTTACTCCAAACATCCTCCACTAGGTCCTGATTGTGGGAATCCATGGCAAACTCTGTGATCTTCATAATTTTTGGTCCTCGATCACACTTTTACATCATGTTGCGATATATGAACTTACCTCGTGGGATTTACAGCATACTCTTCACTTCAAAGTTCAAACATCTTCACCTTTGCCTCAATTAGCACGGCCTCCCACATTAATTCTGAACACTCATCTATGCCTCGCGGCCAATTGCCTCTAGCAAGCTTCTCATAGATAACAATCTATGCCAATATGATACTCCAAAGAGAAGGATCAATCAATAAACAACATTATAAAGAGAAGAAACAAAAAAGAAGAAAAATCATCAAAATTGATGGAATTTCATTAAAATACAACAATAAAAAATGCTGGAAATAAGAAATCAAGTCAATAGTGTGTGTGTGTGTGTATATATATATAGAGAGAGAGAGGATTAGGAACAAGTCTTCTACCTAAAATGTAGAACCTTCTATGCTACCTGAACTTACAATTGTAATAACATCCAAAAAAACTAAACCATGACTACTTTAAAGGATTAAGCCCTCTACCTAATATGTAAACCTTCTATGAATGTTCTGTATTTTTTTCATGATCTGCTGGCCATTTTTGCATGTTTTCAGGGCTTTCTCTGCAGAATGCAGCAAAGGAGAGGAGATGAGTTCAAAAAAAGGGATAAAAGTGCAACCAGATTGATGGGGACATCAAGCAGCGCCCATGGCGCGTGTACCAGCGCAGGAGGCGCCACCTGAACCTATGGCTCTGATCGGGCATTCAGAACCGTCATCGTTGTTTTTTTATTTTTGATTGCATTGTGTTGATTAGTCCCACCTCGATTTCCGGGGACTTTTGTTTGATGTTGCAAGCCTTTATATAGGCTTGCCCTTTCGTCATGTAAGACCATGCTATGAATAATAAATTTCTGATTTCCTCTACATGTGTGTTGAGAGAAACCAGGGTGAGGTGTGTGAAACCCAAACCCAAACCCAAATCCGAGACGTGTGAAACCCTAGGTTCAGACTAGTGTGTGAAACTCTAGTTACCTTTTATTTTTTTTCTTTTCTTTCCCCTAGCCCACACCGCCGCCCCCCATCATCCCTCTCTCTCTTCTCGCGACCCTCTCTCTCCCTCTCGCGATTCCCCATCCCAGGCCCGACCGAACCCCCCTCCCTACCCCGAGCCCCACCCCTCCCCCTTGTGATGCTACCCCGACCCGGCCCCACCTCTTTTCCCCGTGCTGCCGCCCCGACCCGGCCCCTTCTCCTTGTGTTGTCGGCCCGACCCGGCCCCGCCCCCCCTTTTCCCTGTGCTGCCGCCCCGACCCGATCCCACCCCTTTGCTGCCACCCCGACGCTACCCTACCCCTCCACTCCTTGCTCGGCATGTCGGCATGGCCGACCTAGACGTCGACCATGGGTTGATAGATGACGAAGGCGGGTTTCTCAATATCCGTTCCCCATTCCTCAACTTCCAGTTCAGCGCCGGCGAGAACGTGAAGGAATACATGGAGCGCATCACCTACCTCGTCTCCAAATACGCAGAAGCCCGGCTGAGAAACTCGGAGAACCATCAACGGTGGCACCCCGGCGCACCCGTGCACCCCAACGTGTTGGCGCTACGGGCCCTCGCTTAAGCCCTACCCCAAACCGAGGATTCCGCATCGGCACCGACCCCGCCACCAGCCGAGATCCCTGAGGCTTCCCACGACCCTCAATAAGTATGTTTCCCTCCCGATGAGGTGCTTCCGGTAGACGCCAATAAATTGAGTCTCTAGTCTTTTATTATTGCCGACTGCTGTCTACTTTCGTGAGGTTGAGTGTTTCACCTGCCCTGTAGAATAGCTAATCTAAATATTGCGAGTGGGACCATTGACCGATAATTTAAGCATTGTTTCTTTATCTTCGAGAATTGAAGGCGACCGGCCTCGCGCTAGTAGCCCCCAGAACAAATACTCCATGTTATCTATTTGAATTAATTTTCCTGCTTAGTTATCATAAATAATAGCGAAGCTCTGCTTGCTCAATCAGTTATTGACATCCCCATCGCCTGCATTGTTTTGCATCACAGATCCCCTCCTAGAAATAAGCTACGACAGGGAGAACTCCCTCCTCCCGCAGGTTACAAGTTCCCCAGACCTCACTCCGCAGATGATCACACATGTAAAAGAATGATCCGAGCTCATTTCCCATGGAGAAAGGAGTTCATCCTCCTATGACAACTAAATAAATCTGTTTTAAACATATTTATTTTCTATTATAGGTCCAACAAGTTCTATTTTTTAGTTCTCTGCCTTTTTACAAAAATTCCAACAACCTTATGAATAAATACTACACTTCCTAAAAGTTTTTTAAAAAATCCCTCCAAGGGGCAAAAACAAATAAATAAGTGAATATCACTATCTGACTTAGACTAGACTCCTGAGGAGTAAAAGTATGCCAAGATTAGGGGCAAAAGACAACAGATTGAAGCCCATTTAGATTCCAATTTCACTTCTACATCAAATGACCAATATCTTAACCTAAGAAGCACGGGCACGGACACGTCATTTTAAAAAAAATCAGGACACGGACACGTTAAGGGACACGCTGAATTAATATTATATATATATATATATATATATATATATATATAATGAAACTAACACGTCTAATATTATGATTCATAATCCAACATAAAGCTAAACGTTAATTTAAAAGTCTCCAACAAGGCAACAAACAACAATAATATCATCAAAGATTCAAGTGCATAGTTTTAGGCTTTCAGCTTTTCAAAACACAAAACAAAACAAATAGAACACTCATAGATCATCATCCATCAAGGTCAACACCAAGTGCCACCGCATCATCACTTTCAGCGCCATCTCCCTCTCCATCATCAGTGAAGACCACAGCCTCCATATCCGGCTCATCAATGGAAAGATTCGCAATCTCAAGAACCCCAACATCTTCAAATGAGTCGAAGGCATCTCCGGCAATGTCCCATATCTTAGTCTCCCCTTGCATGTATTGTGGTGACCTTCTTGATAACAATCCGAGATTGCTATGAATAAAGACCAAGTCTTCCGCCCGTTGAGGAGTCATCTTATTTCTTCGTAAAGAATGCACAAAGGAGTATGTACTCCAATTCCTCTCACTGCATGATGAAGACGAAGGTTGCACAAGTAACTTGAGAGCTACACTTTGAAGCATCGGGGCACTTGCACCATGGATCACCCACCAACTCTTGGGATCCATATGATATCGATCGTGCAAGGAGTCGACGTCTCCAAACTCTCCCGCCCCGGTTGAGAAGCTAGCATACTCCATATTAGCCCTTGTACGATCATCCGA
Source organism: Chamaelirium japonicum (assembly GCA_947650365.1). Taxonomy (NCBI): domain Eukaryota; kingdom Viridiplantae; phylum Streptophyta; class Magnoliopsida; order Liliales; family Melanthiaceae; genus Chamaelirium; species Chamaelirium japonicum. The sequence continues at coordinate 52,664,021 of OX393552.1, read as the reverse complement.
AGCGGGGAAGTATCTCTTTAGACATTTTGTTCTTTCCCTTGAAACCTCCAAATCTTTATGTGGAGGAACCCGACTTGGATCTTCATGAAGCCATTCCTCACTATAATACCTAATTAATAAACATACACAAAACATAAGATGTAAAATATATTAACATGCAAAAAAATGAGAACCAAATTCTCAATAATAGGTTTTAGAATTTAGAAATCACCCCGGGTTCAATGAGTGCGCCAAGCAATGAAGTCTTCACGCTGCTTTCCTTCATGCCTATAGATTGAAGACTTAACCTTCTCAATCATTGTATCCCACATATCATAAACCAAGTGGAGACACGTCTTATCTGTATCACATGCTCTAATCATGTCATAAATAGGCCCGGCGAACGAGAGAATATACTCAATGAAATCCCACCAAATATCATCCAAAACCTTATCTTTCACAAACCGTGCTCTTCCGATATCATCCTCTCGATAGCAAGACCACTTGTCGCTTATAACCATCGCTTGGAGACCACGCTTTATAAGTTTGAATCGTCTAAGCATAACAATCGCCGAAGCAAAGCGTGTTTCGGCCGCAGAAAGCAATTTCAATGTCACAAATTCATTGAACATCGCCAATCTCATTGAGTGATTCATAATAAAATGCTTGATTTGCATGACATCACCGGAAATATCCGAGATCCAACTACATTCCCCATAGGTCAAAGCATTGTTTTCCACATTCTTTGCCGCACAAATATTCTTCAAGGCTAGGTTGAGGGTGTGAACAACACATGGTGTCCAAAATATGCTAGGAAATTGTGACTCAATTATCTGTCCCGCACCTTTGCAATTTGCCGCATTATCCGTAATCACTTGGACTACATTTTGGTGACCAACCTCATTAATCACCTCCTTCATCAAGTTAGAAATGAAGTATTTGTCTTTCACTTCACCCGAACAATCAACTGCTTTAAGAAACATAGGCCCGCTTTCCGTTACTGCCATGAAATTGATTAACGGCCTCCTTTGTGAGTCACTCCATCCATCACTCACAATGCTCACACCTTTCTCCCTCCATGTGCCTCTAATAGGTTGCAACAACCTCTCAATGTTTGCCTTTTCTTTCTGGAGCAAACTAGTCCTTAATAGATTGTACCCCGGTGGCAAATATCCACTAATTTGATTGTTGGCAGCGAATGTGAAAGAGCTCACAAAGTAAGGGTTCCTTGCTAGATGAAATGACAAACCTGACGAATAAAACATTCTTGCAATCTCCGAATGCAGTTGCTCACGAGCCGCCATGTTAAATGCCTTCCCAATAGAATTTTCATTTCCACTTGCAGTAGACTTTCTCTTCCTCCTGGAGTCAAGTCCTTCTTGCACAAAGTTGAAACTACCCATAGAAGAAGATGAAGACAGTGACATAGTAGACGGGGGCAATGGTACTCTCTTCGGAGCATTGTTCTTCATCCTCAAGTTAGCTTCTTCCTCCAATTTTTGCATTTCGGAGATACCCTTCGTTGTCACTTTAGTGCATGCTCCAATCCCACAACCACTCAACTTCAATAGATGAGCCCTCACCCTTGTGTAGGAACTCTTCTTGATTTGGTGACAAAAATTACATTGCCAAGAATGATTCCCCCCTCCATTACTAAGCTTATCCATCTTTGTCACATATCTCCAAAGAGGTTTGTTTAACTCTTCACTAGATGAGGATGCTGCCGAGCTAGTGGCAAAACAACTTGATGAACTCATATTTAAACAATTGACTTGAGATTACTACACCAATAAAGTAAAATGATTCAATTTATTAACGGTCCAAAAATAACTAAAAGTGATTAACAAATGTATATATTTGTGCCTCCAACATCACAAAATAGTTATTAACCAATAAAGTAAGATGTGAGTGTTTCAACATTAACAATCGTGATGTTAATGGACTACAAACTTACTCACTTATGCTCCCAATTTTTCTGCAGGAACCCAATCAATTTTTTCTGCAGGAACCCAAACAAAATCAGCAAAGAGTTCCTGCCAAAAAAAAAATAGCAAAGGACAATCAGCAATGGAGAAGGAGAAGGGGGCTGGATGGTTAAAGAGGGAGGAGGAGAAGGGGACTGAGGAGGGAGGAGGAGGGGACTGAGAAGGGAGGAGGAGGGGACTGAGGAGGGAGGAGGGGACTGCGAAGGGAGGAAGATGAGGGGACTGAGAGAGGAGGGGATTGAGAAGGGAGGAGGGGACTGAGAGAGGAGGTGGGAACTGAGAGAGGAGGGGACTGAGAGAGGAGGTGGGACTGAGAGAGGAGGGGGAACTGAGAGAGGAGGGGGCTGAGAAGGGAGGAGGAGGGAGGAGGAGACTGAGAAGGGTGGAGGAGGACTGAGAGGAGGGAGGACTCACCGGAGAAGGGTGGAGGAGGACTGAGAGGAGGGAGGACTCACCGGAGGAGGACTGAGAGGAGGGAGGACTCACCGGAGGAGGTCGTCGTTCGAGCGCCGGATGAGGACCCGTCGTTTGAGCGCCGGAGGACGTCGTTCGAGCGCCGGGGGCTGTCGTTCGAGCCGATCGCCCCAAACCCTAAGCACAGTCGCTCAGCAGAGGAGAGAGCTCGTCGACCCGATCGCTCTCAGGCTGTTTTAAAACAGTCAGGTCGGGTCAGGTTGAGTCGGATCGGGTCAGGTCAGGTCGGATCGGGCCGGGTTAGCTTAGGTCAGGTCCGGAACGTGTTCGGCACGTGTCCAGAACGTGTCCGAACCCAAAACAGTAAAATATTAATAATTTTTTAATTAGACACATGTCCGACACGTGTCCGGCACGTGTCCGTGTCCGACACGTGTCGGACACGGACACGGGGCCTTCGAACAAGTGTCGGTCTTCCTAGATCTTAACCATATAGTTATATAAACATTTCTTATCTAAAACAATACAGGCCACATCAAAAAAGTATGTTACTAGGACTGCAAATCGAGCGGGTTGGGAGTCAACCCAAGCCCAACCCAAGTACTAAAACCATCAACCCTAACCCAACCCAACCTCCAACCCAAAATGCCCAGCCCAAGCCCAACCCAAGCAAAAATTTATATGCTTAGGCTGGGTTCGGGTTAGCCCAAGTTCGTAGGACGGGTCGGGTTGTGAAGGTTCGAGTATACTTATTGTTTAAAATTTTACCCTTTGAAGATCAAAATCTAAAAAGAACTTATACTTGCTAACACTACCATACAACTTTTTTTGCATTTCTATTCATGCAATTTACTATATCATTAGATAATATCTTTATTTGATAAGCAAAAAGCAAATAAATAATATGAGACTGGGTGAAACAGATGACTGACTGTGACCCCTCAACATATGAGTACTCGGGATGGTTGTGATTGTTACCTATATAGCTATATGTCACACTCATAGATATACATGAGTACTAGGGTTCGGGTTGGGTCGGGTTGCCCGACCCCTCAACCCGAGCCCGACCCAAATTCAACTCAGGTTGTATTTTTTCAACCCTAACCCAACCCAATCTTCGAATACATCAACCCAAACCCACCCAAAATTTGGGTTGGGCTCGGGTCCAACTCACCCAAGTTGCAGCCCTGCATGTTACCCCTTCATCATCATCCAAGTCCTATCCCTTGCTACAACATCATGAATAAAAACAGGAGATTTTTCATGACAATAACATGCATGCATATATCAAGAAATAGGGGAATTGTTCAACTTAAGGCAAGTGAAAACAAGAGATCCATAACGCCTAAAGGCCCTGAACTAAAAATGAGAACAAGAAATAAAGCACCAACAAAAGGCTATGTTTATGAAGTTGCCTGAGATAGATTTTACATAAAGAAATAAGCCCTATAATTCCAGATCTAAACCAGAACTTAATCATAATATTTTAAATTTAAAAAAAACAAGTTCAAAATGTGAAATGTGATAAAGTGAAGTTTTACTATAATTTTGGAGAAATTGAAGCATATAGAGTTAGTGTCAAGTTCCAGTAGGACATGACGTACAAAAAGTATTCAATAAGATCTGAACTTTCAAGTAACAGGATTTTGAAAATATGAGTAATAGGTAGTAAATTCGACCAGTTTCCTAAAGATGAAGTGGTGCAGAACTGACAAAGAGACTGAGATGGCAAGGGTAGATTGTATGAAAGTCTGAGAAGAGTTAAGTGAGTTGTTCAGAATGAATTATTAAGTTATAGGAGAACAATAATTTTCTAAGCATTAGCACACGCACGCACACACACACACACACATATTCAACATTGTTGAGAAACCTAACCTTAACAACAGAGCCTGCCCCGATAAGGATATTTTGTGGTTTCATATCACGGTGGATAATGCGATTGGAGTGTAAGTAATGCAAGGCTCTTACCTGAAAATTAAACATTTCACATCATTATGTACAGGGCACAAAAGTTCATAAAAAAACCTAGCACAGCTATGCCCAACAAGAACACATGCATGGATAGATAAATGCATTGTCTGGTATATGACGTTCATAAGAATTAAAGTAACAATTTACTAGCAAGGCTTAGAAATTAAACAGTACAATGTGCGAAGTACCAGCTGTTTAGCTATTGCTTGAACTTGTTCTTCTGGAAGAAACTTATCATCTTCAAGAACTTCATATAGTTCTCCCTACAGATGATCCAAAATAATAAAATAGCTCAGCATAACAAGTTTTGTATTTCGGCATTTATGGGAGGTTGAGATTCTTCATCTGCATGTCAAATACCTGAGCAAACTCTGTAACGACACAAAATTCCTGAGGGCTTTCAAAGGCATCAAGCATTCCAATTATATTTTCATGCTTCAACTTTCGTAGAATCTAACCATTTTCAGAAAATGACAAAGTCAGACATCAATTTCGAGAGCACAATAACCACCAAATACTATATAAAAAACTAGCAAGGATAACAGAAAAGCTGTGACCTAGAATAGTTGCTTTGTAAACTTTTTAGTAAATCACAAATATGAATAGCACATGAAGATAACAAGTTCTTCAAAAATATTTATAAATATTTAAGAACATACTTGCACAGAATACAACACGATATTGCCAGCCAACTAAGCTGCAATCGTTTACAGACTAGTGGACCTATAAACATGGAAAACTGATCCCACAATACTATGGGGGCCATGGTTTGTCTTCAACCTTGATATGTGAATATCCAATGGCAAAGATCTAGTTGGGCAGTGGGGGGAATTAGGGGCAAGATAATTCCAGCAAAAGCAAGTTGATGTGGTAAAATCAAATATTGGATGGGCCAGAAAGATTAGAATTTTTAATCTAGGTCCCTTACTGTATCAGTGTTTTCTTTTCAGTTGATGCAGTTCTTTGACGAAGTTTTCATTTATATGAGTACTTAGTCAATTCAGGACATATGTGAGGGCTTAGTTGAAGTATACGGTTTATTTGGTGGACCATCATACCAAACTACATGGTTTTAAATTTTGCCTAAAACGAACATTTCCATCTGAATATTTCAAACTATTGGTCTATTGAAACAGTCAAATACCAGTTTCGGCTGGTTTAGGACATGAACGTTGCATTCTTTGGTACTTTGTTTTCTTATTTATTTGATCACATCTGTACAGTTCAATGTATTTATCTTTCTAATTCATGAAAAAACCAATATATATTAATTTAGAGTAAATTGGAATATAACTTGATCCTCTTCTTCCTCCAGATTGTTCAGTAGTGTAAAGAGAAATATTTCAGAATTCAGGTTCGGATCGGGAACAAAACGAACCGGTTCAGTTCGGGTTCAGTTGGTTCTGCAGTTTCCACCAAAATATTGAAAAATATGAATCAAACCTTATTAGGAGGCGTAATGTGGGTTCGAGGATTTGGATCAACCAAAATCTGAACCAATTTGGATGAACCAGTGGGCATTAGACGAACCTTCAAACCATGGTAGGGAGGGACTTTCGCGGTCACCTAGACTGCTTTCTCCTCTTGAGGTCCACCTTAGTGAGAACCACTTTTTTAAACTTGGCCTAGTCGGACTGAGTCAACTCGACTCAATTTCGAGTCGAGTTATTGGGCCGAGTCAGACCGAGTTGGGATAAAACTCGGCCGAGTCGGACCGAGTTTACTCGAATCGGCTCGATTTCAAGTCGAGTCCGAGTTTTTGAACATTGGTGAGAACTTTATTTTGAATCACAAGCCATATGAAAATCCTTATTTTAAGCAGGCCTTTTGTCTTCCATAATCTAGATAGTATCGGACAGATGATGCCGCCGGCAATGATGAATTGATAGACCTAACTGAGAAAGTATCGTTGCAGGACAGACTTCCACTTGACCGCGTCTTTTGAACTTCAACCCCACTTCACTCCTTCAATGTGCATTGAGATTTGATCGTAGCCTTAGGAGTTAGGAACCTTGGAAAAATCATATAGTGCTTGAAACAAGGTTTTAAATGGGGATTGCAACTCAAGTCCAAACCGGAACCGAATCGACCTAGTTCGGTTCTACCAAATCTAAACGCGACCTAACCCAACTGGGGCCAAGACCCGACCCGCACTAAGGTTAGGTCAGTTTTAGTGCCGGAGTTCGGGTTTCAGGTGGACAAACCTAGGCAGTATGCAATGTGTAGTCTGCGCCTAATAATGAATATGCAGTATGCAATGCATACTGCATTTATGTTGCCTAGACTACAAAGCATATATAATGACTTATTGATATACATTCCAATAAGCCAAGTTAACATATTTAAAGGAAATATTAAGCGCGTGTTAAAAAGTTAGGCATGCAATAGAAGAATACGCAATTAAGACCTTCATCTAACTGCTGCTAGGATAAGGATGCCATAGTATTTCAGTTTAGAGGGACTCTGGGTTTAAGTTCAGTTATTACAACTCTATGAACATGAGATGACTATTTCACATAGAGTCTAAAATGTGAGTTTAGGCAACAGCACCTATGCAAACTACTTTACTACTCAATATCTGAAGGCAATGCAAAACACTTAGTATAGCATCTGCACCCAGATTTAAATACTACAAATTTTATTATATATTTTTTACACAAGCCCTAACCCGAAACCACCCTGGATTTCACAAAAATGAGAACCAATCATGGCCACAAATTTGCAATACCCAAACCAACCCAACCCATTTAGGCCGGGTTGGTTCGGTTCTCGGGTTTACTGACCCAAGTTGCACCCCTAGTTTTAAACGATCCTTCACTGATCAAAATGTCCTCCGGAACTGTATATTATTATATTGTGTCCTCATCGAGGACTAAATTGTTCCCAACTTTGCTCTGTAGATTGTATCCCGATCATACCCATCAAGAAAGGAATTTTTTTCTAGAAAATTATCCTTTGTACCTTCAAGAGATAGAATCTCCTGAAATATCCGACTCTAATAACTTAGCACTAGCTATCTCCTTGGTTGTTTTGGAGTCTCCATCAGCACCTTACCAGTATGAATTTATTGAAATCCTTAAAGTTCAGAACGCTAAGAACTCCCTAGTCCCTGCTCCTTGAATAAAAACAATTTGTTCCACTTAACAAGGGGCTAAGACACTTGATTCCCTTCCATCCCCTCCAGAAGAAATCCCAACGAATCTTGTCAATCTTGTTGATAACCTAGGGTGGGAAGTAATAGAACGCCATGTGGCACAAAGGAATGGTAGATAGCATAGTGACAAAGTTCGGGTTCGGCAATAAATCGGCGAGGGAAAAACTCGGAAAAGTTCGCCGAAAATCGGAAAGTTCGGGAAAAAAACGGGTAAAAGTCGGAAAAAAAAACGGGTTCGGGTTTTAATCGGCGAGGGTGAAATATGAAAAAAATCGGAAAGTTCGGGGCCTTCAAAATTCCAGTTTTTAGCCTTTTTAGCCTACATTTAAACACCTAAGACATTTCTACATGACGTGGCATCCGATCACAACTCACAGAAATTGACACCAATAGCTGTGATCCGGACACACATGTGTCTTGGATTGTGTCACATAAATCGGTAAAAAAACACGTTTTTTAAACATTTTTTTTCAAAAAAACGGAAAAACATCGGCGATTTTTGTAACTTATAAAAATCGGGAAAAAATCGACAACAAGTCGGCAGCCCATAAAATCGCGTTTAAAACGTGTTTTTTTGAAAAAATCGGCGAACTTTGTTACTATGGTAGATAGGACCAAATTAACTAAGTTTAGCCAACCTCCCAAGAATAGGCGTTTGCCTTTACACCCCGATCGGAGCATCTCCAATTTCTCTTCTAGACTAAGCCATTCTTCATACCTTGGAGTTCTGTCGCTAATTGTTGGTCTTAAAGACTTAATCGTCCTAGATACTTAATCGAGAACAAGTCACTTGCAATTCAGAAGGTTAGCAAAAAACTTCTACTTCTTGTCACTTCTCCAATGTTGAACATCAAGATCTTCAATAAATTGATCCTTGGTCCTCAAGCATCTCAATATCATACAGGATTCAAGGTGATAATGTAAGAGGCAGCCGCTTTTTTTAAAAAAGGGTATCATCAGCGAAACGCCTATTGGCGATCTCTAGTTGGCCTCATCTATGCCATTAGTGAACAACTTCTGTGAGGTTCTCATAAGGAAAGTGTCAAAGGCATCCACCATAATAACGAAAAGAAGTACCAAGAGTAGACAACCCTATTTTAACCCTCTCCCCATAATGAAGAAGTTATTGCCATCTCCATTGCTAAAGCAAGCATGGACGGAGACTTCCATGCTCAAATTTATGTTTTATTTTGTTTCTAGCTCAAATTTAACCCTCCGCATAATGATAAAGTTATGTTTCATTTTGTTTCTAGCTCAAATTCATTGTACATGAGACTTTCATGCTTCCTTATATTATTCATGAAGTTTTTTGCTATATTTTTCAAATCATTTCTTGTTTCCCAAATATTAAAAAAAAAATCACTAGACATTTCAGACATCGATTCCCATAGCATTTTCAGCACCCATTCACTGATAATTAGTGAGATCTTGGACGCTAATAGATTGACCGGTAGAGTCCGGCTCAACATTACAAGAACTTTGCAACACCGACACACGATGTCTCACTTTGCACCTTCATGCCACTTGTACACCCAAACAACTTCAGTTTAGTCATCTCGTAATACGATGTGTCTAATCATGCAGAAAATATCAACTTCACTTCCAGAACCACGCAAAGAGAGTTAGGGTAATCAATTTCGATCCACTTCTACTCTAAAAATCAGAAATTTAATGTGATTATGGGGATTGCCTAGAGAAACCAAACCAAGTATCTAACTTCCAGCTGAATTTGGCGGATCTTAGCAAAAGCAGACATCAAACAACAAATCAGTGTTTTAAACAAAATTGGCAGAAACAACAAACTGAAAAATTCACCCAATCCAATCAAACACTTGACTACACTGCATTATCCATCTGGAACACGTTAGCCAGTGATCCACCTTACTAGGAGTGATGAACAACGCAATCTCCTTTTCGAGCAAAGCATATAGGCAAACCACCTTATGGTGCTACAGATTATAAATCAAAGAAGCATACGCAGCAAAGAAGATAACTTTATCTGTGAAATACTCTAGCAAAAATACCTCTATTTCCTGTCTTAAATTGTGAATGTCCTTTTCGCTCTTCCCATGTTTAAGAATAAATTTCATCGCGACAGTCTGAATCAAGAAAAGAGACAGCAGTTTCCTCAGTAAGCATCTATCACGAAATCGATTGAAGCCCAAATGGGAATATTAAGCTCATTCGAACCTGCCCCGTATACTTGCGCCTCCCTTTGTACACCTTCCCGAAAGAACCCTCGCCGACCAGCTCTATCACATGGTAATCCTCTATCCCCATCGCTGCTATCGAAACTCTGCGGCGTCAGCACACCGATCGTCTTCTGAAACAGCATTGGAGAAAGAGATTTTCACCAGATAAAGTGGAAATTATCGATTATTATGGGGAAGGAAAAATTTTTTAAAAAAAGTACACAGATTGAATAAGCGCCCAAATCGAACCCTTCAAGCCACGAATTCCAGAAAAACAGAAAAGATTCGCAGAGCTACGAGAAACCCAGTTGAGATCTCATCCCAAACATGCAGAAACCGGGGCAGATCGCCGCCCGCGACGGCTCGGGAGAGATGGATCCTCCGATGGGGATGGCGAGGATGATGGCCAAGAGGGAGGGGGGCTTTCCAGATTCAATCGCGGCCACCGATAAAGGGGCGGATGGGACGCATCGAGAGACCGGGGGCGGCGCCGATGAGAGGGAGGGATCGACGATACGAGGCGCGAGGTGGGAGGCGAGGATTTCAGGATATCGTCTCTCTCTCTCTCTCTCTCTCTCTCTCTCTCTCTCTCTCTTATTTTCTTGTAGAAAAAAAATGTAGATGGATTATTTTCCCGCCCATTTGCATCTTTTCAAGTGGGTCGGAGACTGAGAGGGTCTACGGCCTAGTTTGATTATTCGAGCCGGACCGGCCCATAGCATATAAAATCCAACCGGTCCAGGCTTCCCATGGGTGTGTGTTCGATATTTTGCAACCGGCTTTGACGCCGGGTGCGGCATATAAAAGTACACATGGCATCATCCTAACCCTTGAACAGAGGTATGAGGTATTCCCCGGTTGTCCGAGGATATATGAGAATCTCTCTTCCCCTATAACGCAGTACGAAAATATTTGAGGTAGTGTTTTTAGAGCCTCAATGTCCGAAAATAGAGTTTCTAAGACGCATAAGCGTGCATGGCCCCTGCTTAAATACTCTGAGTGGCAATGTTGGAAGGTTAGCAATGCCTCTGTGCACATCAATATCCTCATTCCTCGAAGCCTCAACGTCCGAGGATAAAAATTGCTAAGGGGTGATTCAGTTATACTAGTCGCGTACAAATTAAGCTAGAACGTTGGCCAATGGCAACACATCAGCTAAAACGGTTATGTAAGTGGGCGTCAATACCCGATAATGATCACTTTTTCTTGTCACACTAGATATGATAGTTGTAGGTGGTGATCGCTGATTGTTTGCCACATCTTATGATCTTACGATTCTCGGTTCATAAGATCACAAATCAATCCAACTCCCATTATTGACTCTCAAATCAATAATATGTGAATAGTCTATCACAATTCTAGATAGACTCCCACAATCCTAAGTAAACTCTAAAGGAAGTTCGACATGATGCGGATGAAAGATGAGGGGGAGAAAGTAGAAGAGTCAATTTTAAAGCTTAATTTTTAAGATTTATTTATTTATGTACTTATCTAATACAATAATTTTTTACACTTTAGGTGCTGAAGATGCTAGGATACAAGATACTGACATTGAGCATATTCATGAAGCTAGTGAGATGATCTTGACATGCTCTTAAATATTTCAATGGCCTTAGTTAATATTGAGGTTACCATAACAATGTTGATGGCGGATTTAAGGATGATACCATTGACTTTGATGGTGATGTTTATTAATGACAATGTTTTTGTATTCCCATTTTTCTTGTTCTTTCTCATTGAACATTACTTCTGACTATGGAAATGATTTGTTATTTATGTTAAATATAACATTTTTGAATGGGTAAGAACAATGTAGATTGTGCTATTAAAATCATATTTTGTTTAGTTTGTTTTTTTCTCATTTCAGAACTTATTATAAGTGAATAATAGAGATGCAAAGATTCAAACATTAATCTTTTTATCTTTGTTAAATTAGTGTTTAGATAAGTTTGGTGTTTCCTAGTTTTGAAACTTATTATAAATGGATATTAGAGATGCAAAGATTCAAACATTTATCTTTTTCAACATTTGCAACTTACAGATTACACGTGTAAACAAATGTTCAATCTTTTTGAATTACATTTCTCATATTAGTCAAATTATTTATATTTTTTAGTTCTTATCGTGTTTTTTAATAAATGTTTAAGATTTCTTGATATGTATCTACATTATAATTTATAGCTATTAGAATCTTACAATCCTACGATCCAAGTCAAACCTCATTGATCCTTGTTGGGATCTCAATCCTGACCACCTTAGAGAGGGTGGGTGTTTCCAAGTACTTAGAGGCTCCAATCATATGCTAAAAAAGACTTCATAAAAACAACTTTTTAGAGATGTTCAATGCTATAAGCAAGAAGTTGAATGGTTCGATATCAACTTTTGTTTGGAGGTCATTACACTACTCAAGACTGACAGTGTCATGTTGGTCAATTGGCATTATGTGAAAGTGTGAGGATGGTTCTCAAAGGATCGAAGATTTGAGCCATGCGAAGATCACGCACAAACACATAGAGAATTCGATGCACCCACACAATAGTACAAACAACAAAACTACTAGCAATCAAGGATATGGATTATCACTCATTAAGACATTACAATCAAGCAGTGATTCGATCGTCAGAATCTCACAGCCTTCTCTCGTGTTTCCCCTTTCAGAATATCACACAAAAACACATAATAGAGATCAACGCGACATAAAAGATACAGAAGAATATCGAAGGATCCTTAGAAACGAAAGTAGTCGTCGAAGAAGAATTCGATATAAATGCATCGAGGAACCCGGAGATGAACTGGAGAACACCAATGAGACATTCGGAGATAAACCTATGTCCTCTCTTCTTCTTCTTCTTCCTATATCTTCTTTCTTCCTTCTCTCTCTCTCTCTCTCTCTCTCTCTCTCTCTCTCTCTCTCTCTCTCTCTCATATGGCCACAAGAAATCCTAGACTGGGTTCTTCTTGCTTCTCTATATGTCATGCCCTCTTGTAGACAATATCAACGTTCAGCTTAGATCCCCTTTGCCATACGCCTCCCTATATAATGTGATCCCACGGTCTCCAATAGATAAGGATTCGTATAACAATAGGAGTCCTTGTATGGCATAAACTAGCTCGGTCTTCATCCAGGTATAAGGAGATAAACATGGGCTTTCCAAACTGGTATGGGATTCAATCCCACACGCCCTGGCACTACCATCGTCCCCGATTCACCCGGGAGAATATTTTGTTCACTCAGACGAATTTGCTTTGAGTTTTGCCAGTCAACACTTGATTCACCCCGAGCGAGCTTGAAATTGGTTTGAGCGAATTTCCCAAATAGTCTGCCATCGGGTAGTCTTTTGCAAGCCAATTCCTGACGTCTTCCTCCTCACTCATGGTTGGGTTCATGTATGTTTTAATTCTTCATTCTCTTGAAAACATTTCAGACAATTTTTGTTGACAACTTGCACGGATCGAAGAGGACTTTATTTGATAAATCGGAGCAAAGTTACATCACCTCTGGGGCATCCAACAACTTGAGTTCATTAACTTCTTGATCAAAAAGGCTTTTGAATTGTTTAATAATCATCAATCCATTTGGATAATTGTTTTCAAAAGAAAATACAATATTCCAGCTGTCAAAGTCTTGGGGTGGCCGAATCCGTCTCAATGTTCTTGGGCATTCAGAGCTATCTCAACACGATGCTCCCTTTTGAGACCTCAGATCAGGATGATCATGTGGCTTGGATGCTCATCTGATTTTATAGGAAACCCCTTGGTTAAGTCATACATATTCCTTCTAGTCCTTAGCCCCTTGTGAGTTTTGATTAGTGAGGAGGCCCTTAGCCAACCACTTCAGCTGGCTGACCTGATCATTGAACATGGCAATTAGGATTCACAGGCTAGGCTCGACCCCCCCCCCCCCCCCTAATAATGTCGGAGAATCGATTCGTGACACAAATCCCCTACGCTTGCAGAAGCTTTCAAGATGCTGCTTGAGATTCGAGGATGAGCACGACGATGATGAGCACGTGATTATCTATATATATTTTTAATATATATTATCTTTTTAAAATTAATTAACACCATTCTAAGCAGCCACAATTTAGTAACTTCCCCTCCCCACTCTATCAACACTTCTCTTTTTCTCTCTCATCAAGTCAGAAATGTATTTTTTTTTAATTCTCCATCATTTTACAATCAAGCAGGCAAATATGAAATGCCATAACTAAATCCTTTTTGACAATTATAACTCTGAATTTTTTATATTCAAAATAACGAAGATCAAAATAGAATTTGTCCATTCACCCGTCTTCACTATCTTCAAAATTTCAAACTAAATACCCACCAGGGGATAGGGGAGTTGGTAAGCAACTAATGCTTTGGTGAGGAGGTTGTGGGTTCAATTCCCCCCCCCCCCCTCCCGACTTACCTAGGAGTGCGTAGGTAAACTGATTGGGTCGGTGCACATTCTCGGAAGAATTAGTCCGAGCCCAAAGTGGATCCATTGCTCGAAAGGTTTGGGAAATAAAAAAAACTAAACTACTACATTCATTGTTTTATTAACCACATTATTATTTTTTCATCAAAATCAATCTAATTTTTATTTTTATTTTTGTTTTATTCACAACTTGCTTCTAACTGGAATTACAAGCACCATGACTGACTCCTAAAAGAGGCTTTCAAATGAAAAAAGGTTATCTGTTTCTTGTTTTTCGAGGACCCGAGATGATTCAAAGCAAGTATTTTGGGGAACAGGTTTTCGAATTTAGAAGTAGAACTTCATTTTATTTCACATTTACTTTACTTTACTTATTTGTAAAGGTTTTTTTTTTTTTTTTGAGAAATGCTTATTTGCAAAGTGAAGTGAGGTTTACGACATCCGATGGCGTGATGGATGGAAGGCAGTGGCGGACCTAGTTCCGCCCCTGATGGAAGGCGACTCAGCTTGCGTGATCCATTAGGCATCTACAGGTGCGGGTTCTCATTATTTGTGCTCGGACATCGTCTCTATGTTGCATTCGATTCCTTGTCATCGACTGCACCACATCCACCTTGAAGGCAACATGGCTGCTGATTGGTTTGCCTGCGAGGCAAAAGAGCTCTCCAGGGCGACGAAACGCGATGCGGGATTTTCTGCTGCTCTTTGTGTTCCTGTCTCTACTGACAATGGTCCTCCTCTGCATTTTTGCTTTAAATCTCAGAGCTTTACTTCAGATTTTTGAAGGAAAATTTTGGTCCAGAGCTAATGGCTTGTTTGGTTGGGAGGGAGTTGCAACTCATGCCATTTTGCTGTGTATAAACTCAAGCAGTTGCATCCTTCACCCACCACCAGCCACCACCACCTGCGATAGCCGACCACCACTGATCGGCCAGAGTCCACTGCCCTGCCGGCGACCAGTTGCCACTGATCACCGCTTGTTGGTCTGCAGCCACCACTGCCCGTCGACCACCACTTGCTGCCAATCACCACGGACCACCACCTGCCTCCACCACCATGCCCATCGACCACCATCCGCTGCCCACCGGCCACTACCCCCTATTGACCACCACTACCGGCCGCCACCACCCCACCGTCTCCCACAACCAATTAAAAAAATAATCGTACAATGAGTTGCACCTACATGGTAGTTACAACTCATACATTTCAAAGCGCATGAATGGTGACTCATGCTTTTTCAAATACATGAGTTGTATTGTACATGTAATTGCCACTCCTCCCAACCAAACAAACCCTAAAATGAGGCGAAGCTACGTACAGTACCAATCTTTGGGGTTCAAACGGGGAAGTACGACGAAAAAAGTACTTTACTTCACTTCATCTTACCCTCAACAGATACAAACACTACATAATAATGTGCTACCAATGGTCCTGCCAACATGTACCCCAACTAGAAAATTTCAAGACCACCAAACTTGGTCTTTACCTTTAGGTGCTAGGACTAATATAGAAATATTTACAGGAGAGCAGTGTGGGGCCCTCCGGCCGCCATGGCACATCAGAACACATATATACAACCCCCTCTCTTTACAACCGGCTAGCCCACCAGCCTTCACGCATTTTCCACCGGGCCAGCACCGTAACCTTAGTACAGAATACAATGTCCATAAACCCTAAGCTGAAATACGCAACCACCAGAAACCCTAACTAGTCGATCCATATGAATCAAGCACACAACTACTCAGATTGGCGGCAGTCGTGAAATCAACACCTATCAGCATTGACTGGGACCCATAAGCTCGTTGTATTCCAACTGTACCATCAAAAAAATAAGAAGGGTCAGATCATAGCAATACAAATGCTATCATTCTACTGGCCCTTCTAGTGTTGCAGTAAGCAGCTGGTAAAAACCAGCACCCGTTGGCTCAAAAGTGTAGAAAAAAGGAGGTGAGGGCATTATTTTTGTCAAAAAGAACCATAGTTTGTTAGAATGGAGTGCAGGCGAAGTGAAAAAAAAACCCTCCTCAAATATCTGAGTCGGGTAGTGGGTGGACTTAGTTGAGGTTCTCGACCGAGAAGTCATTTACTAAGCATCCTTTAAACTCACTACCTTTGCCTGATCATGGGCTAGCTTCATTCTTCGGTACTCCTGCTGTGCTCGATACGAACGAAACATGGCCTGGACCCGTATCACCGATCTTTTAACCCGGTCTTCGGCTTGCACCCGGCTGACCCTATAGAAATCTTCCTCCACAGAGTTCTCTTGCTCCGTATCCACCCTCATCACTTCCGCCACCTGGATGCCACGTAACCCTTTCCTCTTCAACCGCCAACGTAGTATCGCTTTCTCGAGCACCCCGACTGACCATGTGATTTTCCGGTACTGCTTCCTGACTTGGTGGCCTCGGAACACAGACTGAACACACATCATAACTGCATCAGATGATTTAAAACAAGGGATTTTTACATACATCTCCCTGACGCATTGATATTACATAAACCACCCTCTTTTTAAGATTTATTAATAACCCCCTATTATATTATGACATTTAGTAAATAACCCCATACAATATTGTGACGACACATATAGTCCTAAATATAAATGAATGACAAAGAAGGATTCATAAAGCCGACCCCAAGTAGATGGGAGTATGGGACATGGCTTGATGGTTATGGTTATGGCAGTAAAAAATCCCGCATGGCTACATAAAACCTCTCATATGATATTACATACCCCCCCATGGATTTTTTTGACTAAATATCAGAATATGTTAGGGGGCTATTAATAAAACTTACAAAGAGGGGGTGCTTTATGTAATATTAATATTTGTCAGGAGGTGTATGCAAAAATACCCTGAAACAAACTAGGCATCGTGCTGCCAGATCAGGTAAAAATGTAAAATGATGATAATCATACAGTCGAATCAGTTAGAACGGATACAAGGGTGTCATTCTGAACGATTTTGGTGACATAATCAACTGCTAGTTCGAAAAGCAAGAATTCTTCATCATAACCTGTTTACTAATTCCAGATAATCATAATCATCATCATGCTTTCTAGTCTTACCCCATCAATATGAGGTCGACTATGGAGCACAAAACGGTTGACAATATTTTTCCAACCGGCTGTCAACCTAACATTAACCCTCAAACTTGGCGCCGAAAGCCTAATCAAAAGGCAACATGGCAAGAGAGGCACCTGTCAAGAAACCTAGAAGGCCAGTTGGTGGATAGGGAAAGCCTCGAAGTTTCCCTGATTCAAAAGATAAAATTGGAAAGAGGAAAATTTGATCCTGAGGCTTACTTGGATTTTTATGGCTTGTCTGCGCACGTAGAGATAATTCTTCCGGGTCTGCCAGGTACGGAAATAGTTTTGGATCCGTGCAGCAGCTCTAATCACCTTTCGCCTATTGTAGTTACGGAAGGCATGCTGAATCTTCAAGGCAGCAACTATGCCTGCTGCTTCCATCTCAGGCTTGGCCAACTGGACTGCTTTTGTCTGTAGCTTTAATGAGCGTTCCCTGAACGCGGCTTGTATACGATCAGCGGCATCAGCAGCGTTTCGGTAAGCTGCTAATGATTCTTTCAAACAGACATCTTGCTCACTCAGGTTTGCAGAGTATACATTTTCTAAGTTCCCTTGGTTCGTTGACTTGGACGGTGGAGGGGCAGTTATGTTTCCTGACAGCGACATTGCATGAAAATGTGCAGCTAACCCCTTTTCTGCAAGATATGCAGCTAAGCCTTCATACCCTCCTCTTGATGCCAGGTCAGCGGCAGTGCATCCTCCAGGCCACTCTGCAGTAGGATCAGTGACCAAACTTGGATTTGCTCCAGCTGATAAAAGAGCAGCAACCATTTTCTCCCTGAATTAAAAAATATTAATATATGTTTATTGGAGCATGATTGAAAGCAACTATAAAATAGAGAATAGTAATCAAACATTAATGAACCTAGAACTGTTTTGAGTCTGTTTCTATTAAACATTACTTCTGAAAATATCTGGAAATGCATTAAATATTTAAAATGGACCCCCATCCATGTCACATACATAAGTTCACTCATGTCCATGCACGTAAATTCTCGTGTCTGTAAATGCAAAGAAAGAATACCGCTTGCACGATTCTTTCAAGGCATACAAGTCAAATATCCATTGGTCACAGCATCACAAATACCAATATTCAGACAAATATCGACCATAAAATGTTAAACTACATCAGCAGCCAGCCCCGTGTTCTTAATTGCTCATAGGTGGCGCACTAGGAAAGCCTCTGCCCATCATCCATTGACTGAATAATGGTGGGTGCCAAAGAAGAGATCACACTCTCAAACAAGGAAGTGATCATCCTTTCATAGCGTCACTCCAAATAAAGTAATGGACTATGTTCCAGCATTCATGTACAAATGGACATTCGCTGGGTGACTGTACGCTTCCACCTTAAAGCCCATCTCTTCACAAAACCTCATTCCCAAATGAATCTTGGGTCGTATAAGCCAAACCACATTATTTAAAATTTTGCATTATATAATGAACAAATGTTTTTTTGTCACTTTTCCCATCAGATATTTCCATTGAGGAACTTCTATCTTATAGAGGGTAGCCCAAATAGACTTTTCTCGATCTGGGGGCACGACCAGAGGACTTCTGTTTCTATTAGGAGATCTAAGAATTAGGGCAAAAGAAAGCCTAGGTGGTAGCCTAGATGTCTTGCACTGGTTCGGAAGACGAGGATGAACAACGGCCTGGTCCTTCTCCATCGTAGTAACTGCCCGAGTCCCGGACTTTGCGCCCTTGTCGGAATCGAGGAATGAATCGAGCTATGTCAACACACAACTTTCAATGCTCCTTTGTGTCCCTCCAACACTCCTGGAAAAAAAGCGGAAGGAGCATGATGACAATTCTACTTCACCTGTTGCACTCGATCCAACTTCCCTTGGCAAAACATGATTGGAAGCGATGGGCCCACCAAAGCCTATAAGTCTCTCCTTCTTGAAAGACCAAGCAAATCACACCTCTGAGCGTTAGGATATCATCGGGCGGAACTAGTGCTTGCAATCAGGTTACGATTAGGGTTGGCGGCTTGGTGGATTTGGATGCATCAACTTTAACACTAACCCGTTCATTAAACAAGTCAATCATCCCACATCCCAACCCTAACCCTAGGTGGGTTAACCGTAACCCTGACCCTCCTAACCTGATTAGTCTAACATTACATAACCTAAGGTAATTTAATGTCTATTTAGTACTACTTATCACATACCTTTGTGATGGAGTAGACATAAGTATCAGAGGAGAAGTTGCAGTAGATGCGAATAACGTTGAAGGCCTTCGAGAATAGGATGATGGGACTTCCGCCTCTCCGAACAACGCCTAATTTTTGTCTATAGCCTACCACCCAGGAAGCTAAAAAAGGGAGGATAATGCGTGTTAAGATCTATTAGGGCTCTTTTTTTCTCGGTGTTATGTGTTGATGATTGAGCGGCATGCGAAGATCAGACCATGCGACGAAGATTGAACAGGGCCATGGTGGACATCGAGAGGCACAAGCCGTGACTTTTCCCCCCGCTCTTCAGCTTGCCCCTAAGCCCCCTTTGTGCAGCATGGCGGTTCACGAGTTTGGCTGGCCGAGTTAGGGTTGACCCTAATTTTGGCGGGCCAAATTTTGTTGAACCTTAACCCTACCCGTTTAAGAAACGAGTCAAGTTAGGGTCGGGTTTAGCGGGTCAGATCAGGTTTTGCCAAGTCTAGGTGGCACACCATTCATGAGCTTGGGCCACAACACTTACAATCAATGTTTAAAAAGGTGTTCGAGGCTTACGCCTCTAGGCCCGCCTCGAGGTGAGGCAGTCTTGTGCTGCCTTGAAGCGCACGCCTCAGTAGCCACATATAAAAAGCCTAAGCCTCTGCATCAAGAGGCATACGCCTCTATCCAAGGCGCGCCTCAAGACGTTTGAGGCGTACGCCTCTTACTCCAGGTGTGAAACATAGGGCGGGGAGGGATTAAAACCAATGTTTGGTGTCGAGAGGGTAAGGGTTTGATATGTAAATCGCCCCCATGGGTCCTTTTTTCACCCATTCAAACCTCCTAAACCCTTTTAGATCTCTTTAGGTTTGCAATCCCTTTGTCTCTAAAAACCCAAAATCAAGATCTAGTGCTCATTTCTTCTTTGATTTTGATTCCGAAGCTTGCATTCTTCTTCTTTGTGGATTGCCTACCGACTACAAGTGAGAGATCAATATTTGTTTCAAGTTTAGAGGTATGGATCATGATCTTACTTTTTCTACTAGTTTTTTGTATATTTTTTTTTTTGTATTTTACCATTGTATTGTATTTGTATCATTGTTTTTTTTTTAATCTTGACAATGTTAGTCCTATATTCGTATTTTATTGTTTGTTATTACTTGTTACTTACTACTTTAATTATTATCTTGAATATTAAGAATTAAACGTGTTTGAGCAATTTGACTTTCTATTTTGTTGTTAGATTGCTCGATGGAGTCCTCAATCATGTCATATAAGGTATTTTCTAACACATTGTGATTTATTATGCATATTTAGTTTAATTATTATTACACATTCAATAATAATATTTATTCTATTTTTTTTCTTTTTTTAACCTTTTTTTTACCAAAACATCTCCAAAAAATTCGAGGCTTATCTCGGTACGCCTTGAGGCTTACGTCTCGCCTCTCCACAGAAAAAACGCCTCGATACGCCTTTCACCTTTTTAAACATTACTTACAATGCCTCTTTATCTATCGTTGGAGTAATAATCTAAATCCTCCTATCTCCTCCCCAAAAACCCCATACCTATAGGACGTCATAATGCTTCATTGGACCAGAGTTAACTGGAAGCCTGGAACTCTAGTGAAGTGTAGGTGCTCGTTTCTAGGGATGAGTAGATGGCAGCATTGGCTGGAGTACTTTCAGACATCTCTTTATACTTCTAGACAAAGTAAAATGCCCTGAAGTTAATATCAAGTTCTTTCAATCTCTCAAAACAATAAAGGATCTTTCATACTTAGAAAATCTATGGCAAGTGGCTGAAGATGAAGACACAATCCCGCCTTGATCAAGCTGACATGGATATAGATCTCACTTGTCTCAAAGGACTACTCACCAAACCCGACGTAGTAGAGCTTGATATTATCACCAATAAGGTATCTACTCCTCAATTCGCCAATAGAGAGACAAGGATCCGACCTCCTCAAACAGAGACCTAGAGTAGAAGTTGAAACGATGACTAGGAAATAATGGCAGATACATGTTCCAGAAGAGGAAGAAGAAACATACGCGTCGCTAAATCAGAGGCACCTAACCCCTTGCCTCTTGTGCTGATTTTTTCAACTGCGTGCCCATGACATCATTGGACATGTTAAAACAACAATGCACCCAATGATTATTCAGATGACCACCCCAAGAATAAAGCAAATGATGCACCAAATCAAGCCAACCAAATATACAAGCCAAATCGAGACAACGAGATCGTCAATGGAATCTGGTCAAAGGATAAGGTAAACCTTTTACAATGTGCAACCTCTTTTCAAACCAACACAAACTTCTACTCTCTATCAGCTCAACCAAAACTACAACTTTGCAAAAATACACCATCGATCTGACCAACAGCTCAAATCTGATGATCGAAACTTGGTTTCTTAGGCATTTATGAACTGTAAAGGCCCATTTTCCCAGGAGGGGCTATGATGGGAGGCAAAATTATGAGCCAACCCGTTGGAGTAAAAGGCACGACTAGAGTTTGAACATGCCATTGCTGACTACTGAACACGATGTAACTTGAGAGCAAGGTTCAAAATTTTGATTTCAACCCCTCCAAAAAAGGCATATTTCGCGAAACAGCACGATATATCACACAAAATATCACGATATTTCATGAAATATGTTATTTCAGTGTATAAAAAAGTAAAATATTTCTTGATTTTTTGTAAAATATTTTGATTTTTCGTACCTTGCTTGAGAGCTAAGGTACAACCACATAGCTAAATACACACTTGATTTTGGATATGTCCGACCTCCAAGCAGGTCGGGTGCTAAACATACCACAATATCCCTAGTAGGTCGAAACATTAGTTGAGACTGAACTGACCCTACCACAACCAAAACTTCCCAGTCCACCTCAACAGACGTGACCTGAGGTCGTACATCTCAGCAGATGGACTCAACAGAATCACAGTCCTCGAAGACAACAAGCTCACTGGAGGAGAACACTGAATAATGACCAAAGCGAGAGAGTCGTCTGCAATCATATCACATGAAGAATGATTCCTGCATGTAATCACACGATAACGTCTTAGCACCAGACTCTTAACCAACAACGTCCATACACTCGCCCACCTTAACACCGGCTAGTTGACAACAAGTGGAGATTGTGGTGAAGAGAACGACGAGGCTCAGGCGGATGTTACAACATCCACCCCTATGCTGCCTTGTTGCTCAAGTGAGAAGATCATGGAAAGGCGGTGACGAGGACGTCACACCGTTCGTCCCCAACTTCACCTATAAAGGCAACATGGCGAGCACCAGGTAGGGTAATGTAATCTTAACTCTAGCATTTCTTTCATTTTATTTATGAAACCTCAATTGATTCTTCATTATACGACCCTGCTCTGATCAAGGGGCATTGTCACCAAAGTGTGTTAATATTTGGTTTCATGTCAGAGTTCGCTCAAGGATCAGTTGATAATCCACCGTTAATTTTTCCACACCAACAATAACCATGGTGACATCTAAAAGATCCATGTTGTGGTTATTTGGTTTGACTTTATCAAGCTTGTCGCATACACTTCTACATTTATTTCTAACTATAGAAATGAACACCACCATTGTATCCAAATGTTTTTAGAATCAACCCTTCTGTTATAACTAGGCATGTGAGACTATCTTCACCAGAATTGCTTTTTGCTCCACTTATCTTGGTATTGTATATCATTTGGGTGACCACAACCTTAACGTGCAATTTACTATTCACCACCCCTTTTTCCCATCAAATTGGAGTCAAAACGAGCATTATTTTGTGCTTCTCATCTCCAACATAATAATTAAAAGCCTACATCGCTTTGCATCATTGCCATTGCAATAGAGTTTCATTCATTGCCGACTGTGCTCTAGCCGTCGTCGCGGATTGCTATGTATAGATGGTTTAAAATTCTTCCGAAACATCATATGTTTTTGGCATACCTAAAAGGAACTAACCCAGATTTCAAAATGACGTGCTTTCACATGAAATCCGTATATTTTGGATGTTTTTGGATTGCATTCTGGGTAAGATGTACTTGTTTCAGGTTACATTTCAGATTGTTTCAAAAGATATTTCTCTTAAATTATTTGTTAAAGGTTTTAGAAGTTTTGGTCAGTTTCGCATCCGTTTCTGTCGGTTTCGACCTGTTTGGTTTCCATCCAATATAGGCCATTTTTTACTGGAATGTGTCGGTTTTAGATATTTCGTTTTTGATGCGATCTAGTATCAACTAGATGGAATGCGTATGCTTAATTTAATCCAAGTGCAGAATTTAAATAATGCAAATCAGATTTCAGCATGTATAAGTAAATTTCAGCAATGCTTAGAATCACGTTTCAGCATTCATTCATCACCAATCAGATTTTAATTCAAAGAAACAATAAAATGGACAAGATGAACACTAATTTCAGATTATAAGACTGAATTCCAGCAATGAGAACAAGAACAATCTCAAATTAATAAGTCAATGTCTCAATAACATGCAAAGATCTAATCGAATAAATCCTAATGGATGAGACTCTCGGGAAAACAGGAATTTAGGGTTCCTATAATGAAATCAGCAATAAGGCCGGTTGCGAGAAAAGGATGTTATCACATGAAAACTACCGAGGATCGATCTCACCGTGCTTTGGTCAATGCCGGCAGCTTTCCGATACTCCGATGTTGCAGAGGAATGGCGCGGAAGGGGGAGGTGTGGTCCAGAAGACGGGGTGAAGAAGCCGAGACGATGATCTTGAAGAAGAAGACACTCCACGTCGATCTTCCGTGAAGCCGAGGATGAATAGCGAGGTGACGGGGTAGAAGCTTGCGAAGGAAGAGAAGGTTGAGAAGCAAGGAGGAATTCGTCGGAAAAAATACACCGAGCAAGCGATCCGCTTCTCCGTTGTTAGGGTTTCAATTCAATTTTCAACTCCCTTTGCAATTAGGGTTTTTAGAATAAATAGGGGACGAAGGCATAAGGCACAAAAGGAAAGAAAGGGGAAGAGAGGCCGGTCGGGTAGAGAGAGAGAAAGGGCGCGCGGATGAGAGAGGGGGAGTCGGGAGCGTCCGCGGGAGAGAGAGAGGGGGGCCGGCCGGTTGGCTTTTGGGCTAGGGTTATGGGTTTTTGTTTCTCCTTTGAATCTCATCCATTGAGATCTATCCCTAACTTAAGATCCTATGGCTAAAAAGTAAACATAGAAATGAGTCAGTTCGGCATCTGTGGCTCGAACCGGATGCGAACATGGCTCGCACCTACCCGAACCAGAAATAAAAACTGAAATAACTAACGATCCGTTGGTCGGATCGAAATAAAGTAAAAACCAAAACTGTGGGGCTTCGATGAAGCTTTCCACTGATGCAGACGGATCGACGATCGGGTTCCTGGATCTCCGGCGCGGATGAAATTACGCCATCAGCTGTAGAAAAACTGCACGTAGTGGCTCGTCTGCATCAAGTCCCCCGGACTCAAAAGAACTCGACTCCTGTCGAGCCAGGTCCTGGGTCCGGCGGGGGCTCTCCTGGCAGCAACTGCAGTCGCTGCCTCTGATCTGACTGCTCTCCCGGGTCCGGTGGCCAAGTAACCCACCTCAAGTATGCAGCAACTCCATCTCGTATCCCCTGCCCCTTGACGCCAATCGAAGACCTGAAAGTCAACACCAACATCCTCCGCGGCACGATAAGATCATCAAAATACTCAGATAATTTCATGTGATAATAGGAATTTGGGTTGACATGAAATTCAGATGACATGTGAAAAGAAAGGCCGCGGGAGCATAATGTGCTGCGGGTCATCGGCTTGCGCGATTGGCAATGGTGTATTTGAAGGGCCATGGGTTGCGGGTGCATTATGTGGTGCTCGAGGTGGCCTGCGCACGGTGCAAA
The DNA here is from genome assembly GCA_947650365.1 of Chamaelirium japonicum. Taxonomy (NCBI): domain Eukaryota; kingdom Viridiplantae; phylum Streptophyta; class Magnoliopsida; order Liliales; family Melanthiaceae; genus Chamaelirium; species Chamaelirium japonicum. The sequence goes on along the minus strand of OX393552.1, from coordinate 52,638,782 downwards.
ACAAGTGGATTCTAGATGACGAAGATATGTCATGCAATCATTGTCGGGATTCAGTGAAAAAAATGAGAAATTAAAATACTCATCATGCCACTTGTTATGATTTCGAAAAATTAAAGATGATGGGTCGTCTGAAATTTGAACGCATGATTCATAAGTCTTTTGCATCGAAAAGTGATCAAACATGCCAAAATCGTCTTTAAGATTAAACTCAACACTTGGATGACATGGATGCACATGTGACTGGTTTATGATTGTAGAGATGCCAAGTAAATGATGAATGCGAGTGCGATTAATGCCTACAGACTCTAAGTGCGATGTGCATGCAATGGAATGCAAAATGTGGTCTAATCCTTTCTCAATCGACAGCGAAGCAGATGAACACCCTACGAGATTATCTGCGAATGGTGGTATAGGTTGGTTCTGACTCAGAAGAGCTTTAGGTGCAGGGGGTGATGGGGACTGGTGAATAATCAGCAGTGGTGCAGTCACATCATCTCCCTCCAAGACTAACTCATTGAGGTGTTCGCCCTCAGACCCCTGACTATCCTCGTCATTGTCCGCCAGATTTGTCTGTGGATTGACTTGTCGTTGAGGACAATCGGCCGACTTGTGATCTGGCTGATCTACCGATTTGTGCTCGTGTCGTAGGGTTTGGCGACTTCTGTTTTGGCTGGTCTGCATGTAGTACGCCAGCGGATTTGTGCTCTTTTCCCTAACACGACGACTAGTGCGCTCGGATACTTTCGAGGACGAATTCTGGAACACACTTTGTTTGGAATCGGAAGGGAGGAACTTCCGTTGCAGCTTTTCCCTCATGTGGGTCCAAGTGGAAATTTTATCTTTTCCTTTTCTACCCCTAGCGGTCTGCAACTGTTTCCACCAGATCAGTGCATGACCTTTCAGTTTAAGGCTGACAAACTTAACTTGTTTGTCGCGGGGGATTTCTTTCCACTCAAAGTATTGGTCGACGCGCTCGGCCCACTCTAGAAACTCTTCGGGATCCTTCCTCCCCTCGAACTCAGGAATTTCTATTTTGATGCCCTGATCCCAGCCCCAATGGGATTTCGATCTCCTATGACTTTGCCTACTTCGCCGCTCAGATCCTTCAGCGGAACTGACGCTGTCACCTCCGGACTCTAGGTCTAATTTGCTACGCCCTGGCGACGCTCTAGTCCTGTGTTCGCGATGGGGTCTAGGTGGACTCTGGGATTTGGTGAAGGCCAAGGTCAAGTTTTCTATCTGGGTCCGAAGCCTACCCATGTGTTCCTGTTGCCTTATGAAGGCATCGTGCCAAGTGCGGGGTGGAGAAGATCCAGCCATGCTAGATTCTATCGACTCACTACAAAGAAAAAGGGATGGTCCTAATATGTATGCGATCACGCGATGTGTGTTACTAATTAATGCAAGGCACTAACTAAAATGAAAGAAGGCAAATAAAAAAAAATTTCAGCAAATAGGCAATGATGCGAATGATGCGAGAGGACCGACCGTTGCGTAAGGACGCGACGACTAGTGCGCTCTGATACCAACTTGATGCGATCTAGTATCAACTAGATGGAATGCGTATGCTTAATTTAATCCAAGTGCAGAATTTAAATAATGCAAATCAGATTTCAGCATGTATAAGTAAATTTCAGCAATGCTTAGAATCACGTTTCAGCATTCATTCATCACCAATCAGATTTTAATTCAAAGAAACAATAAAATGGACAAGATGAACACTAATTTCAGATTATAAGACTGAATTCCAGCAATGAGAACAAGAACAATCTCAAATTAATAAGTCAATGTCTCAATAACATGCAAAGATCTAATCGAATAAATCCTAATGGATGAGACTCTCGGGAAAACAGGAATTTAGGGTTCCTATAATGAAATCAGCAATAAGGCCGGTTGCGAGAAAAGGATGTTATCACATGAAAACTACCGAGGATCGATCTCACCGTGCTTTGGTCAATGCCGGCAGCTTTCCGATACTCCGATGTTGCAGAGGAATGGCGCGGAAGGGGGAGGTGTGGTCCAGAAGACGGGGTGAAGAAGCCGAGACGATGATCTTGAAGAAGAAGACACTCCACGTCGATCTTCCGTGAAGCCGAGGATGAATAGCGAGGTGACGGGGTAGAAGCTTGCGAAGGAAGAGAAGGTTGAGAAGCAAGGAGGAATTCGTCGGAAAAAATACACCGAGCAAGCGATCCGCTTCTCCGTTGTTAGGGTTTCAATTCAATTTTCAACTCCCTTTGCAATTAGGGTTTTTAGAATAAATAGGGGACGAAGGCATAAGGCACAAAAGGAAAGAAAGGGGAAGAGAGGCCGGTCGGGTAGAGAGAGAGAAAGGGCGCGCGGATGAGAGAGGGGGAGTCGGGAGCGTCCGCGGGAGAGAGAGAGGGGGGCCGGCCGGTTGGCTTTTGGGCTAGGGTTATGGGTTTTTGTTTCTCCTTTGAATCTCATCCATTGAGATCTATCCCTAACTTAAGATCCTATGGCTAAAAAGTAAACATAGAAATGAGTCAGTTCGGCATCTGTGGCTCGAACCGGATGCAAACATGGCTCGCACCTACCCGAACCAGAAATAAAAACTGAAATAACTAACGATCCGTTGGTCGGATCGAAATAAAGTAAAAACCAAAACTGTGGGGCTTCGATGAAGCTTTCCACTGATGCAGACGGATCGACGATCGGGTTCCTGGATCTCCGGCGCGGATGAAATTACGCCATCAGCTGTAGAAAAACTGCACGTAGTGGCTCGTCTGCATCAGTTTTGATGCCAGACAACCAAATAAATTTTAACTATTGTTTGCATCACCATGGATTCTCCATTCAAACATGGCTGATTGTACTCTTAACTTTATGATGTTCACTTCCTCAATAACTAGCTTATCAAGTGCTTGTGTTTTTTTTAATCTCTGTTGGATGACAACCTTAATGGCCCTGATAGATTCCTGGGTGACCATAGTGGGGGTTCTTATCTAAGTTGCGATTCCAACACTTGTCCTCTGCACGCTGATGAGTTAAATATGTAGGAAAGACGATAGATCATCATTCATCTGTTACTTCTTTGCAGCAGAATATAAACCAAAAGCCGACAAAAATTTTGCTCGTAACCCCTGTTATGTTTGACATAGTTGCTTATATCATAACTCACTAGAAAGTTGAAACCATCCAATCCTTGCCGTTGGATCCAAAGTCCAAACAATTCCTTGGCGGTCATAGGTTACTGGAATTTTCCCTTTGGCAAATGCACAATACTTCGCACCACATTGTGGGGCTATATTTCTTGTAGGATTCCAAAAGTGTGCTTGTGAAGTGTGTCATCTATATTCACCATTTATGACATCTTCCATTTATCAACAATTGTTGCCCCTTGTGTATTTTCCTGTTTTGGTGAGGTTGGCAGCACCATTCTCTGCCATTTTGCTTCAAAAGAAGGATTGGCTGCTTACATTCTTCCCAAGAGGCCTAGGGAAGGCCTCTAAAGTGGTTGTGGTAATCTTGAGTCTTGCACCTTCTCAGCCACTGACGAACCTCACCAAAATCAGTGTCCTTCTGTCCTACAACCCCTTTCTCATGAGACTTGATTGGAACTCAAGGATTTTGAGGATCTTCTCCCTTGTCAAGGTAATTTGGGAAGAGGATGTGATCCTTTGTTCTGAAGTCTCAATTCTCATCTGGTAGGAAAGGGGTGTGTAATGATGAGGTTAAAAAGAGAGCTACTTTGATGTATTTAAGCCTTGTTGAGGTGATTAAGCTAAAATGTAAGGTAAGCTAGCTCTGTTTTAAAGTGTTTTGAGCCACTTGCTTTGAGATCTGGGAACTTCGAGCAATCAAAACTAACAACAAATAGAAGTACATGAGAGACAGAGAGAGAGAGAAGAAAGAACTAAAGGCACAAAAGTGGCTCTTCCAATAGAAAATTAAGTAACGCTGAGTTTTTATTGCTATCAAATTAAAAGCTGATTACAATAGGTGGAAGCCCCATCCTTATGTAGACATAACTATGATTCCTCCTAACTCATCTAGGTCTTATAAACTAAAACCTAGGAATATAAACAAAGTAGAATAAGACTACTATTACTTACTCTTTTCAATTTTTTTGAGAATTTTCTGTGTATTTCCAGAACACAAAAGGTGTGTTTTTCAGCAAAAAAAGGAAAGAAAATGAAAAAAGTGGAGAAAAGTACATATGTGAAAGGGGCTTCTTACAAAGCCACATTAGGGAAAGAAGGATACCTACTCGCCGGGGAGGAGTCATGTGACTCCTCTCCCGTTGATGGGCCCGCAGGGTGAGAGAGTCCCAGACTTTCCTTATTTGGTTTTTATAATCTATTTTAACTAGGATTTGTACCTATTTGAACAACTAAGACTTGTTTCTATAAATAGCCATCTAACCACTTCACCAAAAAGCCATCCCTTTTACCAAATTTACAACTAAGTCCTAATTTACTGAAAAAATTAAAAAAAAATCCCCAAAAATTTAAAGACATCTAGAACTCATAATAATAAAGGGCACAACACAAAATGACATCCTAGGTGACATCAATTGGCTACTTAAGCTCACTTTTTGTGAACTTAAAATTCTTATGGTTGCTCCTGCATCATGCTTCTCTCTCGTGATACTACCATGTAGCTGGCGCCAGCTATCACCTATGGATAACCAGTTCATGGGTACAAGTAACTATCCAATCCGGAGTATGACCATGTTCACTCAGAGTGTTGAGGCATATGCAACACGATGTCACTAACCCACGAGCTTCCACATTATCTCCAATCAGTATGCACAACATTGGGTTACCAAGAGGAAGCCTCACGACAATTTTGAGAGTGCCCATTATCTACTCCTCTTGGCTCTATGTTGAGGACCTAAAGCTGTGGTTACTTCCACCTATCTCGCTAATTGTACTTCTCATATCCTATTGACAAAATCATTATGCAGTGGTATTCTATAACTTCTTATGGTCATTTACAGAAATTTGGGCACACCTGCTTATTTGTTGTTTCTGCATGAAGTATGTGACAAACAGTCCCCTCAATATGTGTACTGAATTTTCCTAAGGTACAACCCTGGGCATAAGGGTAATCCATGCTGTCTCTTTTGCTCGCTAGTTATGGATTTTCATGTTAGAAACGCCCCTAAATTCATTAATCAATGATAATGTCTATTTACTTATTAGATTTATATTTTACTCATACTATTTGTATTGCGTCACAAATAACAACACTAGGTGTGAAGAAAAAGGCCAATAATTTGAGTTTTAGACGCAACCAGGGGTTTCAGCTTCGAGCAACTCACAATGGAGGATTGACCTTCCAGTTACACCTAAAATATCACACTTGGTTGTTAGTAAGAACCACATCTATAAGCCTTCCAGATTATAAAGTGCCTAAGGAAACATAGATTATGCAGGGTCCACGAGATGATAGAATGAGTTATCTTAAGGCTTCCAGTTGGGGGACTCTGAATCGGCATGTGGGTGCATTGATATTGCGTCAAGTAATGAATCCACTTTGGAGAAACACATTGTCAAGGCTAAGAATTGATTCATACATGCATACTTTGCAGCCGCCCCTTAGATCTAAAGATATAGCTACATGTTGACTTCAACTAGTTACTTTGGGGCCAACCAGAAGATTTATGGCAAGTCATGAGGCGGAGCATACCATGTACGACGAAGGTTAATGTGGTCATCGACTATCTAGTGAAAGTTATATGTATAATGGAAGTCATCTAATATTGATATCCAAAGGAAGGGTGCTACTTTGATCAGACTAAAACTTATGACCAGGTAGTTTGGAGAAGTTATCAATAGAATTTATTACTCATCATCATTATCCAAGGCATATCCCATCATGGTGGAGTCGACTATAGTGAAGACAAAAGAGTTTTCCAACCGACTGTCAATTTGACATTGATAGACAAAAAAGCAAAAGAATAGAAATAGATTTTGGGAGTAAAGCATTAATTTACTAATTTGGGGCCTTATATAAGTCTATACAAAGGATGGGGTCACCAAAGGGTGAGCATACCCAAACAAGACTAAAAGGCCTAAATAAGTATTTACACATTCTAACACCCCCTCTCAAACTCAGGGTGGATCATACACCATGAGTTTGCAAAGAAGATATCGAAAACGCTGAATAGTGTGCGTCTTCGTAAATAAATCTGCAAGTTGCTCTATAGAAGACACATGTGGAAGTGAGAGCGTCCCGTCCTTGTAGCGATATCGAACATAATGACAATCCAGCTCAATATTCTTCGTGCACTCGTGAAAGACCGGATTACTAGCAATCTGAATAGTCCTCCGATTGTCACAGTGGAGGGGAGTCGAAGAGGTCAGCTGAACACCCATATCCTCGAGTAAACGACGCAGCCAAACGACCTCACACGAGGTGCGTGCCATAGCACGATACTCGGCCTCGGTACTAGAGAGAAACGATCTCCTGCTTCTTGCTTTTCCATGAGTTGAGCGAATCACCAAGAAAGATACAGAAGCCAGTGGTGGAACGTCGATCAGTGGGATCGCCCGCCCAGTCTGCATTAGAAAAGGCACGAAGCTCCAAGGATGAAGAGGACGAAATAATAAGGAGCGAGTCACCGTGTCTCGAAGATAGCGAAGAATCCTCAGTAGTATGGCATAGTGAGCTGAGTGAGGAGCGTTAACAAATTGACTAAGAACTCGAACGGCATGAGCAATGTCCGGACGAGTGATTGTCAGATAGACAAGAGCCCCAACAAGCTGACGATAGCGCGTGGGATCCGTAAGTGGCTCGCCATCAGTGGGACGAAGCTTCACATTAAGCTCCATTGGGGTATCCACGATCCGTGAATCAACAAGTGCAGCACGACGCAGTATATCAGAAGTAAACTTCCGCTGAGAGACCAAGAATCCCTGGGGAGACGAAGCAACCTCAAGACCGAGAAAATAACGAAGTGGACCCAGATCTTTCATCTCGAACTGCTGCTGGAGGTGTCTCTTCAGAGAGTCGATAGTAGCAGTATCATCACCGGTGATGATCATGTCATCAACATAAAGAAGCAATATCGCACGACCACGAGTAGAGGTCTGAGTGAACAAAGTATAGTCATTCATACTTTCTGTAAAGCCGGCTGCAACCACCGAGGACCGAAAGCGCTCGAACCAAGCTCACGGGGCTTGCTTGAGTCCATAAATGACCCGTCGAAGACGACAAAAATGCTGCGGTGGAGTCAAAAGACCATGAGGGGGACACATGTAGACCTCCTCAGAGAGATCGCCGTGAAGAAAAGCATTCTTCACGTCCATCTGGAAGAGTGGCTAGTGACGAGCAGAGGCAACTGCTAATAGGGTCCGTATAGATATATCTTTGCAACAGGGGCGAATGTCTCCTCGTAGTCGATGCCATACTCCTAAGTGAAACCACGAGCAACTAGGCGGGCCTTGTACCTCTCAATCGAGCCATCTGAGCGAGTCTTAATGCGATAGACCCAGCGACAACTGATAGGATCCTTCCCTGGGGGAAAAGGAACGAGCTCCCAAGTGCCAGTCTTTTGAAGAGCCTGCAGCTCCTCGGACATAGCCTGTTGTCAATGGGGTGCCTGGACTGCCTCACGGTAACTCTGGGGCTCCTGAAGGGAGTAAATAGCGGCAAGAAAGTCCTGAACAGTAGAAGAGTAAGAGGCAGTATGAGAGAAACCATAGAGATCTGGCGGATGCCGGTCACGCTCAGGGTAACGCTGTAAGAAGGTAGGAGCAGAAGATTCATCGTCAGGGCTAGACGAGACTGACATCGAGGATAGGATGGCAGGAGAGTCTAGCGAACCGAGGAGTGAGTTTCGTTCGCTCATCAGGAGGGAGCATAACGAAACATGTGCAACCAAAGGTTCGCAAGACACGATAATGAGGAACTACGGAGTACAGGATTTGAAAGGGTGACTGACCAGAGTGAGCAGAAGAGGGAGTGCGGTTTATTAAGTGGACTGAGGTAAGGACAGCCTCCGCCCAAAATTGACGAGGAACTGATGTAGAAAACAAGAAAGAGCGAGCAGTCTCGAGAATGTGACGATGCTTTCTCTCAGCTACGCCATTCTGTGCAGGCGTGTAAGGACATGACTGCTGTGGGAGAGTACCCTGAGAGAAAAGGATGTCACGAAACTCAGAGGAAAGGTACTCGCGAGCACCATCGGAGCAAAAAATTTTAATCCGTTTGCCAAATTGAGTGTGAACCATACTAGTAAAGGCACGATATGCTTGACAAACATCAGATCGACGACGCAAGAGAAACACCCAAGTGAAACGAGAAAAATCATCCATAAAACTAACATAATACGATAAACCAGAAAGAGATACAATGGGAGCAGGTCCCCAGATATCCGAATGCACTAAATCAAACACAGAAGATGACATAGACTCATGCACTGGAAATGGCTGAGCATGATGCTTGGCCAAGCTACAACTGACACATGGAGATGGTGGAGTAAAGGTGATGTCACCGAGGGCTCCGGACTAAAAGATAGTACGGAGGCGTGCAGCTGAAGGATGACCCAATCGGCGATGCCAGAGATCTGAAACAGCACAGGTGGTATCAACAATGGAGGTGGGAAGTGGTACATGAAGATGTCTCAAGTGGTATAGGCCGCCCACCCTACGCCCAGTCCCAATCGTCTTGCTCGTCCGAGGATCCTGCACAAAACAAGACGAGGATGAGAAGGTGGTGAGATAGCCCAAATCAGCAAGTCTGCTAATAGAAATTAAGTTAATGTATAATGAAGGGGCAAGAAACACGCTAGGCAGAGAAAGACGACCACTGAGGTTAGAGGATGTGGTGATGGTCCTCTGATAAGAAACTGGTAAGGGGGAACTATCAGCAGTGCGAAGCTGGAGCTCAGGAGGAACACGACCACGTGCAATGAGAGCGGAAGCATCAGAAATCAAGTGGTGTGAAGCACCCGAGTCCAGAATCCAGGTAGCGGAGGCAGTACCGGTAGTAGGAGAGCTCTGTTGTAGAGTGAAAGCCTGCTGAAGCTGGGCAGCAAGCTGAGAAAGATCAGAAGTCGAGGTGGTCGGAGCCGTAGGCTGTGGCATCTGACCAAGCTTCCTCAGACGCCGGTAACAAGTTTCTTTCACGTGACCTTTCTTGCAATACACACACTAGAGTTTGACAGTAGATCGCCACTCACCAGTGGTGCGGTGATCTCCGGTGGACCGACCTTCACCTACGAGAGCACGAAGTGTGAAAGGTGGTGGAGTAGCAAGAGCGCTAGGGTCAGAGGCTGGAGCACGATGCACAGCAAGAGTGGCCAAACGCGTCTCCTCGGCAAGTAGCTCAGACAAGGCCTCATTGAGGCTAGGCAAAGGATCCCGGTGTAATAATTGACCTCGAATCGGCTCAAACTCTGCACGAAGTTCCATCAAGAATTCAAAGACGTATTGCTCATCACGATGGCGTCGACGAATAGAGACGGCATTCGGAGGATAGACGGGCTCCAACGCTTCAAGTTCCCTCCAGAGAGCGGAGATCCGAGCATAAAACTCACGAATAATGCGAGAACCTTGGGTCATACCCTTTAGCTCACACCGAAGTTGAAATGCCCTTGCACTGCCAGTCTGAACAAACTGCTTTGAAAGATAACACCACATCTCCCGAGAGGTGGGAAACTGAAGAGCCTCCACACAAAGTTCATGAGAAAGAGAAGCTCCGATGTACGAGCGAATGATGGCATCAACATCATTCCATTCTTTGGATTCAACTGAGTCTAGAGCTGAACTTGCATTGGAGGAGGTCTCAGAGATTGTAGGAGCGGGCTTTGTGCCATCCACATACTGCCAGAGTTTGTGAGCACCAAGATGCATGCGCAATGTGGATGCCCACAATCGAAAGTTTGAAGCTCCGATGAGAACAACATCCATTTTAGAAAGTTTGTCGGACTTTAAAGAGGTAGTCATGGTTGATATCTCGGGATAAAGAAAGGAGATGCTAGAGTTGATGGACTATCACAACTGTTTAGCTAGAAGATCCGCGATGACAAGAGGAGTTCAATGCAACAAAAACTGTGTTGATCGGACATGATTTGATCCTCCAAAAGAAAGAAACATTACCCTGCTGATCATAGAAAATCTACTCACAGAATTTCCCTTGCTCATAGAAAAACTGTGTTGAAACAGAGCAAGACTGAACCGGAGAAGGACTAAACTGAAGTGACTTCATCTAGATAATCTGCTCACTGTTGAATCAGAGCAGGACTAAGCCGGAGTCAAACCGAACCGAACCGAACCGAACGGTTCAGCTCAGCAGTGCAGAAAATCTGCTCACTGTTCTGACCCAACGGTTCAGTTCAGCAGTGCAGAAAACAGAACTGACCTGAGCCGAACCAAACCGAACCGGTGACTGTGCTGGATTTTAAGTTGTGTCGAATCTGACCGTAGGTGAAATAGATGGCCAGGATGCTATCTGAGGTCACCCTATACTTAGGGTTGATCGTTCAGATTTGCCCTTCGCCGCCGCCCACTTCTTCAATTCTTCTGATGACGAGAGGAGTACCTTGCCACTGTCTTCTTCAGCTCCTTCGATGATGAGAAGAGAATCTCGCTGGCTGAACTGAAGCCGGATCTGGATCGAAAGCCAAAACTGGATCGAAAAACGGATCAAGATCGGAGGCCGGATCTGAATCGGAATCGGAATCGATGCAGTGAAGACCTAGATTGGATCGGAATCGATGCAGTGAAGACCACGAGGCCGGATCTGGATCGAAATCGATGCAGTGAAGACCTTGGCCCAATGTGAAGCAGACTTCGATGCAGAGATCTCGACGGAGATGCGATGTAGATCTTGGAGGTTCGATGCGATGCCAACTTCGATGCGATGCAGACCTTGGAGCTTCAATGCGATGCAGACTTCGATGCATAAGCTTGATGAAGACTGCAGATGATGCTTGGATTGAAGAAAGCTCTGCGATGAAGATCGATGAAGATCTATAGATGCTTGGATTAAGAGAAGCTTGCTCTACCATAGATCCATTAAGGCTCTGATACCATGATAGACAAAAAAGGAAAAAAGAGAAATAGGTTTTGGGAGTAAAGCATTAATTTACTCATTTGGGCAATGGCTCTATATAAGTCTATACAAAGGATGGGGTCACCAAAGGGTGAGCATACCCAAACAAGACTAAAAGGCCTAAATAAGTATTTACACACTCTAACAGACATCAACCCTCTAAGACTCAAAAACCTGGACAAGGCAAATTGGCAAGAGAGAGGCATGCAATTAAACTAAAAACCCAATTGGCGGGTAGGAAAAACCAGCCTGTACTTTATTAACCAACGACTACAAAAAAAACCAGGGATGTTTTCAACACTATAAAGAAACTCAAACCTCGGAATGGGATCCCTCTCATCCTCAATGACCATTGAGATGTGCAAAGTTAAGCTCACCATGTATTGTTGTAAAATACACCATCGATGCCCTCTGTTTGCGCCAGTGGAATTCGATATGCCATGGAATATGTAATTATGGAAAGACGCTTAGTAGATATAATGTTGATATATTAAGCAAAGCAAGAAGGGTTTGATAAAAATATATTAGTTTATTTGAGCATGATGAAGACAACCACCACATATTAGAGAATGTAGGTTAGATATGCAAGTTGATATGATCTCAACGGTCAATAACTGTGGGAATTTGATTAGATTTAGTAGGGCTTCATTGTCTTTTTTTGAGAATCTACAGAGCTTCATTGTCATAGTAAACAAACAAAGAAAGTGAATGTGAGGATAAGGTTTGAAGGGAGAACAGTTTGAAGTGGACCACTACATAATACATTTCTAGTTACAATTGGAAAGAAGTTAAAAAGACAAGTGCCCTAATAGGCCACATGTGATTTTTAAGTCAAACAGATGAAATGAATTTCATAGAAAAAATATATTGTATTTGAAACTCCTAATAAGCTACATGGGATTTAGAAGTATTTGAAAAATGACATTCAAAATGGTTTCCTCATTGAGTTCATAAGTGTCTGATCAACTTCTGGATCTTTGATGTTCTACATATAAAGGCTTATAGGTTTGACGAAGTTTGTTATTCTACCTGGAGGAACTTTGTCTGTATAAGAAAGATCATTGCCATTATCATCGTTGTTATCATCATTATCATCATCCATGTCATACCTCATCACAATGGGGTCGACTAGAAGATTGACAAGAATTTTCCAACCAGCTGACAACCTGATGTCAAGTCAATAAGATTGGTGCCAAAAACGAACAAGGCAACTTGGCAAGAGAGGAGCATGCAAAGAAACCTACCATTTGGCGAGTAGGCATACCGACCTTGTTGGTTGTTCATGCAACTAGGGAGCAACCTGGAACCTTGGACTAGGAAAAAGTTTAGAAAAAGACAGTAGATAACAAAATTTGGTTTAGGGGATTGTGTTCATCAACATGGCAAAAATTATAATCCAAAGAGCTAAAATGAAACATAATTCCGATGAGATGGAAAGACTAAACTGCAACAATGCCTGTGCATGGAGGGGCCTATTTGTCAACTTACGCTCTCCAAGGAACTATATCTGAAGTTGTTTATCCGTCGAGGGTTTCACAGTATGTAAGTTGCGACCAAAGGAATCTAATACACACCCAAAATTTTTGGATGTGACTTGCAGAACAAGTACTAAATTGATGAACGTTGTGATGGAACTTATTGTAGCCCTCCGTTTCTCTTACTTGACACTTAGGAGGCCGGCTACTATGAATACAAGGAAACTAACCTTGCAAGTACAGTTTAGAGAGAGAGAGTTGGTCTTGCTTGATCAACTAGTTAGGGCTTATAGACATTTTCTGTTCCATGATCCTCGATCTCCATATGGACAACTCCTTATTGTTCAATCGTAACAAAATGTTTTCTTTGAGCATTTGTTTATAAAACATTTATTTTTCGAGATATTTTCTAATTCATGTAACATGCCCAAAACCCTTGTATTTATGCATTTCTGATGGAACCATGCTAGACCTAATGAGTTCGTGGGTTAACCTAACTAGCATAAACATGATCCATGAAAAACTTTTGTTTCAATGCTTATGCCTCTGCAACACCAAGTGACATATATCTATGTCTATATATCTATATATATATATATATATATATATATATATATATATATATATATATATATATATATGGGGACGGATACTCTTACTAATGAAGTTACAAATCACCTTTTACCTAACCTAGAGGTTTCAGAATTTGATGAAATTTGGTGGGGATGCTCTCTATGGCAAGTTGATCATCCTCACCAAAAATCATCAAATTCTATAACCTCTAAGGGCATCAAATATGATATTCAAATTAACAGTTAAAATAAACAGTCGATAAAGCTTCTAACATTTGATGCCCCTAGAGGTTATAGAATTTGTTGATTTTTGGTGAGGATGATCAACTTGCCATAGAGAACATCCCCACCAAGTTTCATCAAATTCTGAAACCTCTAGGTTAGGTAAAAGGCGATTTGTAACTTCCATTAGTAAGATTTCATTAGTAAGAGTATCCCTGCCCTATATATATATATATATATATATATATATATATATATATATATATATATATATATATATATATATATATATATATGCAAATTCCAGATTTTGCTAGAAATCCAAAACTATGTTTTATCTATGATTTAGTATTTTACTGTTAAATCTATAGCTATAGTCTCAATTGGGAACAAATCACATACAACAAAAGTTATGGGCTATGCCTGCAACCACATATTTGACGTCATGATATCATGAGTTTGCATAGCAAATATTGTTTTTATTTACAGAAAATCATATGTAATTTTACTTAATGAAAATAAGTGATTAACCATGGTCGACTCGAATCAGTCCAAAGCATGCCTAATCTTGCTTATGTATTATGTCTGGATTGTTCAAGGTATGCAAAGGCGAAACTAAGACTGGGCCCATACGCAAAAAAGGCATGCTTATGCATGCAAGAGCGAGCCCAAGTGTGCATTGACTGTGCACTAGGGACTTCTTAGACGTGCCTAGAGGTATTCGGCACGATCATTACTTTGCCATGCATTGGTCGCGTGCGTCTATTGTATGGGCGAGCCAGGTAACATTTGGAGTGGACCAAGTTGCTGGTGCATTTGCTTGTCACACACAAGCAATTGAAGGTGCCAAGGCAAATCGATGCACACATATGCTTGCCAGTTTGTGAAAGTAGTGCTTAGTCACCACATGGGAGTGCAAAGGGAAAGATCGTGAGAGTAATGGATATGACCTGGCATGCACACAGTCTGCCAGGCAATTTCCATACAACTGTAGGTGGATTACAAGGGGAAGACCCGCTCCAACTTTGTCGAGTATCTTAAGGTGTGTCTTGTGCGTTTACACTTACTAGTTACTCATGATCATGTATTGACTTAATGAGATATTTTCCATGATGGACAAGATGATTGTTTGAAACCTCATTGTTATTGTTGCAATTCAATGATAGACTCAACCACAGAAACTTGAAAAAAACCTTTCTTCATGATGATCAAGCTTGTTGCCACCTTCATCGTGCTCTCTACGGACTCAATTATGCACCTTGTGCGTGTTTTGAGTACTTGCCCATGCCGTTCTTGAAGCTAGTTTAAAACAGAGCTTTAGTGATTATGCTATGTCACTTGCCACATGTGTTAATGCATCACAATATTTACATTTCAATGTTATCATCATTGGCGATGATAATAGCATAATCATAATCACTTGCCTTCCTTTCTTGCTAAGCAGCTTCAATGACAATCTGAGATGAAGAACCTGGCTAGGCCTTCAGGTCGAGGGTACTTGATGATGCAACAAATATCGACCTTGAGACTCTTTGGACCTTCCTTATCAAAATTCGTATTGTTGGCACACATATGTAGCTTAAGCAGAACCTCCGTCCCACCGACAATAAGCCAGTGCAAGACCCTAATGGGTACCAAGTTTACCAAAAACTTGTAGGCAGTCTAGTTTGACTGACAACATCACCTATCGGTTCATGTGGTAAGCCAAATCTTTAATTTGACTTATTAGCCCTTCCTTAGCAAAACTCGTACTGCTGGCAAACATACGTAGCCCAGTTAGAAGCTCCATCCACTAATATCAAGTCCTTGCAGGATCCAACCAAGTATCAACAACTTGTAGGCAATTTGGTTTATTTGGCTAATTCTCTTCCAACCTTGCGTAGCGAAGGCACTGTCGGGTCCTAGAGAGTAGAGAGTAGGGTGAGCCACCCGAGTGTGCAGGTAGGTCTCCTCGTTGACCAGGGCGATTAGGGCATCTTTCAAGTGAGGTAATGACTCACTGTTAAAAGAACTGAGTGACAATGATCACAAACTCGAGACGGACAGTGGCCAAGAACTAGTAGAGGTGGCCCTCATCGAGGTAGCGTTGGAACTCTTTGGAGCACGGGCAACCACACCGTTCGGGGATCAGGGAATTCAACTAATGCCAGTAGGCGCTCATCAGGCTGAAGACGTCCTGAATCGAGCGCTCACCCAAGCGAGTTGACTGAGAATCACAAATCAATTGATACCAGCGCTCATCGCCGCACAGAAGGAACCGGTCTAGGAGATTCTCCCACATCGCATGCCCCGTAGGCATGTGGCCGATGTGAGTAATGAAAGGACGTGCAATGGAGTCCAGAAGATAGGCCCGGATGGCCGATCGTGGCGATGCCACATGACAGTAGCATCAGTGACAATGGCGGTGGACTCGCGGTCATCAGTGGCACCACTGGTGACGTCAGAGGAGGCGGGAAGACACCCGGATCGGTATTTGTGCCATTAATGTGACCCTAGAGGTCACGATTGGAGAAAGCGACATCGACAATGAGCGACTAGTCCAGCCAGTTACTAGCCGAGGCGAGCTATAAGGTGACGATCTTCAGAGGAGGAGAGATCAGAGAGATGATAAACAAGTGGGAAGGCTGGCGGGTGCTAAGAGAAATGGGGATTTTGGTGGGATTGGAAAGGAGGGAGGGGGCTGTTGGATCGGCATTGCGGGATTGATAAGAAGGGAGGGGGGTCGGGAAGGAGAGGGGGGGGGGGAGGGGAGTTGGTGATGAAGACCTGATCAGCACCTTCAGATTATCGCCGCATCTTCCGTTTATCGTCGGAGACATTTATTTACTGTCGTTTTTATTTTATGTTTGGGTGACATTAGCCGTTTGGGGCTTGTTAGTCGTTTATTTCAGTTTTTGGCCATTTTTTCCTGTTTTTGGCCTTATTTCAGCATTTAGTTTTATTTCTGTTCTTGCCCAGTTCATGGGGGATGTCCATGATCTCATCCGAGGGCTTTTCGGATTGAATCCGGGTCTTCTCGGGTGAGTTTCAGCATGTTATTAATAAAATTATGGGTGCGTGTGTTTGCGGGGTACCGACGGACGAGATTATGTCTCGAAACCGACGGTTAGATAGCAAAATAACTTAAATTTGATGATGTGGCATCAATTGGGCTTCAATTAGGGCTATGTGGGCTTCAATTAGGGCTTTTCCGTCCCTTGCCCGCGCGGAAACCGAGCCAATCCGCCCCCTATTCCGTCCCCTAACTTCTCTCTCTCTTTTCCCCTTATTTCTCTCTCTTTTCCTTTCCTTTTTTGGCCCATTGCATCCCCACTATTCCCCCTTGATTTCCCTTTGATCTTGGCCATCCAAAAAGAAACCCTAGTTCTACAAAAAGGGGAAGATTGAAGGAGATTTGAGATTTTGAAGAATTGCTGAAATTTGTGCCTCTTCGTGAGTGCTTCCGGGCGAGACTCGTGTCCCCGATCCTCGCCGCTTCCACGACTTCGCCTCGTGAAGGCCTTGGTGCTGATTTTCCGAAGGTTCCGGCTTCTCCCGACGTCCGGCCTTGCTCCGTGTGCGGGATCATCGGCGTATCCTCGCAATCGACCCACGGCGGGAAACCCAGGCAGTATCTTTCCTTTTCCTTTATTTTCCCATCGCATCCGCTTCGTTTTCATTAGTTTCCATTGCCTCCGCTCCGCATCGCAGCCGTCATCATCCTTTTCATCGCTAGTTGAAGCCATAATTGTGCCTATTTATTAGATTCGCTATCTATCGTCTGTCGGTAACCCTAGCAAGCATCCGTAGCCCTTTTCTTTATGAAAATCTGATGCAAGCCTACTGTTTTATTGCAATATTTACTGCTGCGAATTAATCCTGTTATATGCTGAAATCTGTTTTGTGATAATCCTGTGTTTCTATTGTTTAAATCTTAATCCTGCTTAATGTCGACGGCATAGAATTTTAGAACTGCGTAAGATAACTTTGTTTGCTGTCCTTTTGAGGCTTACTGCGCTATATTGATAAATAAACCCTAGTCATTGACCGAAGAAAACCCTAAAAGGGTTCAGGATTGTAGTGCGCCTTATTGGTGCCTGCATCAGTTGGTAGTGGCGGTAGACTCGCGGCCATCAATGGCACCACTAGTGACGTCAAAGGAGGTGAGAGAGGCACCCGGAGCAAGATTCGTTCCCCAGTGATGTGACCCAGAGGTCACGACTAGAGAAAGTGATCTTGATGGAGGGATGCTGCGGGAAGGAGGGAGAGGGGGGGCTATCAGAGTAAGGTTGGCAGCAGGATCTGGTAGAGACCGCGGGGAGGTGGGGGAATACCGGAGGGGGAAACAACAGTGACGTGCCGAAGAGTCAGTGTAGAGGAGGACCGTCGAAGACACGTTGGAGAAGCCAGAGTTGGGGGAAATGCCAAGGAGCCGAAACCGGCTCTGATACAATGTTAGTGATGAAGCAAGGAGAGGAGAGCATGACTTGAGAAAGAAAGTTTTCTCATTAGAAGGGGGCAAATCCTAATAAGTATACAAGTGAGGAATCAATGTGAGGCTCATACATGGAAACTATATAGTAACCTAACCATATGCAAAGTACATACATCTTGTTTAACAGATGTATTCTCACCATATAGTCTACAGCACGCTCTATGCATATGTATATATTTTTAGCCAATGCTCTAATGCATTTGTACTGTTTCGACCATCCATTATTTGAAGTTTATATTCTAAATTTGGTCGGTGATTTGAACTTAGGAAAACTGGTCTATGCATCCGAATCATCTGAATCTAGCTCAAAACACTTCATATGGGAGTGGCAAGGGGATCCATGAGAAAAGACACTCTTGGTGACCAATTGGAAGGTACTAGGCCTGATACTAGACGGCTGGGAAGAGGGTTTATGTTTTGCATACTACTTCTTTAGAACACCACAAAATCGAGTGTGCAAAGGCAGGCATGAACTAATATGCTTATATTACAAGTTCAAGTATGGCTAGTGACAGGAAAAGGAGGGAAGGGAGCCTGGAAATCTGTTAAATACTATATCTTGGAATGCAATGGACTTGTGGAATGATGTATGAAGTTGACTGAGCGAGAAGCAATTTCATCATGATATTAATGCCGTTTGAACATTGTTAATCGTGGAATCCATCTGGGGGCTCGGAAGTAGGAACATAGTCTCCTCAGACTAGATGTACATATTTGTAACCATCATACATCAACTCCTGACTTTTAGCAACAGAACAAACTAGCTATGAGTTTCATATATCCCTTTCACATCACAGCAGATTGACCTATTAAATAATATAATAGGAATCAGTTCAGGTCAACCTGCAATAAAAATAACTGATATACACCTTTACTGAGGATAGATGAGAATTTCTTGAATTAGGATAAGGTTGCTATATGTCATGAGATCTGGTATAAAAAATATAATATACAAAAATGGTACTAAATCACTATTTCGGGAGATTAGGTAAATAATACCTTCAAAATCTTAAAAAAATGCATTAGGAAAGGTATTCAATAATTTTGATTACAAAGAGAAAGCAAGATGGGTAATATGATCTAATGTTCAGACTACTTTTAAGTTATACTTTGTGATAGAAGAAAACATACCTCCCACAATATGCAGCCCAATGTAGTGCCGTCCAACCAAAAGCATCTCTAAAATCCAATGACATGCCAGAGAATGAAAACATACGAACTGCCCATGCATAATCCAGTATAGCACACAGATGGATGACTCCTTGACCTTGACTGTCATGAGCCGTTGTTTTACATCCATCAGCTACTTTTTCCAAAAGCCATTCTTGTAGCTTATTTTTCAAAACCAGCTCGAACAAGTCATGACTTGTTGATTTGTATGAAATATCATTATTACTGCTTGATTGAAGTAGAGAAATCCAATCTTTTTCCAACGAGGGAGAGGTGAGTGATGCAAATCTTTTTGCTTCCTTCTGGAATTTTGTTTGCCTGCTGGATATAATGGAAATATTGTTGGTTGTAGAGAAGAGTAAATGAGCAACCCTTATTTGCACCTGAAAATCTTTCGACTTAAACTTATTGCCGCCTTCCAGTGACCCATGATTCAACTCAACCCTTGAAACAGAGCGATAGTCAAAACTTAAAACCTGACTAATGGGAGTATGACCATCCAAAGTCAAATAAAGATTCACCAAGCCAGGTGTTTGTGGCAATGCTGTACATCGATAGACGCCAGCTTGAACTATTTCTGCAGCAACACATATTTCACCAAAGACACAGTAGATGTTTGATCCTTCTAGATGTTTGTGTGATTCACAAAAATAGCCAATCACTAAAACCTGGTCAATATAATTGAAACAATGCACGTATAAGAGTAGGAAAATCATATGATGGTAGTGGCAATCTAGTTTCCAACATATGATATCAATGCAAATAATCCTGACAAACCAACACCTCTTAGGTAGTTTCAATTGATAATCTATATTCTGAGAAACAATGGTTCATAATAGATAAATCATAATTATAACTTAAGCATCTAACTTTTCCTGAAAGTTACAAAACTTATTTGGAAACTAGATGACGCGGATCAGAGGCCCGAGGAGCGTTGGATGAAGACATATTATAGAAGACAATGTCAGATCTGAGATATGATACTTCCAGTAGATGCCGAGCAGTTGATTTAGCTAGCGAACTGTCCTTATTTTATTTATTCGGACTCGTATTCAGGTTTTAGTTTCGGACCCGCAGATACTTGTAATTGGCTTATATCCATTTTATGATCGTTTCGCAGAAGGGGTTAAAGAGGAAATATTGGAAAGAAAGAGAGTACATGACTCTCTCCTTTGTTGGCAGTAGGAATGGCATGGGCATCACACACCGGCCCCACCCACGGGTTGGACGAAATGTCCCACTTTGGGACGCGATCTCCTCTCTCTTTCTTATCTCTCTCTCTCTCATTTATCTCTGTCTCTATCTCTTTATGGCTATATAAAGATTAAAGACCTTTCTGTATTAGGGCTTTGATAGCTTTTGATGATTGAAATAAAAACAAGTTATTGTTGTCGCTGCAATTTTCTGTTGGTTCGTGTGTAAAGATCTCTTTGCCGTGCGAAATCGCATTTCTAGTGCGTCGTCGCTTACCTTCATTTCTGATCTCTTTTTGGTTGTGCTGGAAGTTGTTTACGACTGAACTTGATTTCCTAAACCCATCTCCTTCATCTAGAACCACAAGACACCATTGAAAACCCTGAAATCTGCTTGCTGTTTTCTGCAAATCTGATCATTGTTTTGACCATAACTTCACATCCGACGATCGGATCATCGTCAAACCTTGATCAATCCTTCCTAGTATCCTTCCCTAATACCTTACAAAATCTCCTCTCGATCGGAAAACCTAATCACAGTGAAAAGACAAAAATACCCCCCCCCCCCCACCCCCCCGTCCCAAAAATTCAGTACTTCACTGAATCTTTTGAAACCTAAGTCCTTGGCCTTTGCTACCGTGCCAAACCTTCCCGCATCATCATAATTGTATCCATATAGAATTCAATAGGCTCAAGTTGAATATTAGATCAAGAACTCGTATCATGTTGTGTTTCCCATGCTTGGCACGATTGTGACTGAGGCCTTGAAGTAACCATGTTCAAAACTTTAATTGATCAACATTTAAATTGCTATTAAGTTGTTCTTAATTTCTACTTATTCCTAAGTGAAGCTAGTAATCCACAAAAATATCTGTGATAAATAGTCTAATTGTCTTTGTTAATTTTCTAAAGATTTCAGCTTTCATCTTAGGCATTGCATATGGTTGCATTATCTTAAATAGAGTTAATGACCTAAAGATTTAGGATCATTTAGTTTCCATAGGTTAGATCTTTGGAGCCACATTAAACATTGCATCATCATCATCATCATCGTATCGTACATCATTTAGGTTGCGTTAGAACCCTCTCATAGAATCGTCCTGCATCAGACTAGTATCAGAGCCTCAAAGTTTAGAATCTATGCCTACCTACACCAGACAACCATATAGAGGACACCCTATCAATATGCAGAGGGATGAAATGTTACTAAAACTTCAACAACAGGCCCTAGAATACGAACTTGAGAGTACCAACCTTAGGATGGGTCAAATAGAAGAGGGTCAAGAAGAGGATCTACATACTGAAAATGTGGAAGCACCCAATGATCCAACTCCTCCAGCTGGAGGAAACAATGGGAACAATGGAAACAATGCGAACAACGTGAATAATGGAAACAATGGGAACAATGCGGACAACACAAATAATGACAAAAATGCGAGTAATGGCAACAATAACAATGCGAACCCCGAGAACAATGCTCGAGGGATGAAGCAAGGACCAGTGAGAAATAAACTTATTCGCGCCAATTTCGCACTGAGGCACTCTAGCCAAATGCGAGGCCACAAGAACGAGTGCATGACCATGGGCAACGTGCACCCCATTGGGATGATCGGAGTATTGATGAGTAGGAAGAAGAATACTTCGGGAGAGAACGACTACCGAGAGCCTAATGTGGATGTCATGAAGAGGGTAAAAGAAGGGTTTTGAGTTTCGGCCAAAGCCAATCGATTTCAGACGAACCAACCAGGTTTAGGGTTTCAGAACTCAGTAAAAACAGGATTGGGTTTAGGATAATGTGTATTTCAGCAAGAAAGTTTGACAACCATATTTATATAAAAAAATATTTAAGTAAATGAACTTTATGTTTTCTATTTACTTTAAGTTATTTTATGTAAATAAGCAAATACCCCCCCCCCCCCATTTGGATCTAATAAAAATATATTAAAAAAAAATCAAAATCCGAAATAACCAAAATGTATTCCAGTTTTTATACAAAATCAGACACTAAAATTTTTGCTAAAAAGGAAAGTTTGGTGGAATAAAAACTGTTGGGGGATATTTTTTGATGGTCCGAGCGATTGCCCTGCAAGATAGAAAAAGTGTGAGAACGGCTGGCTCCCTCCGGAGCGCAGACCCTCCGACGCTCAAGTCAGAACAGGTACCAACAGGGGAGAGCTGTAATGGTTGAAAAGTGTTAGGGTTTTGGGTTTCGCATCTGTACTTTGGAGCCTGGGGGTGTACCTTTATAGCCTTTTGCAGCCCGTCAGAGTCTGACACGTGGCAGCGCCTTCCCGCACCTTCTATGCCCCCATGTGCTGGCCCACATGGGCTTTGACGGCTTTTATCGTCTAGCCTACCAGGCGGTGGAAAAGGGGGACGCACCGGTCTTGTTCTTGCCAGGTGGTGGTTCTGGAAAGTTTAAGTCTGGGAGGTCCCAGACCGACTTTGGCCGGCTTCCGTGGACTGCAATCGTCCACGTAGCTCTATGGGGGTGGTGACACCTGTCGGTTCATTACCGCCTTATGGTGGGCGGCCTCCTTAACTGGTTATGTGGTCGGGCGAGCTCCTAAACGAGCTGCGGGCATCGGGTTTGATGAGCTCCTGGGCGAGCTGGTTGCTGGGCGGGCCGTGAGTACCAGCTACTGGGCGACCTCTACCACGTGCGAGCTGGTCGCATGCGGTCAGGGTCGACCCTGGGCGGGCTGTAAGCCACGGCCGCAGGCGGTCTCTGTCTCAGAGACGCAACGATCCGCTACTGTGCATTGGGCGGGCTACGAGCAACAGCCACTGGGACATCTCTATCACGTGCGAGCTAGTCGCATGCGGCCAGGGTCAGCTCCGGACGGGCTGTTAGCAACAGCCACAGGCGGCCTCGCGTAGAGACTTCGGGCGGGCTACGAGCCACGGCCATGGGTTGGCCCCGGGCGGGCTGTGAGCCACGGCCACGGGTGCTTCTTCTCTCTTTGTGTCCTGCTCGAATTGCCTCCCGCTACTGCCACGTGGACAACAAACTGGTGCGAATTTTTGCACCAACATTACCCCCTCCTGAGGGAGCGGCTAAGTATAGCCCCGCTCGCTAAGGAGTCTAACAAGGTTGTCCCACTCCAGATGCGATCCCGACTGGCGGATAGCCGACGAGTCGATTTGTGAGCTTGATTGACTTCTGAGGAACTCTGCACTAGAGCGGGGTCTCCTTTACTTCTGGTTGAAAACTACTTCGACTTAAATTCAATGGCTCACTGTTGTCAGAAGATATGGTTGTGTCCTCCAGTGTCGGGCAGGATGCGAGCACATGCCGCGGTACAACCTTGTGTCGAAAGCTTTGACTCGCAGTACCTCATGCGTGGGGTCTCGAGGGTGATGCTGCTATGTCCAAGGGATGCAGCTATCCGTTATCGCAAGCGCCGGGCGGGCCGTGAGCACCAGCCGCGGGTGACCTCCGCGTGCGAGCTAGTCGCATGCGGTCGGGGTCAGCTTCGGGCGAGCTGTTGGCACCAGCCACAGGCGACCTTGCGCAAAGGGGCGTGGTGATCCGCTATTGCAAGCGCCAGGCGGGCCGTGAGCACCAGCCGCGGTAGGACCTCTTCCGCGTACGGGCTAGTCGTGCGTGGTCAAGGTCAGCCCCGGAGGGGCTGTTGGCACCAGCCACAAGCGACCTTGCGCCAAGGGCTTTGACTCGCAGTACCTCATGAGTGAGGCCTCAGGGTTGATGCTGCTCTGTCCAAGGGACACAGCTATCCGTTACCGCAAGCGTCGGGCGGGCCGTGAGCACCAGCCGCGGGCGACCTCCGCGTGCGAGCTAGTCGCATGCGGTCGGGGTCAGCTCCGGGCGGGCTATTGGCACCAGCCACATGCGACCTTGCGCAGAGGGACGTGGTGATCCGCCATTGCAAGCGCTGGGCGAGCCGTGAGCACCAGCCGCGGTGCGACCTATTCCGCGCGCGAGCTAATCGCGCATGGTCAGGGTCAGTCCCGGACAGGCTGTTGGCACCAGCCACAGGCGGTCGCCAAGGGCTTTGACTCGCAGAACCTCATAAGTGGGGTTTCGAAGGTGATGATGCTCTATCCAAGGGATGCAGCTATTCGTTATCGCAAGCGCCGGGCGGACCGTGAGCACCAGCCGCAGGCGACCTCCGCGTGCGAGCTAGTTGCATGCGGTCAACGTCAGCATCGAGCGGGCTATCGGCACCAGCCACAGGGGACCTTGCGCAGAGGGGCGTGGTGATCCGCTATTGCAAGCGCCGAACGGGCCGCGAGCACCAGCCGCGATGCGACCCCTTCTGCGCGCGAGCTAGTCACGCGTGGTCAAGGTCAGCCCCGGGCAGGCTGTTGTCACCAGCCACAGGCGACCTTGCGCCGAGGGCTTTGACTCGCAGTACCTCATGAGTGAGGCCTCGAGGATGATGCTAATCTGTCCAAGGGACGTAGCTATCCGTTACCGCAAGCGCCGGGCGGGCCGTGAGCACCAGCCGCGGGCGACCTCCGCGTGCGAGCTAGTCGCATGAGGTCGGGGTCAGCTCCGAGCGGGCTGTTGGCACCAGCCACAGGCGACCTTGGGGAGAGGGGCGTGGTGATCCGCTATTGCAAGCGCCGGGTGGGCCGTGAGCACCAGCCGCGGTGCGGCCTATTCCGCGTGCGAGCTAATCGCGCGTGGTCAGGGTCAGTCCCGGACGGACTGCTGGCACTAGTCACAGGCGACCTTGTGCCGAGGGCTTTGACTCGCAGTACCTCATAAGTGAGGCCTCGAGGATGATGCTGCTCTGTCCAAGGGACACAGCTATTCGTTACCGCAAGGGCCGGGTGGGTCGTGAGCACCAGCCGCGGGTGACCTCCTCCGCTTGAGAGCTAGTCGCATGCAGTCGGGATCAGCTCCGGGCGGGCTATTGGCACCAGCCACAGGCGACCTTGCGCAGAGGAGCGTGGTGATCCGCTATTGCAAGCGTCGGGCGGGTCGTGAGCACCAGTCACGGTGCGACCTATTCCGCGCGCGAGCTAGTCGCGCGTGGTCAGGGTCAGTCCTGGGCGGGCTATTGGCACCAGTCACAGGCGACCTTGCGCCGAGGGCTTTGACTTGCAGTACCTCATGAGTGAGGCCTCGAGAATGATAATGCTCTGTCCAAGAGACGCAGCTATCCGTTACTGCAAGCGCCGGGTGGGCCGTCAGCACCAGCCGCGTGCGACCTCCTCTGTGTGCGAGCTAGTCGGATGCAGTCGGGGTCAGTTCCGGGCGAGCTGCTGGCACCACCCACAAGCGACCTTGTGCCGAGGGTGATGCAGACGAGCCCTACGTGCAGATTTTCACAGCTGATCGCGTATTTTTATTCCCTCCGGAGATTCAGGAAGCCGATCGCCAATCCGTCTGCATCAGTGGAAAGCTCGTTAGATGATCTAGAACTTTGGTTTTTATTTCCTGTCGATCCGACTAACGGATCTTAAGTTATTTATGTTTTATTTTCTGGTTTGGGTAGGTGCGAGCCATGTTCGCATCCGGTTCGAGCCACAGATGCCGAACTGACTCGTTTCTATGTTAGATTTTTAGCCGTAGGATCTTAAGTTAGTATAAATCTCAATGGATGAGATTCAAAGGAGATCAAAACCCTAAAACCCTAGCCAACCGAACCCCTCACCCGGCCGGCTCCCCTTTCCCGCGGACATACCCGCGCGGGCACGCCTTGGGAAGCGTGCCCGCGTCCTTCTCTCTCAACCCGCGCGGACCATCTCTCTCCTTCTTTCCTTTTTTGTTTCCTTGGTTGTTTTCCCTATAAATCTACAAACCCTAGTTGATGAAGGAGACGATGAAATTGAATTGAAACCCTAGAACGGAGAAGCGTGTTCGCTTGTTCGAAGTATCTTCCGAAGCCTCATCCTGCATCTAATATTCTTCTTCCTTCGCAAGCTTCTACCTCGTCGCCACACCGTTCGTCTACGACTTCGCGGAAGATCGACGCGGAGATCCTTCATCTTCAAAGATCAACTCGTCTCGGCTTCTTCAACCTTTCTTCTGGACCACACCTCCTCTACCGCCCCTTCATCTGCAACAACGGAGTTCCTATCAGCGGCCGGCATTGACCAAAGCACGGTTTGAATCGTCCCTCAATATTTTCGTGTGATAAATCTTCTTTCCCAACCGGCCCTATTGCTGAATTTCCATTAGGGTTTCCAAAATCATTGGATTCTGAAGAATCTCATCCATTAGGATTTGCCGTTTAGATCTATGGTTGTTCTTTGAGACTTTGGCTTATTTATTTGAGATTGTGTTAGTTATTATTACTGGAACTTGTTTGTTAGAATCTGAAATTAATAATTATCTTGTCAGTTTTATTTACTTCGTTGAATTAAATATGTTTGGGTATGAATGAATGATGATCTGTGGCCATAAGCTTTGCTGAAATTTGATTCATTATATGCAGAATTCTATCTTTAAATGTTTAAATTCAGCACTTGGGTTTATTTAAGCATCCGCATCCCATCAGAGGGCTTTGACTTGCAGTACCTTATGAGTGAGGCCTCGAGGATGACCAGTTCCTGCTCAATGGTATTCCGCTCTGCGAAGTCGGCTACAGGGTGTGACATCAGACCGCGTAAGATGTCTTCATCGCGTATGTCCATGATATCACCAGGTCGCTCAAAGAGCTAAGCTACGTGGCATCAGACCGCGTAAGGTGTTTTCATCGCGCCTGCTCGTAATATCACGCGGTCGCACAATGAGCTAAGCTGCGTGGCATCAGGCCGCGTAAGTTTTCTCCGTCGCGTCTGCCCGTGATGTCACTAGGTCGCTCAACGAGCTAAGCTGCGTGGCATCAGGCCGCGTAAGGTATCTTCGCCGCATCTGCCCGTGATATTACTAAGTTGCTCAATGAGCTAAGATGCGTGGCATCAGGCCGCGTAAGGTAACTCCGCTGCGTCTGCCCGTGATGTCACCATATCGCTCAACGAGCTAAGCTACGTGGCATCAGGCCGTGTATGTGGTTTCTCCGACGATCCGAGGACCATACCTGATGTAGACGAGCCCTATGTGCAGATTTTCACAGCTGATGGCGTATTTTTATTCCCTACGGAGATCCAGGAAGCCGATCGCCAATCCGTCTGCATCAGTGGAAAGATCGTTCGATTATCTATGACTTGGTTTTTACTTTCTATCGATCCGACTGACGGATCTTGAGTTATTTATGTTTTATTTTCTGGTTTGGGTAGGTGCGAGCCATGTTCGTATCCGGTTCGAGCCACAGATGCCGAACTGACTCATTTCTATGCTTAGGGTTTAGCCATAGGATCTTAAGATGACTTAAATCTCAATGGATGAGATTCAAAGGGAGTCAAAACCCTAGCTGAACCCCCCCTTCACCCGGCCGGCCCACTCTTCCTGCGGAAAGACCCGCGCGGGCACGCCTCGGAAAGCGTGCCCGCGTCCTCCTCTCTCTCTATCCCGTGCGGACGTCTCTCTCTTTCTTTCCTTTTTTTTTCTTTTGTTGTCCCTTGCCTTAAAGCCATACAAACCCTAATTGAAAGGGGACGATGAATATTGAATTGAAACCCTAGAACGGAGAAGCGGGATCGCTTGTTCGACGTCTCATCCGAAGAATCATCTTGCTTCCAGTCTTCTTCCCTCCGCAAGCTTCTACCTTGTCACCACGCATTCGTCTACGACTTCGCGAGAGATCGACGCGGAGATCATCCATCCTCCAAAGATTAAATCGTCTCGGCTTCTTCATCCTTTTCGTCCGGACCACGCCTCCTCTTCCGCCCCTTCATCTGCAACAACGGAGCCTTTGATAGCGGTCGGCATTGACCAAAGCACGGTTTAAATCGTCCCTCGATATTTTCATGTGATAAATCTTCCCTTTCAATCCGGCCTATTGCTGATTTTCAGTTAGGGTTTCAAAACTGACGCGATCTGAGATCAACTAAATGTGATGCGGAATGCTTAAATGAGTCCAAGTGCAGAATTTAAAACAGTAAATCAGATTTCAGCATGTTATAAACAAAATTCAGCACAGCCTATAACCATGATTCATCGACCATTCATTCCCAAACAAATTTAACTCAACGAGAAAATAAAATTGACAAGAAGAGACTTAATTTCAGATTAATATAACTGAATTCCAGCAATGAAACAATAACATCATCTCAAATAATAAGCCATTGTATCAAAGAACAACCACAAACCTAACGATAAAATCCTAATGGATGAGACTCTCGGGAAAACAGGAATTTAGGTATTCTAACATAAAATCAGCAATAAGGCCGGTTAATGGAAAGGAAAATATCACATGAAAAATCAGAGGACAATCCAAACCGTGCTGAGGTCAATGCCGGCAGCTTTCCGATACTCCGATGTTGTAGAGGAATGGCGCGGAAGGGGGAGGTGTGGTCCAGAAGACGGGGTGAAGAAGCCGAGACGATGATCTTGAAGAAGAAGACACTCCACGTCGATCTTCCGTGAAGCCGAGGATGAATAGCGAGGTGACGGGGTAGAAGCTTGCGAAGGAAGAGAAGGTTGAGAAGCAAGGAGGAATTCGTCGAAAAAGATACACCGAGCAAGCGATCCGCTTCTCCGTTGTTAGGGTTTCAATTCAATTTTCAACTCCCCTTCTCAATTAGGGTTTGTGGGGATTTAAAGGGGATGAAACAACAAAAGCCACAAAAGGAAAGGAAAGAAGAGAGAGAGAGGCCGGTCGGGTAGAGAGAGAGAGAGAGACGCGCGGGTGAGAGAGGGGGCGCGGGGCATGTTCGCGGGAGAGAGAGAGGGCCGGTTGGGTAGGGCTTAGGTTAGGATTTTTGGGTTTTTAATTCCCCTTCGAATCTCATCCATTGAGATCTATTCTAACCTAACATCCTACGACTAAAAAGTAAACACAGAAACGAGTCAGTTCGGCATCTGTGGCTCGAACCGGATGCGAACATGGCTCGCACCTACCCAAACCAGAAATAAAAACTGAAATAACTAACGATCCGCTGGTCGGATCGAAATAAAGTAAAAACCAAAACTGTGGGGCTTCGATTAAGCTTTCCACTGATGCAGACGGATCGACGATCGGGTTCCTGGATCTCCGGCGCGGATGGAAATACGCCATCAGCTGTAGAAAAACTGCACGTAGTAGGCTCGTCTGCATCAAAAACACTTGGTTTCTGAAGAATCTCATCCATTAGGTTTTATCGCTTAGATCTATGCTTGTTCTTTGAGACTTTGGCTTTATTATTTGAGATTGTGTCAGTCTTTATTGCTGGAATTGTTTATTAAATATGAAATTAATCATTATCATGTCAGTTTTATTACTTCGTTAACTTAAATCTGTTTGGGCATGATTGAATGATGATCCGTGGCGATAGTCTTTGCTGAAATTTGATTCAATACGTGCAGAATTTTATCTTTAATTGTTTAAATTCAGCACTTGGGTTTCTTTTAGCATCTGCATGCACCACGTTGGTATCAGAGCGCACTAGTCGTCGCGTTCTTACACAACGGCCGGTCCTCTTGCATCATTCGCATCCTTGTGTGCTTGCTGAATTTTTTTTTTTCCTTCTTTTCATTTTAATTTGTGTCTTTGCATTAATTAGGAAACTAGCATCCCGCGTGAGCGCATCCATATTAGGATCACCCCTTTCTCTCTGAGGTGAATTGATAGCATCTTCTGGAGAATCTCCCATGGCTGGACCTTCCATACCCCGCACTTGGCAAGATGCCTTCACAAGGTAACAAGAACACATGGATAGGCTTCAGACCCAGATCGAAGCCTTGACCTTGGCCTTCACCACTTCCCAAAATCCACCTCGACCCCATCGGGAACACAGGGCTAGAGCGTCGCCAGAGCGTAGTGAGTTAGATCTTGAGTTAGGAGGTGATAGCGTCAGTTCCTCTGACGGGTCTGATAGGCGAAGTAGAAAAACTCATAGGAAAACGAAATCCCATTGGGGCTGGGATCAGGGTATCAAAATCGAAATTCCTGAGTTCGAAGGTAGGATGGATCCTGAAGAGTTCCTAGAGTGGGCCGAGAGAATCGATCAAAATTTTGAGTGGAAGGAAATTCCCCACGACAAACAAGTCAAGTTTGTTAGTCTCAAACTGAAAGGTCATGCATTGATTTGGTGGAAATAGTTGCAGACCACTAGGGGTAGAAAGGGGAAAGATAAGATTTCCACTTGGACACACATGAGGGGAAAAATGCAACAGAAGTTCCTCCCTTCTGATTTCAAACAAAGTGTGTTCCAAAAATTCCAAAACCGGCGACAAGAGCACAAATCGGTGGATGATTACACCAATGAGTTCTACAAGCTCTAAGCTCGCAATGATCTGCATGAAGATGAAGAGCAGAGCGTCGCTAGGTATGTCAATGATCTTAAGCCCTCAATTCAAGAGGTGGTGTCCCTTCATGACTTGTATCAGGTCAGTGATGCAGACCGTCGGGCTAAGAAAGTTGAGTCTCACCACTCCCGATATGCGTCCCGACGATATGACAACACTAGGGCACCATCCGGATCTGTGAGTAGGCCACTCCCTGGACCTCCCCCTGTAGCTGGTACAGTTCCTACACCCACTGAGAAGGGTAAAGGAGTCTTAGAAACCAACCCGAGCATGATGAAGTGTTTCAAGTGCAACCAACAGGGTCACAAGTCAGTCGATTGTCCTCGAAGTCAATTCAATCCACAAACAAATCTCGCGGATAATGAAGAGGGTAGTCATGAGTCTAAGGGTGAAAACTTCAATGAGTTGGTCTTGGAGGGGGATGACGTGACTGCGCCACTATTAGTTATTCACCAGTCTCCATCACCCCAGGCACCGAAAGCGTTACTACCCCACGAGCTCTGTGGAGGACCCCCAAAGCCACATTGCAAGAACCAGAGATTCGAGCTATTCCGAACAGTCTGCACTGCCAATGGCATGGACCTTTGTGTCTTGATAGATGGAGGTTGCACCACCAACTTAATCAATGAAGAGATAGTCAGGAGCAAGAAGTGGAAAGTCAAACCATTGGCTCACCCTTACAAAACGTCGTGGCTAGACAACACCACAAGCAAGCTAGTGACTCATTGTTGTTTGGCTAAGTTGTCGATTGGGCTGCAATATCGAGATGAGGTTTGGTGTGATGTCCTTCCCTTGGAAGTAGCTGACATATCCTTAGGCGTCCATGGCAGTTCGACCGAGATGTACTACATCACGGGAAAGCCAACACCTACACTTTCCTTAAGGACGGCATCAACGTCACCTTATGGCCCACATGGTTTAAGAGACACCGATCCCATGCACCTCAAACTCTTCTGAGTCAGAGACATCCCATACCACCATTTACAGATAATTTAGTAGGGTGTTCTTCTGATTCACTAAAAATTGAGAAGGGATTAGACAACATACTGCATTTCATCGCATACACATCGCATTTAGAGTCTGTAGGCATCAATTGCACTCGCATTCATCATTTGTCTGACATCTTTACATTCACAGACCATTCATATGTGCATCCATATTATCGACCAAGTGTTGAGTTAAGCATTAAAGAAGATTTTGCTACGTTTGTTCACTTTTCAATGCTTGGTACTCATGAGCCATGCTTTCATATTTTAAAAAGCCCATCATTTTTACTTTTTCGAAGCTATAACAAATGGCTTGATGAGTTATTTAATTTCTTATTTTATTCACTACATCCAGACAATGATTGCATGACATATCTTCTTAATCTAGAATCCACTTGTTTTGTCACGTGCGCAGGCCACTTTGAGCAACACATATTGCACCCGCACCCCATGGCCTTTCAAATAAACCATAGCTTATTGAGCTAACCGATGACCCGCAACATATTATGCTCCCGCGGCCTTTCCTTTCATATGTCTTTTGAATTTCCTGTCAACCTATCTTCCTATTATCACATGAACTTATCTGGATACCTTGACGATATTTCCGGGCCGAGGAAGATGTTGGTTTTGGCTTTAGGGTCTTCGCTTGGCGTTGATGGGCAGGGGATGCCAGATGAAGTCGCTGCGTACTTGAGGATGATTACTTGGCCACCGGACCCGGGAGAGCAGTTGGAGTATACGCGGAGGTTGCGGCTACTTCCAGGAGAGCCCCCACCGGATCCAGGACCTTACTCGACAGGAGTCGAGTTCTTTTGAGTCGGGGGGACTTGATGCAGACGAGCCCTACGTGCAGATTTTCACAGCTGATGGCGTATTTTTATTCCCTACGGAGATCCAGGAAGCCGATCGCCAATCCGTCCGCATTAGTGAAAAGATCGTTCGATTATCTATGACTTTGGTTTTTATTTTCTGTCGATCCGACTGACGGATCTTGAGTTATTTATGTTTTATTTTCTGGTTTGGGTAGGTGCGAGCCATGTTCGCATCCGGTTCGAGCCACAGATGCCGAACTGACTCATTTCTATGCTTAGGGTTTAGCCGTAGGATCTTAAGATGACTTAAATCTTAATGGATGAGATTCAAAGGGAGTCAAAACCCTAGCCGAACCCCCCCTCACTCGCCCGGCCCTCTCTTCCCGCGGAAAGACCCGCGCGGGCACGCCTTGGGAAGCGTGCCCGCATCCTCTCTCTCTATCCCGCGCGGACGTCTCTCTCTCTCTCTTTCTTTCCTTTTTTTTCTTTTGTTGTCCCTTGCCTATAAAGCCATACAAACCCTAATTGAAAGGGGACGATGAATATTGAATTGAAACCCTAGAACGGAGAAGCGGGTCGCTTGTTCGACGTCTCATCCGAAGAATCATCTTGCTTCCAGTCATCTTCTTCCCTCCGCAAGCATCTACCTTGTCACCACGCATTCGTCTACGACTTCGCGGGAGATCGATGCGGAGATCATCCATCCTCTAAAAATCAAATCGTCTCGGCTTCTTCATCCTTTTCTTCTGGACCACGCCTCCTCTTCCGCCCCTTCATCTGCAACAACGGAGCCTTTGATAGCGGCCGGCATTGACCAAAGCACGGTTTGAATCGTCCCTCGATATTTTCATGTGATAAATCTTCCCTTTCAATCCGGCCTATTGCTGATTTTCAGTTAGGGTTTCAAAACACTTGGCTTCTGAAGAATCTCATCCATTAGGTTTTATCGCTTAGATCTATGCTTGTTCTTTGAGACTTTGGCTTTATTATTTGAGATTGTGTCAGTCTTTATTGCTGGAATTGTTTATTAAATCTGAAATTAATCATTATCATGTCAGTTTTATTACTTCGTTAACTTAAATCTGTTTGGGCATGATTGAATGATGATCTGTGGCGATAGTCTTTGCTGAAATTTGATTCAAAACGTACAGAATTTTATCTTTAATTGTTTAAATTCAGCACTTGGGTTTCTTTTAGCATCTGCATGCACCAATACCCCGGACAAGGTAGATAAATCGATAAAAATAAATAAACGATATCGCAAAAAGATCGATATGCATGAAAATTTGACATGTGCGAAATAGTGGGGCCCTATAGCTCGACAAAAATACAAATCGAACCAAAACAGAGCGTAAGGGACAAAGGGTGGAAGTTCAACGAGCGATGAAAGAATCAAAAGCTAGCTACCCCCTGCCCGGTTAAGGATCCTCAGAACCCCAATTTTGCTTATCGCGTCTGCATGACAGTGGACAGTGGCCTTGCCTCTAGCCTTCGACGTTAGTGGCTGGCGACCTCACCAAGTCGTCTAACTTCGAGGGATTACCAAGAGATTTTCAGGTGGCCTAAATAGGTGGTCACCCATTCAGGTCCCCTTAGATCACCCCGGGGTGCTTCCTTTCATGGCATGTGAATGCGAAGTCATGTTTAAAGTCCCCTAGACAGTGGACTACCCCGGCAATCTCAAGGTCGTTTGGGACGGCCACTGAGAACCCCGATCTTGCTTTAAGTCCGCACGACAGTGGACTATTCTTTGAGGAATCTACGTGCGAGTTGATTATGCGAGCTGTTCTCTGTGGATTACTATCGAGCACAGATTTAAAGACTCCTTTAGTCCAAACACTCTTCTTTGCACAAAATGGTTTACAAGAAGGCGCCTACGTGCAAGGTAGGAGGCTGCTGCTGTTCGGCCATCGTCCCTCGGCGATCCAACACCACATCTTTGAGCTTAATGTGTTGTTGAACCAAGGCGAAGAGCTCGATCATGGTACGGGGATCGGAAATGACAATCGCGTCATGAAGCTCACCTCCTTCGTGGAGCGCGCTCCTGAAGGCACTCACGGCTGTCCGGTCTCACCCGGCTGAATCTTCGAGGGCGAGAGGCGTTCCGGAATCGCATCAAGAAGCTCCGGAGGGTCTCCCGTGTGCCCATGGTGAGATCGAACAGTGATTCGATTTGCTTCGGAGGTTGTCGATTGCACCGGTACTGTTCCAGGAACAGTCTGGACAGAGCAGTGAAGCTCGGGATCGAGCCCGGAGATAACTTATGAAACCAGTTCAGGGCCGAACCCATCAAGCTGCTCGGGAAGGCACGGCACAGAACGTGGTTCTGGTCCCGGAAGAATAACAACTTCCGGTAGGCCAAGAGGTGGTCCACGAGGTCTTGCGACCCGTCGAACAACACACTTTGGTGGGGTTCAGTGCTGAGGGACGTCTCCTCGATGCAACTCCCTCGTAAAGGGCAAGCTCCCTCCCTGAGCGGCCAGGTCTTCTAAGAGGTCGACAGACATGTCAGATAACTGCCAGTGCCCAGGGTGATCCCCCAAGAGTGGCTGCGCAGGCCCCAGGCGGTCTTGCACGTTTCCTCGAGGTCGGACCACGCCCTCGCTACGGCGATGTCCGGAGACGATGTCCTGGCATCTGCTACGCTGCTTTACCGGTAGTCGCCTCAGAGCAGGGAAAGATTTGTGTGAGACCGTCACCTCGCGGGTCTCCGCACGGGGTAACACTTTCACCGTGGGTTTCTCCTCACACTGATGGTGCGAGTTACGGTCTCTCCATCGAGACCTTACCTCTAGCTCGTCCGAGTCCGCACTTCGACGAGGAGGGGCCGTTGACGGGGTTGACTTGTTGCTAGAGCGCTTGGTGACGAGTCACTGCAGCCGCTCGAGAGCGGTCCCTTCCGTCCTGTGCACCACTGCGTCCTCCATAGGGGGCTCCTGCTGGGATGCCCGTCGTGTGGGTGCCATTGTGGGTTGATGCGATGCTAGGGCATTGGAAGGTCGCGCAGGGGGAGTGACCCCCGCCGACACTCCCGGACGCAGGGGCAGGAACGCTGATCCTCCCCTCCGCGGGCCGAGCCCAGGGGAGAGATTAGTCCTTCGGCTCGTTATCGGAACCTGGCGCAGTCGCGCTAGCTTGTCCATCATGGCCCGCTGAGTGGCCAACATCTCCAAAAGGAACTGGTCGCAGAGCGGGATAGGGGATTGGAAGGCTTCAACGAGCGGCCCGCTTTGCGTAGACAGGCGCGGGCTTTCCCTCGTCTCTGTCCCCGCGTGGCCGGAGTCATCCGGGTATCTTTGAGTGGGACGGCTTTTAACAGCGGGGTCGTGGGAGGTCTCGCAGGAACCAGTCGAAAGATCCCACAAACGGCGCCAAATGTTGGGGGATATTTTTTGCTGGTCCGAGTAGGGATGGCAATTATTCGGGTTTATCGAGCTACCCGACCCGACTCGACCCTATTGGGACGGGTTTGGGATGCTCAAAAACGGGTTTGGGACGGGTTTGGGATTTGCATTTAAAACCCGGTCGGGTTCGGGTCGAGTTCGGGTTTTACTCCAACCCGCCCCGACCCGACCCGTGTATATAACCTATCAGGCTATCATATGAGTCTTTGATGAGTAAGCATACCTTTGATGAGTAAGCATACCTTTGATGAGTATGCTTCCATCCAATAGTAAGCATACCTTTGATGAGTATGCTTACTATTGCTCTTAGCTTATCAGAATTTTTACTCAATACTCATCTCCATGTAGAGCTGCAATTAGGTGGGTCCAAGAAGCTAAATATGCAGTTTTGGTGAAGCCGACCCGACCCGCAATGCATAAACGGGGCGGGGCGGGGCGGGCACGGGTTTTTTCAATGCTAATTGGGACGGGTTTAGGAATTACCCTCAAAACCCGACATGGGTTTGGGACGGGTATGGGCGGGATAAAATATAATGGGGCGGGTTCGGGATAGGGCCGACCCGCCCCAAACCCGACCCGTTGCCATCCCTAGGTCCGAGCGGTTGCCCTCAATATAGAAAAAGCGTGAGAACGGCTGGCTCCCTCCGGAGCGCAAACCCTCCGACGCTCAAGTCAGAACAGGTACCAACAGGGGAGAGTTGTAATGATTGAAAAGTGATAGGGTTTTGGGTTTCGAACCTGTACTTTGGAGCCTGGGGGTGTACCTTTATAGTCTTTTACAGCCCGTCAGAGCTTGACACGTGGCAGCACATTCCCGCACCTTCTATGCCCCCATGTGCCGGCCCACATGGGCTTTGACGGCTTTTATCGTCTAGCCTGCCAGGCGGTGGAAAAGGGGGACGCACCAATCTTGTCCTTACCAGGTGGTGGTTCTGAAAAATTCAAGTCTAGGAGGTTCCAGACCGACTTTGGCCGGCTTCCGTGGACTGCAATCGTCCATGTAGCTCCATGGGGGTGGTGACATCTGTCGGTTCATTACCGCCTTATTATGGGTGACCTCCTTGACTGGTTGTGTGGTCGGGTGAGCTCCTGAGCGGGCTGCAGGCATCGGGTTTGATGAGATCCTGGGCGAGCTGGTTGCCGAGCGGGCCATGAGCACCAGCCACTAGGCAACCTCTACAATGTGCGACCTGGTCGCATGCGGTCAAGGTTGACATTGGGCGAGCTGTAAGCCCCGGCCGCAGGCGGTCTCTGTCCCAGAGACGCAACGATCCGCTACTGTAAGCGCTGGGATAGCTACGAGCACCAGCCACTGGGCGATCTCTACAACGTGCGAGCTAGTCGCATGCAATCGGGGTCAGCTCCGGGCGGGCAGTTAGCATCAGCCATAGGCGGCCTCGCGTAGAGACTCCGGGCGGGCTACAAGCCACGGCCACGGGTTAGCCCCAGGCGGGCTGTGAGCCACGGCCACGGTTGCTTCTTTCTTTGTGTCCTGCTCAAATTGCCTCCCGCTACTGCCACGTGGACAACAAACTGGTGAGAATTTTTGTACCAACAAAAACCTTAATGTATTTTGGATCGGAAAAAATCATAGAATTCTAGAAGTACGAGATCAACTTAAAAACCCAAAGTCTTGTAAAATATTTTGAATCTATAAAAAATTTCTTGCACAAGAACCCTTTTTCCTCCAGACTTAGCCAAAATTCAGAATCATGATTTTAAACTTTTAAAGAAAAAATCGAAGTAAAGCAAAAGCTATACTCTTTTGAAAACAAAACCAATATGAAATGGGTACTGGTGTAAGTATTTTTAATTATTGTTTTCATTTATTTTTATATTTGTAATTATTTTGTAATTAAAAAAAACTGAAACCGAAACCACCATAACTCTAATCCGAAACTGATCCTTAGTGGGCGGAACGAAACTGAAACTACAAACTTAAGAAGCACCGACACTGTTACGGGGACACTGGTACGACACGACACGGGTTCGTCGACACAGCAAATCCTAAAAAAGGACACGAGTACGACGGGGACACGGCAAAAAAAATTATTATTATTTTATTTAAAAGTTATGTGTTTACAATTTAAATATATTTCAATAACCAAAAAAACCTCATAGAAAACAACTAAAATAAAATTTTAATGCATACTGAATCGCAATCGTTAGTTACATCCAGCCCGATCGGTGAATCGCACAGCTTTAAATGGTATGGAAAAGAACGGCTGTGTTTTAGTTTTGGCTTCGACCTATCTGAACCTCAGAGGATCAGATAAGTTAGAGCCAAAACTGAATCGTAACCGTCTGTTACAACTAGCCTGACAAGTGAATCACACTCAGGCTCAAATGGCATGCAAAAGAACGGCTACGATTCCGTTTTAGCTTTAATCTATCTGATCCTCTGAGGTTATAACCTCAGAGGATGAGATAGGTCGAAGACAAAATTAAATCACAACAGCTTGTGACCCGACCCTATATCGAACAGTCCGCCAACCCACCATGTCTGGTGCATGTCCGATGAGTGTCCGATTGTATCCGGCTTCCAGAAGTACGTGGGACACGACACATGCGTGTCCAGTGAGTGTCCAACACGGGTACAGGGGGCCTAGGGAAGTGTTCGTGCTTCCTAGCTACAAACCTTGGGTAAAAGTCGATGCACCCAGTTTCGATGGTAAGATGGATCCCTAGGCATTCACGAACTAGTTAGTTGAGATGGATGACTACTTTAACTAGTATAAGTTGTTAGATGAACAGAAGGTGAGATTCGCAAGAATGAAACCGATAGGTCAAACAAAGATGCACTGGATCAATGTCAAGTGCCAAGCAAGAGGACTTGGTCATGAGGGGATTATGCATTCGAAACTGATGAAAGAAAAGCTGATAAAGAAGTGTCTCCCCACGTCTTATAAAAAAATGCTTATGGAACAACTGCATACCTTAGTCAAGGTAATCTGACAGTGGTTGAGTACATGAATCAATTGGATGATTTAGTGGTACAATGTGAGATTGAAGAAGATGAGTACCTAACCTTGGCTAGATTCAAAGTTGGACTGCGTCCAGATCTGAAGAGGAAAATGCTACCTTATTCATTTGATTCAATTGGGCAAACATATAACTTGACTCTGGATCTGGAACAAAATGATAAAACCCCCTTCCAATGTGTCGGTCTTTAAGCATCGGACTGTTGCCCCTTTCTTTTCGGTAGCCTCTCGGTCTTGAATTTTTCGTCGCCCATTTTCACTCGCCCTCTTATTTATAGCCAAAATGACCGAGTTCGCTGAAGGGGAAAGTCATGGTAGGAAATAACAGCCTGCCAATTTTGCATTTCCCCCCTATCAAATCATGGTAGGAAATAACTACCATAATTCCCCGAGTGACTTTATGACTTTCCTCTGGTAATTATGGTCTTGATTTGACCCTACCTTTTGTGATTTAAAAACTTTATGCACTTAGAATTGGGATGATCCGGTCCATTTATAGACTTGTTGGATCAATTGGATTGACACAGATTCACGCTTCTGAAGCCTGAATCAATCAATTTCTTTTCCTTTTTCTTTTTATTCTTTCTTTTCTTTTCTCTCTCCTTTTCTTTCCCGGGTGGCCCTACCTGTCACTGGGGCAGGCTGACCCTATCTACCACTGGGGCCGACCGGCCGGCCCTAGTACTAAGCCAGCCACCAGGCTGGATAGCCTTGGTTCCGGGGGCCAGTAGGCCCAAATGAGGCACAAGTTTGGGCACTTCGTAGGGGATTATATACACTAGTGTTCTTTTCAGGGGGACTGGTTCTTTCAAGAGAAAAATTATATGTTAATTTGAAGTCGTCAGTTCTGAGCGAGCAAATGATATCATCATATGAACAGGAATAATATGAGCAATATGCTCTTCCCTGCAACCATATTGTATCAAAACCAACTTCAATTCCATTAAAGTTACATTAGCGATTGTTTTAGCTTCTGCTTTCCCGTTAATGGATTGTGTTACTGATGCAGGCGCGCGTCGTCCAAGAGCGGTTGATGAAGACGATGCTATCTTTTTTTTGTATTTTCTTTGTAAAGGGATAACTAGTGATACGGAATCACCGATAGGAAGTGGCGGAGGGGGTAAGAACCGTGACAGAGAAGAAAAGATTAGAAGCTTAGATGAGAGAGGGCCTGAAATCCATCAGGATACAAGGTGGGGACTCAAATCCATGAGCCAACGAAGGCATCTGCCATCAATTTTCATTCATCATAATCTGTCCCTCAATGGTTACAATAGGGGCCTTTAAATAGGCTAAAGAAAAGATAAACATGGCAACAAATTTAAAAGCCAATAATTATCCTAACAACTTGCCTAAAATAAAGATCTCGAATCTAAAAAGATTCTAAAAGATATCATAAGAGATATCCTGCCTTATCCATCCATGGCAGGCTAGGATGGGCCTTCGGGTGGGCCAACGGGCTTAGGCCCAAGTCGGATCACATCATTCGCTTCCGCTGCGAAGAACTCGCCCTCGAGTTCATACGGTAAAGCGCAATCATCATCGAGGTTTTCGCCAATGTGGTATCTGTCGTCAGGAGCTGATGGTGGAGGCCCAACAAATGATGTCTTACTATACCGAAGTTACCACCGGGGTCCCATGAGAAGGTATCACTGTCGTCGATCTGGAAACACACGTCAAAGTAGTGTTGGGGTAGACGACAGAGTCGGATCGTAATATCAGACCGCTGCAGTAGCTCGAACAACGGCTCGCCTGAACGGAGGTAGAGCTGAACAAACACTGTAGGCACCAATAGTCAGTCTAGCCCAAGAAAATCAATATGTTGAAGCTCGGCTAGAGAGACATCCTTGAAAGAATCCGCAGTAGGTGGTAGCATGGCGGGCGATAGAAGATCCTCTGGAAGGGGGAGCTCGTCTGCTGGTGGTGGTACTGGAGGTGATGGATCCACCAAAGATACAATTGGAGTAAGCTCTGTAGGTGGTGGAGGCTCTACTGGAGGTGGAGACTCATCTGTGGAGGCCGCTAGAGGTGAGGCCATTTGTTGTAACTCCCATTCAATCTCACAAGCTAACTCATAGGCTTCGTCCAGATCCCTCCAAGATCTAGATGAAAACCGGCCCTTTATGTCGGAGCAGAGTCCTCAAACGTACAGTACCACTGCCAATAAATCTTTCTCTGAAAAACCATAGCGGATCATGCGCAGATAGAATGTTGAAGTATACTCATAGACGGAGTTGTTCCCTTGATGACAACGAATCAACCCTTGCATCTTGGCATCCCTGTCACAATGGTGGAAATGTGATCCAGGGGTAAATCTGGAAATCTGCAATTACTGGTTCACTGAAAATTTCTATGGATGGTATAGATGCGTAGAGCTCGAAAAACCCTTCGATTTGGTAGGTCGCACGTCAAAAACGGACTAGAAATGAAAGAGATATGTCCAATTGAAGTTGGCGGGTCTGTTTTGTCTATTCGGGTCGGATCCGAATTCAACTCGGGTTCAGCACTTAAGTGCACAATAGCAACTAGAAAGGTTGGGGATTTGAGGAGTGTTGGATGGGGATCTAAGGGTTGTGGTGGAGGAGTGAATTGGAAAAAGAGAAAGGGACAAAGGGGGTTTCGGTTTAGGGTTTGTTTGCCTCTATTTTCTTTGGGCTTTTGTTGGTTGGTGGGGAAGGAGAAAAGGAGGCGGCGGCTGCAACTGGTAGCACAAGGGAGAAGGGGCAGCGGCTAGCAACCGGCTATTAAGGTAAGAAATCTTTCCTTTTTCTTCTCTCCTTTTTTTTATTCTCTTTCCTTCTATTCTCCTTTTCCTTTTTCTTCCTTTCCCTTTTTTTTTTTTCTTTTCTTCTTCTTTCCTTTTTCTGCTGCTATCACAGATCTGATGGGTTTTTTTTTTTGATGGCTGCAGGGTGCGCGGGAGCACGGGACAGTAGGGCGGTTCAACGGGTGGAGCGAGAGGAAGGGGCGGCCTGCGGTGGACGGATGGGCGGC
The DNA here is from genome assembly GCA_947650365.1 of Chamaelirium japonicum. Classification (NCBI taxonomy): domain Eukaryota; kingdom Viridiplantae; phylum Streptophyta; class Magnoliopsida; order Liliales; family Melanthiaceae; genus Chamaelirium; species Chamaelirium japonicum. The sequence goes on along the minus strand of OX393552.1, from coordinate 52,597,171 downwards.
AAAGGAGAAGGTTCGCGGTTGAAGGAGGTATGCTCTCTCTCTTCTCTTTTTTTTTTTTTTCTCAATAGATCTGATCCCTCTTCTTTTTTTTTTTTTTTTCTTTTGGTGGGATTGTAGGGCGACGTACCAGAAGAAGATAACGAATCAGCGACGATGGTGATGATGGAACGACGACGATGACGATGGACGACGGCGATCGAAGCGAAGATCGTTCGTTGTATGGAAACACCATGAAGCCCGGGGCTCTGATATCAACTTGATGCAGGCGCGCGTCGTCCAAAAGCGGTTGATGAAGACGATGTTATCTTTTTTTTTGTATTTTCTTTGTAAAGGGATAACTAGTGATACGGAATCACCGAGAGGAAGTGGCGGAGGGGGTAAGAACCGTGACAGAGAAGAAAATATTAGAAACTTAGATGAAAGGGGGCCTGAAATCCATCAGGATACAAGGTGGGGACTCAAATCCATGAGCCAACGAAGGCATCCGCCATCAATTTTCATTCATCATAATCTGTCCCTCAATGGTTACAATAGGAGCCTTTAAATAGGCTAAAGAAAAGATAAACATGGCAACAAATTTAAAAGCCAATAATTATCCTAACAACTTGCCTAAAATAAAGATCTCGAATCTAAAAGGATTCTAAAAGATATCATAAGAGATATCCTGCCTTATCCATCCATGGCAGGCTAGGATGGGCCTTCGGGTGGGCCAACGGGCTTAGGCCCAAGTCGGATCACATCAGTTACTAAGGTTCAACTATCTAGTTCATTTTAAGAAAATAAAACCTCTAAATGTAAGTTGCTTTTTTGGATAATGTTTAACATTTCATACATGACTTCTTCAGAGGTGTTCCTGTTCCTAAAATTTTCAAGACCTGATCTTCCATAACTTCACATCCATCCAGTTCCACAAAACTTTGGTGTGAAGGAAAATGGCAGAAATGCACCTAGTCTCCTACTTACAAACAGAACTTACAAGCTATCAGCAAAATCCCATCTGTGCAATAGGATGTGATCTATCTTGTCTATATTAAATTACAAACTCATGGACAGATAGTCAATGGAGGCTCTCTATGACAAAAGCTGAAACATAATCTGATGGCATCACTCAACTTTTTAGTTGCCAAACAAAAACACAGTGCTTTGAGTACACAACTGTCGGCACCGAAATTAGCCCACGGCTCGAACCCCTTCCGCATGCAAACCCGATCCGCACACGACGGCCTGCGTACAAACTTTGTCCACACACAATGGCCCGCATGCGAAACTTAACCGGCACACGACGGCCGGCGCGCAAGAATCGATTTGCACGCACCGGATCGCAAAGGAAAGACCTGGACCCGACTCAAGCGCACCCACACAAACGGGGCGCCCATGCAAGTGCATCCACCGGACCCACGACTCGAAGCCAAAAGGGTACCCACCGACTCCTTTCTCTTGAAAACCGTGCCCCCCCTTCTATGGGGGAGGTGTGGTTGGCCACAAGGGGTAAGAAAAAAAAAGAAAACAAAAGAAAATAAGAAAATAAGGAAACACACCATCATGCGCGGGGGGAAGCAGCTTGGATGTCTACGCCAACCGTGGATCCGCATCGATCCCTCGATCCGATGAACAAGATAAATTGTTGTGTCGCCATCGATTTTAATGTGCAACGATGGCTCATATCTCAAAAGATTAAGCCACATCTTGCCCATAACCGCCGCTACCAAAAAGGAAAGAGATCGATGTTGTTTCCCCCCAAACAAGAAAGGCTAACCTTATCGGTTATGGGGAAATATATTCAAGGGATGCACTAAATCACAGCCATTTCTCTCCCAACTCCCCCCTCCTTTGCCTATATGGTGGGGTGGGGGAAGGCATCAAAGGTCGAAGAGAAGTAGGCGTGAGGCTCTGCAAGGAAGGAGGCTTCACCGCTCGACAACCGAAGGCTTCGCGAGGAACGAAAAGGCGCATCCCAACAGAGAGGAGACACCCATCAAAGTCCTCATCAACGTGAAGGCTCTGCACACGAAGATCAAAGCTTCAACTCCTCTCACCAAGAAGAAAACTTAGAGAAGAAGGCCCAGAGTCGTCGTCACCCGTCGTCTCCAATGATCTTCATCAACTCCGAATACGTCAAAAGCAAAGGCCGGAGAAGAAAATCCAAGCCGACAATACTCCATCATCTTCAACAAGGCTCTGACTTCTCGCACGAAGAAGAAAGCTTGGAGAAGAAGGCCCGAAGCGAAGCCAATACTACACCAGCCGTCTTCATCAACAAAAGTCGACGCTACAACCTTCGCACGGAGATTGGTGCTACACCCGCCGTCTTCACCAACAAAACCCGACGATACAACTGTCGCACGGAGATCGGCACTACACCCGCCGTTTTCATCAACAAAAACTGCCGCTACAACCGTTGCACGGAGATCTGTTCTACACCCGCAATATTCAAAAGAAGCCTTCAACTCCGATCACACCAAAGAAACCCGAAGAAGAAGAGAAGTCAAAGCAGACGCCACAATCATCGTTGCCCAAGTCCACTCTCACGAAGCCGGAAGGATAGAAAAAACTCGGAGACATCGCCACCGTCGTTCGAAGAGATCAAGCCAAAGCTAAAGCAAAAGCCGATGCAAGAAGGCGAAGCAAAGCAACGGTAAAGCCCGCACCAAAGCAACGCACGTGCCAAAGCAAGCAACTACGACGGTCACGAGAAAAGTAACACACGTTCTAGTCGATACGACATGAAGTCTGGAAGAACTAAAGCATTGCAAGTCTCTACTCCGTTTACGTTCAAGTGCAAACGCCAAAGCAAAGCAAAGGTCAGCCAAAACCAGCGCCAAAAGCAAGATCAACGCCGCGAATCGATGATCAAGGACACTGAGGTCTAGCAAGAACCGAGGGAGACGCGAAGATCGAGCAAACAACGCCGAAAGCCCCCCTAGCCGAGAAAGCGCGAAGCATAGAAGGGATAAAAGCAAATGCCAAAACCCTCGATCTCTCAAGAAACCCGAAACCTTGTAAAGACCTCTGTCTTGGGCAACCCCTCCAGAGCTCTAGCACGGAGTAACGTGGAAACACGGATCAAAGGGACCCTCCAGATGATCTCTCACACAATCTCCTGATCAAATCTTCGCCGCAGCCGGCTCACCACACCCGAGCCCCTGGGTCCCGGTTCAATAATCTTCGTGTGCTCGCAATAAAAACAACCCGAATCTTTTTTTCCGCACATACAACAAACATTGTCATAAACGAAGTGCCTCTGTTATCTCATTTTGTCTCAATTGCCCATCGGTCTAGTAACTGAATCAGACAATTAATTTAAGATGGCATGCATCTCCACCTGCTCCGTTTATGATTAATTTGAAGCCATCTGCAAGCAAGAAGAGGTCTAGATGCTTGTTCTATATATCATCAGCCACATGTTCTTGATATTAATGCAGGGAATTCCTTGAGATAATAATGCTTAATTACTTTTAAAGGCATTCCAAATAACTACAATGCCTTACCCTTCATACATCTACCAGGCATGAAGACACTTTTAACCTTTTTAAAGCTCAGTTACACGATGCTATTCACAGTCACCTAAGAGGCTAAGTAAGAACTAGCATAGCCACAGTATAGGAGTTAATCACAATATTGGATAGATCACCAACTTTAAGTATCTTGGCACCATATTTATATCACATAAGGACTTTTAAGCATTTTCGTTTTTTATTATCAAAGAGAAAATGGATTATAGGAGATAGGATCGAAGATATTAGTGATAAAAATTCTATGCTATCAAAATCGGGACTAGTCGGTGACTAGTCCCCAGGCGGCATTTTGCTGACCGATTAATTCTGATCCTGTCATTGCTGGGCGGAATCCCGACTAGTCCCCGACTAGCGACTCCGACTAGTCCCCAAGCAGCATTCTGCAAGCAAAAATTTTTGTTTGCAAGGAGTCTTTGCAAGCAATTTTGTTTGGATTTTTTTACATTGGCTCAAAGTCTTGAGTCGCAAGACTCACAACTATGGCTCTTCCCTGTAATCATCTGTTGAGCACTTAAGAATCTTAGATAAAAACATAGACAAATAATTATTGTTTATTTGTTGACATCCATATAACCCTATAATCAAAATTGGGGTTGTTCACAGATTAAACATCATCAAACATATATTGTGATGAATTCTTAGTTCTGAGTCTTCTGACATGGGCATGAAGCCAATACAACTGTGTTATGTTACTTATGTAGTTATGTATTTATACCCATGCTGTGAAGTATGAAGGTATGTATTGTTATTGACCGACTAATATCATATACTTATTGACATTTATGCTAGTTCATATATCATTTATGTTTAGGGAGGGGGGAGGGGTTAGAATAAGGTTTGACTGACTAGTCCCGAATTAGTCCCAACTAGTCCTAGTCGGCCCTTGGCCGACTAGGGCCGACTACCGACTTTGACTGCATCGTAAAAATTATTTAGCAACTTATTCTGAATATGGAAACTGCAACCAAAACAAATAACTATATCTGTTGTCACTAACCATGTCTACTATGTTTTCTAAAATTCATAATGGGCAGCAAGAAGAGGATATATGAAAAAATGGTACAAATTTATAGATAACAAAAAAAACCTTGGTTTCTTCTGAGCAATAAGCCCATGCAGGTGAGATGTCTGTAATACAGAAAACTTGTTCTTGAGTTAAAGAATCATTCATTATCACGGGCGCATCTGATGTATGACCATTCAAATTTGGGATCTCCAGCTGTAGATTAGGCAATGATCCAACGGAATCATCATTCATGTAATTCCACCGTCCAAAACTACTCTGACTTAGGAAGTTATCATTATTAAAGATCCCCAGGGTTTCATTGATGCATGCAGGATTTACGAGCAAGTCTGTTTCTTGAGAATTTGAATTCATAGTCTTGTGCAGTGGTGATGGGCCCTCTTGATCCTCGCCCATTTGAAAATAACTCCCGCTTATTTGCTTATCAGTTGAATTTTCAAAGGATGTCCCCTGAGATGGAAAAAGGCTACCCTGTGGCAAAAATCAATATAGCACTTAATTCAGAATCTGGAGTTAAAAGGAAACGAGAATAAATAAGGTTGATATCAGGCCCAATCAATAGTCTTCTAATTGTCTACTTAGTAACCTCATGGCAAACATAATTTGGACAGGCAAATATGTAAGAATTGTGACTATCCAAGGTTTATAAATAAATTTGACAAAAACTTGGGAAGTGATTGGTCAAAGAAATCACAAGAACCGGCAAAAAAAAAACATTTTGAGCAATATGGAAGGGTAAGATTCCCCTGAGGCAAGGAGCAGATAAGTACCTTTAGAAACACAAACACATAATTATAATCAGCATCATCATCATCATCAACAACAAACCCATCTTGACCGCCATCAACCAAAACTTACCCCATTAAGACAGGTTCAATTAAATGCACAATTCTAATAAAAAAAGCTCCCAAAATATTGAGCAAATTTTTGCCATTGATTGTGAACCTAACGTCAACCCTTCCAACCTGATGTCATACTCCAGATCTAGGCAAACTTTGGCAATAGAGGGGCCTGCCATGAATCACAAAAAACCAGTTGGAGGGTGGGGGGCCTACCATATTAGTTACACGGCTTAAACTTATGCAATTGGGGAGCAACCCTCCAAAGTTCTCCCAAAATAGAAAAGATGATTGACGAAGAGGTTCACGAAGAGGATAGAAGGCAAATATTTGATAAAGAAAATGCATTTATCTCTGTGGCACAAATTAGAACAACACACACACGTTCTATGCTACAACATTTTTACTACAGTAATTCATAGACCTGTGTACCTGAAGCGTTGTCGTTTGTGTAAACCCCACAAGCTACATTTCGATATGATTCTGGGGAAAGTTAGATATAAGGAATAACAAAAAAATAATCTCATCATCTCCCCCACCATCCCCTTCCCATCGGAACAAACCCTTTCTCAACCTCTCAACCCAAACACCCCTCCTATCTTCTAAGCAGTAGAGGGGAACATTTCCACGAATGCTAGAATGCCTTTGAAGTGGCACCAACAAGCAATTTTCATGGTCCTCGAGCTCATAGCATTGTATTGGCAAGCCTCCTCTCTCTCGCTTAGTGCAGATGGACATAGGCTTCAGCCACGTTACTGATAGTATTGGTCATCAGATAACAACTTTTGTGAATTTTTTGAGAATGCTCGTTAGATGGCATTTTTGTACATCCACATCTGTAACCATAATAGTAGGTGAAAGGGTGCACCCCGCATCCATTGTAATTGATTTTATTCTTCGTTTTTTCCTAAAGGATAGTGGATTTGGTGTAGCTCCATGATTTTCACAGATTTGGGTTTCCATCTAAACTTGTGTGTCTTTTGCATAGGTTTCTTATTTCTTGTGCGTTTCATTTTTTATTGTTCAGCCCTATACCGAAGGTCTTACCGTTCCATGTTATTTTAGGAAAGATTTATGGCTCAAACTAATATTCTAGGATATATATTCAACTAACAATGCAAATAAACAACAATAATGAGTTAAATCTCCAGAGCACTTAAGCACGTTGACTCATGATCATGCAAATACCTAAGGGTGTGCAGGATCCAAACCAAACCAAGCAAACCAAACCAAACTGACCGATTTTGATCGGTTTCAACACACTCAATGGATCGAATTGGATCAGGATTTTTAAAAACCGATTGATTGGATCGGTTATCGGATTTGTACATTTAAAACCGACCTAAGCCCAACTGAACCGAACTTTGTATTTTTTAATATTTTATGGAAATGAATATTGTGGTAATGGACATAACAGTAGTTGTTATAATTTGAGAACATATTTTTTTTCTAGTCATTGCAATGGAATCATGTATTGTTATTGGTAATTTGGCATTGGACAATTTGGTTAGTAATGTAGTCTCATTTTATAACTTTTGAAATAATTATTTTAACATTGAAACTAGATCCAAATAAAAACAAAGAAAAGCCTAGTAAGCATATGGGTCAAAAAGCCCAAACCGACCATCCAATCCAATCCAAACCGACTTTAATCGGATTGGATTTCAGTCTCAAATCGGTTTGGATCGGATTGAAAATTCTCAAAACCGACCTAGGTTGGATCGGTTTGGGTTTTGCCTAAATAGGTCGGTTGCGAACCGATGCACACCCCTACAAATTCCTAGTGCATCTCAATTAATCCAAACCCAAATAGAAATTAGCATGCATAGTTGCAACAATAACAAGCAAAGAACAATGGTAAAAATAAATGCCAAAACACGGATGTATCTCACCAAAGGCCCAAGACTAAATAGAGCAAATAAAGGCCCAAAATATGTGGAGTGGATGCGAAACAGCGTGCATAAATCTCAAAACAGCAAACCATAATGATAGTAACAAGATTAACATAGCTCCAAAACAAGATAAAAAAGAGATGGTATGATGTTACCCTTGTGGATCCACCAGAACTATGTGTGGATGTAGCTGGAACCATCGCTTATCACCTTCTCCATCGAGAGTGAAGTGGTGGAAGGTGAGACGACGGACTAGAACATGTCTAGAAGCCATCGAGCCAAGATGAAGTTTGTAAATAGAAAGAGAACTTCCTAATGGCAATCTGCACAAGAAGAAGATTGAGACTGCTGGAGAGGTTAGAAGCTATGGACTAGAAGAGGGGATTGAAGAAGCCAGACGAGGGGTCGGATAAGACAGTGTTTCGAGAGATGACAACTGTCTGGAAACAAGGGTTTCTTCTATATTTTAGATCTGCAGTTTTTTCAGAGTTTTAGGAGAACCTTATACAGATTGAATAGAGAGTGACATGAAATTTCATGTAGCAAGGAGAGGGGAAGAAAAACAAAACACGGGGCTTGCGGTTTTACGGAAACAAAGGATGCAGTTCTCAGTTTCTGCGCCCAGATTTCACACGAATCTTGAGGACCCCACGGGCATATGGGAAGCTTAAAGAAAATACATTCCAACTGAGAAGGTTGCCATATCGTGTAGCGTAACATACATTAAAATTTTATATATTTTAAAATATATACATATATAAACAAATAAGAAAAAAAATTACTAGAACATCAAATGTTAAAAGTTTGTGTAGAAGAGTAAGACAGCCCCTTTCATTTCCCATTGCATCCTTGTATCAAAAAGTAACCATAGAGAAGTATGATCTATGATTTATCCATATATTTGTTCCAACATAAACTTTCTTCTACCCTTTATATGCAATTTACGTAAAAAAGAATTAAGTCAGAAAGGTTCTTACCACTTTGAGTCACTCAAAAAAGAAATTTAAACCTCATCTTCTTCAACAGCTCTTTGTGGGCTTCGAATGGATCTTTCCAAAAAATACTATAAAGCTTGAAGAAATTATATGTATTTGGTCCCCCTCAATCTCTAGAAAACTTTAGAAAAAATGGCAATGGATTTGACAACTCTATAAAAAGATAAAAGAAGATTTCTGAACCCCTAAAAAACTCCCAAATATCCCAATCTGTTCGCCTAGGTTAGAAATGGTTAAAAGTGCCATTTCAACATGGAATCAAATGTTGACAAATTTTCTACGAAATCACTGAAATATGTCTTTTTTTCAAGGTTCCGACATATAAATTGACCGAATTTTTAATAGTACCAAATTTTCTTCCGACATAACGAAATGTCAGCCGAATGACCGACATTTGACCGAAATGACCAACATTTGACCGAAATCCAACATTATGTTTTTTTTCCATACAATTTCACTGAAAATTTTTATTTTTTTAACAAAACAAAGCTCATCTTTATCAGTAAGAAATTATATTTTTCCTCAATTTTGATTTTTTTTTCATAATAGACAATATTTTACTACGATCTTTATCCTGAATTATTGATGAAATATTCCATCTTTTTCATATCAAACAAACAAAATCGAAATTTGACCGAAAAATGATAAATTTCAATCGAAAAACACCGAAATTTGACCGAAAAACGAAATATTTCCACCGAAATTTGTCTTTCCACTTTACAAATTTTCCACCGATAAATTACCGAAAAACAAAAAATTTTCTTTTTTTGGCCGACCGACATGGACACCAAAAACGACATTTAAAACCTTGCTTTTCAACACTAGGGGACTTATATGGCCCTTTATTATTAATAATATAACTTGGGGTACGGCTTAACCCCATCCTCTTTCTCTCAAAGAGGAATTATCTCAAAAAAAAAAAAAACACAAGGGGACTTATATGGTCCTTCAAGACCTTAAGAAACAAAAAGAAAAAAAATCTGAATAGACTTCTATAGTCCTTTGACTCCTTAAGGGACATAAGAGAGAAAAAACCCAAAACCCTCACTTTCATTGTATCACACGATGGGTATTGTATCGTGTATTGTGTATCATCCAATACAGTCAAAATTGATACATACACACGATACATATCGTTTTCCTGCTGAAATGTATCATATCATGCATATATCGTACGATACAAATAACCATGGACAGAACATCAGACGGTGGTAGACAATGTCTCGTCTACAGTATTCAATCGTTAGAGCTTGTCACAATCTTGGGTTAGTGATGTAGGCTCCAATAAGGCGCATTACAATCTTACGCCCTTACGGCAACTTGATGTAGGCTCCGATAAAATGCGCTACAATCTTAAGCCCTTAGGGCTTCTCCTTGGCCAACAAACTAGGGTTTAAATATCAATATGGCGCCGTATAACGCAAAAGATAGCAAACATAGGTTATTTCACGTAGTTTTAAAGGACCATGTACCCAAAATAAAGCAAAGATTAAAACCTAATAAGTAAAGATGTGATATTATCACGAAAAACAAAATTCAGCTTATAATAACATTAATCGCACAATAGATAACTAATTTAAAAGAGGGGCATGCATCAGATTTTAATAGAAAAGAAGGCTATGGATGCTTGCTAGGGCTACCGATAGAATAAAGGTGCTAATTATGATAATCTGGCATATATTAGGCATCAACTAGAGATGAAACAAGAATGGATACAGCTGCGATGCGGAGCAGAGGCGATGAAAAAAGGTGGAAACGATGCAGAAGCGGAGGAAAAATAAAACAAAAGGATATATGTTGCCGGGCGCTGTGGATTGATGCGAGGATGCGCCGATGATCCTGCTCACGGAGCAAGGCCGGACGTCGAGCGAAGCCGGATCCTTCGGAAGAACAAGTCAATGCCTATGCAAGGCGAAGTCACAGATCATCTCGAGGCGAAGTCGAGGAAGCGGCGGGAGTCGGGGACGTGAGTCTCTCCCGGAAGCTCTCACACGGAGGCACGAATTTCAGCAAACAAGATCTAAATTTTTCCTCCATCTCTCTTTTGTAAAACTAGAGTTTCCCAACGGATGGTTTTGATTGAGGAAAACAAAAGGGGATGGCGGAGATGTGCTTGGCCAAAAAGGAAAGGAAAAGAGAGAAACAAGGGAGAAATAGAGAGAGAGGAGAGGGGACGACAACAAGGGGTCGGGTGGCTCGGGTTCCGCGCGGACAAGGGGTGGAAGGGGGGGGGGGGGTCGTGCGTAGGTGAGAGAGAGAGGAGCAGCATCTTTCTTGTGAAGCCCTATTCGGCTTAAGATAAGCCCAATTAGTTTCTAACTAAAGCCCAATATACCAAGTCATCAAAATTTTAGGTTATTTGCCACCTAACCGTCATTTCGAGACTTAATTCCATCCGTTGGTACCCCGCAAACACACCCACCCACCCATATTTTATTAATATAATACAGAAAACTCACCCGAAAATGTCCGGATTCAATCCGAAAAGCCCTCGGATGAGATCATGGACATCCCCAATGAATTGGGCAATAACACTACTAATATAAAATGTAAAAATAGGCCAAAAACTGAAGTAAACGACTAAAAGTCCCGATGTGATAAATGTTCTCCATGCATAAAATAAAAACGACTAAAATAAGAGTCTCTGGCATCGAACTGAAGATGTGGCGATGTTCTGATGGTGCTGATCATGCTACATCAACTCCCCCAGCCTAAAAAGAACTCGACTCCATCGAGTGGCCGTCTAGCTGCTATATGAGATCGGGTCACTACGCTCGCAACTGCCGCTCCTCCACCCAAGTACAGTCTGAAAGTGGCCTACCTACCCACCGAACGAGGAATCGTCAGAAAACACTGTGGCGGGTAGCAAGCTCTCTGACGTCAACTACCTACTGTATCTGCTCTGTCTCGTCTCTCTGCGCATCTGATAAAGGGATATGTGGCATTGTAGGCATATCTGGCAAGTCTCCATGGAAAGGGAACAACTCTGAGATGTTAAAGATCGGCGATATCAGCATGTCCTCTGGCAAGTCCAGCAGGTAAGCATTGGGTCCCAACGCTCGGAGAACTCGAAAGGGACCAAACGTCTTCTGGCTCAGCTTCCTATAAGAACCTGTGGGAAACCGCTCTCTCGTCTGTATAGATCTGCGCTTGCCTTATACCTGGCATTGCTTTCCCTCAGTTTCTCAAGCGACACTTGTTGTACGGTCTTGATGTGATCAAGGAATTCATCGGCATCGACACTTGCAGGACCTGTAGGTTGTAAGGCAGTTCTATCTAGGAAATAGGGAATAATATAGCCATAGACAATTTCAAAAGAAGTTTTACCTACTGAACAATTAATTGAACTATTATATGTGAATTCAGATTGTTCTAAAACTACATCCCACTGTTTCAGTCTTTCATCCGCTAGACATCGAAGCATATCCCTAAGGCTACAGTTAACAACTTTCGTTTGTCCGTCAGTTTGAGGGTGGTACGTGCTACTGTATTGAAGTTTAGTTCCTACCTTTGACCAAAGAGTACGCTAAAAGTGACTCAGAAATCTAGTCCCTATCAGATGTGAATGACCGTCCAGAATGCCATGCAGATGAACAACTTCCCTAAAGAATAACTCGGCAACATGAGATGCATCAGAAGTTTTCCTACATGGTATGAAATGTGCCATTTTAGAAAATCGATCAGCAACCACAAATAATGAATCTACATGCCGAATTGTTCGAGGTAGACCCACAATGAAATCCATGGTGATATCTTCCCAAGGAAGAGCAGGGATTGGTAGAGGAATGTAAAGACCTGTGTTCTGCTTTCTGCCTTTGAACATTTGACAGGTTCGACAGGGTTTGACAAACTTAACACCTTTTCTTATGTAGGGCCAAAAGTAGCGCTTCTCCACATACTCAATAGTTTTGGTTTGGCCAAAATGATCTCACAAATTACTTCCGTGCAAGTCATGGATCAACGTACCTCTAAATGACTTGTCAGAGGTTTCGTCAGAGGCGGTCCCCTCATGGGTGTTTTAGACAAGACTCGCGCAAAGGGAACACTTAGGAATGCACAGACGGGTACCACGAAACAAGAATTCATCTTGAATGTCGTGGGATCAGTGCCCATTTCTTGACAAAATTCCCAGATGGGACCGAAGTACGGATCAATCGCGTACATCACTTTCAGAGCATCAAAAGAAGCAACGGCGGGCTGTAAAGTGATTAACATCATGCCTCGTCGCCTCATAGCATCTTCAGCTCTGTTCCGAACTCCAGCATCAAAAGAAGCAATGACGGGCTGTAATGTATACTCTTGCTAGAAATTAGACCACTTAGCATGACGTTGGTTCAATCTACGCTGAGACTTCAGATAGCGAAGTGCCTCGTGGTCAGAATTAAGTACAAACTCTCGTTGGATCAAGTAATGCCTCCAGTGCTTGAGGGCTTGAACGACCGCGTAAAACTCAATGTCGTATGTTGAATAATTTAAACGCGCGGCATTCAGCTTTTCACTGAAAAATGCAACGAGACGTCCCTCTTGACTAAGGACTGCTCTTATAGACTTATCCCGATGTGAGAGGCATCACAATCAATCTCAAAGACCTTATCAAAGTTTGGGAGTGCCAAAACTAGAGCACTAATCATCTTGGTTTTGATGAGATCGAAACTCGCTTCGACTTCAGGGTCCAAAGAAAACCACCTTTCTTCATACAGTTGGTGAGAGGTGCAATGACGGAACTAAAGTTCTTAATGAATTGCGATAAAACGACGCTAGACCATGGAACCGTCGCACATCACTAACGTTCTTTGGAACGAGCCATGACTTGATGGCTTCAACCTTCTCTGGATCGACCCGTATTACTTCTAAGCACACAATGTAGCCTAGAAAGGTCAAGCTATCTGTCAGAAAGGTACACTTCTTCAGATTGATATACAACTTATCTTTCCTTAGCATTTTTAGGACTTCTCGCAAGTGCTCGACATGCTCTTCGGGTATCGTACTATAGATAAGGATGTCGTCAAAGTATACGACAACAACCATCCCGATGAATGGTCTGAGCACCTGATTCATGAACCTCATACAAGTACTTGGTGCGTTTGACAAACCAAATGGCATTACTAACCATTCATATAGTCCTTCCCGAGTATTAAATGTAGTCTTCCATTCATCACTAGGTCGTATGCGGATCTGGTGATACCCACTACGAAGATCAATATTCGAAAAAAATTTCGCGCCATGTAGCATGTCAAGCATATCGTCCAATCGGGGAATCAAAAATCTATACTTGACAGTTATCTGATTGATGGCAAGACAATATATGCACATTCTCCATGTCCCATCTTTCTTGGGAGTCAGAAGTACAAGTATACAACGGACTCATGCTTTCTTGGATTAGTCCCTTTTGCAGTAACTCAGTAACCTGTCGACGCAACTCCTCATATTCAGATGGATTCATTCGGTAGTGAGGGAGGTGAGGGAGCGTCGTTCCCGGAAATAAATCAATGCAATGTTGGATGTCCCTAAGAGGTGGAAGTCCTCTAGGTAGTTCCTCTAGAATGAGATCATTGAAGTCTTCAAGTAGTACTTGAATCTCATGAGAAATGCTAGGGACCTCGGTTGTCTCCTTTGCTACGAGGAATACAATTGAGCGAGATTCTTTGAGCTCGTCCTCGAAGCAAGTTTGCGTCAACAATACTGGTAGGGCCTTTGGTTGCTCTTTTAGAACCTTCGGGGTAACATGTGGGAGTGTCGGATCACTAGTAAGTGGCTTCAATGGCTCCCTCTGAGATACTAAGGTAATGTAGTCATCCTTGCAGAAGAAATAGGTGTTCTTTTCTTTATCATGGTCCGTCTTTCTGTCGTACTGCCACGGGTGGCCCAACAGAATATGACATGCCCAAGGGCGCCACGTAACACCAAACGACTTCCTTATACATTTTGCCAATGATGTACTCAACTAGGCATCGTTCTTTAATGGAGACATCTGATCCTTTCTTAAACCAAGACAAATTGTATGGCTTGACCAGTTGCTCCGTCTTGAGCCCTAATTTGTCAACCATGATCTAAGCGACTAAGTTCTCTGTGCTACCACTGTCTAATATGAGAACACAATGTCTCCCTCTTGAAGTACAAGTGGTGTGGAAGATGTTCTTTCTAAGCCACCAATCTGGTTCAGGGGCTTTAGGTGTTGACAAAACAAGGTGCATGAGTTGCTTCCTCAGCTTCAGTGATGACCTCTCATGTTTCGTCATACTCCTAACAATCATCATCGTTTATGGGATTATCATCATGTTCTTCAGCCATGTTGTTTAGGGTTTCCTCAGTTGGTTCTTCACTTTCTGTCAGATGAGTCTAAGACCTTCTCTTCGGGAATTGAGCAATAAAATGTCCTACCTCTCCATACTCGAAGCATTTATAAGTCGCTCTTGGTGATCGACTCCCTATCGTACCTTGCACACGACTTGACTGTTCAACCCGTCCTAATGGGCTGATTGGTTCTTGCCGGAGTTGGAGTCGAAGTGGGAACAGGAGGTGTGACTATGCTAGGGGTTGTCCCTCTTCCAGCTAAAGAGGCACCTAGGGGTACTCTAGGAGCAACTTCTCTCCTAAAGGTACATTGTTGAATTTGCTCGGCCTTGAGAGCTTGCTTAGATGCTTCCATCACAGTAAGGATGGTCTACATTGCTATAACATCCTGGATTTGATAGCGCAATCCCGAGATGTAACGTGCAATCTTTTATTCATCATCTTCAGGAATGACATTACAAGTAGTTAGGATATCGAACTCTTCCGTATACTCCTGTACCGTTCTATTACCTTATTTCAAACTAAGTAACCTTTGGTACAGTAAAGTACAGTAGTCAGGAGGCAGGTACTTTAGTCGGATCTTGTCATGCATCTTTGCCCACATTGCGACCTTCTGTTTCCCTTTCCTGAGGCGACTCGCTTGCAACTCTCGCCACCATACCAAAGCAGCTCCTTTCAGTTTAATAGCCACGAGTTTGACTTTTCGATGATTAGGGAGATCTTTCCATTCAAAGAAGCGCTCGACACTTTCTATCCAGTCGAGTAATGCGTCAGCATCATGGCTTTCCCTAAAGTCATATGTCAACTCGGACACCATATCCTTGGAATCTCTCAAGGGCTCGCACGAGGCGCTCTTTCATGTCGTGCTGCTCACGAACATATCGCTCTCTAGGGTTTCTGGGACGACCGAACTGAACGTATTCTCGTTCAAAGTCTATGTCGGATTCGTCCAACTCAACTTCAGATTCAGGGGGTGAATCGAAATATTTAGTCCGATTTCGCTCTAGGGGTTGGTATAAAAAATTTTCAAGGATGAGGTCGTCCGTGAGAATTTCGTTTAGCTCGCATTACGAGACGCATGATACCAAAGACAAGAGTGCAAACAAGCATTTACGTGGAAAAACCCTCCCAATACGAAAGGGAAAAAAAAAACCACGGGTGAGGCGAACAAATCCACTGTAATCTAAAATCGGTTACATTCACACAAATGTCGATCTCTCGGTCTCTCAAATGAAGACAGGGGTTCAGGGCATCTCATCCGTGATGGTCGATAACGTAGGACCAGCCGTCGGAGGGTGGCTCCATGACAGCCGACCGAGGAGCCCTTTGATCCAAGCTCGCTCGTGGGTCCACACACATATTACACAAATATTACAAATTACATTCGTTGGGCTCGCCCGCTCATATGCCAGAAACTTGCACAAACACGAGCCCGCTCACATACACCCATACGCGCACTCGGTCTCTGTCCTCAAGGGGGTTAGGGTCACCGGGACCTCCATCTTCACCATCGCCTCGCCAAGAGGCTCCGTAGCTGCCGTCGCCGAGAAGCTCCATAGCGGCCGTCGCCGTCACCGCTCAGGGAAAGGGGGGGTGCCGCCTACCGGCCATAGCAGAGGAGGGAGGAGGGCGTCATTCGGTGCCTGGGGGGTCGCCGAGGATGTCGCCGACGATCCATGCAAGGGGGAAGGAGTTGGGCACAGGGGCTGCAGGAGCTCAGGGTGGAGGCCATTGGTGGTGGCACACGAGGAGGTGGTTTGGGGTGCGCTGCCGGTGGCTCATCGTCGTCACACAAAAAGCAGGTAACGAGGAGGAGTTGGTGCAGGTCGGTCTTGGCGCTCCGGCTCGGCGGCTATGCAGTCAAAGTTGGTAGTCGGCCCTAGTCGGCCAAGGGCCGACTAGGACTAGTTGGGACTAATTCGAGACTAGTCGGCCAAAACTTTTTCTAACCCCTCCCCCCTCCCTAAACATATATGATATATGAACTAGCATAAATGTCAATAAGTATATGATATTAGTCGGTTAATAACAATACATACATTCACACTTCACAGCATAGGTATAAATACATAAGTAGCAATCTAACAGAACGCA
Organism: Chamaelirium japonicum; assembly: GCA_947650365.1. NCBI lineage: Eukaryota > Viridiplantae > Streptophyta > Magnoliopsida > Liliales > Melanthiaceae > Chamaelirium > Chamaelirium japonicum. Next base: position 52,580,518 of record OX393552.1, on the reverse strand, counting down.
ATTGTATTGGCTTCATACCCTTGTCAGAAGACTCAGAACTAAGAATTCATCACAATATTTGTTTGATGATGTTTAATCTGTGAACAACCCCAATTTTGATTATAGGGTTATATGGCTATCAACAAATAAACTAATTATTTGTCTATGCTTTTATCTGAAATTCTTACGTGCTCAACAGATAATTACAGGGAAGAGCCATAGTTGTGAGTCTTACGACTCAAGACTGAGCCAATGTAAAAAAATCCAAACAAAATTGCTTGCAAAGACTTCTTTCAAAAATAAATTTGCTTGCAAAATGTTGCTTGGGGAGTAGTCGGCAGTCGCTAGTCGAGGACTAGTCGGGATTCCGCCCAACAATGACAGAATCAGAATTAATCGGTCGGCAAAATGCAGCCTAGGGACTAGTCGCCGACTAGTCCCGACTTTGATAGCATAGCTCGGCGGAGCATGGACTGGCCGTGGTCGTTGTCGGTGCGATCACAACGAGAGGAGGGCTCGGGGTGAAGCTGGGCAAGTTGCCGGCACGGTGGCACATGGGGAAGGGGTGACCGCCGGAGGTCGGATCGGGGTTGGGTCATCAGGCGATGGAGCACTGGCGCTCGTGCCGGGTTGGCAACGCAAAGAGAGGGAGCCGAAGGGCCTCACCCCATTTGGACGGTGACCGTCGGGCGGCGGTGTTGGCAAAACCCGAGAGAAGGAGGGGGAGGGAGAAGAAGAGGAGCCAGAGACGTGGATTTGAGAGAAGGCTTGGGAGAAAGCGGGCAGATGGCAAGAGGGGGCCGCTACCTATGCACCGCCGGCAGTTCGACGACGTTGACCGGCATCGGAGAAAAGGGAGACGAGAGAGAGCGAGAGAGGGAGCTCTGCAGCCCCTCTTTCTTTCTCCAAAATCCCCCAAAAATCCCCTTTGAAATCCCCCCAGATTTCCTCTCTTCAATCTGATCCGATCCTCTTCTCAAAGACGCCAGCACCCCCCACTTATTAAAAAAAAACCCTCTCAAATCTCTCTCCAAAATATCCCTTGTCTTTTTCCCTCTCTTGTCCTCTTCCCCCAAATATCTCGATCAAACGAGAGGCCCACGCATGCCCTCGATCGGACGGTCACGATACTCCGCCGCACAGATCCACGTCGTCGGCTCGCAATGAAGCTGATCGAAAGCGGCGACCTAAGCTGAGTAAGGCGGGATGCACCTTGAGCCTTGAGCTCGCTACATCGGAAGGTGGCGGAGTATCCAAGCGTGCTCGGTAACGCGGGCCCGGGCCTAGGGGATGAGGACTCTCTTTTGATCGATCGGGGCTGCTCAGGATGCATCCAACGGTGAGGGCGGCCCTCAGGGGGACTCAGATGTCTCCACGTGTCGCCTCCCGTTAGTGCCACGTGGACAACGAGCTGGTGACAATTTTGGCACCATCATTACCCCCTCCTGGGGGGACGGTTGGGCACAGCAGCTCCGCCCGCTCAGGAGCCTAGCGCAGTTGTCCATATAGATCAATTCGATCCTTCTATCTACTGAGCATCTCCAGCTGAAATATACTATACTCTGTGATGTCGGCTACATGGCGTGATATCTAGCCGCGTATGCTCTCCATCGTGTCTGCCCGTGAGGTTACCAGGTCGCTCAACGAGCTAAGCTGCGTGACATCAGACCACGTAAAGTGTCTCCGTCGTGTCTGCCCGTGATATCACCGGGTCGCTCAATGAGCTAAGCTGCATGGCATCAGGCCGCATGTGGTGTCTCCATCGCGTCTGCCCTTGATGTCACTGGCCAGGTCGCTCAACGAGCTAAGTTGCGTGGCATCAGGCCGCATGTGGTGTCTCATTCGCGTCTGCCCATGATGTCACCAGGTCGCTCGACGAGCTAACCTGTATGGCATCAGTCCACGTGTGGTGTCTTTGTCGCGTCTACCCGTGATATCACCAAGTCACTCAACGAGCTAAGCTGCGTAGCATCAGGCCGCGTGTGGTGTCTCTGTCGCGTCTGTCCGTGATGTCACCAAGTCGCTCAACGAGCTAAGCTGCGTGGCATCAAGGCGCGTAAGATGTCTCCGTCGCGTCTGCCCATGATGTCACCAGGTTGCTTAATGAGCTAAGCTGCGTGGCATCAGACCGTGTGTTGTCTCATTCGTGTCTGCCCGTGATATTACCAGGTCGCTTGACGAGCTAACCTGCATGGCATCAGACCGCGTGTAGTGTCTCCGTCGCGTTTGCCCGTGATGTTACCAGGTCGCTCAACGAGCTAAGCTGCATGGCATCAGACCGTGTGTGGTGTCTCTGTTGTGTCTGTCCATGATGTTACCAGGCCGCTTAACAAGCTAAGCTGCGTGGCATCAAGCCGCGTAAGATGTCTCCGTCGCGTCTGCCCATGATGTCACCAGGTTGCTCGACGAGCTAAGCTGCGTGGTATCAAATCGTGTGTGGTGTCTCATTCACGTCTGCTCGTGATGTCACCAAGTCACTTGACGAGCTAATTTGCGTGGCATCAGACCGCGTGTGGTGTCTCCGTCGCGTCTGCCTGTAATGTCACCAGATCGCTTAACGAGCTAAGCTGCATGGCATCAGGCCGCGTATGGTATCTCCATCGCGTCTGCCCATGATGTCACCAGGTCGCTCAACGAGCTAAGCTGCATGGCATCGGGCCGCGTATGGTGTCTCCGTCGCGTCTACCCGTGATGTCACCAGATCGTTTGACGAACTAACCTGCATAGTATCAGACCGCGTGTGGTGTCTCCGTCGCGTCTGTCCGTGATGTCATCAGGTCGTTCAACGAGCTAAGCTGCATGGCATCAGGCTGCATATAGTGTCTCTGTCGCGTCTGCCCGTGATAACACCAGGTCGCTTAATGAGCTAAGCTGCGTGGTATCAAGCCGCGTGTGGTGTCTGTAGCGTCTGCCTGTGATGTCACCAGGTCGCTCGACGAGCTAACCTGAGTGGCATCAGGCCGTGTGCGGTGTCTTCGTCGCGTCTGCCTGTGATGTGACCAGGTCGCTCAATGAGCTAAACTGCGTGGCATTAGGTCGCGTGTGGTGTCTCATTCATGTTTGCCCGTGATGTCACCAGGTCGCTTGACGAGCTAACCAGCGTGGCATCAGGTCGCGTGTGGTGTTGATGGGATCAAGTACCAACTTGATGCGATGCGTATGCTTAATTTAACCCAAGTGCAGAATTTAAACAATAAAATCAGATTTCAGCACACAAAAACCAGATTTCAGCAAAGCCTATTATCATGGTTCATCATCCATTCAATCCCAATCAGATTTAAGCTAATGAAATCATAAAACTGACAAGAAGAACATTAATTTCAGATTATAGGGACTGAATTCCAGCAATGATAACAATCACTATCTCAAATATTATGCCAATGTATCAAAGAACAACCATAAACCTAAACGATAAATCCTAATGGATGAGACTCTCGGGAAAACAGAAATTTAGGGATCCTAACATAAAATCAGCAACAAGGCCGGTTACTGGAAAGGAAACTATCACATGAAAAATCAGAGGACAATCCAAACCGTGCTTAGGTCAATGCCGGCAGCTTTCCGATACTCCGTGTTGCAGAGGAATGGCGCGGAAGGGGAGGCGTGGCTCAGAAGACGGGGTGAAGAAGCCGAGACGATGATCTTGAAGAAGAAGAAACTCCACGTCGATCTTCCGTGAAGCCGTGGATGAATAGCGAGGCGACGGGATAGAAGCTTGCGAAGGAAGAACAGGATGAGAAGCAAGGAAGAATTCGTCGGAAAGGATAAACCGAACAAGCGAGCCGCTTCAACGTTTCTAGGGTTTCAATTCATATTCATCTCCCCTCCTTAGCAATTAGGGTTTAGGCTTTATAGGGGCACAACCAAAAGAAAACACAAAAGGAAAGAAAGGGAAGAGAGACCGATCGGGTAGAGAGAGAGACGGACGCGGGAGGAGAGAGAAAACCCGCGCGGGAGGAGAGAGAGAGAGGGACGCGCGCAAGGGGGGCCGGCCGGGTATGGGGTGCGGTTGGCTAGGATTTAGGGTTTTTAGTCTCCCTTGAATCTCATCCATTGAGATCTAATTTAACTTAAAATCCTACGGCCTAAAACCTAACACAAAAATGAGTCAGTTCGGCATCTGTGGCTCGAACCGGATGCGAACATGGCTCGCACCTACCCAAACCAGAAATAAAAACTGAAATAACTAAAGATCCGTTGGTCGGATCGAAATAAAATAAAAACCAAAACTGTGGGGCTTCGATTAAGCTTTCCACTGATGCAGACGGATCGACGATCGGGTTCCTGGATCTCCGGCGCGGATGAAAATACGCCATCAGCTGTAGAAAAACTGCACGTAGTAGGCTCTTCTGCATCAGGTGTCTCCGTCGAGTCTGCCCGTGATGTCACCAGGTCGCTCAACAAACTAAGCTGCGTGGCATCAGGCCGCGTGTGGTGTCTCTGTCGCGTTTGCCCGTGATGTCACCAGGTCGCTCAACAAGCTAACCTGCATGGCACCATGCCGCGTAAGTCCGTCGCGTCTGCCCATGATGTCGCCGGATCGCTCAACGAGCTAACCAGCATGGCATCAGGCCGCGTGTGGTGTCTCCGTCGCGTCTGCCCGTGATGTCACCAGGTCGCTCAACGAGCTAAGTTGCGTGACATCAGGCTGCCTGTGGTCTCATTCGCCTGCCCGTGATGTCACCAGGTCGCTCGACGAGCTAACCTACGTGGCATCAGGCCGCGTGTGGTGTCTCCGTGATGTCACCAAGTCGCTCAACGAACTAAGCTGCGTGGCACCAGGCCGCGTAAGGTGTCCCCGTCGCGTTTACCTGTGATGTCACCAAGTCGTTCAACGAGCTAAGCTGCGTAGCATCAAGCCGTGTGTGGTGTCTCCGTCGTGTCTACCCATGATGTCACCAAGTCGCTCAACGAGCTAAACTGCGTGGCATCAAACCGCGTATGGTGTTTCCCCGACGATCTGAGGACCATACCCCGGACGAGGTAGCTAAATCAATGAAAAATAAACGACACCGCAAAAAGATCGATATGCATTAAAACTCAATATGCACGAAATAATGGGGCCCTCTAGCTTGATGAAAATATAAATCGAGAGATAACAAAATCAAAACAAAGCGTAAGGGCCAAAGTGTGGAAGGTCGACGAGCGATAAAAGAATCAAAAGCTAGCTACCCTCTGTCCGATTAAGGATCCTCAGAACCCGGGTTTTGCTATCGCATCCGCATGACAGCGGACAATGGCCTTGCCCCTAGCCTTCGACGCTAGTAGCTTTCATATTTCTTTTTTGCGACCTTACCAAGTTGTCAAGCTTCAAGGGATTACCAAAGGATTTTCAGATCACCCGAATGGGTCCCCTTAAATCACCCAGGGGTGCTTCCGATCACAGCATGCGAATGCGAAGGACCCCGGTTCGGCTTTAAGTCCTCATGACGGTGGATTACCCTGACGATCTCAAGGTCGTTCGAGACGGCCACTGAGAACCCCGGTTCTGCTTAGAGTTCGCATATCAGCGAACTAGCTAGCAGCGATCTGCGAGATGGACGAGCTGGCAGCTGGCTGCAGGTGGCAGACGATCTGCTAGCTGGCTGCGATCTGGCTGCAGGTGGCAGAAGTTCTGCGAGCTGGCTACAATCTGGCCGACGATCTGCGAGCTGGCTGCAATCTGGCTGCAGGTGGCAGACGATCTGCAAGCTGGCTACGATCTGGCAGATGATCTGCGAGCTGGCTTCGATCTGGCTGCAGTTGGCAGACGATCTAATAGCTGGCTGCGATCTGCGAGCTAACTGCGATCAGGCTGCAGGTGGCAGAAGATTTGCGAGCTGGCTACGATCTGCAAGCTGGCTGCAGGTGGCAAACGATCTGCAAGCTAGCTGCAATCTGCAAGCTGACTGCGATCAGGCTGCATGTAGCAGGCGATCTGCGAGCTGGCTGCGATCAGGTAGCAGGTGGCAGACGATCTGCGAGTTGGCTGCGATCAGGCTGCAGGTGGCAGACGATCTACGAGCTGGCTGCAATCTGGCTGCAGGTGGCAGACGATCTGCGAACTGGCTGCGATCAAGCTGTAGGTGGCCGACGATCTACGAGCTGGTTTCGATCAGGCTGCAGGTGGCAAACGATCTGCAAGCTGGCTACGATCAGGCTGCAGGTGGGAGACGATCTGCGAGCTGGCTGCGATTTGGCTGCAGGTGGCAGACAATCTGCGAGCTGGCTGCAGGTGGCTAACGATCTGCAAGCTGGCTGCAGATGGTAGACGATCTGCGAGCTAGCTACGATCAGGCTGCAGGTGGCCGACGATCTGCGAGTTGGCTGCAGGTGGCAGACAATCTGCGATCTGCGAGCTGGCTGCAGGTGGTAGACGATCTGCGAGCTGGGTATCCGAGCTGCTGTCAGCGGGCGATCTGCGAGCTGTTTGTCTGGTCGAAGTCCACTTCTGGTACGTTTGGTACTGAATATTCTGAAGTGTTCTTTGAGCTTCTGGCAAAAGGTGATACCTCGCGTGCGAGCTGATCTCGGGCGACCTCGATGTCCGAGCTGTAGGTAATGAGCGATCTAGGACCCCAAGGACTCCGTAGTTACACGTGCTCGAGCTTGAATAGACTAGGATAGGTGACTTCCCAGGTAATCTTGTGTTGGGCGATCTCCTTAACAGGGGCGATCTCAGTGGTTGTCATGACCGATCTTCCGTGTGCGAGCCTTACTGCAAGCGGTGTTATGCAGCTCGCCTGCTTTTGTGGATCATCGGACTCTCCTCATTTGCCGGCTTTCTGCTTGCGAGGAGTCCGCACTGAGTTCTGTCGTGCAGCTCGCCTGCTTTCGCAGATCATCGGACTCTCCCCACTTACCGGCTTTCCGCTTGTGGGGAGTCCGCACTGAGTTCTGTCTTGAAGTTCGCCCGCTTTCGCAGATCAGCGAACTCTCCCCACTTGCGGGCTTTCCGCTTGTGGGAAGCCCGCATCGTGCCCTGCCATGCAGCTCGCCTGCTTTTGAGGAAGCTGGGAGGCTGTGGATCATCGGACTCTCCCCACTTGCCGGCTTTCAGCTTGAGAGGAGTACGTATCGGGTTCTTTGTGTGCGAGATTATCGCGAATGGTCTCATGTATGGATCCTTCGCGTGCGAACTTACCGCGGGCGTTTTACCTTTTATATCTCCTCGTGTCAGCCCACGTGGGTTCTTGATGAGTCTTGTCGCATTGCTAGCACGGTGGCGATCTGAGGCCATCAGAGGGGATGCACCTGTCCTGTCCGAGCCAGGTGGATGCTCTGGAAGACTCTAGTCGGAGGAGACCCGGACTGACTCCTATTTGCGAACTTGCCCTACCAACGTCCACGTAGTTCCACAGGGGTGCTGACACCTATCAGCATGTTGCCTTACTGCAGGGGACTACTGTAAGTAAAAGACAATCTCTTCCGCGGGAGAGCTGATCGCGTGCAGGTTCATTGCGGGTGATCTGATCGCGTGCGGTTTTATCGCGGGAGAACTGATCACGTGTGGATTTCATCGCTGGCGAGCCGATCGTGTACAGATTCATTGCGGATGAGCTGATCGCGTGCGGATATCATCGCGAGCGAGCTGATCGCGTGCATATTCATCGCGGGCGAGCTGATCGCGTGCAGATTTTATCGCGGGCGAGCTGATCGCGTGCGGATTCATCGCGGGTGAACTGATCGCGTGCGTCAAAGGCGATGGTTGATGCCATTCACCTGTCTGCTACCTTCCATCAAACTGGGGATCTGGAGCCCAAAGGCGAGCTAGGGCTCTGAAGCCCTAGGGAGAGTTGGCAAACTGGGGCCAAATGGCGAACGAGCATCGATGTCCAAAGGCTAGCTGCTAGACGAGAGTTTACGGGCGAGCTAAAGGCGGCGACGCTTACAAGCAAACTAAAGACAGGAGCCCACTGGCTAGCGAACAAAAAACGGGAGCCTACGGGAGAGCCACCAATGGCGACGCCCACGGGGCGAACTAACAGACGGGAGCCCGCCGACTAGAAAACAAAACAGGAGGCTGAACGGCCTGCGACGGGCCAAAAGCCGAGCACAAACTACTCAGGCAAGAGCCAACAGGCCAACTAGAGGGAGTTAGGTCTCCCGCGACACAGGATAGTCTACGCTCCGCTCGACCCTAGCGACAATAGTCAATTTACAAGCTTCGCCAAAAATACATTGATCCAACTCTTGTCCTTAGTACCACGTGTGGGCCCATATATCATGATTGTGGGCGCCCTCGTAGCAGCTAAATGATCTCACATACGGCACCAAATGTCGGGGCAAAAATTTTCAAGGATGAGATCGTCCGTGAGATTTTCGTTTAGTTCGCATTACGAGACGCATGATACCAAAGACAATAGTGGAGACAAGCATTTACGTGGAAAAACCCTCCCGATACGGGAGGAAAAAAAAACCACGGGTGAGGCGAACAAATCCACTATAATCTCAAACAGGTTACATTCACACAAATGTCAGTCTCTCGGTCTCTCAAATGAAGACAGGGTTTCAGGGCATCTCATCCGTGATGGTCGATAACGTAGGACCAGCCGTCAGAGGGTGGCTCCATGACAACCGGCCGAGGTGCCCTTTGATCCGAGCTCGCTCATATGCCAGAAACTCGCACAAACACGAGCCCGCTCACACACACCCATACGCGCACTCGGTCTCTGTCCTCAAGGGGTTAGGGTCACCGGGACCTCCTTCTTCACCATCGCCTCGCCAAGAGGCTCCGTAGATGTCGTCGCCGAGAAGCTCTGTAGCGGCCGTCGCTATCACCGCTCAGGGAAAGTGATGTAGGGCTGATCAGCACATCAGATCATCGCTGCATCTTCAGTTCGTCGCCAGAGAGTTTTATTTCAGTCATTTTATTTTATGCATGGAAGGCATTATCCATTTGAGGACTTGTAGCCGTTTATTTCAGTTTTTGGCCATTTTCTATGTTTATGGCCTAAATTCAGCACTTAGTACTATTGGTGTTTTTGCCCAATTTATGGGGGATGTCCATGATCTCATCCGAGGGCTTTTCGGATTGAATCCGGGTCTTCTCGGGTGAGTTTCTGCATGTTATTAATAAAAATCTGGGTGCGTATGTTTGCGGGGTACCGACGGACGAGATTATATCTCGAAACCGACGGTTAGATAGCAAAATAACTCAATTTAGATGACGTGGCAACATATGGGCTTCAATTAGGAGTTAAATGGGCTTATCTTAAGCCCAATAGGGCTTCCCATTGTGATGTCGTCCCACCCTTTCCCTTTTCCCGTGAAGCAAGTCGCGCCCCCCCTTGTCCGCGCGGATCCCGAGGCACCCCGACCCTTGCTTCCGTCCCTCTCTTCTCTCTCTCTTCTCTCCCTTGTTTCTCTCTCTTTTCCTTACCTTTCTTAGCCTTTGCATCCCCATCATCCAACCCTTATTCCCCTTTGATCTTGGCCATCCAAAAAGAAACCCTAACCCTACAAAAAGATGAAGAATTCAGTTTTTGATCATTGCTGAAATTCGTGCCTCTTTGTGAGAGCTTCCGGGAGAGACTCGTGTCCCCGACCCTCGCCGCATCCGCGACTTCGCCTCGTGAAGGCCTCGGTGGTGTTTTTCCGAAGGTTCCGGCTTCTCCCGACGTCCGGCCTTGCTCCGTGTGCGGGATCATCGGCGCATCCTCGCAATCGACCCACGGCGGGAAACCCCAGGCAGTATCTATCCTTTACCTTATTTTTCCATCGCATCCGCATCGTTTTTCCTTTATTTCCATTGCCTCCGCTCCGCATCGCAGCCATAATCGCCCTGTTTCATCGCTAGTTGAAGCCCTAACATATGCCTACTCATTAGTTTTGCTATCTATAGTCTGTCGGTAACCCTAGCAAGCATGCTTAACCTATTTTTAGTGAAAAATCTGATGCAAACCTATTGTTAAATTTCAATATCTATTCCTGCGATTGATTCTCTTATTTGCTGAAATTAGTTCTGTGATAATCTTACGTCTTTTATTGTCTAAATCTTAAATCTGCTTTATGTTGATTGCATAGACTTTAGAACTGCGTGAGATAATCCATGTTTGCTGTCCTTTGATTTATACGATACTATATTGATCACTAAATCTTAGTTATTGACCAAAGAGAAACCCTAAAAGGGTTTAAGATTGTAGTGCACCTTATCGGCGCCTGCATCAGAAAGGGGGGTGCCGCCTGCCGGCCATAGCAGATGAGGGAGAGGAGGGCGTCATTCGGTGCCTGGGGGGTCGCCGAGGATGTCGCCGACAATCCATGCAAGGGGGAAGGAGTTGGGCACAAGGGCTGCAGGAGGTCGGGGTCGAGGAGGCCATAGGTGGTGGCACATGAGGAGGTGGTTTGGGGTGCGCTGCCGGTGGCTCATCGCCGTCACATAGAACGCATGTAACGAGTTGGTGCAGGTCGGTCTCGGCGCTCCGGCTCGGCGGAGCACGGACTGGTTGTGGTCGTTGTCGGTGCGATCACAACGGGAGGAGGGCTCGGGGTGAAGCTGGCTGCGTTGCCGGCGCGGTGGCACATGGGGAGGGGGTGACCGCCGGAGGTCGGATCGGGGTTGGGTCATCAGGCGATGGAGCACCGACGCTCGTGCTGGGTTGGCAACGCAAAGAGAGGGACCCGAAGGGCCTCACCCCATTTGGACGGCGACCATCGGGCGGCGATGTCAACAGAACCTAAGAAAGGGAGGGGGAGGGAGAAGCAGAGGAGAGAGAGACGGGGGTTTGAGAGAGAGGGCTTGGGAGAGAGCGGGCAGATGGCAAGAGGGGGCCGCTCACATATGCACTGCCGGCAGTTCGACGACGTCGACCGACATCGGAGATAAGGGAGTCGAGATAGAGAGGGAGCTCTGCAGCCCCTTTCTTTCTCCAAAATCCCCCAAAAATCCCCTCTGAAATCCCCCAAAAATCCCCCCAGATTTCTTCCCTTCAATTTGATCTAATCCTCTTCTAAAAGACGCCAACACCCCCCACTTATCAAAAAAAACCCTTTCAAGTCTCTCTCTCAAAAATATCCCTTTTATCTTTTTCCCTCTCTTATCCTCTTCCCCCAAATATCTCGATCAAACGAGAGGCCCGTGCAAGCCCTCGATCAGACGGTCACGATGCTCCGCCGCATAGATCGACGTCGTCAGCTCGCAATGAAGCTGATCGGAAGCGGCGGCCTGAGCCGAGTAAGGCGGGAAGTACCTCGAGCCTTGAGCTCGCTACATCGAACGGTGGAGTATCCAGGCGTGCTCGGTAACGCGGGCCCAGGCCAAAGGGCTGAGGTCGCTCTTTCGACCGCCGCTCAGGGTGCATCCAACGGTGAGGGCGACCCTCAGGGGGACCCAGATGTCCCCACGTGTTGCCTCCCGTTAGTGCCACGTGGACAACGAGCTTGTGACAATTTTGGCACCATCAGCATCTATACACGTTCTAGTGCCTAGACCCGCTTAGGCCGTCTAGCCCCGCCTAGAGGCCTAGGCCGCTTTTTTGCACCGCCTAGGAATAGGATAGGCGGTGGGGGGCCTTCTAGCACCTAGGCGGCCGCCTAGGCTGCTTTTTAGAACACCGACACTACTAATATAAAATGCAGAAAATAGCCCAAAAACTAAAGTAAACGACTAAAGTCCCGATGTGACAAATGTTCTCCATGCATAAATTAAAAACGACTAAAATAAGTCTCTGGTATCGAACTGAAGATGCGGCGATGATCTGATGGTACTGATCATGCTACATCAGTTAGGGTTTCCCTAAAGGGTAAACCAGATAAATCCTTTATTTATGTGATTTTAAGATATTCGTTTTGGTGTTATTTACAACAAGTAGCATCAGAGCAAGGAATCGAAGTTTGGATGGCTCCAAAATTTATAAAGGTGTCGTACACCAAGTTCGAGGTGGGGAAATTTTAAGGGAAGAATGATTTTGGGTTATGGCAAGTCCAAGTTAAGGATGTCTTGATTCAACAAGGTTTGCATAGAGCATTTAAGGGTCTGAACGAGATTACCTACACCATTATATATGAGCAGTCGGTTGCAATGTGATTCAAACAAATTAATATGTGCAATTTTTGTCACAACTGATTGCTTGTTTTAATTCCCCCACAAAGATCCAGAGGCTGATCGGTGATTCGTTTGCACCATAAGGTAGTTCTTTTATTTATCTCGTGCTTTGTTTTTATATCATGTATAACTGAATTGTTGATCTAAAGATATTTCACTTTTTATTTCTGGTTTGAGTAGGTGCGAGCCATGTCCGCACCCGATTCGAGCCATAGAAGTCGAACTGACTCGTTATCAGGTTCAATGCAAGCCTGATGCAAACCCAGTTGCGATACACGGAAGCTAGTTAACTTTAGAACAAGCTATGACTTAAATTAAGTAACTAAAAGTAAATTTCAGCAAAGCACTAATTATCCACGATCAGATTTTCATAAAGAAATAGCATCCCTAATCAAGTTAGCATGCATAAATGATGCCAAATTAAGAAATTAAGTCAATAGGATAAAATTAGATCTCAATAGGGTTTGCAAATAACAATTTCAAATATTAAGTACCCATGCAAAGAACTAATAAAGGGTTCGGATGACGATCCAACGGTGTACCAAGCAAGTCAACCCAAAATAAGGATTAAGGTTTATGATAGGAACTATGAATCTATGGCGGTATGCAATCAAACGCCCATGAAACCACGGATCATATGATAATATCAAAAACGAGGAAAGATAATACCCATGAGATTCAATATCTCTATGCGGATAGCTTTTGTCGATGAAGATGAATGGCGGGGAGGACATGGAGGTAGATGGCAAAAGAAAGATCGAAAGAAGAAGCTAAAAGAACACGGGAAAGACGATGGCAAACAAAGGGCGCACCTTCACGATCTCTCGATCAAAGTAATGAGCTTTTAGGGTTTTCTCTTCATAATTCTCTCAAAATTAGGGTTTTATCTCAGTTTAATAACCCCACAAAGCCTCGCATAAAAACAAAGAGGGGGACACAAGGGAAGAGAGGAGACCTCGGGATCCGCGCAGGATAGGTGTCGCGGCCTCGGTTTGCGCAAAACATATCCGCACGGGTATGCTTCACGGGAGAAATCCCGTTTCATTTGTTTGGGTTGTTAAGGGCACCCCCAACTTAAAATTCATTCCCTTTTATTAATTAGGGATTACTATGGGCACCCCCGGATGGATTTAAATGGCTTTAAGGCTAGGCTAATGGCTCCACTGGCTTGGCTTTAGGCTTGCTTGGCTTCGCACCGTCGGATGCGACATTCGACGCCTTCTGTCCTCCTGCATAGCACTTTTATTATTCATCCACTAAAGATTATAAGTGGCCAAAACATGAAATACGTGGGTACGATAAAACCCCACACCATAGGTCAAAAAGTCGTAGAAAGCAATCCAGACGTCCGATCTTCGTCCAGAGGCGGGCGATGGAACCCAAAAGATAAACTACTACCAACTAGAACATCAAAATAAAGATAACTAGCATATGTAGCGTGACTTGGCTATATCAATCCCCTCGACTCGGAGAACTCGACTCCTGACGAGTAATGTTCTGCATATGCTGGTAAAGGTCCTCTCGCAAACGTTGTAACTCCTGCTCATTAATCCATGAGGCGTCTGAAGGTGGACATCCATGCCAACGAACCAAGTATTGTTGATACTCTTCACGTCTCGTTCTGGTAATGCGAACATCGATGGCGACTTCGATCTCATCGGTACGCACGGCTACTTCAGTGTCTGAAGGTAGTGTCGATGGTGTCTCTGACTCTGGCCAGGAGATACTCCCATGATATGCATATAAGTCGGCCACATTGAAGATCGATGATGTAGCGATGTCGGCGGGAATCTCTAGTAGGTAAGCATTCTCACCAAGTTTCTTCAAAATGCGAAAGGGGCCGAATTGCCTCTGACTGGGCTAATGATAAGAGCCCATGAGAAACCTCTCTTTTCTAAAATACGCCATCACTAAGTCGCCCTCTGAATACTGTCTCTGCCTCCTGTGCTTATCGGCAGCAGCTTTATATTTCGTATTAGAGACATGCAACCTGTCAAGTACATCTTTCTACACATTTTTGATAAAATTATATAATTCAATGGCATCATGGCTTTCAGTACCAGACAAGAAATGGATGTAAGGTCAAGTAAATGAGGTACAGGGTATCCATATATTATTTCAAACGGGGATTTGCCGGTAGACCTATTTACTGAACTATTATAAACAAATTTTGCTTGTGGTAAAATCACATTCCATTTGGGATGGTTTCTCACATGCCAAGCATCTAAGCATGCTATCAAGACTTTGGTTGAGCACCTCCGTCTGTCCATCCGTTAGTGGATGATAAGCATTGCTAAATTCTTGTTTATTTTCTAATTTAGATAATAAAGTTTTCCAAAAGTAACTTAGGAACTGTGTATCCCAAGCCGAAGTAAAAGATTTTGGTATTCCATGAATGCGAATAACTTCTTTCAAAAACAATGCAGCGACATGATATGCATCAGAAGTTTTTTTGCAAGGAATAGAATGTGTCATTTTCGAAAAACGATCGACAACCACGAAAATCGAATCTACCCTTCTAAGAGTCCTAGGTAAACCAACAATAAAATCCATCGTAACATCCTCTTAGGGCCTAGTAGGAACAGGTAACGGAATGTAAAGCCCGGTATTTTGTGATTGTCTTTTAAATTTCTGACAAACTTGACAGCGTTGGACAAATCTCTCAACGAATTGGCGAAACTTGGGCCAGAAAAACATCTCTTCGACCAACGCAATACTTTTGGCTTTACCGAAATGTCTAGCGAGACCACCACTATGCAGCTCGTCAATGATAAGCTCTATTAAGGATCCCTCACAGATGCACAACCTCATACCGCGGAATATGAACCCGTCTTGTAAGACATAGGATGCGGTAGAGTCAGTGCCAGAGTTTTGACATTTCTCGCAAATCGGACCAAAGAAATGGTCGTCCTTATATAGATCTCGCTGGGAATCAAAAGAGATCACTCGATTTTGCATAGATACTAGGAGATGCGACCAACGACTAAGAGCATCGGCAACTCGATTGATAACTCATGCCTTGTGCCTAAGATGGAAGGTATACTCTTGCAAGAAGGCAGACCACTTAGCATGACGTTTTTTTGGGTTCTTTGAAGATCCCAAATATTGGGATACGTATCCAAGTAAAAAAAAATTAAAATATTGAGATACATATGGATGCATATCCAATACTTATCCAAGACGTATCTGTGTATCCAAGTATCCGATACATATCGGACATGGGTACGACGAATATAGGGAAGTATCCGTCCTTCCTAGGCGATGACTAACAATGAGGAAAATATGTTCCAGAAAGGTAGCGACTGTATAACCTAGATTAATAATTAAGAGCTGAAACCTTGAGTGGGAGCACAATGAAAGTGAGAACTGGGTTCAATTTGTAGTGCATGATTTCAACGACCAGCTAAATTGTCTAAAAAGTAACAGATGCCTTAGTAAAAGCCATTAAGTACACAATAATGCATGGTCAAGCATTTCTCACAAGGTCAAAACAACACCAAGCATTGGTATCATGGGCAGCAACATCTTGATGGAAAAGGCAGTAGATGGTAAGACAAATCTTCTATCATATACTGCAAGGACTAACCAATGAATACTAAGATGGCCCTGCTCCAAATAACTTCTAACAGCTTTACTTACATTATTCATGGAATTCCTTGATTCGTATTGCATCTGTTTGTCATAGGACAAAGCATCACCTGAAACAAGGAAACCATAGCTAAATGATTTCTTCAATTAGAAGTAAGTTGCAATATGTTTATGAGACATTACCTACTGGAAGTGTAGTAGAATCGATGCATGCAGGTGCCTCCACTAAATCTGCCCATTCCAGTGTGTTAATTTCATGAAGACTTAATTCGTGTTGTTGAATTTCATTACATTTCTCTGTTAAAGATACGCCAGAACCTGTACATTGTTACAAGACACAAATATATAATTCAATAACAACTGAAATAATGGTGGAGATGTATTAAATACAGAATGTGCCCCATTTGACACCGCTTTTTTTTCTTCAAATGATAGTTAAATACAGACTAATTTATTATTACTTAGACCATGCACCTTTAGGATAGATGTTCAAAAAAGGAAAATTGAATGCTAAAAAAATGGAAGTCAAAAAGTGGGATTACTGTAGATTTTTACGGACCAAAAACTGAAGGCAGATCATATACTGGTAGCAGTCATGGATGTAATTTGTCTTACCACCGTATATGGCGTAATCCTCTCCCGAGTTAATTTCCTCCGACAAAGACGCTGAGCCAGTCACTTCCGAGTGAGCTGAAACAGATGTTGAATTCACCGGTGTTAATGGAGAACCTTGATGCGTCTTGTTTGCTAAGGATAAAGCCTCTGGACATTCTGCTGATGTGGGAAGGTGCTCAACTGCATTTTCCTGGTCATACAAATAAAAGGAGTAAAATGAGCACAAGGCAATTCTTATCTTACGAACATAACAGAGCCAGAAATTCATAACCCAGGAAGTGAGTCAACTACTGGGAAATTAATAAATTCACACACATGAAGTAAAAAGGTAAAACCATGAACAACTTTTATCACCAACATCCAATGGAAATGTATAGTTTTCATTGTTATAGGTCTGGACAAATTGATGACATGCAGATCTAAAGTCTCACAATTAGCAGCATAGAGGGCTAAAACAGGAGATTATTATTATTAATTTTGAGCAATTCCTCTCCGAGTAGGAGAGGATGGGGTTAAGCCATATCCCAAACTATATTGCTAGAATTAAATAAAACAGAAGATTATTAGATGGCTAAACATGGTAATCTTCTTACAGTGGTTTGATGCTAGCTTGAAGGTATAGAAAGCATCTTTATTCAACTTTCACATTAATTCTTTAGCATTCCTTGCATAATTATAGCTTAAAACAAAAGATAACATTATGTTTTCTTCATGCTAGGTTACATCAGCTAAACTGTGGGAAACTACATGTCTCTGACAGCATATAGCGAAATATACATCATACACATAGTAATAAGCAGCAATTAGACCAATAGGAAAAATAAAGGATCAAAAAGTATAAAAGAGAAGGTTTAATAAGTGTTTAAACTAAAAAGACAAAAAGATATAGTTGGAATTTAGAGCCAACCAATAACCATGGCTCAAAATTTGGCCCAACAAGCTCCATTTCGTTCATATTGTTTTGGATTTTTGCCTTTGGCTATCTACACTTACATTTTTAACTGTTTCGCCCAATTTCATACAAAACAGACCGAAAATTTTCAGTTTCGGTTGGTTTGCTTCGATTTTTCACCCAGTTGAAATTATTAGCAAATAAAATTGTAAATCTTGCACCAAACAAAAAAATAGATATTTGTTTTTTTCAAAAACTTTAATGTAATTTTGTCACTACTGAGTCATTACATTTTAACAGATCATTTAATTGATATGACAGGAAGTCGACTTACTATCAGGTATAACTCCCAAAACATATACAAGCAGTGTTTAAAAAAACCCGCCACAGGGTACGCCCAGGGTGGGGCGGTTCTAAAAAGCCCGGGACAGCTCCAGCTGAGGCTTTTTTCCTATGGGGGTTACACCCGAACCACTAGGGCGTACGCCCGGGCACGCCTTTTACGCCCCAATGGCCTGGGCTTACGCCCTACTGGAGTTTGTCTGCATAGTTGAAAAATATGATTTGATTGCTACCGTGCGATCTTTTATGTGCGTCTTACTCTCTTGGATGACGATTACGATATTTTGGGAACTAAAGTTGTTTTAAATTGGTTCTATATCATGTATGGAATGATAGAATCTATGGAATATAAACATTGATAGTTTGAATTTTGGTTAGAAACTTATAATTAGATCTTAAATGATATTGAAATACAATGACAAGTTCATTTTTATTATCGTTTTTTATATATTCGTGATTTATCAACCATGTTTGTAGGCTTAAATGCTTTATTTGCTGACTTTGCTCATAGTTATTTTTTTAATCTATTTTCACTCTTTTATATAATATTTTTATTTATATATTTTTTTTTTAATTAAAAAAAATAAAAATTCGTGGGGTGTAACCACAGCAGGCAAAACGCCCTGCCTCTGAAAACACTGTATACAAGCTAAATGGAGGGTTTCCGACGCTAATTTTATTTTACAAAAATATTTTTTTAAAACGACCACTAGACTGATTATAGATAAAAGGCGTTAGATCCAAGTAACCTTTTTCAACATTTTTACAAATTCTAGAAACTAACCTACATAAAAATTAAACAATCCAATAGAACAACTAAATGGTGGTTTCTTAACTACCCAAGTGCTAGATGGGACCCGAAACACGGTTCTTGACCCTTTACATATCAGTTTATCTCAATTGTTGCTTCCTTGTTATTATTTGCTTGTTCTTCTCAACCCTTTGGATTCTTGTGGACCTCATGTCCCTATTTTCCTATTAAAACCCGAATAATTCTTTGCCATTTGATGCTTAATTAGTATTAGCCCAACAATTTTTTTCCTGGTTAACACACAATTTCTCATGTATTTCCACTCTATGCATTGTGAAAATCTATTGAATCTCTTTTTACTAGTTTGCTATGAAGCACAAACACAGGTATGGCGACACGATACAACATGACACGGACACGGCGACACGCCATTTTATTAAAAAGGCAAGACACGACATAGCTAGGACACGACAATTAATATATATAATTTTATATAAATAATATATCATATATGAAAACTACATAGAGATGCTTAACTTCAAAGAAGAATTAATAAAGCATGATCCAAGTAGATGGGAAATAACTTGATGGTTATGTTTAAGAAATTTCAATGGTAGCACAATATAAACTACTAAATTTCCTCTTTTGGTAGTATTAACCTAATCAAAATTGAATTGAAGGGGGGAAAATGTAGTTTATTAACTATGGGGTCGGGTTTGGCACTATGGGATCCTTACTAGAGGTCATAGGGTAATGACAATCATCCAATAATGTC
The DNA here is from genome assembly GCA_947650365.1 of Chamaelirium japonicum. NCBI lineage: Eukaryota > Viridiplantae > Streptophyta > Magnoliopsida > Liliales > Melanthiaceae > Chamaelirium > Chamaelirium japonicum. The sequence continues at coordinate 52,561,551 of OX393552.1, read as the reverse complement.
CACAAAATCCACCAAGTCCTAGAATTATTGCTAAAAGATGATCTTAATATTTGTAAGAAAACCCCCATTAATTATATCCTCTGAGGAGAAGATATAGGTTTAAAGTCAAAGCTTATTCACAACAGTCTATTACGAGATCACCTAGAGAGGAAAGGGTAATTGATGAAGGTGGAGATGTAGACGGTGTAATGTTTTTAAAATTTTCTATGTAAAATAATAACTAGTGATACGAGATCACCAAGAGAGGAAAGGGTGGAGGGGGTAAGAACTTGACAAAGAAGAAGGGATTAGGAACTTACATGAAAGAGGACCTGAAATCCATCAGGAAGAGATTTCTCAAAAAAAAAAAAAAAAAAAAAATCCATCAGGAAGAGAGGTAGAGGACTCAAATCCATGAGCCGACGAAGGCATCCGCTATCAAATTTCATTCATTATAATCTCTTTTTTAATGGTTATAATGGATCTATTCGTTCCTTGTGGACTATTTGGCGTACTAAAAGGATCAGCCGTAACCTCAGATCAACTTGGGACCTTCTAGTTATTGGTCTCTGCTGGTGCGTGTGGAGAGAGAGGAATGCTAGAGTTTTCTCCAGAGTAGAGCTCACTATTGCGGAAGTCTGGGAGAAGTTCAAGAGAATGATTCTTAGCTGGTCCACAGCTCTCTCCTAAGCAATCAGGAGATATTCTTCCCTTACTTTGTACTCTGTAACCTTCTTTTCCTTTTTAATAATATAGCTTGGGGTACGGCTTAACCCCATCCTCTCCTTCTCGGAGAGGAATTCCTCACAAAAAAAAAAATCAAAAAAAAAAGAAGGTTATAATAGGGGCCTTTAAATAGGCTAATGGATAACATAAAAATGACAACAAATAAAATCGAATCCTAACAATAATTCAAGAATTAAATCCTAACCAAATAAAAACATGTATTTAAAACAGAATCAAATCTTAGCAGATATTGCCTAATCCGCTCTACGCATGCCTCTGGACTTGGAGTCGGCATGTTGGGCTTGCTTCGGCTCGGCCAGGTCGGCATGGGTCCAAGTCAGATAACATCATTCGCTTCCGCTGCGAAGAACTCGCCCTCGAGTTCATATGGTAGGGTGCAGTCAACATCGAGGCCTCCACCGATGTGGTATCGTCGTGTCATCAGCAGCTGATTGTGGAGGCTCAACAAGTGGTGTCGCATTACAACGAGGTCACCACCGGGGTCCTATGAGAAGGTATCACTATCGTCGTACGGGGACCACATGTCAGAGTGGAGCTAGGGTCGATGAGAATCATGTAGTAATACAAGACTGTTGTCGTTGCTCGACCATTGGTTCACCTGAAAGGAGGTAGTGCTGAAAAAATTAAAAAACATTGGAGGCACTAGTAGTCGTTCTAGCCCAAAGAAGTCGACCTGCTGAGGCTCGACTAGGGAGACCATTTCGAAGGAATCCGCTATAGGTGGTAGCATGGCAGACATCAACAGATCCTCTGGAGTAGGGAACTTGTCTACAGGTGGTGGTGTTGGAGGTGATGGTTCCACCAAAGATACAACTGGAGGAAGCTTTGTCGGTGATGGAGGCTCCACTGGAGCTGCTAGAGGTAGAGACTCATCTATGGAGGTCGTTGAAGGTGAGGCCATTTGTTATAGCTCCCATTCGATCTCACAAGCAATCTCATATGTTTCATCTAAGTCCCTCCAAGTTCTAGATGAAAACTGATCTTGAATGCCTGAGTGGAGTCCTCTAACGTATTGTTCCACTGGCAAAAGATTTGTCAAAACCATAGCGAATCATGCACCGATAGTATGTCGAAGTGTCCTCATAGATAGAGTCGTTCCTTTGAATACAATAGGCTAACCTTTACATCTTGATGTGGTAGGGGGAAATTTGTAAATCTGTAATTATTGACTCTTTGAAAAATTTTGCCGATGGTATGGCTACGCACGGCCCAGAAAGGGCTTCGATTTGGTACCGAGAACGCCCAATTCGGATGAAAAATAAGAGATAGGGTTTTGAAGTTGTAGGGTCTTAATAGGTCTGTTGGGTAAAACGAGTTGGATCCGAAATGGAAGTCAGGTTTGACCTTTTAAGTGGAGAAGGATTTTTTTTTAAATCGTGGGTATATCAGATGGTTTAGGCTGAATTGGATGGGCATCTAAGGATGGCTGATTGATGGGTAACGTGGGAAAAGGGAAGTGGGATTAAGAGGCCATGGGTTAGGTTTTTGGTTTTAGCTTTTGGGGAAGCCTGAGTAGCGAATGCAAGGAAGGAGAGGTGGCGGCCAGCAAAGGGCAGCAACAACAAGAAAAAAAAGGTAAAGAGAGAAGAAAGCAAGAAAGGAAAGATAGAAAGGGAAAGGAAAAAACCCCGAACCCATAACCTCTTAATCCCACTTCCCTTTTCCCACTTTACCCCACAACCACCCACCCTTAGATGCCCACCCAATTCAGCCTAAACCCAATGATCGGTCCAGAACTTGATCTGTCGGCCATCCCCTAGGGTCAACCGCGTACCACACCTGAAGAAAGTCCCGACTTTGCAAATACCCTTCTAGAAGGGAGAGATCTTGCCAGATCGGCGGCTCCTCGCTTGTAGGGGGGAGAATCGTCGAAAATACCAATCTCTAATCATATTCGACCAGTGATCGCCTTGGTCATTCTGCAGTCGCCACCACCATTTGCCTAGTAGCGCCTTATTAAAATCCTTCAGATCTAAAATTCCCAGGCCACCTTGTTCTCTTGATTTGCATGCCACACCCCACTTAAGAAGATGGTAAGATCCCGTAGAGCCATCAGCTCCTTTCCAGAGGAAAGTGCTGCGGATGATATCAATCTTCTTAATCACCCAAGACAGAATGAAGTAAAAAGCCAGGTAATAAGATGGAATAGACGAAAGGATCGAGTTGACCAGAGTTAGGCGGCCTCCTAAGGAGAGATGCTTACACCTCCGGCTGGAAAGACGGAGATCCACTTTCTCAATCACTTTGGACCAATCAGCACGAGAAAGGTTTTTGTTGCTGATAGGAAGGCCCAGGTAATGCATAGGAAGCGAGTCTAACTTGTAGTTCAGGAGGGAAGAAGCCCTAGAGCCGAAGTCCGCTTGAGATCCCACATAGAAGATAGATCTCTTATTGAAGTTAATTCGAAGACCCGAGCAAAATTTCAGTGCATATAAGATTATCTTCAACACCGCTACCTGTTCTAGCTTGACTTCACAGAAAATAGATCTCTTATTGAAGTCCTAGAGCCAAAGTCCTATAGCCGAAATTTGCTTGAGATCCGCTTGAGGGAAGAAGCCCTAGAGCCGAAGTCCGCTTGAGATCCCACATAGAAGATAGATCTCTTATTGAAGTTAATTCGAAGGCCAAAATTCCAGTGCATATAAAATTATCTTCAACACTGCTACCCGTTCTAGCTTGGCTTCACAGAAAAAAATAGTATCATCAGCAAAATGGAGATTTGAGATGCACCAAGAGTTACCTCGGATGCCATGAATCAGGTTCCGATTACTGGCTCGGTTAAGGATTGCATCAAAAGCATCCACTGCCATAATAAAGAGGAATGGTGAGAGAGGGCAGCCCTGTTTAAGACCTTTCTTCACCAGGAATTGACTACCCAATTCTCCATCGATGGAGCAGGACAGTTTGGAGGAATAGAGGCAGTTGAAGACCCAGTGTAGCCACTTGGGGGGGAAGCCTTTAGCCTGGAGGGTCAAGAGAATAAAATCCCAATGCAATCTATCAAAAGCCTTTTCGAAGTCGAGCGTCAGAATCAGCCCTTCCGTTCTATGTTTTTTAAGCTGAAAGATGATCTCCTGAACTGAAGCCACGCTGGCAAGGATTGGGCGCCCTTTAATGAAGGCTGATTGGGATTTGCCGATGATCTCATCCATGAAAGGAGACAGTCTAATAGAAAGGAGCTTAGTGATAATCTTGTAGATACAATTCGAGAGGCTGATAGGCCGAAAGTCTGTGACAATTCTGCACCAGCATGCTTCAGGATGAGGACCAGGATAGAATAGTTCAGGTTTTGAATAGAGGCAGCGCCGGAAAAAAAAAAAATCCTTGACAGTCCCAGAAGGCTTGGAAAAAAAAACATAGGAAAACCATCGGGTCCCGGAGCTCCATCGTCATTCATTTCGAAGACTGCTCTTTTGATATCCTCCATCGTGAAATCTCAATCTAGGGCCGCATCTACTGGTATTCTGCCAAGAGGTAGATCCTCCCAGTCAAGAGAGGACGAGGCAGACGGTAGGTCTTGAAAATAACTTCTGAAATGATTTGTGACTCCTTGGAGGATATCCGTCGTGCCTTCTAGTCGTTGACCCCCTATGGCAAGGCCCCCTATAGAATTATGCTTCTTCCTCTAGTTGGCTACCTTGTGAAAGTAGGAAGTATTCTGGTCCCCCAGTTGGACCCATTTGTCCCTCGAGCGTTGTTTCCACAAGGTCTCTTCCTTATGCAGAATGGAGAGGTCGCCTCGTAATTTGTGCCAAGTAGTCGATTCTTCATCAGAGAGAGTAGAGGTCTCCGATTTAACCTCCAGCGATCCGATAGCATAGAGAAGTTTCTTCTTCTGGTTCAAGACAAGGCCGAAACTAGCTCGCTCCCAACCTCAAATCTTCTAGCGGAGGAATCTGAATTTCCGAACTAGATTCCGAGCTGAGTTGAAGTCTGAAGGTGCTTGGGCCCACCATCTACGTACGAGATCATCAAAAGAGGGATCTTCCATCCACATTTTCTCAAAACGGAATCTTCTCAAAGGCTTGCAGAGAGACGGGCAGGAGTCCAACAGCAAGGGCACATGATCCGAAACATTAGATTAGAGGGAGGATTGAATTGTGTCTGGGTAAACGGAGTCCTAGTCGTCCGAGATGAGAAATCTGTCCAACCTGGCCATGAAAGGGACGTCACGTTTGTTGGTCCAGGTGAAAAGACGACCATTCAGAGGGAGGTCAGTCAGATCAAACATACGAATAAAGTTGGAAAAGTCTTCCATAGCTCCTCAGTGTCCGGGACCACCGTGTCTTTTATGGCTAAAATGAGAAACGTTAAAATCTCCTCCCAACACCCAAGGACCTGGGTTGGACCCCGTAAAGAAGAAAGCTCCGCCCAGAAATCATGACAAAGGCTCATGTCGTTGGGACCATAAACCGAGGTGACCACACAAACTGAGTTCTCTAGCTTAGAAGAGAGGGACACGGAGAGAGAGGACACCCACATTGCGAACGAACAAGATCATAGTAGTCATCCCGCCAGCCAATCAGGATCTCACCTGAAGCTCCCACGGCATCCAAGGACACCCACCATAGTTGTCAAGGCGCAGTGAGGCGCGCGCCTCAAGATGATTCAGCCATATGCGCCTCAGGCGCTTTCTGGTGAGGCGAGCACAGCAAGGCGTGGCTCAGGCGCACCTTTCAGCGCCTCATGAACCAGGCACAGGGCGGACAGAGCACCCGTCTTACTGTGTTTGGTTTTTTTTCCAGGTTTTTTTCAGTTTTTTTTTTTACCGGTTTGTTGAAGACGCACCTTTTGGAGATGCCGATGGCCATGCCAATCAAGATGATGTGGAGGGTTTATTTGATGATGATGATGAGTGATTGGGTGGTTTTATGATTTATGTCCTTTGTTTTTTTTTCGAGCGTGTCCTCTGTTTTTTAGTACTTGTACTTCTTGATTTATTTAAATGGTTTAACTGTTTGAAGAATTAAGACAATGTTAACTTATCATGGTTCAATGATGATTTTGTTACTCATTGGTTATGAGTTCTCACTTATCAATTATCACTTATGAGTAATGTATCCCTTCATTTTATGAATATGATGTTGGCATGTTGCCTATAATCTAGGAAGCACCGATACTGATACGGGGATACGGATACGGTGATACGTGGAATTTTGAAAAACTAGGATACGCGGTACGGCAAGGATACATTTGTAATGTAATTTTATATATATATATATATATATATATATATATATATATATATATATATATATATAAAAGGGGACGGGGAGCCTGGACCTCAGGTGCAGTGTGAACGCTGCACCGGAGCCATCCCCCGCGCGCCAAGTGTCAAAGAAACCAGCCTCCCCCCTTTTAAAAGCCCGGGACGATCTGTAGCCGTCCGATTGTTTCGATCGGACGGCAGATCCGGCTGCCCGGCTGTTAAAACAACGGATCCATCGCGGGCCGTCTGATTGTTTTCGCCCAGCCGCCCGCAGTCGTCTGATCAGTGCAGCGCACTCCCGCCCGGTGTGAACGCTGGGCCGAATTATTTTTATCCGTTCGATTGGGTTGATCGGGCGGCTGAAGGCATTCTCGCGATTACTGTAGCCGCTACAGTAATCGCGATTTAGTTTTCAACCGCCCGATTCAATCGATCGGACGGTTGAAAGGATTCTAGCGGTTACTGTAGCGGCTACAGTAACCGCGATTTAATTTTCAGCCGCCCGATCGATCCAATCGAACGGATGAAAACAATTCGGCCCAGCGTTCACACCGGGCGGGGGTGCGCTGCACTGATCAGACGACTGCGGGCGGCTGGGCGAAAACAATCAGACGGCCCGCGATGGATCCGCTGTTTTAACAGCCGGGCAGCCGGATCTGCCGTCCGATCGAAACAATCGGACGGCTGCGGATCGTCCCGGGCTTTTAAAAGGGGGGAGGCTGGTTTCTTTGACACTTGGCGCGTGGGGGATGGCTCCGGTGCAGCGTTCACGCTGCACCTGAGGTCCAGGCTCCACGTCCCCTATATAAAATTAAGTATAATATTTTGTGCTAGAATATAAATAGTGAATAGTTTGAAAATTAAATAGGATCATGCTCATCATTCATTACATGATTTACATCCAATACAACCAAAAATTAAAGCAAGTGTTGCATTCATCCATTACAAAAAATAACGCTAACAACATTACACAAGTGTCATATTCATCGTCCATTACAAAATGCTAACATTCATCATCCATTACAAAATACAAAGTTAGTGTCACATGCATCATCCAAAAAACAAAACATTTAAATTATATCATTAAGCAAATGTTCATGTATAGAATTTAGACTCATATCCGAAGTTTTGGTCGAGTTTCAGTTGGGTTCGGGTCAGATTTTTGGATTTTGGACTATATTACCATCCATACGTATCCCGGCGTATCAGCCCCGTATCCCCGACGTATCGGTCTCGTATCCCCGCGTATCAGCCCAGTATCCCCGACGTATCGGTCCCGTATCCCCGCGTATCGGTCTCGTATCCCCGGCGTATCGACCCCGTATCTCCAACGTATCGGATCTTTTTTTTTTTAAACTCCGATACTTTCTAGCCGTATCGGATACGTATCCCGCCGTATCGGGCCGTATCGGAGTATTGGGAAGTATCCGATACGGGTACGGCACCTGTTTCGAAGTATCGGTATATCCCTGCCTATAATAAATTGTTCATTTGATGACCACACTAGTTATGACTTATGAGTTAGTGTATACCTTGTGGCTTGCATTTATTTAGTTGAATAATAGTCATATTTTTTTTCATAAAATATATCTTTTTATGAAATTTAGAATTTTTGACAATTATTATTAATTTTTAAAGCAAATTATATATTTTTGCGCCTTACACACTAAGGCGTGCGCCTTATTTGCGCCTTGCGCCTCAGGCTCTAGCGGCCCCTTGCGCCTCAGGCGCGCCTCGTCGCCTTGACAACACTGACACCCACTGTTGAAATTTTGGACCTTCAAGACTCTTCCAAAAACTGGTATTAGGGTTGCCAGTCTTTGTTTCCTGGAGGCATACCAGATTCACACCGTGTAACAAACAAAAGAGTGATACAGCTCGTTGTTTGTCTACATCCCCAGTCCCCTAATATTCCAAGATAAAAGTTTAATTCAAGATTTACAGGCCATTGGCCAAAACCTACACTTCTCCAAAGTCTGAGAAGAAAACAAAAACTCATTTGCAACTTCTACATCACCCCCAAAGGAGAACCCACAAGCAGTCGCAATCTGCACAATTGAGTCTTGGTCAAGCATGTTCAGCAAAAGACCAAAATCTTCCTCCGCCCTTGAAGCAAGGAAACTCCTCAGGTTCTGCATTAGTTGCTGGTGGCCCAGTCTCTGGCTCCTTATTGCGTACGTCCAAAGAAGTGGTGTCCCCGCCACCATGGACGACGAAGCGGGGGGGGGGGGGGGGGACCTATGCTATCAAAGTTGGGACTAGTCGGCGACTAGTCCCCAGGTGGTATTTTGCCGACCGATTAATTCCGATTCTGCCATTGCTGGGCGGAATCCCGACTAGTCCCCATGCAGCATTCTGCAAGCAAATTTTTTTTTTTGAAAGGAGTTTTTGCAAGCAATTTTGTTTGGATTTTTTTACATTGACTCAAAGTCTTGAGTCGCAAGACTCACAACTATGGCTCTTCCCTGTAATCATTTGTTGAGCACCTGAGAATCTCAGATAAAAACATAGACAAATAATTAGTTTATTTGTTGATATCCATATAATCCTATAATCAAAATTGGGTTGTTCACAGATTAAACATCATCAAACAAATATTGTGATGAATTCTTAGTTCTGAGTCTTCTGACATGGGCATGAAACCAATACAACTGTGTTTTGTTAGACTGTTACATATGTATTTATACTCATGCTGTGAAGTGTGAAGGTATGTATTGTTATTAACCGACTAATACCATATACTTATTGACATTTATGCTAGTTCATATATCATATATGTTTAGGGAGGGGGGGAGGGGGGCAGGGGGAGGAATAAGTTTTGACCGACTAATCCCGAATTAGTCTCGACTAGTCCTAGTCGGCCCTTGACCGACTAGAGCCGACAACCGACTTTGACTGCATAGGGGGGGACTTCAGTGCTCGGGTCCTCGGTGCCCTGGCTAGGAAAACCCAAATCACAGTTAGGCTCAACAGGCGCGCTAAAAGGCTCCACCTCAGGATGCTGGTCCTTATTAGAATCAATGTGGGCTGGGGAAACCCCAGAATCTCGGGGTAAATCAGCTAAAATGGGATTCTCCTCCGCATAAATCTCTTGGCCGGAGGGAGGATTCAAATTTCGTAAAGGCCCCGTTAGGCAAGCATTGAAAGCCAAGGCTGACAGCTGCGGAGAAGGGGATACGTTACCAAAAACGTTACTTCCGGCCTAAGGGGAGAAGCCGAGGTTGAACCATTTCCTTGGACCGAGGTCAGGACCAGTGTGCTATCGTCTTGAACTGGTGAGCTAGGTCCGGCGTTGGAGGGGCTGGAGTTGATGCCGGAGTTCTAAGCTGAGCCAAAGGAGGACGGAGAGGCAGAGGAGGTAGGTTCTATAACTTTGATAGCTAAGTCGTGGAAAAAATCTCCGAACGGGCCACCAAAGAGGAGGTGATGAGGGAGGGATTGGTAATCCTGAAGGAGACGACCATCTCACGAAAATCGTTTGTCGCGACAAACTCATTATTCACAGTGACTACTTCTCCATAAGCTGCAAAAACAGACTGCAGGGCGGGGCGGTTCTAACAAGGGATCAGAATTCTTGTAATGAAGAGGTGAACTAACGAGGAGGAGCAAGCTCCTAAGGCACGATAAGAGGGGGTCCATGCCGAAACCTCTAGGTGCAGAGGACCAACATCTAACAAAACCCTGCAGACGACTGAATGCCTGACGAATGGGGAGGGAAACTCGACAAGGTATTCTGAATGGCCCAAGCTCCAAGTAGGAAAGGACCACTCAGATTGCCAGAAAGTGCTGAAGGCTAAAGAAAGCTCAGATGGGTTAGGGGAACCACCGAAGACCTGAATGATTGCACAGGAGTCAAGTTTGGCGATGGTGGAATGTGAATCAAAGGACTCCGGGATGGTAACGAAGGAGGGGGGAAAGGATTTGGGGGGAGAAGGCGGATGGAAGGCAGGCTGGTTGTGGAAAGAAGGAGCAAGGATAACCCGAAGCGAACACACGTTGGAAGAGTGACCGATCCCTCGGCAAACCCAGCAGACCATGGCGTTTCGACAAGCAGAGCGAAGATGACCTCTGTCACCACAGCGGAAGCAACAACCTTGAGGAAAGGGAATAAGGACCTTCTCAGAATGGGAAGGAGCGCTGAGGTAGGGGGCGGCGGGTTCGACTGAGGCGGAGGGGGTGAAGGAGGTCTAGGTTGAAGGGTAGGCGTAGGCGGAGGCCTGGGGAGATGCGAAGGCCGAAGAAGCTTGGGTAGCGAGAGCAGAGGGGGCAGAGTGGAGTGAGGAAGATGAGATGGAGGGGGAGGCGGAGGGGGGGGGGGGGGGAGGTGCTGGCTGACCAAATAAATGGGAAGCCCAAGAGGCTGGACGAGACCGCTCGGTTTCCAAGGTGTTGCTGACGCCGCCATGATGGCTAGGTCTGAGTGGAAAAGACCTACCGTCATCTCGATCAATGAGAGATCTAGGGGGCCCACAACCAATGGTGCCTGGGGCCCGAGGCACTCCGTCTCTCCAACGTCCGTTTTGGACCCTAGGGTTGAGAACAAGGTGTCGCTCATGCATCTCTCTGATCAAAGGGGGGAAGGGCCCAACAGCCGAGGACTGACGCCAGTATCCATTGAGGATCTTGGGGTTAAGGGCGGGGTTCTGGTGACGGCGCTGAGTACAAGAATGCCAGGAGTCGGGTGAAGGACGGAAGTCGCCCTGGTGTCGTTCTCCGCCCCCTCTCATTTTTTCTATATCCATTTACTATAAATTCAAGGTTATCCCAACTATTATTTTAAAGAACATGTATCATTTACATAACAATAAACTCAAGATTAACAAGAACAAAAGCAAGTATGATATTATCTCAGATAATATCATAATATTCATAATATTAGTACATTCCAAACCATAAATTTATGATTACCAATAATAGAATAACATCTATGCACGTTCTAGTGCCTAGGCGGCCGCCTAGACCCGCCTATAGATTTGGGCCATTTTTCTGCACCGCCTAGGACTAGACTGGGCGGTGGGGGGCCTTCTAGCGCCAAGGCGACCGACTAGGCTGCTTTTTAGAACACTGTTGATACCAAATCAAAGCCCTTTCGGAGGCTTACGCATCCATAACATCGACAAAAATTTTCAGTGAGCTTGTAATTACATATTTACAATTTTACCTCTGGCACATCAAGATGCAAAGGTTAGCTCGTTGTTTTCAAAGGAACGACTCTGTCTACGACAATACTTTGAGAAACTATCGGTGCATGATCCGCTATGGTTTTTCAGAGACAGATCTCTGCCGATGGAACAGTATGTTAGAGGACTCTGCTCAGACATTCAAGATCAATTTTCATTTAGATCTTGGAGGGACTTGGATGAAATGTATGAGATTGCTTACGAGATTGAATGGGAGATACAACAAATGGTCTCACCTTCAGCGGCCTTCTCAGATGAGTCTTAACCTCCAGCACCTCCAGTGGAGCCTCCACCACCGATAGAGCTTCCTTCAGTTGCACCTTTGGTGAACCCATCACCTCCAGCACCACCACTTGCAGACGAGTTCCCTCCTCCAGAGGATCTACTAATGTCTACCACGTGACCACCTACAGCGGATTCTTTCGAAGTGGTCTCCCTAGCTAAGCCTCAGCAGATCGAGTGATCGTTTTAAATACATGTTTTTATTTGGTTAGGATATAAATCTAGGATTAAAAACTTGAATTATGGTTAGGATTTGATTTTATTTGCTGTTATTTTTATGTTTTCCTAGAGCCTATTTAAAGACCCCCATTATAACCATTGAAAAAGACATTATGATGAATGAAATTTTATAGCGGACGCCTTCGTTGGATCATGTATTTGAGTCCTCTACCTCTATTCCTGATGGATTTCAGGCCTTCTTACATCTAATATCCCAATCCCTTCTTCTCTGTCATAGTTCTTAACCCTCCGCTCTTTCCTCTCTCAGTGATCTCGTATCACTAGTTATCATTTTACATAGAAAATTACTAGAACATTACACCGTCTACTTCTCCATCTTCATCAATCGCCATTCGACGACGTGCGCCTACATCAAGTTGGTATCCGAGCTTCGTGGTGATCTAACACCGCAAACGATCCTCGCGTTGTCGCTCATCATCCGTCATCCTCGCCATCATCTCCATCTGGTTCATCACCATCACAATCACCATCTGGTTCATTGACATCCTCATCACCTGTTAGGAGATGACGGCTAGGGTTTGGAAAGAATGGAATGCATCTCATTGAGGGACTGAAGCCCAATATATATGTACATGAATACACACACAACCAGACACGACTGTACATATAACCCGAACCATCTCTATACATTAACACTCCCCTTCAAACTCACGGTGGATCATGGACCGAGAGTTTGCCGATAAAATGCCGGAAGCGAACAATCGTAAGAGGCTTCGTCAGAAAATCAGCAGTCTGCTCCGATGATGGAATGAATGGCAAGGAGATGGTGTGGTCTAGAAACTTCTGGCGAACATAGTGACAATCAACCTCAATATGTTTTGTCCGCTCATGGAAGACCAGGTTGCTAGCAATCTGAATAGCACTCCGGTTGTCACAGAAGAGAGGCGTCGGCCCGGATATCACAACTCTCAGATCGAGTAGAAGGCGGCGAAGCCAGACAATCTCTGTGGTGGTAGAAGCCATAGCCCTGTATTCGGCTTCGATGCTGGAGCGAGTAACAGACTCCTGTTTCTTGCTTCGCCAAGAAATGAGAGAATCACCAAGGAACACACAGTATCCGGTAGTAGAACGGCGAGTGGCTACATCACCTGCCCAATCTGCATCGGAGTAGGCACGCAGCACCAACGGAGAGGTGGAGGGAAAGAGTAGTGAGCGGGTGATGGTGTCTCGGAGGTAGCGAATAATCCGAAGAAGTGCTGCATAGTGAACCGAACGAGGAGCCTGAACAAACTGATTGACAATGCCAACAGCATGGGCAATGTCTGGCCGGGTCATAGTGAGGTAGACGAGCATCCCAACTAGCCTCTGGTAGCGGGAGACATCCTGGAGTGGCTCACCATCTGTAGAAAGAAGCTTCAAATTGAGCTCCATGGGTGTGTCAGCAGTGCGAGAATCAGTAAGAGCAGCATCAGCAAAGATGTCGGAGATATACTTTTGCTGGGAGACCAACAGACCACGAGCTGACCAGGCAATCTCGAGGCCCAAAAAGTAGCGAAGAGGGCGCAGATCTTTCATCTCAAACTGACTCTCGAGGTGGCGCTGAAGGGACGCTATGGTGGCACTGTCATCCCCGGTGATGATCATATCATCCACATAGAGAAGAACTGCAATACCTTGACTGGAGAAGCGAGTGAACAGGGCATAGTCAGAGTGGTGCTCAACAAACCCGGCGGCCAGGACTGCACTGCGGAAACACTCAAACCAGGCACGAAGGGCCTGCTTGAGCCCATAGATGGCTCGACGCAAACAACAGACATGACCTGAAGGAGCAGGGATGCCCGGTGGAGGAGCCATGTATACCTCCTCTGAGAGATCACCGTGGAGAAATGCGTTGGTCACATCCATCTGATATAGAGGCCACCCTCGAGCAGCTGCCACAGCTAAGAGGGTGCGAACGGTAGTCATCCGAGCCACTGGAGCAAACGTCTCCTCGTAGTCAATCCCATACTCCTAGGAGAAACCACGAGCAACAAGGCGCGTCTTATGCCGCTCAATGGACCCATCAGGTCGAGTCTTGATTTTGAAGATCCATTTGCAGCTAACAAGAACCACGCCAGTGGGACAAGTAACCAAATCCCACGTCTGAGTCCGCTAAAAGGTCTCAAGTTCGACTGTCATGGCCTGTCGCCACTATGGGTGTACAACTGCCTCACGGTATGACTGGGTCTCCCGGTGGGTGTGAAGATGATGCAGGCGCGCGTCGTCGGAGGGCGGTTGATGAAGGCGATGTAATATTTTTGGTATTTTCTTTGTAAAAAGATAACTAGTGATACGGAATCACCGAGAGGAAGTGGCGGAGGGGGTAAGAACTGTGACAGAGAAGAAAAGACTAGAAGCTTAGACGAGAGGGGGCCTGAAATCCATCAGGGTACAAGGTGGGGACTCAAATCCATGAGCCAACGAAGGCATCCGCCATCAATTTTCATTCATCATAATCTGTCCTTCAAAGGTTACAATGGGAGCCTTTAAATAGGCTAAAAGAAAAGATAAAAATGGCAACAAATTAAAAGCCAATAATGATCCTAACAACTTGCCTAAAATAAAGATCTTAAATCTAAAAGATATTAAAAGATATCATAAGAGATATCCTGCCTTATCCATCTATGGCAGGCTAGGATGGGCCTTCGGGTGAGCCAACGGGCTTGGGCCCAAGTCGGATCACATCATTCGCTTCCGCTGCGAAGAACTCGCCCTCGAGTTCATACGGTAAAGCGCAATCATCATCGAGGATTTCGCCGATGTGGTATCTGTCGTCAGGAGTTGATGGTGGAGGCCCAACAAATGATGCCTCATTACACCGAAGGTACCACCGGGGTCCCATGAGAAGGTATCACTGCCGTCGATCGGGAAACATACATCAAAGTGGTGCTGGGGTAGACGATCGAGTCGGATAGTAATATCAGACCGCTGCAGTAGCTCGAACATCGGCTCACCTAAACGGATGTAGAGCTGAACAAACACTGTAGGCACCAATAGTCGGTCTAGCCCAAGAAAATCAATCTGCTGAAGCTCGGCTAGAGAGACATCCTCGAAAGAATCCGCAGTAGGTGGTAGCATGGCTGGCGGCAGAAGATCCTCTGGAAGGGGAAGCTCGTCTGCTGGTGGTGGTACTGGAGGTGATGGATCTGCCGAAGATACAACTGGAGGAAGCTCTGTCGGTGGTGGAGGCTCTGCTGGAAGTGCTGGAGGTGAAGTCTCATCTGTGGAGGCCGCTAGAGATGAGTCCATTTGCTGTAGCTCCCATTCAATCCCACAAGCTATCTCATAGGCTTCGTCTAGATCCCTCCAAGATCCAGCTGAAAACTTGCCCTTTACGTCGGAGCGGAGTCCTCTAATGTACAGTACCACTGCCAAGAAATCTTTCTCTGAAAAACCATAGCGGATCATGCGCCGATAGAATGCTGAAGTATACTCATAGACGGAGTTGTTCCCTTGATGACAACGACTCAATCCTTGGATCTTGGCATCCATGCACAATGGTGGAAGTGTGGTCCAGGGGTAAATCTGGAAATCTGTAATTACTGGTTCACTGAAAATTTTTGCTGATGGTATGGATGCGTAGAGCTCGAAAAACCCTTCGATTTGATAGGTCGTATGCCAAAAACGGACTAGAAATGAAGGAGATATGTCCAATTGAAGTTGGCGGATCTGTTTTTGTAAACGGGTTGGATCCGAATTCAACTCGGGTTCAGCACTTAAGTGCAAAATAGTAACTAGAAAGGTTGGGGATTTGAGGGCTGTTGGATGGGGATCTAAGGGTTGTGGTGGGGGGTGAATTGGGAAAATAGAAAGGAGCAAAAGGGGGGGTTCGGATTAGGGTTTTTTTTTTTTTTTTTTGTGTTGTTTGTTTTGTTGGCAGGTAGGGAAGGAGCAAAGGGGGCAGCGGCTGCAGCTGGGAGCAAAAGGGGGGCGGGGCAGCGGCTAGCAACCGGCAATAAGGTAAGAAATCTTGCATTTTCTCCTCTTCTTTCCTTTTTCTTTTTCTTTCCCTTTCTTCTTTCTTTCCTTCTATTCTTTCTTTTCCTTTTTCTGCTGTATCACAGATCTGATACAGATCTGGTTTTTTTGTTTTTTTTTTTTTTTTTGGCTGCGGGGTGCGCGGAAGCACGGGAAAGGGTGGTGGTTCAGCGGGTGGAACGAGAGGAAGGGTGCAGCGGCAAAGGAGAGGGTTCGCGGGTGGCTTGCGGTGGTTGCACGAGCGAGCAAAGGAGGTGGGTAGCAGATGAAGGAGGTTTCCTTTCTCCTTTTTTTTTTTTTCTCTCAACAGATCTGATCTCTCTCTTTTTCTTTTTTTTTCTTCACAGATCAGCGACAGATCTGTTTGGGGT
This sequence comes from Chamaelirium japonicum, assembly GCA_947650365.1. Taxonomy (NCBI): domain Eukaryota; kingdom Viridiplantae; phylum Streptophyta; class Magnoliopsida; order Liliales; family Melanthiaceae; genus Chamaelirium; species Chamaelirium japonicum. Next base: position 52,545,586 of record OX393552.1, on the reverse strand, counting down.
TTTTTTTTTGGCTGCGGGGTGCGCGGGAGCACGGAACAAGAGGTGCGGTTCAGCGGGTGGAGCGGGAGGAAGGGGCGGCTTGCGGTGGACGGGCGGGCGGCAAAGGAGAGGGGTTCGGTTGAAGAGGGTTTCCTTTCTCCTCTTTTTTTTTTCTCTCAACAGATATGATCTCTCTTTTTTTTTTTTTCAAGATCTGATCTCTCTTCTTCTTCTCTTTTTTTTTTTTTTTGTTGGGATTGTAGGGCGACGTACCAGAAGAAGATGACAACTCGGCGAGGATGGTGACGATGGAACGGTGACGATGACGATGGACGACGGCGATCGAAGCGAAGATCGTTCGTGGTACGGAAACACCACGAAGCCAAAGCTCTGATACCAACTTGATGCAGGCGCGCGTCGTCGGAGGGCGGTTGATGAAGGCGATGTAATATTTTTGGTATTTTCTTTGTAAAAAGATAACTAGTGATACGGAATCACCGAGAGGAAGTGGCGGAGGGGGTAAGAACTGTGACAGAGAAGAAAAGACTAGAAGCTTAGACGAGAGGGGGCCTGAAATCCATCAGGGTACAAGGTGGGGACTCAAATCCATGAGCCAACGAAGGCATCCGCCATCAATTTTCATTCATCATAATCTGTCCTTCAAAGGTTACAATGGGAGCCTTTAAATAGGCTAAAAGAAAAGATAAAAATGGCAACAAATTAAAAGCCAATAATGATCCTAACAACTTGCCTAAAATAAAGATCTTAAATCTAAAAGATATTAAAAGATATCATAAGAGATATCCTGCCTTATCCATCTATGGCAGGCTAGGATGGGCCTTCGGGTGGGCCAACGGGCTTGGGCCCAAGTCGGATCACATCAGAAGAGCTGTAAGAAAGACCTGGTAGAACGGAGAGTAAGAGGCAACAACAAAGTGTCCAGAAGTGTCAGGAAAAACATGAGTAAACACAGAGTAACCAAACCTGTCAGGGGAAGTCATATCTGTCAGGAGGGTGATGTTCGTGCGAAAGGTAGCACCGAACAGGACCAGGATCCGCGGCCGGAGAGGTGGGAGCAGCTGCAGACAAAGTAGTACCAGTGAGACAGTTTCGGTGGGAGGAACTGTGGAGCGACGAACGTAGACACGCGTGACAGGTGGTGGTGGTGGAGGTGACGGGGGAGAGGGAGGTGGCGGGGGAGGTGGTGGAGACGAGGGAGATGGAGGTGGAGATGGAGGTGATGGAGACAGGGGAGGCGAGGAAGGTAGAAGAGGCTCAATCGGGAAGGTGGGCGTGGGAGCAGGATACGGAGGTAGGAAGGGGATGGTGAGAGGGGGTGACGGCGTAGAAGATGACGTATGTGGTAAGGGAAGATCCCGGGACTCAGTGGAAAAGTATGGGACATCCTCTACAAAGGAGATGTGACGAGAGACACGGATCCGGCAAACCAAGGGATCGTAGCACCGATATCCCTTGTGCTCCCGATTGAGTCCTAAGTGAACACACCTAACAGACCTAGCAGAGAGCTTGGTGCGCTCATGGGGAGGGAGGAGGACGAAACACGTGCATCCAAAGGTACGAAAAAGAGAGTAGTCAGGAGATGTGGAGTAAAACCGCTCGTACGGGGAAACACCAGAGATGGAGGAGGACGGAGTGATGTTGATGAGGTGAACAGCGGTCAGGACAGCTTCAGCCCAGTAAGAATGTGGAACAGAAGCAGACAGAAATAGAGCTCATGTTGTCTCGAGGACATGGCGATGTTTGCGCTCGGCGACTCCGTTTTGTTCATGGGTGTAGGGACACGACTGTTGGTGAAGAGTGTCGTGAGTCTGAAGGATCTCACGCATCTCAGAGGAGAGATACTCCTGGGCACAATCAGACCGAAAAGTCTTAATGCGCCGACCAAACTGGGTGTGAAGCATAGTAGTGAAGGTCCGGTAAATATGAGGAATCTCGGAGCGGCGACGCATGAGATAGACCCAGGTGCAGCGGGAGTAATCATCTATGAAGCTCACATAATACAAAAAACCAGAAAAAGAGGCAACTAGAGCAGGACCCCACACGTCAGAATACACGAGATCAAAATGGGCGCTGGAACAGAAAACACTAGTAGAAATAGGAAGAGCAAGGTGCTTTGCTAATCGACACCAAGTGCAGACAGAGAGAGGGGAGAAGGACACCCGACCCAAAGCGCTAGAGCGAAAAACGGTTTAGAGTCGATCACTGGATATGTGACCTAACCTTCTGTGCCACAAATCAGCATCAGAGGTAACAGACATAGCTGACGGAGTGGAAATGGAAACCTGAAGGTGATCCAACTGATAGAGTCCCCCTACTCTACGACCCAGCCCAACTCTCTAACCTGTCCGCGGATCCTGCACAGAACAAGAAGAAGAAGTAAATGTAACAATCAAACCCGAGTCACAAAGAGAACTAACAGATATTAAGTTAATGTTTAAGCGGGGAGCAAGGTGAACACAAGGTAAGGTTAGGCGACCAGTGGGATCGGAGGCAGGGGTGATGGATCCACACTGCGAAATGGGTACACGAGTCCCGTCAGCAGTATGGATTCCCAGGTGGGTGGGAGCAGGGCTACAGTCCGTGAGTACAGAAGGATCGGAGGCAAGGTGGCAGGAGGCACCCGAGTCGAAGATCCATGGAGCTGTAGTACCCGGAGTGGCAGAAAGACTGTGATCTGTCGAAGAGCTGGTGGAGGCGAGGTGTCGAAACAGTAACTCCTCAAAGCGCTGGAGGCGGTGAGAGTAAGACCGAGACTGAGCAGAAGTACCCGGAGTGGCAGAGAGACTGTGATCTATCGAAGAGCCGGTGGAGGCGAGGTATCGAAACAGTAACTCCTCAAAGCACTGGAGGCGGTCGGAGTAAAACCGAGACAGAGCAGGAGTGGTGGCAGTCGGTGCTAGAGTAGGGAGATCAGCGGCAGCAGCAGTCCCGCCATCATGGCGGAGGGGACCCTGACGACGTCCACAGTTGACTAACGTGGTGGAGGGATGTGACCCTAGAATACCATCAAAACGAGGAGACGGAGGGACTCAACGATCAGCTACTGTGTGCAGGCAGTATGGAAGCCGAGAGATGTTGTATGAAGCCATACCCCTGAAGTACGGGGGCGAACCAGCACAAGGGAGGTCCCGAGCAGTCCGGTATAGAGGAGACAGACCGAAGGAGGAGGGCCTGGGGAGGAGCGGTGGGCGATGAGGGGCAGCAGTGGGTGCAGGAGGGGGGGGGTGTGGGCTGCAGGAGGTGCAGAAAGGGGGCGGCGGGACGTCAGGGGGTGCAAGAGGGGGCAGCGGGTGCTTCAGGAGATGGCGGGGGGGTCGGAAGGGCTGCAGGGGGGTTCTGTTGGAAAAGGAGGGGCGCGGGGTGCTGCAGGAGGTGCAGAAGGGGGCGACTGGGCTTCAGGAGGTGCAGGAGGGGGGGACGGTGGTTGTTGGAGGTGCAGGAGGGGGCGGCGGGGCTGCAGGAGGGGGCGGTGGGGGCTTCCGGAGTGCTGAAGGGGCTGCCGGATAGGGGAATCGGGTGTAGAAGGGTGCTGGAGGGGCTGCCGGAGGGGGAATCGGGTGCAGGAGGGGACTGGAGGGGCTGTCGGAGGGGGAATCGGGTGCAGGAGGGGACTGGAGGGACTGCCGGTGCGGGTGAGAAGGGAATCGGGTGCAGGAGTGGCTGCCGGAGTGCTGGAGGGGCTGCCGGAGGGGGGGAATCGGGTGCTGGAGGAGCGGCGGGGGCTGCAGGAGAGGGCGACGGGGGCTTCCGGAGTGCTGGAGGGGCTGCCGGAGGAGGGAATCGGGTGCAGTATGGTGCTGGAGGGGCTGCCGGAGGGGGGAATAGGGTGCAGGAGGGGGCTGGAGGGGCTGCCGGAGTGCTAGAGGGGCTACCGCGTGCTGGAGGGGCTGCCGGAGGGGGGAATCGGTTATAGGAGGGTGCTGGAGGGACTGCCGGAAGAGTCGCCTTCACTGCGGAGAAACCCTAGAGCTCTGATACCATGTTAGGAGATGATGGCTAGGGTTTGGAGAGAATGGAATGCATCTCATTGAGGGACTGAAGCCCAATATATATGTACATGAATACACACACAACCCGACCCGACTGTACATATAACCCGACCCATCTCTATACATTAACATCACCATTCGGTTCAACGCCATCGTCATCTCCATCTTGGTACGTCGCCCTACAATCCCAAAAAAAACTGAAAAAAAAGGATCAATTTTTTGGTGAAGAAACCCTAGAGGTGAGAACCTTGATTCCGTGTCCTTCAATTTTGAGCATTACTTCTTGATCTTTTCTTCTTTTTTCCATTGTGTTTCCTTTTTTTGAGATATCCCTCTCGGTGAATGAGGGGAGGTTCGGCCTAGACCCCAACTAGTGGATTAATAAAAATAATAATTTACAGAGGTGGAGGGAGAAGAAATGAGGGGGAGGAGAGAGGGGGGGGGGGGGGGGGGGCAGAGGTCCATCTTAGTTACAGAGATTAAGAAGGAAGGACTTTGGCCACAACGGTTTTACATCGTGTTTCTCACCTGCGCACCTTCTTTCATCGGATTCTAACAAACGGATCGTCGTTAGAGTGCTTTTCTTCTAGATCCCTTCAATCTTGCTTCTAAACTTATTCTTCTATTCATCTTCCCCCTCTCCACCACCTTTCATCTATTTGGCACCTATTGGTTCACGTTCGGAGGCATCGGATATCCACCAGCGTACTTCCACGGATTTAAAGGCATATCTTCAGGGCGACAATCGCTTATTTTCATCCCTTGGCCTATTCCTTTCATTGCCTTAGTTAGCTTTGGCCTAGTAGTTTGCATCCATAGTTAATTTCTTTATTAAATCTAGTTCGTTTGATAAATCTTGCCAATTGCCTATTGAATTTCTTTATTATTTACTACTGTGATTGCCTTATTAAATTTTGAATTTACTAGTTTGGCATGCCTACATGTTCTCTTTTAAAATTTAAAGCATAGGATATTGTCATCTTATGATAGCATATTATATAGCGCTGCTGAAATTGATTGTTGAATCATAAATTTACTGTTAGTTATCTTGTTTTCAGCTTATAATCATTGTTAGAAATATTTTTTGGGTTGACACATGGCAAGCATCGCATATTAGTTAGCATCATCGCATCCATGCCTGCATCATTTGTACTTCAATCGATGGCGTTCTGTCCTTGTATTTTGATCGTCAGATCATGGGATCAATGTGGATCCATATACGCGTAGACGTCCACACTACCAGTGCTTTAAGTATTGTCATCGTTGTCAAGATTGCCAAGATTCCCGGGGGGGGAAATTAGGGATATATCGCTATTTATTGCCAAATATCGCTAAAAATTAGGAAAAAGATGGCAAAATGAAGTTTTTTTTTGGAGGATTTTTCTATATATCCCTTTAGGATGTATATATACACTATTATGATCAATAACATACAAAAAAACAATCATTTACTTTTAGGGACACTCAATTTATACTCTATATATAAGTCTGTGAACTGTCTGACATTGTCTACGAACTGTTAAAAACTTTTCAACAGTCTGTAAATTAAACAATCACAATAAGATTACACACACTATGAGGCATGATATAATATATCAAAACCCATATGGTTCACAGTACATAAAAGCATATCACAAATTCATAAATCATAAAGCATAAGACATAATAGCATAAAATATCTCACAGACTGACAATACATGACATAGCCTAATACTCTGAAAATGATTTATGCAAAAAAAAAAAATCAAATTTGGATAGCAAGTAGATTGGATGTGTAGTATTGACATACTATAATTTCATTAGGGTTTATTGGGTTTAAATAGATGAAACCCATGAAAACCCATAAATCCCAATTAATTTTATGATAATTATGATGAATCACATCAAACTTGATGCGATTCATGTTTATAATCTATCTCTTCACGAAGATCTACTTACGAAATTTGAGAAATTAAAAAAAAAAGATTTAAAAATATATCTCAACTTAGAAGTTTGGAAGAAACCCCAAATCCGTGAATAGAGGCTTCAAATCCATCAAGAACAAATGAAGGGTTTGGCGATATATCAGCGATATTTGGCGATATTTAGCGATATTTTGACTTTTCCCCCAAAACAGGAGAATTTAGTTTGTTTTGATGTCGGTGCCAGGCGATATATCGTTATATATCGCCGATATTTTAAACCATGCACACTACCACCAATAGGCGTTTGGCCTTTTCCTTCTTTCTTTTCTTTCATTTTCCTCTTTTTGTTTTTTGACCGGCCGCACCTCCCTAAGGGGAGGGAGCCGCAGTTTATAAGAGAGAGGGGTCGGTGGGCCCTACTTGCGGGTGGGCCCACCTGACCCCGTTTGCTTTGAATGGAACCGGTGGGCCCCACTTGTGTGGGTGTGGGCCCATCTGGATCGCGTCAGGTCGGGTCCGAGCCACTTTGTACAGGGTCTTTATGTGTGTGGGTTGAACCTTCTTGCGTGGGCCTTTTTCGTCCTCTACAGTCCCTTCCACTCCCGCAGCTTTCTTTCATGTGGGGAAAGGCCCCCATTTATGTCATGGGTTTCTTGGCCTCCCTCCCTTCCTCATTTTTGTCATGGGCCGCTCTCTCTCTCTCTCTCTGATGCAAGCTTGATCCGCATCGAGAGCTCATTTGCTGTACTTTTTATTTTCAGGTCCCCTTTTATTATTGTTTTAGGCCTTTAATTGCATTATTAGTAGTTAAACTTGTTACCCAAGTCATGAGGGATGTCCATGATCTCATCCGAGGGCTTTTTGGATTGAATCCGGACTCTTTCGGGTGAGTTTTTCGCACTATAATAATAATATCAGGTGTGTGTGCTTGCGGGGTGCCGACGGTCGAGACTAAATCTCAAAACCGATGGTTAGATCGATATAACTTAAGTTAAATGATGGCGTGGCATATTGGGTTTTGATTAGATGTCTAATTGATCCTATTTTAAGCCCACTAAAGCTTCACCACATAGGTGCCACTCTCCCCCTCTCTTTCCGCATCCTACCAAGGCGAAACCCGAGACCCCGCCCCCTTCTTCCGCACGCTCTCTCCTCCCTCTCTCTCCCCTTCGCTCTCTATTTTTTTCTTCTTGGCCCGTTGTATCCCCACCCTTCCCCTTTCATTCCCTTCAATTCGCACCCTTAATTTGCAAACCCTAGCAATATAAAAAGAGGGAAAAAGAACAAGAATTGAGATCTGATTTTTGTGAGAAGAAAGCTTCTTCCGGAGAGACTCGAGTCCCCGATCCGCGCCGACGCCCCGACTTCATCTCGAGAAGTTCCTCGACTTCGCCTGAGAAGGCCTCGCATCGCTTTCCGAAGAATCCGGCTTTGTTCAACGTTCGGCCTTACACCGTGAGCGGGATCACCGACACATCCTCACATCGACCCACGGCGGAATCGTCCAGGCATTATCTATCCTCATTGTTTATTCCTTATTTTCACTTCCGCATCCATTGCTCGTTTCTTATCACCTCCGCATCGCATCGTAGCCATCATCGCATCCACCTCGCCTTTAGTTGATGCCCTAATAAAAGTCAAAAATGTCATTAGTGCCTAGTCGGTCTTCGATACATTTGCAAGTACATTTTAACCATTTTATATTGAAAATCTGATGCCTATTGTTAAAACCGAAAATCTGCATGATGTTTTATAAAATTTGCACCTGTTTCAATCATAAATTTGATCGTCTTGAAATTTAAATTAGTACTCCCTCACATAAAAGCCTATCCCTCCCCCTAAATTTCAATCAACACTCGACCACCGGATCACCTAGAAAATACGAAAGTACCCCTTGCTGTTCTGTTTTCCAGATTTCCCCAATTATCCCCGAAACCCTAGTGTATGTCCGTGCCCCTCTCTCTCTCTCTCTCTCTCTCTCTCTCTCTCTCTCTCTCTCTCTCTCTCTCTCTCTCTCTCTCTCTCTCTCTCTCTCTCTCTCTCTCTCTCTCTCTCTCTCTTTGTGTGTGTGTGTGTGTGTGTGTGTGTGTGTGTGTGTCGGGGGGGGTACGAGATGTTTCTTCTTCTATGACATGTTATATTTTATTTCAAAAAGAAGGAAGCTATCAACCTTTTGCCTTTGCTTGGTGTGATTCTAATTTTGTTGGAGAGAGTCCATTGCATCAGAGTGAGTTCGGGAGGTGCGAGATGGTTATCCACTATTCATAATCTTCTTCGCCTTTTATTTTGTCTAGCAATCCTACAAACTCCAAAAACCATTCCTTTTGCTTTCCATCAACAAAACCTAGCCAAAACCCTCCTAAATCCTTTGACTCCAGCCTTTTCGTAGCAAGTTTCAAATCTGATACTAAACCAGATCAGGATTCATCAAAACCAAACGTTTTCAACCTAGAAACACCCCCATATTGAAGCCCAATCGTTCCCAATGCTTACTCACACCAAATCCTATACTTCCATCACCAAAACCATCAAAACAATCCCGAAACAAGATTTGGACAGCAAGCTGTTCAGATAAACGACCGTTTTTCTCTCTTTTCGTTACTTGAAACTAATTCTCTATCATAACCAAAGTACCAAACAAGCCTACTTTATTCTCCCAAAACTGAAATCTCATAGAAACCCTGTCAATTATCGGATTAGCGACATTCGAACCCATTCGCCGCTACAAAAATCTGAATGCTCAAATCAACTCATTCTGAAATATGCCTTCCTCATAGCGAGGTCATAGTGTACTAACCACATGAGAGAGGATTTAGAAATAGTGAATATACTACATTATTATATATATGCTTTTGCATGCTTAATGTAAGCTCAACTTACATAATCAAGTATTCTTTGTGTGAGTTCTGGCATGAATCGTACAAATGACATATCTAAAAACATAGCTTGGGTTCTCTGTAACCGTATATGCTTTGCCCTAAACAGGCCAATGGCAGAAAGAAACCAATAAAGATACAATAAGAAGCCAAATAGTCAAACATTAAACAAAATCCTCAGTCATGCAAAATGCTGCAAGTCACAAATCTATGTAGAAAATGATTATTATACTAACATTTAAGTATTCTAATAAAAGATTTTTCTTGAAACAATGGCATTCACCCATTAACGAAAAGCTCAAATATTTGGATGGCTTCAATTTGGACATAGAGTGCTTGATACAAAAAATAATTATGTAGATCATGAAGAAAGAAACCTCTGATGTGTGGCGATAATGTACAAGAACTATGCGCTCCAAATTCCTGAAATAACAAACAAATAATCATATCAGTTGGCAATCCTCTAGAATATCCAGAACATAACATTTCCAAACTAACAACCATACAGGTTGGGCATTATCAATAAGAAATATTTTGCGTACTTATACGTAACAGAAACAACAAAGCATCATCTCATAAAGAAGGGTCATTGTGGGCACAACCTTACAAGAAGGCCAGAAGGGTACCAATGGGAATGGGAAACATTCTTACGACCAACTGTCAAATAACAGTAACCCTCTATTAAATTATTCCAAGACTCCTGGCATATGGCAATGAACTACACAAACAAAGAGAAGGGGCATGTGTGTGTGTGTGTAGAGAGATCCTGAAACTATAAATATAATGAATATGAGATAATTTAAACAATAATAGTAGCAGGATAAAACAATAGAAACATAAACTATGTTTAAGACTCCTAGACGGAGAAAACAACTATTTGGGACCAAGTTTCCAGAATCCTTCTCCGCCTTTCATTTTTAACAAAAGCTAAATAAGATGTCAATTTAAGGATATCCTTACATCCTCCTGTTTCTGCACCTCTCCTGCTTGAATTTGCAACCTTCTCCTCAAAATAAACTCCTCCAATCTTTTATAAAACTACACTTGAGACTCCTAGACAAAGAAAACAACTATTTGGGACCAGGTTTCCATAATCCTGCTTCGCCAGTCATTTTTAACAAAAGCTACATAGGATGTCAATTTAAGCATATCCTTAAATCCTCTTAGCTTCTGCTTGAACTTGCAACTTTCTCCTCAAAAGTAATCTTTGATAAAACTATTTGTAAAGAATGTAAGCATAACTAGTTTATGCAATGTAGCCAGACAGGCAGACAGTTTTATAATTGTTATAGATATAAGTGCAGTGGTTAGACTGATTCACATATATTTTGTTGGTACACATGTACATATATATTCATTTGTATCTTTATACAAGTTCGTAAATGGTAGTTTCTAATGTGAACACACACTCTTGTCTGCATGACATTGCCTCAATTCGGTGCAAGTCTGCAACAATAAATATTCATGGTTTATGAGTAAATGAGACAAGGGTTCAGGTTTTGAATAATATTTTGTCTCAAGTTATCATATATTACAGAGTTCAAAGGAATTTGTAGTCATAGAAAAGCAAGCATACTTAACACAATATAATGATATCAGTTAAATAATATTCAACGATGACAATGCATGGACCTAGTCAAGCACCTAGGCTTCATATATCTGGATCCAATTCATTCCCTCCATTGTAGCAATACAACATATTAGGAAAAATGATTTGACTTACTAAACCAAAAGGGAAACTATTACAATCGACAAAAAAGAGAAGAATAGGAAACTTTTATGGGCCTCTATCCTCTAAGCATGTTGTGAATTCAAACGAGTTGTGATGCTTCAGTAACATGCATAACACCCTTTCTATTTAGCATTATTCTATGGTAAGCTACTAAAGGATATGAACCCTCTCTCTTTCACACTCATAGTTCCCTATATCATTGTCAAGTAATCTGCAATTCTTTTATGGCATGGATAGGTACCTCACTCTGTTAAAGACCAGCAAACATGAGTTTGTCACCTTAAGGATATGCTGCCAAAGTACCTACACACCTCAAGGTGGAAAAGGAGAGGATTGGATGATCTACCAGTGTAAGAGGCTGATACCTTCAATGGAAGGAGCTACTAACTCCTATAAATAGGCGATGGCATGAGGTGAACATAATAGGCATGCATCTTGCTTGGATCCACAAATTATGTGGTTAATTGGCCACAAGGGGGCTAGGGAATATACGACCCTGATGCAAACTCGGTTGCGATACACGGAAGCTAGCTACTTGTAGAACAAGTTATGATCTAAATTAACAATTAAAAGTAAAATTCAGCAAGCATTTAATTAACCGTAATCAGATTTTCATAAAGAACTAGCCTCCTTAAGCATGTTAGCATGCATAAACGATGGCAAATAGAGAAAACAAAGCAATAGGATTAATTAGACCTCTTCGGATTTTGCAAATAACAAATTCAGCAAAGTAGTGCTCATGCCACGGACTAATAAAATGTTCGGATGACGATCTAACGGTGTACCAAACAAGTCGAGCCAAAATTAGGGCTAGGGTTTATGATAGGAACTACGGATCTACGGCAATATGCGATCAAAAGGCCATGAAACCGATGAACATATGATAATTATCAAATAACAAGGAAAGATAAAACCCAAGAGATTCAAGATCTCCATACGGATAACTTTTGTCGATGAAGATGAACGGCGGGAGGTAGAAGATGACGAGAAAGATCAAGAGAAGAAGCCGGAGGAACTCTACGAAGAAAACGACAGCAGATGAAGGGTGCACCTTCCACGATCTCTCGATCAAAGCAAGAAGCTTTAGGGTCTTCTTCAAAAATTGTCTCAACTAGGGTTTTAAATCCCCTTTAATAACCCCACAAAGCCACAAATAGAAACAAAGAGAGGGAGACACAAGAGAAGAGGCCTCGAGATCCGTGCGAAATAGGGGTAGCGGCCTCGGTTCGTGCAAAACATACCCGCGCAGTATGTTTCACAGGAAGATATCTCGTCCCCCCCCCCTTTTGAGTTGCTAAGGGCACCCCTTTAATTTAAAACTAATTCCCTATTTAATTTAAAGATGGCTGAGGGCACCCCAATGGATTCTAATGGCTAAAATGGCTTGGCTATTGGCTCTAATGGCTTGGCTTTAGGCTTATTTGTCTTCACATCGTCGGGTGGGTGCAAATGTGCGATATCTGACGCCTTCCATCCTCTGCATGGCACGATTATTATTCATCCACTTAAAATTATAAGTGGCCAAATATGCAATAAGTGGGTGCGACAAAAATCCCGCACCATAGGCCAAAAAGTCGTAAAGAATAAACCAGACATCCAATCTTCATCCGGAGACGGGCGATGGAACCCAAAATAAAAACTACTACCAACTAGAACATAAAAATAAAGGTATGCTAGCGTATGTAGCTCGATATGGCTACATCAGTCCCCCCGACTCGGAGAACTCAACTCCTGACGAATAATGTCATGCATACACTGGTAGAGGTCCGCGCGCAAACGTCATAACTCATGTTCACTGATCCACAAAGCGTCTGAAGGTGGACGTCCATGCCAACGAACCAAGTACTGTCGATACTCTGCATATCTCGTCCTGGTAGTATGAACATCGATGACAGTGATGCAGGCACCGATAAGGCACACTACAATCCTAAACCCTTTTAGGGTTCTCTTTGGTCAATAGTTAAGGTTTAGTGATCAATATAGCGACATATAACTCAAAAGGACAGCAACTTAGACTATCTCACGCAGTTCTAAAAAGTCCATGCAATCAACATATAGCAGATTTAAGACTCAAACAAATAAAGATGCAATATTATCACAAAACTAATTTCAGCAAATAAAAGATTAAATCGCAGCAATAGATATTGAAATTAAAGAGAGGCTTGCATCAGAATTTTCACTAAAAATAGGCTAAATATGTTTGCTAGGGTTACCGACAGACTATAGATAGCAAATCTAGTAAATAGGCATACGTTAGGGCTTCAACTAGCGATAAAAAGGGACGATGACGGCTGCGATGCGGAGCGGAGGCAATGGAAACAAAGAAAAACGATGCGGATGCGATGGGGAAATAAGATAAAAGATAGATACTGCCTGGGTTTTTCCGCCGTGGGTCGATTGCGAGGATGCGCCGATGATCCTGCACACGGAGCAAGGCCGGACGTCGGGAGAAGCCGGAACCTTCGGAAAATCAACACCAAAGCCTTCGCGAGGCGAAGTCGCGGTTGCGGCGAGGATCGAGGACACGCGTCTCGCCCGGAAGCACTCACGAAGAGGCACCAATTTTCAGCAATGATCAAAAACTCTATTCTTCTTCTTTCTTCATCTTTTTGTAGAGCTAGGGTTTCTTTTTGGATGGCCAAAATCAAAGGGGAATAAGGGTTGGATGATGGGGATGCAAAGGCTAAGAAAGGCAAGGAAAAGAGAGAGAAACAAGGGAGAGAAGAGAGGGGACGGAAGAGGGGGCGGATTGGCTCGATTTTCGCGCGGGCAAGGGACGGACAAGCCCTAATTGAAGCCCACATAGCCCTAATTGAAGCCCAATTGATGCCACATCATCAAATTTAAGTTATTTTGCTATCTAACCGTCGGTTTCGAGACATAATCTCGTCCGTCGGTACCCCGCAAACACACACACCCAGATTTTATTAATAACATGCAGAAAACTCACCCAAGAAGACCCGAATTCAATCCGAAAAGCCCTCGGATGAGATCATGGACATCCCCCATGAATTGGGCAAGAACATGACTAATACTAAGTGCAGAAATTAGGCCAAAAACATAGAAAATAGGCCAAAACTGAAACAAACGGCTACAAGTCCTCAAATGGATAATATCTTCCATGCATAAAATAAAATGACTGAAATAAAACTCTCTGGCAACGAACTGAAGATGCAACGATGATCTGATGGTGATGATCAGGCCTGCATCAATCGCTTCCGTTGCGAAAAACTCGTCCTCGAGTTTACGCCGGAAGACATCGCCGGTAGCAGGAGGGAGACCACCACCGTGGGATCGTCGCTGTGCCTGGATCTGGTGATGAATTCCCAACAAGTGATGTCTCGGGCAGTCAACAACCTCTGGGCCCCTCGCGAAGAGAGTGCTGGCGTCGAGCGAGGGCCAGAAGCTACTGAAGTACATAAACAGAAGCACACGAGCGGTAGGTGGTCGGTCAGTCCCAACAAAGTCAAAGCGCGCAAGTGGCTCAGCTGTCTGAAACTCCCCAACTGGCTCTGACTGCAGCTGTGATGGAAGCTCCGCGGAAGTCGAAGGCTCCATGGGTGTCTCTGCTGTAGGAAGGACTGCAGGAGGAGGTGTCTCATCTGTAAGCTCTGTGAAAGGTAGGAGAAGCCTCTCTATAGTCATTACTGGAGGAAGGGACTCCTATGTAAGCACTGTTGAAGGTGGAAGGAACTCCTCTGGAGTCGCTGAAGGAGGAGGTGGCACCTCTGTAGGCACTGGAGAAGGTGGAAGAAACTCCTCTGGAGTCACTGACGAAAGAGGTGGTTCTTCCGTAGGCATTGGACGAGTAAGCTCCACAGGAGGTGGATGCTCCTCAAGTGGTGCCACTAGTGGAACCGGGTGCTCCACAGGAGGTGGAGGCTCTGCTGGAGGTGGTGGCCTGCTGTATCTGGCAAGCGTCTGGTTCTGCTTCTCTCTCCATGACAACTCATCCTCAATATCGTCAAGTAAGAGCTGAGTTTCAATATAGCTGCCTTTCAAGGATGGCACTGAAGGACTACGTAAAATCCATTGAACAAAAGGCTTGGAAGATAGATCTAGGTCATGGGCTCGATCTCGAATCAAAGAGGAGTATCTATGTTCTATCGGAGACCTCGGGAAAAGGGTAGGACATGGCTCAAAAGATTTATATAGCTTAACAAATTCTTTATAGGTGTGGGTATCTAGTGGATCAAGCGAATAATGGGATCGGACGCTATGATAGGGCATGGCGTCAGATTGCTCTGATACCAACTTGTTGCAGGCACCGATAAGGCACACTACAATCCTAAACCCTTTTAGGGTTCTCTTTGGTCAATAGCTAAGGTTTAGTGATCAATATAGCGACATATAACTCAAAAGGACAGCAACTTAGATTATCTCACGCAGTTCTAAAAAGTCCATGCAATCAACATATAGCAGATTTAAGACTTAAACAAATAAAGATGCAATATTATCACAAAACTAATTTCAGCAAATAAAAGGTTAAATCGCAGCAATAGATATTGAAATTAAAGAGAGGCTTGCATCAGAATTTTCACTAAAAATAGGCTAAATATGTTTGCTAGGGTTACCGACAGACTATAGATAGCAAATCTAGTAAATAGGCATACGTTAGGGCTTCAACTAGCGATAAAAAGGAACGATGACGGCTGCGATGCGGAGCGGAGGCAATGGAAACAAAGAAAAACGATGCGGATGCGATGGGAAAATAAGATAAAAGATAGATACTGACTGGGTTTTTCCGCCGTGGGTCGATTGCGAGCCGGGAGAAGCCGGAACCTTCGGAAAATCAACACCAAAGCCTTCGCGAGGCGAAGTCGCGGTTGCGGCGAGGATCGGGGACACGCGTCTTGCCCGGAAGCACTCACGAAGAGGCACCAATTTTCAGCAATGATCAAAAACTCTATTCTTCTTCTTTCTTCATCTTTTTGTAGAGCTAGGGTTTCTTTTTGGATGGCCAAGATCAAAGGGGAATAAGGGTTGGATGATGGGGATGCAAAGGCGAAGAAAGGCAAGGAAAAGAGAGAGAAACAAGGGAGAGAAGAGAGGGGACGGAAGAGGGGGCGGATTGGCTCGATTTCCGCGCGGGCAAGGGACGGACAAGCCCTAATTGAAGCCCACATAGCCCTAATTGAAGCCCAATTGATGCCACATCATCAAATTTAAGTTATTTTGCTATCTAACCGTCGGTTTCGAGACATAATCTCGTCCGTCGGTGCCCCGCAAACACACACCCAGATTTTATTAATAACATGCAGAAAACTCACCCGAGAAGACCCGGATTCAATCCGAAAAGCCCTCGGATGAGATCATGGACATCCCCCATGAATTGGGCAAGAACATGACTAATACTAAGTGCAGAAATTAGGCCAAAAACATAGAAAATAGGCCAAAACTGAAACAAACGGCTACAAGTCCTCAAATGGATAATGTCTTCCATGCATAAAATAAAATGACTGAAATAAAACTCTCTGGCAACGAACTGAAGATGCAGCGATGATCTGATGGTGCTGATCAGGCCTGCATCAGACAGCCTCGATCTCATCGGTACGCTCGGCTACTGCAGTGTCTTAAGGTAGCATCCAGTGTTGTCAAGGCGCAGTGAGGCGCACGCCTCAAGCGCGACTCAAGGCAATTCAGCCATATGCGCCTCAGACGCTTCCTGGTGAGGCGAGCACAGTATGGCGTGGGCTCAGGCGCGCCTTCCAACGCCTCATGGACCAGGTGCAAGGCGGACGCCTTACTGTGTTTAAGTTGGTTTGGTTTTTTTTTTCCGGTTATTTCCAGTTTTTTTTCCCTAGTCTTTTTTTGGTTTTTTTCGGTTTGAATAAAACTCAAGTGAGATAAATCTCTCGTTTTAGGGTTTTATCGGCTCAGAATCTGTAGGGGGTTCGGGTTCCAGGCTTCAGCAGCTAAGGACGGCGATCCGGTGAGATCGTGAGTCCCTCTTCCTCCCTCTCTCTCTCTCTCTCTCTCTCTCTCTCTCTCTGTGTGTGTGTGTGTGTGTGTGTGTGTGAGGCATTGAGGACCACCTGCAGCCCCCCTCCCCCTCACTCGATTGAAGTGAGTCATTCCTCCTCCGCGGCTCCGCCTCTCTCTGTGTGAGGACCATCTATAGTCTCCCTCCCCCTCACTCTCTGCGTGGTAGTGCCCCCAACCCCTCTCTCCTCCTCTCCCTCTCTATCTGTGACCAATGATGACCACCTGCAGCCCTTCTCCCTTGCGCTCTCTCTGCGTGGTGAAGGTGCTCACATCACCTCTGGACCCTCCCTCCTCCCCCTCCTCTCCCACTGTGAGGACGACCAGTCCCCCCCCCCCCCCCCGCTCGTTCTGCGTGTGCAGAGGTGCCTGTGGGCTGCGGCCCCTCCTGGCGGCAGGCCCTCCCTCCTCTCTCATTGTGGGGATGACCAACAGCCCCCACCCCTTGCGCTCTCTATGTGTGTACAGGTTCCCGCAGCCCCTCCCTCCTCCTCCCCCTCTCACTCTGTGAGGATGGTTTGCACTTTGCAGTCCCCCGTCCCCCGCGCTCTCTTTCTCTGCGTGTGTAGGTGGCCACAATCCTGCAAGTCTACAACAAGCTAATTGGTATAAGTAATATGTGTGCGTAAAATGCAATCTCAACTGATATTGGTGAAAACAAGATGAACTAAATTTGCACTTTTAAAAAAATCAGTAAATATATGTATTTCCTTTTCTTCGTTTTTTACTATTTGATATCTTTTTAAGTTGCTTTTGAATGTTAATTAATAGTCTTTTTTCCTTCTATGCACAGGTTGCAGGTAGTTGAAGGATGGAATCTTCATCCGAATCACAATCTCGTAATAATAGAAAAGATCCGGGGTGGAAGTATGGTAGATTACAAAATGAAGCCAACACAAATGATCTCACGTGTATTTTTTGTAAGACTACATACAAGGGAGGGATAAGGCGTTAAAAAGAACATTTGGTGGGGGTTATTGCAATGCATCGAAATGCAAACACTGTCCAGAAGATGTGAGAATTGAAATCAAGCAATATATGGAGGAGAAGATTCATACAAACCACTATAGAGGCAACAAAGGGTCACAAGATAATTGTTCTGATAATCTGATTATGTAGATTTGGATCATGATGACAACATGGGTATGGGAGAACTTAGTAGTGGTGGTAGGGGAAGAGGTAGGAGATTGACTTCGGGTTCATAACGGGGTCCAATCGATGCATTTGTAATCCAAAGGTCCCAAACACAAAAGAAGGAAAAATTGGTGCAAACTCCCATAGATGAAAAGATTAAGAAGAAACAAAGGGCGGATGCTTGTGGAGCTATTGCTAGGTGGTTTTATCAAGCTGGGATTGCATTTAATACTGCTAAACTCCCTAGCTTCAAATAAATGATTAAAGTTATAGGTAAAGCTGGGGAGCAAATGAAACCCCCATCATACCATGAATTGAGGGTTCCACTTTTGAAAAAAGAAGTGGATAAAACCAATGATCTATTGGCAAAACATAAGGAGCAATGGGCGACACATGGGTGCTCAATAATGTCTAATCATCGGATGGATAGAAGAGGGAGGACTTTATCAATTTTTTGGGTGCTCAATAAAAAGCGCATTTTCGACGGGATCCCAAAACCACCAACCACCCTGACCTAATTCATGATGAGCCCACCAACGTCCTGGCAAGATGCCTACGGTTAAAAACAACTGATATGTCAAGATCCAAATTCGAACTGGTTCTTGGTGCTGGTCAGATACCATTGGGTTTGCGTTGGTGGTCCAATAAAGAGGCGATGTAGTTGTCTCTTTCTTTCCATTACGAACGACACGCCTCGCATGCTCCCTCCCCGTGTCCATTAGCGCTCCTGTCAAGAGCGCAGAGATGGCGAAAATGCATCGCTAAAGCAGCATGAGCAGGCTTCTCTTGCTACGCAACAATAGAGCAAGAGCGCCGCCCACAAAAATGTTTGAATGATCGGGTAAAGAGCAAGCTTCTTATATGGGATCTAACACATCCAGTAGAACGAAGCAGCGTTCCATTCTTTTCGACAGCATACTTTGGCATTGGCGCCGAGTCGAGTTCCACAATCACATTCATCATTTTTTATCTACATAAGCCAAAGCTCATAGCACTGGCGGCATCTCCAGCATAAATGCGAGGAAGATGTATAGCTAATATAGGATCTTGTAAACAGGATTTGATTCTGCAAGCGGTACGGTACAAATGAAGAAATTTCGAACAAAATGATCAGAACTCTCTGATAGGAAAGGAGAGAAAAAACAAAGCAATGCCAAGAGCTCCGTCAATCCGTTGTTCATCGATAGACAATGTTTAAAAGACGTTCAAGACTTACGCCTCAAGGCGAGGCGGCCCTATGCTGTCTGAGGCGAGCCTCAAGGCGTTCGAGGCGTACGCCTCTTGCTGCAGGCATGAAACATAGGGCGGGGAGGGGTTAAAACAATAAAACCAATGTTTGGTGTGGGGGGCACTAAGGGCTTGATATGTAAATCACCCCCATGATCCATTTTTTCACCCATTGAAACCTCCTAAACCTTTTTAGATCTCTTTAGGTTTTGAAAACCCTTTATCTCCAAAAGTCCAAAACCAAGATCTAGTTCTTATTTCTTTTCCGATTTTGATTTCGAAGTTGTATTATTCTTCTTTGTGGATTGTCTATAGACCACAAATGAGATATCAAGATTTATTTCAAGTTTAGAAGTATGAATCATGATCTTGCTTCTTACAATAGTTTTTTCTATGATTTTTTCTTTGTATCTTACCATTCTCATGTATTTGTATCATTTTTTTTTAATCTTGAAAATGTTAGTCCTATATTCGTATTTTATTATTTGTTATTACTTGTTAGTTGCTATTTTAATTATTATCTTAAATATTAAAGAATTAAGCATGTTTGAGCAATTTGATTTTCAATTTTCTTGTTAGATTGCTCGATGGAGTCCTCAATCGTGTCATATAAGATATTTTCTAATATATTATGATTTATTATACATATATAGTTCAATTATTATTACACATTCAATAATAGTATTTATTCTGATTTATTCTCTTTTTAAAAAAAAATTTTACCAAAATGCCTCGAAAAAATTTGAGGCTTACACCTCGATACACCTAGACTTACGCGTCGCCTCTCCAGAGGAAAAACACCTCGGTACACCTTTTGTCTTTTTAAACATTGTCGATAGACAAAGCTCTCCTTTTCATTTCATGCCAGATGCAACAGTGTGAAATGCATGATGTCATTGTATGCATAAGGTAGCTTAAAGTCATGAGGTCACAATGTTGAGTTGACAAATATACCCCGTGGCATTTAGATATTCCAACGATTTGTGATCCACACATGATAATGAGGTACAGTGTGTCCACGTAACATGGATCTGCGAGGCCATGATTGGTTCATAGGGGTAATTTGGCTAGCATGTGGCTGAGGTCAGAACGGGGCATGGTATAGTGCATAAGGGCATTGCGGTTGGTTTTACATGTTTATTAATTCATAGGCATGGGTTTCCTCATCAGAGTCTGGAGATGAACATGGGTTCTCAACACAGTAACATAAAGTGTGCTTTGGGCATGCCATTGGCCTGATTATGGAATCCTAGAAGTGCAGCATTACGAACATTGAGAACTGGATTTCCGGCATGGGCTTGTTGACTTCCACCTAATAAAATGATGATGAAACTTTTCCTTGCGAGAACATGTCTTCGTTTCATTCGTATAATATATTGATATGAGAGCAGAAATCAACTATGCAAACAGATGTTATAGCATTACAGCTACCATAAATGCAGTTGTCAAACAAACAAATCTTAGAAAATAGGCAGGAAGAGGAGCGTACTTATCAAGCAGCCAGTAACACCTACGATAAAAGCTAAGGTCATCTTCACTGCGTGCGTAGTAAACATGGATCCTTTCTTCATTACCAATCTGTACCAGATGAAAAGAATTTATTGACACCATCTTTTTAACTGTGTTTCAAAAATGACAGAGACACTACTAGTTGAAGGTAAGAGTTTGAAGTTTAGTATATAAAATCCAAATGATATTCCACCAACAATAACTTGAATCAAAACAGCATATATAAAAAAACTTATTTTAACCAGGACTTTTTAGATTTTGCCTCGATAATACACTAAGGGATGGGATATTATATTGGTAGGAAAATGAAGATATCAATTTAAAAGGCACGGCGAGAGAAATCTCCCTTAGCGAGAACAATAGGTCACCCCTA
The DNA here is from genome assembly GCA_947650365.1 of Chamaelirium japonicum. Taxonomy (NCBI): domain Eukaryota; kingdom Viridiplantae; phylum Streptophyta; class Magnoliopsida; order Liliales; family Melanthiaceae; genus Chamaelirium; species Chamaelirium japonicum. Next base: position 52,524,860 of record OX393552.1, on the reverse strand, counting down.
CAAAAAATTAAAGAACAGAAAGTGAACAAAAATGATGGAACCTTAACCTAGTCCCAACAATTAGATTTTCATTCACATACACAGACAAGCTAATAATTCCTAATATACCTAGAATTCCTAGCTGCTCTATCAATGTTGCAGTGCTCTCCATGCTAATTTTCCAAAATTCAAATTAGGCCGGAAGCATTAAGCATATGTATCTACATGTTTAACTATAGAAACATGTGCAATTGGAGAAATTCGAGTCAAAATAATCTTACTATTAAAGAATGAAGTCAACCCAAAGTCCTTGCGTGCATCCTTGCAATCAGTCCTTTAAGCTCTTTAAGAGCAATGTCGAACTTGTATAATTGATAGGAAGAACATAGCACGAGAAGATGCCTCAAAGGTAAGTAATATGAATATCTGAAATAGAAAAGGAAAAAGGAAAGTGTTTTAAGGATGAAGAACTAAAAGAGGATACAAGATATTGACAAAGAAGACAAGGGAAGGGACGGGAAGAGGGGGAGGATCCCAAAGACCAACACACCAAAGGGGCATCTAGGCATTACAAACCTAATTATATGTTCGAGTTATAACTAAAGACAGTTTCATGAAATCCATTTCGACACCATGCGACAATTAGTTAACATGTCAGTCACTAACATAAATTACAAGTGTAATCAAATGAAATATACAACAATCTCCCTCAAGTTGGAATTAGACATTGTAGCATCCAAGCATGAAATAGAACACTGCAGGGCTTTAGTGAACATGTCAACATCTTACTTAAAATTAGCATAATGAATGGATAGTTACTTCTCTTCTGCCTTAGATAACATGAACTTAACTTGTCAGCATGCATGGTCCTCTCATGGCGACAGAGTTCCATTCACTAATTGCTTCCACTACCCTATGCCAAGTTATGAAAGCATGCACCCCAGATATGGACCCATAATTCCTTGTTTCAGACTGTTTTGTGCAATGTAGAAGCTTTGTCGCCAATCCCGTCACTTTCTGAACTTGAGGCGTAAAGATATAGTCCCACGAGCATAGGATAATAATATGTGAATTTTTCTGACGGCTCGAGTTGAACACTTCCGTCAAATAATCATGGCCAATGATGAGGATATGAGTGTTCGATCACTAATCTGAGGGTGTACCAGCAACACCGCAGGAGAACCGCATTGTCCATCTCACTCTGGCTCGGCAAGTAGCCTGGAGCCCAACATGGTTGATTCACTTGATTGCCCATTCTCCTATGGGACCTTTCTTTTATTAATTTCCTTTTTTTTTGTATTTTTGGACCCCTAGGATGGCTTGTTAGTCTCTTGGTCAAGTCTCCTATTGCTTAGAAAATGGATGTATTATTTATCGAGGCCAATTTGAAGGCATGGGATTATTCTATTTGGCATTGAAAAAGAAATAAAATTGCTTAAATAAGTTTTATTTAGCGAGGCCAATTTAAAGGCCTGGGTAAGTTCTAACTGGCATTAAGGAAGAAATAAAATTGCTTAAACATGTTTCTCACGAGAAGGGTTTTTCTTGAACGAGAAGCTCAGAGGCGAGAATTCAAACTCCTCAACAAGTCGGGGTTCTCTCTCTCTCTCTCTCTCTCTCTCTCTCTCTCTCTCTCTCTCTCTCTCTCCCCTGTCGACAACTGTCGGTTGGCCACTCCTGAGTCCATTGGACCCCTCCCGAGACCCTCTCTTGTCCGTTCGGCTACATAGAGCATCATGGCGACTTGATCAGTCTTCCTCGATGCCTGGTCTGTCTTCCTGCACGCAGTATCTCATGTTCTACGATGCTAGATCCACGCTGGATCCTTGTAGAACCATCTGCAAATAGGATTTTGTTTTTCCAATCTCGAAATTCATGAAAATTGTGACATTAATTCTTTGTTCGACAATTTCTTTGGCATGCCTATTAAATTCCCTGAACCTAGCTATTATCATGATCCTAAGTTGTTGGCTTGGATAGGTTCCTAATGATACATGAACATGTGACTTTGTTCAAGCCCCTTGAGCCCGGTATTAAAATTTTAATAGAAATCATCATGCATTGGTTTTAATTTATATTGAATAAAGGAATTCCCCACATAGTAGACATTCTCACTTCCAAATGATCGTCTGGATTTAGGCCTAGATTGACTTGCGTGCAGCTGAGTGGCTGTGTGATTTCAATCCCCTGATATAGCATACTCAGTGAATCTTACTCTTGTAACCCACGTGGATTCAACAATTGTTTGATCTTATTTATTATTTGCAATTCTCTTGTGACCTCTATTAAATTTACGCATCATTACATCTGAGTCCTGCCTCAGTCAACCAAATTGGATACATGTAGGTAACAAAGGCACCACGTCATATAGAATCTTATCAAGTAGATGCAACTGTGGAGAAAGTGATCAAACAATGATGTTTGCCCACAAGCCTTTTGTAAATTGTAATGTTCAACCAAGGCGGCTGATATGGATTTTTAAGGCACTCTAAAATCTCTTGTAATCAGGTCTGCATCTGCATGCGTGACATTATGAATGAATAGGCATTCCCCAGCCACATCCCAAGTCATTTTACTTTCTTTGCCTCATGACCCTCATCACACTTTTTTTGCTCCTCTTTAAAATCTGCTCCAGTTTGTGGCATTTTTTTAATGCATCTAGCCTCCACATGAGATTCAGATAAACCTGAACTTTTCATTCATTCTTCTTTAAATTTTACTAATGGGCTTCAGAGTCATCATGGCCAAAACTACATGTGGTTGAGTACGCATCCTTCAATTCAGTTTTTTTTTCCACCCATAGGTCAACCTAATATATTTTTTCTATTGTCATTATTTTCATCCCAACCATAGGGGTTGCATCAAAACCTTTGTACCTTGCAGCAAAGACTTTCTTCAGCCTCCTAGATGCCAAATAAGTGGCTGACTCATGAAATTTCTCCATATGTTAAACAACAAACTCAACCCTCTGGTGGCAGTATAAAATTGAATAAATGTTGTGATAGTATTCCTTAAGGTGATAACGGTCCAATAAGAGTTTATTCATTTCCATCCATACAGACACTTATGCTCGGGTAGACACACGAGCAGTCTATTGAAGCCAATCCTTCCACGTGTGATCAGACCCTTTCTATTCAACGGAAATTGGACCTTCTTTCCCATGGTTAATTAATTCCTAAATGACGTCATCACATTAAGCTTGCATACAAAGATTTCCAAACTTGATGCAAATGACATATGAGTTTGGACTTGGTCTTGCCCGGTAATGCCATCATAGTGATCATGCATGTATTTGACTCTGCCAACCATAGATAGTGTTAAGGACATTATGACGGCGCATCAAATGTGCCAATAGGTGTAATATAGGTTGTTCTCCCAGTTTTTGATGGTCAACTTGCATGAACCAAATCGAAAAGTAATAGCGCTGTCCCGAAAACTCAATTAGCAGGCTGCAAACAAAGTTTAGAAAAACCAATCATCAGAGTCCAGAGCGTAAAAATCCACCGATTGGGGTATTAGTACAAAAGTACATATTTGAAAAGGCTTTTAGGTTGAGGTTTCAACTTTTTGGTCGACTTTGGAGTCCTTATCATACGGGTTTGATGAAGATGACATATATTTCACTTTTTTTAAGGCACCAACATGTTGATGATGTGAATCTTTGGCTTCCAATAGAGCCAAAAAAATCCTAATTGCTATTTGATCTCGCTCATCCTCGTCTCCTCATTTCCCAATCATTCTTGGTGTTTTTGAAGCTTCTCACGGGCGTTCACATTGTCACGATCTTGTTATAGACAAAAAGAAGTAATGCTTTTTTCCAGAGATCTTATAAAACTAGATGTACTCCTTAGGTGTTGAGGTTTATACACAATACAATGACGTCCTAAGAAAGAATAATTAAGTAGACTTTACGGGATAAAAGGGTTGCTTGCGCCTTGCCCTATATTATGTGGAGATCTAGGAAGCATGGACACTTCCCCAGGCCTCCCGTACCCGTGTCGGACACGTGTCGGACACCGACACTCGTCGGACACTCGCCGGACACGCATGTGCCGTGTCCTACGTGCTTCTGGGAGCCGGACATGGTTGGACACTCCTCTGACACTCGCCGGACACTCCTCGGACACTCCTCGGACACTCGGGACACTGCGGGTTGATGGACTGTTCGATATATGGTCGGGTTACAAGCTGTGGTGATTCAATTTTGGCTTCAACCTATTTGATCCTCTGAGATTATAACCTCAGAGAATCAGATAGGTTGAAGCCAAAACTGAATCGCAGCCATTCTTTTGCATGCCATTTGGGCCTGAGTGTGATTCACTTGTCAGGATGGTTATAATGGACGGTGACGATTCAGGTTTGACTTTAACTTATCTTATCCTCTGAGGTTTCAGATAGGTTGAAGTCAAAACTGAAACACAACCGTTATTTTCCATACCATTTAGAGATGTCTGCGATTTACCATCGGGCTGGATGTAACTAACGATAGTGATTCAATATGTATTAAATTTTCATTTTAGTTGTTTTCTATGAGGCTTTTTCGGTTATTGAAATATATATGAATTGCAAACATACATAAAATATAAATTTAAAAATATTCATTTATTTTGCCGTGTCCCCGCCGTACCCGTGTCCTCATTTTTTAGGATTTGCCGTGTCGGCGAACCCGTGTCGTGTCGTACCCGTGTCCCCGTACCAGTGTCAGTGCTTCTTAGGTGGAGATTTAAAAAAACAAAAGTGGGCAATAGGGAGCTAAAAGCTAAGCAAGGAAAAGGCTGGGGGTTTATATCATTTAGGAGGATACTAGGTTGAAGGCGAATGGGTAGTCCCCAAGAGTGTTTTAGGGGTGCTTTGGGCTAACTGTAAGAGTGTCATCTGAAAAATGTGCTGAAATTTGGGCCATTGGAGGAATTATAAGTAAAACATTAGGATGTGTTTGATTGGATTAGGGTAGGGATTCATCTAAGGTTAAAAGCCTAAGATTTTGGAGAGCCTGATGATGGGTCAGAGAACATGGTTGAAATCACATCTGCTTCCACAGAGAATGGAAAAATGGAGCAAAAGAAAAAATAATGGAAAAATAAATAATGACTTGGAAAACAAGAATATATGAAAGAAAAATACATGCTAGACCTAGGCATTCAACTTTATATTTCTTGGAAGCATGTTATCCAAGCAATGAATTCTTTCGTCCAAGCCTTTCTTATATAAAAAGTGGTTGGCCACAATTACCTGCCATATGAGTTCAACTTGTCCTCCAAAACTAGAATCTCTTTCTTGAAGAAAGTAGGCACTGTTTTGTTTAGAAATACTAAACAGAGTTACATTCCCAAAAAAGGAGCAAACTTCCCTCGGTCAATTCTAAGGAGTACCAATCGACTCCAACGTTAAGAACTTGACACAATATATAGACATGACCCATCCCCAAAATACAACCAAATCACTAACCCAAAGGGCCAATCCCAGTAAATTAAGAAATCTTCGTACTAGAATAAGCCTCCATTCACAAGTTCTTAGTGAACACTATAACTGTCACTGATGTGGTCGTTTCTATAGAGCCACAAAAGCCAACAAACACACTTCTAGCATTTGCTAACAATATAGTACAGCCCAAGGACAGAGGTGACCAAAAAACAATCTCCTCAAAGAAGGAAGGACATGTGCATCAGTGCATGAAAGATAAAACCTAGATCTCCTTCAAAATATGATGGTCCTTAAGATAGAAGATAATCAAATGTCCTCTTCATAGCAGCAATATCAGTAATAAATAAAAAATATCCAAGCTTCCTTTCCATCAGTTGATAAGCCAATTTTTTGTCTATTCACAAGAGCCAAGGAAGTAATTCTCTTTAGGGGCACATTTCTTCAACACTAGACTTGTCGGAGGACAAAGCTCACCCCCATTAACCAAAAAAATGTACAACACCAAACAGAGAATACCCAACTCCTCCCCCATCCTCAATTGGCCCAAAAGATCAGTATGTATCTTCGAGTTCCTCCGAATCAGCTTCCACCATGACCCTCCCCCATCCCACTATGTGCAAAAACCCGAGCCCCCTTGTCCTCCACTTAGGAAAAAGTGTCAGGATACTTAAGACTTTATGAAATCTGATCACACTACCATAGTCCAAAAACCAGTTCAGTTCACTTAAGTGATTGGACACATCACATACCCATTCATATTGACAGAATCTTCCAAAAGTGATCACCGCCATTGCGAAAAACCACTTCAGTTCACTTACAATGATTGGAGATATGGATAAACAAAACCCTTCTAGATCTGCCTGCTGCCCCACTTATCACATCTAGTCATAGTCAAATATCAGTAAAAGACAATGGATCTCCTCGAACTCCCCCATCTCCTATTTTCCAAACCCACTCACCAAGGGAGCCATTAATAACCCTGAGGCCACTAATCTGAAAAAAAAATGTGAATACAAGTCTCTTTAAAATACTTTAAAGTATCATCATGCATTCATGCGGAAATAGAATATGAATGAAATCAGCAATGGCTGACTAAATGATAACTGATTACTTTTCATAAAATCTGTGAAAAGGACAGCTATACTCATAATGGGATATTTGCTACTATAATGGTTTCCTTATGTTGTATAGAGAATATCACTCGTCCCATTAAGGGACCTGTTCTACCCCTTCCCATTCGGTTTGGACAATGGATCTCCTCAAACTCCCCCATCTCCTATTTTCCAAACCCACGTACCAAGGGAGCCATTAATAATCCTGAGGCCACTAATCTGAAAAAAAAAATGGGAATACAAGTATCTTTAAAATACTTTTTCGTATCAACATGCAGAAATAGAATATGAATGAAATCAGCAATGGCAACTAAATGATATCTGATTACTTTTCATAAAATCTGTGAAAAGGACAGCTATACTCATAATGGGATATTTGCTACTATAATGGTTTCCTTATTGTTAGAGAGAGATAGAGAGAGAGTTGGGAGTAAAAGGATTAGATTTACTCATTGGGGCAAATGCCCTATATATCACTATACAAAGGATGGGGTCACCAAAGGGTGAGCATACCCAAAAGAGACTAAAAAGGCCTACACAAGGATTAAGAATGAATCTACACACTCTAACACTAATGTTGTATAGAGACTATCACTCGTCCCATTAAGGGACCTGTTCTACCCCTTCCCATTTGGTATTACTAATATTGCTAGGAAGACAGTCCCGATCGAACGGTTCAGACATTGTCCCACAAATCGCCAGTGCGGGACGTCCCATAGGTGATCAATTCCCTCTCTCTCTCTCTCTCTCTCTCTCTATATATATATATATATATATATATATATATATATATATATATATATATATATATAGAGAGAGAGAGAGAGACATGATAGGATGCAGTGTGAGTTACCCTATATAGATGCGTTGCAACTGTGAGTCGTCTGATTGAATCGGGATCTGACGGCCAATCCATGATCCTCCTATATGTGGTTGTCAGTTGTTATCCAACAACAACTGTTAATGGTGATCGGGTCCCGATGCAATCAACCCTGATCGACATCGTCCTCCTCGACCGACATCGCACCCAGCCCTGACCGACGACCGGCTATAGCATCTCTAGCACCCAGCCCTGACCGATCGTCCTTCTCCGGCACCCAACCCTGATCGGCACTCGGCAGGCACCCTAACAGGGTGAATTGCACTCAGCCTTGCCGCTGGCTGAGTGTGATTCACCTTGCTGGGATGCCTGCCGGTCGGGACTGGGTGCAATTCACCGATCGAGGCTAGATGCAGAGAAGGAGGATGGTCATGATGGTGCGATGCCGCTAGAGGAGGAGGAGGATCATGATGGGTGCAATGCCGCTAGGGGTGGAGGACGATGTCGGTCGCGGAGAACGATGCTCCGTCGATCCGAAGTCAGAGACGATGAGAGTGGGAGACGATGCTCCCACCTTCGAAAGATTTGGATCGGGGACCGTCGCCTCGTCGGCAACTCAGCTCTAGATTGCGGGAAGAGAATACATCTCTAGATAGCCTTCGAAAGAGATAAAAGAAGGGACAACTGTGATGCAGGACATATCGTCTTCATTGATAGATAGAGAAACACACACAGAGAGGGATGGAGAAGGATGCTTCACGCACAGACAAAGATAAGTAGTAACCGAGCGTCTCTCACACAGATGAACAGAGGGGAGGAAGGGCAGGGATTTCCATCACAGGAAACGAAATAATCTTTCATTCATTCATTTTTTTCATTCTTCCTTACACAACGGATAACGACCCTAAGATGAAAAAAAAATCTAACAGATAAGATCATAAGAGATAAGCTCATATGATTAAACAGAATAACAAAAAACAACAACTTGCCAACACAACGGATAACAACCCTAAGAGATAACCTCCCTAATTTGAAATCCCAACAGAAGATTTATCCGAATAGCAGAAAATAATAATTACTAACCAACCATACTTATTCAAAAGCCTAATTGAAATTATGCTAAAATAATTAATACGAAATTAATTAATTTATTTTCCCGTTTGAGAAGATGCGGGGCAGGCTGGATGGTCGAGGCGATCCATGGGTGCGACGTGATGCAAATGCTCCCGTATCAAACTGTCCCACGTGCTGCCCCACCTCCGGACGTGACTTAAAATTGGCTCACAACTGCCATATGTTATTCATGTTTGACTGTTGGAATTCAATTAGTGATGGCAACGGTGCGGTTTTGGGCAAAACCAAAACCGCACTACAACACCGAACCGCCACACCGAAACCGCACCGCACCACGACGGTGTATCGTATGTAAAACCGAAACCGCATCATGCGGTGCAGTGTACCGCAGTTTAACATTATAATGGTCTAAAAGGTGCAGTTTTTTGCGGTTTTGCGTAAAACCGAAACCGCACCGCAACACCAAAACCGCACCGCACCGCGACGGTTTTATAGTTTGGCAAACCAAACCTGCACCATGCGGTGTGGTTTTCCGCGGTTCTCGGTTTTAAACAACACTATTGCCATCCCTAAATCAAATAGGATCGAACGGTTCACAATCACAACCCATCTATAGAGGAGCCGGTTGGGGCTGTCGGATGGGGCGGTCGGGGCTGCCAGGGGTGCCAGAGGAGGTGGTCGGGGCTGCCGGAGGCGCCGGTCAGGGCTGTCGGGGGAGCCGAAAGGGAAGGTCGGGGGGGGCTGCGCTCGATCAAGAGAGAGAGAGAGAGAGAGAGAGAGAGAGAGAGAGGATGGCATACTGGCTTTTAATACGGGCTTTTAATATGGGCACGATTGCTTTAACTCCCCATCTAATCCGAACCGTACGTCGGGATCTAATGTAGGGCCCGGATCATAGGTAACTATATGAGTAAGAGTATCCCTCCCCATATATATATATATATATATATATATATATATATATATATATATATATGTGTGTGTGTGTGTGTGTGTGTGTGTGTGTGTGTGTGTGTGTGTGTGTGTGTGTGTGTGTGTGCGCGCGCGCACACGTGCTCGCGAGAGATACTTGAGACTTTGTGCTCTACAAGAAAGAAAAAATCCCATGATCCAAATAATATGTCAAAGAGCATAGACAATAAAATAACTCTCCAAATTACTTCTTTCAATATTAGTGACTTGATCATCACCGGTAATGATGCTTACACCATTGCCTCTTTAAAACGGCACATGCAGCAATCGTTTGAGAAGGACCATGGCCCTCTGCGTTACTTCCTAGGCATTGAGGTTGCTTTCTCGTTTATGGGCTAATCGATTTTGCAGCATAAGTATACAGTCGACCTGCTCGGTCGTGCCTTCCGCACCACCTACTGGATTGCAGATACTCCCTTCCACCTTTATTTTCAACACAGTTGCTTTACAAATTCCCTTCATTATATCCACCCTCCCTTCCACCTTTATTTTCATAATGTAACCTTCTTTTGCTAGCATGTATTAGGGAACTTATACACTCTCTAAAAAGAAATCATCGATTCATCATAGGTCTTTGCCTTCAAGTTAATTCCAAAGGAGTTAATTGCACTGTATAATACGTAGTACAACATTCCTAAAGAAAAAGGATGGCGATGGGAATAGTACTATACACGCCTAGGAACTTATTATAGAAAGTATTTATGATTATCAAAAACCCAAAAATTGCTTTCACCACACATCAAGAATGAACCATATGGACTGAAAAGATGTCATTTTGAATATCGGTTTCTACATCTATATATTCCAGTGGAGCCTAATAAGAATTGATTGAGGAGATGAAAGGTTTGTATTTGGCAGTTTGAGGATGATTGGCAAATATACTCAGCATAACAGGAAATTCTGAAGAAAAAAGGTTAACTCAGGCACTTATATCACAAAAACACTCCATCATTTAACTATTCCCTTCCTTGGGAGTGTAACATTCTTACTGTACTGCTAGCACTGTAACTAACTCCAATTTGACTATCCATCATAAATACATTCTAATGCATCGTATAGCATTTTTGATATTATCTATTACAAAATCAAATATTAATCTTGAGTAAGGAATTGCTTCTTAAATTATACATAAAATTATTGATCAGCCACCATATTTTGAAACATTAGCATTAAACCCATCTGGATATAATACCATATTTTGAATATTTTTCTGTGTGGACAACAGTATAAGCGTTTTACAATGCAATATAATCTGTTGGAACTTAAAGCCATAATACACAGTGTTTTCAGAGGCGGGGGCATAAGGCGGGGCGTTTTGCCTGATGTGGGGCGGGGTGTAAGCCCCACGAATTTTTTATTTTTTAATTTAAAAAATATATAGAAATAAAACATATTATATAAATAGGGAAAATAGATTAAAAACAAACAAAATAAAAAATATTATGAACAAACAAAGCATTTAAGCCTACAAAATTGGTTGATAAAACACAAATATATACAAAATGATAATAAAAATGAACTTATCATTGTCTTTCAACATCATTTAAGATCTAATTCTAAATTTCTAACCAAAATTCAAACTATCTACGTTTATATTCCATAGATTCTATCATTCTATACATGATATATAACCAATTTAAAACAACTTTAGTTTCAAAAAATGTCATAATCGTCATCCAAGAGAGTAAGACGCATATAAAAGATCACACGGTAGCAATCAAATCATTTTTTTTCAACTATGCAGACAAACTCCAGTGAGGCGTAAGCCCAGACCATTGGGGCGTAAAAGGCGTACCCGGGCGTTTGGGGCGTAAGCCCCAGTGGTTCGAGCGTAAGCCCCAGAGGAAAAAAGCCCCAGATTGAGCCGCCTCGGGCGTTTTAGGACCGCCCCGCCCCGGGGATCGCCCCGGGCGTACCCCGGGGCGAGTTTTTTAAAACACTGATAATACATGAGAGTGACATGGTCACATGAGCACCATATTATTAAACAATTACAAAATTTTGCAAGACCTATAAACAAGGCTATGAATCAAAAACGTTTTATAAGCATTTTACAACATAATATTATCTGCTTGAACTTAAAGCAATAATACATGAGAATGACATGAGCACCATATTATTAAACAATTACAAAAATTTGTAAGACCTATAAACAAGGCTATGAATCAAAAGTAGTTGTTAAGCAAAGGTGAAGAAGACATATGGAAAAACTATTACAAGTCAATCTACAGAATGGAGCCTAACTTTTAACTTTTCATGGGCTTCTTGAACAGTCTTCCCATCCTTTTTTTTCTTCCAGTTATGGCCATCTTTACGAAAGTTCCGCAGCATTTTACGGTCAAATAAAAGAACACTTCCACCTAAAACACATCAAATTAAGAAGGGGAGAATTTAGAGCAACCAATCAACAATATTTCAATAGTCCGCTTACAGAATGCAATTAGTGTCATACATAGCATGCTCAAAAGATACATAAAACAACAATGCATGGAAGGTCAATAGAAGCTACATAATACAGTTGCATAATTTTTATATGTACATACACATATCACAAAGTCAAATTGTGTAACAGATCACAAGATACTCTTCTTATTTTGAGGAATTTAACCAGACAAGATACATTTGATGTACAGCTTGAGAACTAACAAGCATGAGAATAAACAATTATACAGCCAGCTTGAGGTGATTCTCCAGCAAGCTCAAAATATCAACCAATTCACAACAATCATGTACTTCACAAGTTTCAATTGTTTGATAATAGAAAAAAAATGAAAATATTTTTTCCAAAAAAAATATAGATCGATGTAGGCTCATTTAACTCAATTATAGTCAAGTCTTAATTATTCCATCAGATAACTATAGTACATTGATTTCATATAATAACAAAACTCAATTCTTTGCCTAAACTCTTTAGGGTTTATGTCAGGTTGATAGATGGTTTGAAAATTATTTTAATCTTCTTGTCGAGCTTTCTTAATTAAAGTTTTGCTCCATAGTTGATGTCATATTAAAGGGATAAGAGTTGAATAGTGGTGATGAGGAGGATGAGGCATGAAATGCAAAGAATTGAAGAACTACCCAAAAACAGGTCTCAAAGAAATTTTTTAACGTATATTGAATAATCAAGAAAAACGCATGAAAAGTTGCCACCCAAGAGTTTGCGTCATTCCCAAAACAGTTGGACTTATCAAAGATTATTATTCAGGGGTTCAAAAGAGTTTCATGCCAATTTAGCTAGTAATCTTCACAGTCTTTCTAGGAATAACCAGATTTTTTTGGACGTATATTATTGCATGAGGATTATATCAAAACAAATTCTTAAACAAAATCCAACTTCATTAGGCTTATTAATTTTGATATAAAATGGTGATAAGACATGCTATTTCTTTATATCTAACAGAGAATGTGTTTGACCAAACCATGTAATAATTTAACCTTCCATGAAAATTTCTAGTGGACCCAACGATGCAAATTATATATATTAAAGTTTTGAGAATATGAAAACAGAAAAAATTAAAAGATGCTAGTATTTTATCGGTGTGCTATCACGTAAAATTTATTCCTCGCCACTAACAGTTCATCTTAGCATGGTGTTTCTATATTAAATGTATTGTTTTCACAACAGTGGTATTCAAATAAACTCTAATAAAATTAATAATTTTTTTATGAATTAATCAAAATTAACTTAACCCTGAACCGTGAATTGTGAGTATGAAAAAGCCCATCTATGTCTCGAACAAAGAGATCAAATATAAAATGTCCTCTTTTTGACAATCATGCTAACCCAGATGACGATCCTGTCGTTTTTCTAAGGTAATTGTTCAACCATTGTTGATGCATGCGGGTTCTTTAGAAGACTAATGGGCAGATTTTGCTATTAAAAGCGAATTTCAGCCCTTTTAAATTAGAATTTCAGCAGTAACAACCAATGCCTATAGTACGTATTCACAGTGTTCTAAAAAGAAGCCTAGGCGGCGACTAGGCGCTAGAAGGCCCCCCACCACCTAGCCTAGTCCTAGGCGGTGCAGAAAAGCGACCCAGGCCTCTAGGCGGGGCTAGGCGGCCGCCTAGGCATTAAAACGTGTATAGATGCAATTCTATTATTGGTGATCATAAATTTATGGTTTGGAATGTACTAAAATTATGGATATTATGATATTATCTAATATAATATATGCTTGCTTTTGTTCTTGTTAATCTTGAGTTTATGGTTATGTAAATGATACATACTCTTTAAAATAATAGTTGGGATAATCTTGAATTTATAGTAAGTTAAAAAATATATATTATATATAATATCAAAATAATTTTAAAAAGAAAAAATAAAAGCCTAGGCACCGCCTAGACACTAGAAGGTCCCCCACCGCCCGACTAGTCCTAGCGCTTTTTAGCTAGCATTAAACCCATTAATGAATCAGTTCAGCGTCCATAGCTCGAACCAGATGCGAACATGGATCGCACCTACCCAAACCTGAAATTAAAACAGAAATATCTTTCGATTCACAAGTAAGATCATTATGAAACACAAAATAAAGGTTGACATAAATAAAAGAGCTTTCAAATGATGCAACGGATCTCTAATCAGCCTCCTGGATCATCGTGGGAAAGCCGAACAAGTCATTAGGTGTACCAAATTCATGCACGTGCCTACATCAAGTCCCCCGGACTCAAAAGAACCCGACTTCTGTCGAGTAGGGTCTTGAATCAAAAGGGGTGTCCTCTCTTGAAAGCAACACCATCAGCAACAAGTAGCCCAAGTGTAGTACTTCCGCAAGTGGTCGTGATCGGAACGCCTCGGCACCTGAAGGCGAACACCCGAAAACACAAACAAAGCCCTCTCCATGCACTACATATGAGTCATCATACTCAAATTCATCCAAATGGTAAATAGGAAACAGGTAGACTAGATCATCAAATAACATGTCAAAGAAAATGCTACAGGAGCATAATGTGTTGCAGGGATTGGGCTCGCGCATTAGACATGGATATAATTCTAACGCAGTGGGATGCGGATGCATAAAACGGTCGGCGCATATAGCATAGCAAGTGGATGTATTCCTAATTAGAAAATACATCAAGTTTTCATTAACATAATTAAATAAAACAAATAAGAACTCAAAATATCTTTCTGGCCACTTAATTAGTTTTCGAGTTAGTACAAGTGATGGTATATGAAACATGGCAAAAGGCAACTTAGCAGTACCAACTACCAATCACTGAAGCATAATTAAAAGGACTGAATATCATTTTAATGATCAACTATGCACATTTCATTTTAGGAAAATAAAACATTGGTTCAGATGAGATGATGGAATGTGTCTCAGGCATGCATGGATGAATGCAAAGGTCACTTACCAAACCCAAATGTGATGCACATGCAGTATGACTCAGAATATAATGCAAGCCCGGTGAGTTTCTTTTGCTCTATGGGAATGAATTCGCATGTCATGGTCACTATTGCAGCCTTGACCTTCTTCTAACATTGGATAAGTAGATGTGACAAGTAGACTCTCTTGATGCGGCGCCTAACGACTCTCCTCATGAGTGTTGGATACATAGTGATTGCATACCCATCTTTCCTAATGACGATATAAGTATTGGACCTATCCTGATAAATTGAATCACTATCGTATTGTCAGGGTCATCCTAACAGTAAATCACAGCCTTCTAAAGGAATCAAATCACAGAGGATCTAAACGTAATAGTATGTACCCACTATAAATTTGACCATACAATGGTGGGTTACAGGGACTATCACTGAATCCGTAAGCCAAGAGATAGTATATGGGCTTTCAAGTTTCGTTGTCTCAAAACCCAATCTTTTCACTATCTTTTCGTTGATCACATTTTTTGTGCTTCCTCCAACAATCACCACACAGCATTAATGTCCTCCGATAATACATGCAACCCTAAATTGTTCACACCTTTGGTCTCTAATGACAGGGGGTACAGGACAAGGTACTGGAGGGGTAGTAGAAAGGGCACTTTCCCATGTGGCATTCGGCACCTTCGGATCATAAGCAAAGAAGCAGTGCATTGATCACCCTCAATTTCTATGTCTTGGAGGTCATCATGCTCCTCAAAGCTTTCCTCATGCCCATCATGTTCATGATCTATGGGATTGTTAAACTGTCTTTGAGGGCATTCTGCTGATTCGTGCCCTAGTTGATCATATTTGAAGAACTTCATGGAACTGGGAATCTGGGATTAGGCCCAAGCATTCATTTCCCCTTGTCCGTCTGGGTTGGTGCAACAACCGATAGGCGATAAGTCTTTAGGAACTTCAGCTGAAGGTTTCCTCACAGAGGTAGGCTGTTTTCTCTCTGGATCTACCCTACGGGAATACATCCTAAGAAACTTCTCCTCACTCCTCGCGGCCTTGTTATTGGCCTCATCAACATTGGTGATGTCATGGAGGAGTGGGTCGTCCTGGATCTGAGGCTTCAAGCTAAACAGATAACTAACCACAAATTGATCCACAGTCTCCGTAAGATCGTTCCTAGCCATCAGATTTGTGAACTCGAAAGTGTAATCATCGACGATTCTAAATCCTTGTTTAAGGGTTTGTAGTTTTTGGAAGATCCTCTTCTGGTAGTCAAAGGGATGACATTTGCCATTCAACTTCTTTTTTATTTTCTTCCAAGTTTTGACTTTCTCTTTATCTCGCCTTTGCCTGATAGTTTGGTATTGATTCCACCAGTCCAAAGCATGAGCATTCGTTTTGAGAGTCACGAACTTGACCCTTTTATCTTCAGGTATGTTCTTCCATTCGAATATTGCTCAACCCGATCTATCCACTCTAAGTAAACCTATGGTTGACCCGTATCATCGTAGTCACTGACTTCGATTATGAATTCATAGTCCCACAGTTCTTGCCATTTTGCACAATTCATAACCTCGCCATGTGGATTCTCACTGTGGTCTTCGATCTGCTATCGGGTTCTGGTTGACCCTAGTATTCCGATCAGGTCTTTGATTTTGTAGGAAGGCAACTAACAATTTGTTGTTTTGTTGGGTCGCAATTTGGTTTTCGACCATAAACATTAGCATCCTCTCGAGTATAGTCTCAATCCTTTTGGCAGGATTAGACTGTTGAGAATCATCTTGATTTGACATCCTATTCAATCCTAGGCTCAAAGAACCTAGTCGGGGTGGGTTTAATGACAAGCACGCACTCGGGATAATGGGATGGTGTGCCTATGTGTAGTGGTGAGATGATTATGCAAAGGTACCTTATTATGAGTTTCAAGCACTCAAAAAACAGAAAATAAAAACAAAAATCAGCACACATGCAATGTACTAAGTGACCGATTAGAGAGTGAAAATTCTCTAAAGATGTACTCTGATACCAACTTGATTCATGCGGGTTCTTTAAAAAACCAATGTTCATATTTTTGCAATTACAAGTGAATTGCAGCCCCTTTAAATTAGAATTTCAGCAATAACAATCAATGCATATACCACGCATTCAATATCCAATCAAGTTTAATATCAAAATAACTATCAAGTATAAGAATAACAAGTAAATTCAGATTTTATTAAATAATTGCAGCAAAGAGTACTTGATAACATCTCAAATTTGGCCAAGATTCAAATAAAAATAAACTAGAACCAACCTAACTTATTCAAGCAAACAATCCTAGAGAAGCCACACAAGTTTTACTCTCAATCTCTAATGAAGAACAGCAGCCAAGTAACGAGGGACACTTTTACCATGGATAAAAGGGCGGTAGAGGGGGGATGACTCAGAAGAGCGAGGTAAATACTTGGATGAAGATATCCGAGGTAGATGCCTTCGAGCATCGATCAAGCACCAAAAGAGGGATAACCGTGGGTGGAGGAGTAGAAACCGATGACGAGAAGTAGTCAAGAAGCCGAGAAGAAGTCGATGAAGAATCCCCGCTTAAGCAACAAAACACTTCGTGAAGAAGAAAACAAGTTTCATCAATTTTCAATAACCTCCCATGCATAAATTTCAGTCCCTTTTATGTAGGGGTGGCAATGGGTCGGGTCGGGTCGGGTTCGTGTCGTGTCTAGTTTCGGGTCGTGTCCAAAACCCCTAGACCCGGACCCGGACCCGACCCGTTTAACTAATCGTGTCTAGATCCTAAACCCGTACCCGACCCGTTTATAAACGGGTAGACCCGATAAGACCCGTTAGACCCGTTTACCACATGGGTTTATTCAGTTGACCCGACCCGACTCGACCCGACCTAACCCGATAGACTTGCTGATACTATATATTACAGTATCGGATTGCAGGTAGACCCGACCCGACACGACCCGTTGAATTTTAAACGGGTCTTCCCAGGTCTACCGTGTCCAGACCCTAAACCCGGACCCGACCCGTTTATTAAACGGGTCTATCGTGTCGACCCGTTTACGACCCAAACCCGTTTAGCCCTGACCCAGACTCGCTAACTTCGTGTCGGGTTGTGTCGGGTCTGCCGTATCGGGTCCGAAATTGCCAATCCTACTTTTATGAGAATAGAGAGTATTTGGGTTTCCTCGAGGTCGTTGGATGGCGGGAGGGGAACCGTTGGATCAACCCTAATCAAGGAAGGAAAAAAAGAGAGAAATAAGGACAAAGAGAGGGAGAGAAATACGTGAGAGATATAATGTGGCTGCCAGGGGGGACGTGTGGGCTTCCCGAGAAGGCATCCGTATAGTCCTCGAAAACTATGTGTTCCCTTTTTCTATTATTCGTTTTTCCCCCTCTTTTCTCTTTCCTCTTACATGGCTTCATCTAAGTTATTTGCATATGGGAACTTGAGTTTGATCCAATGGCTAGCATTGAACCCATTAATAAGGCAGTTCGGCTTTTATGGCTCGAACCGGATGCGAACATGGCTCACACGGTCGCACCTAGCCAAACCAGAAATTAAAACAGAAAGATCTTTCGATCCACAAGTCAGATCGTTATGAAACAAAAAACAAAGTTCGGCATAAATAAAAGAGCTTTCAAATAATGTAGACGAATCTTCAATCGGCCTCCTGGATCGTCGTGAGGAAGCCGAACAAGCCATCAACTGAAGCAAATTCCTGCACGCGCCTACATCAATTGTCCATTTATGACAAGCTAATCAGTTAATAATTCTACATATCCATTGCAAGCCCAATCTCATTAGTAGAAACATTTTATCATGCAAGATTATATCCTTTTTTACTTTTGTCAACAAAATCTCATGCCCTTTTCTGCACTTCCCCATATAATATTACCTTTACGGCTTTACCCTACCATCGTCATCCAAGCCTTATCCCATTAAGATGGGGTCGAATGTGGAGCACAACTCTAATTAAGAAGGATGCATAACAACATTAACAAAGATTTTTCCACCGGCAAAACATATTTAAATTACCTTATACAATATAAATTATGTTAATTCATCTAGCACCAAGGCTTTGAATTTTTAACAACTAATTGATTGATGTCCTAATTTTACATGCTGCTGACTAATCGAGCACCAAAGCATTGCCTTCTTCACAAACAATTTCTCTTTAGATGTTTCATGGTAAAGTAATAATGTGTAGGATAGCATCTGCCCTACTAAGGCTTATGCATATGTTGTTAACCCCAATGAATTAGCAGCGGGCTTTAAGCTTGTAATAAGTGGGCCAAGACACCCTCATCTTAATAAAGATGAAGTACAAAGGCAGGACATAAAGAAAGAGTTCTGGCTATACTTAACTCTACTTATATAACATGTACAAAGCACTAGAGCCAAGAGGAGTGGCGTACAAAGTGTAGACAAAATTAAGGAGCGGCTTGAATATGTGCCAAAAGCAGTCAAAATTTGTGGACAGGGATAGAATTTCTTCATTAATGGCCATATCCTAGAAAAAATGGATGAAGTTATGAGAAAGGATTTCAAAACTTTTACAGAAAGGGTGAATGCAATTCTAAGAATTACAGGAAAAAATGTGACCCTAAATAGTTGGGATTAGATTTGCAGTCGATATGTTTATGGTTAAGCTTTTAGGTTTGAAAAGATCTATAATCTATCTATAGTCTTTCTTAAACCTAACGCAATGTAACTACTAACTAACAAATTTAGCTACAAAACAGAAAAATCGCAAAAGTATGTACATAAATGCAGGTGCATATACAAGTGTGTGCATAAGCATGGTGTTTGTTATACTATTACAGTATTACATGGGTGGCCATGTTACATGGGTTGTTACGGGCGTTGAGTGTGGATACGCGCACATGATCTAGATTCATTGAATGGCAAAATCTTAGGTTACAGGAATTCGGCTGACGTGAGTTCAAGAATTGACCGCATTTATACAAACAAATATATAAATCTATATATGTCACCATATATATTTACCGTCCAGGGATAAAAATGCCCCCGGTTTGTGAGTAATTCTCCATCCTTTCTATTTTTCCAAAGAACAAAAGGTATATATTATAAATAGCATATGTATTTATCAGTTTTCTAAATCAGTACCTTAAACAATAAAAAACATACGGTAACTATTGATGTTATCTTAACATGGAAACCTATAGATACCAATTACCATCTTAGGGATGCAATGGTTGCTGCCATTAACAAGAGGTCACTTTAAGACTATAGGCCAAATCCAAACATAATTTTGTTTGGGCCTTTCGTAGGTATAGCTCTCATCCCTAGCAATAAGATGGAGCAAAGCAGCGATTGGCAATTAAAACATGTTTCCAACTTGTCCAGACGTCGAGCAATAGGATGGAAGCTCGAGCAAGTAGGTCTCCATGCGTGCCTTCGTTTCTCTTTATTTCTCCTTTTCTAAAATTGGGGCCCCTAGTGTTGCATATCCGTTCCAAATCCAAGAGTTCAAGATTGTAGGTTGAATTGTTTCTCCATTGCTTCTCTTTCCTTCTATTTTTTTCTTTTATTAAAATTGAGAGGGATTTATGATTGCTAACTGCTAAGGGTACAAGTTGGCGTTGGTCAACACAAGAACCAAACCAACCCGACACCAATGGGATGGGTTGGTCCAGTTTTCCAAAACATACGATCTCATTCAAAAATTTACAAAACTAGGTCGATTCGGTTCTGGGTTAGGATATTGCTTATCCGAACCAACCCGAGAACAGACTCCCTTCTAATATATATTATTTTTAGGGATTTACGCATATATACCCCAAATAAACTTCGATATTGTAGGAAAAAAAAAACTAGTTTTTACAAAATTTTCTAACCATCCTCACATATCTTACTCTTGCAAACTAAACCATATGACCAAACTTAAGACAATTTTACCTATGGGCGTCGTTGCGCATGTGCAGGCCACCATCTCTGGTGCCTGCGCACGACATTGATGTTGATACCCGTATAGATCCTCGTCGAACATCCCCCCTCTTTCTTGCGACCAATAAAGATGGTGCAAGCAAAGATGGCTGTGGGTGGACCTAGCGACCTACACGAGCGTTGACGACGGTGACCTACGACCGCCCGTGCTTGCGTCACCACCTTGGTCATTTGCAAGCAAGGAGGAAGAGGTGGGCGCAGGAAAAGGACAAAGGTTGGCGACAACCTGCACGGGATCCAACAATTGCAGCGTCCACTAGCATCAGGTCATGTGTATGTGCATAGTAACAAAGTTCGGCGTTTTAAAAAAAAAACGCGTTTAAAACACAACTTAAGGGGCAGCCGATTTGTTACCGTTTTTTTTCAGATTTTTACAGGTTACCAAATTCGCCTTTTTTTGCCGTTTTTATTGGAAAAAAAAAAAGATTTAAAAACGCATTTTTTTGCCAAACTTTGTGACTGTATCGATGACAAGTCCGATGACATTGAAATTCAACTTTCTTCCGATGACATTGAATTCATGGAGGATGAAGAGAATGAAGTAAGAGAGAATGATGCAAGTTTGGCATTGGATGCTCTCGACAACACGATAGATGCTTAATTTTTATTTTCTATTCTATTTTAATTAGTGACTATTGGACAATGGACATCTTAAGTATTGCAATATTTTTTTTGGGATGCCATTATCAACTTATCATGATGTTCATAACTTAGTATGTTACTTTGTCGGGTTATTGTTTTGTTGCTTACTTGCATTTGCATAGTTGCATGAATAACTTAGTTGATTTGTTGTTGTTGACCTATCATCTTATAATCGCATTAGAAATACCTTAGTTGTTTAAATGTAGGCTAAAAACTTAAAAACTTGCCAATTTTTTTCAAATTTCATCCTTGCCGATTAAAACCCGAACCCGTTTTTTCCCCCGACTTTTACCAATTTTTTTTTCCCGAACTTTTCGATTTTTGTAGAAATTTCCCGAATTTTATCCTTGCCGACTTATTGCCAAACCCAAACTTGGTGACTATGTGTATGTGAGGAGTTTTTATATCGATCGAGATCACTGTTCTAAAAAGCGGTCCGGGCGGCCGCCTAGGCGTTTTAGAGGGTTGGCCGCTCCGCTTCAACATTAAGCGGCACTGCAGGCGGGTTGAACAAAGGCGGGCGCCTAGGCGGGATCCGACCCGCCTAGGCGGGCGCCTAGGCGGGTTTCAAGTAGGCTCCGGGCTGGCGGGCAGATTAGTAATAATTTTTCATAAAACCCCGACCCCACTCGATCCCCTCCTCCCTTTTCACTACATAACTAGATATCCTAGATATCCCAAAGGCTCAAAAGCTGCTCTCTTTCCCCTGCCTCGCAGTTAACCCTGACCCCACCCGATTCCCTCCTTCCTTTTCATAAAACTTTTATATTCAGATCGGTTGTTTTGATGTTTGCATATGTAAAACTTTCTATTATTGTTTTTTTATATAGAATTATGAATTTATATATATACATACATATAGAATATATAAAATATATTTTATATAGGTGGGCGCCCGCCTTTTTCTCCAGGC
Organism: Chamaelirium japonicum; assembly: GCA_947650365.1. NCBI lineage: Eukaryota > Viridiplantae > Streptophyta > Magnoliopsida > Liliales > Melanthiaceae > Chamaelirium > Chamaelirium japonicum. Next base: position 52,502,633 of record OX393552.1, on the reverse strand, counting down.
GCCCGCCTAGTCGTCCGCCTTCCGCCTTGAAACCATTTGACCGCCTGCCTTCCACCTTCCGTTTTTTAAAACATTGATCGAGATATGTGAGGATGCCCATAAAATTTTGTAAAAGGGAGGGGGGGGTCTCCAATATCAAACATTTTAGAATTTTAGGATATATATACATGCAAAAATGCTTTATTTGTATTATATACAAGGAAGGTTGCCATGTGAAAATCTCACATTGGTGTGTAGTTTAATATTGTAAGCCTTACCACCCACATTACACTATCTTAATTTAATCCATTAAACTATCTCCTTTCATACTTAGTTTGATTTTATGGACTAATTATCTTATTGGTGTCAAGTTATGTACTGTTTGGAATCATGAATAGGCAAGTTAGAGAACCGAACTGAACCAATCAAACATTAATTTGTAGGTGGATGGGTGGGTGGGTGAACCAAACCGACCTGTGTCGTACCCCTAATTACTAATATCATCCAGATCTGAGAAATTGGGGATTTAACTGATCTGGGCCTGTTAGTCCATAATTTTTTCCTGATTCGGTTCTTGTTATTATCTATTTACTATGGTTCTTGGAATCAAGAATCATTGCTTCTACTTACAGAGGCATGATTGTGGGCTTCCATGGTGTGTTGGACACATCCCGCACCCATGAACACATCGTGTCAACACAGGTCTCTTGGGGAGAATGTCATGTCAATTAACATAAGATGGTGGTGACTGTTGGATCTTAGGTGATCAACAAGGGGGGGCATACATCGTTCAATCATGACTTTGACAATTGACATAGGTCCCACAGAAGGCAAAAGCATTAGGTCAATGTATCCTATAAGTCCTTAGTCCAATTAGTACACATACACACCCACACAACACCACACAAATTAGGATGATCTGATATCTTGTCTACGTTGAAGAAACATAAGAAAAGAAAGACTTTAGATGCATGTTTGTATGATCTCACTCATGGGAACAGAAAACTGAAGAGATCAAATGGTTGTGCCATTGGTATACAGACATCACTTCTGTAGAAAGATCACTAGTATTAGTTTAATGATCATATAACTGAAAGGGGGGTGCTTTCTAGCATATTTGGTGGTTAGATTAGTAATGTGTATATGAGATGAGACTATGGAAGAACAGATATTGCGAATGTGGTACTTGCAAAGGATAGTTTTTGAATGACATGGCTTAATTTCTCATAGATTTTAAACTTAATGTTACTTCTACGTAAAATGACAATGAACCGCACAGAAATTTTGAGATATTTGTAAACAACAAATGACCATTTAAAATAGTTTATCAATGGTCAGAAAAATTAGCTTCTCATTGCGCATCCACGCCTTGTAAGGTGTACATAACTTGTAGTATTCTTGATATTTCATAGAACCAAGGATTAAAGCCTCCTTAAGTGTTCTAATGCTCCTCCAAATTTTATTAAAAATATGTTAAGTGTGATAATATCACCGAGAATACAAATGTTCAATGTTCCACGACTGAACTTGTACAATGCAGTGTTGTGGATGATTATGAGTGAATTCTTAAACTTTTGTAGGTAGTAGCATTTGACGGTAGTAAAGGATACAGTGTCATACTTGTTGGAATGTTAACTGGTTGGGGCTGGATCTTAAAACGGGTGTAGTTAGACAATATCGCATGAACTTCATTGGGCCGGAACCACCTTGTTGAAGCATCCTCCATTAACTTTCCAATATCCAAATCTGTTCACAAAGCCATTAAAAATCTAAAGCATATTAGGAAACTATAGATTGACGAAAAAATATTTTAATGTAAAGTTGTTAATTGGATGCACAATAGAGTAATAAACTGGACAAAACCATTACAATGGCATGTAGCAAAGCAGTTTTAAGAAGGTAACATTAAAAGAGGTGAACATTAGGAATGTTTATTTTGTAACATAATTTTACTGAGATTTTTCAACTCTATCCACAATCATGGTGGATAGGAACATTTTGGTAAATCGTGACGGGAGACAAGTGAGGAAATTCATCAAAGATAATGAGTCACATACAAACTTGGTAGCAGATATAATCACTGAATGTTCAGTCTCTTACGCTATATAGAGTTGACAGACATCATTCTGTGAATAAAGATTATCAAGCATGTCAGGAAATGATTACTTTCGCCTTAAATGAAAATCTGTAAACATAAAGACATTAAGTTGGCAAGGCCTGGCAGGATCTGCTCAGCTCAAGATATGGTGTGGCTTGTGATATGGCACAGAAAACACGAATAAGCTCGACTGGGGAATATGGAAATTCGCAAGCATGCAACAGAACAAAGTTAGCATACTTGGCGTAGATAGCTAAGATAGAGAGTTGGTGCAGCCTAGGATATACAACTAACAACACTAATGAGTTCATCTGGAGTAAATCGGTATAGACAGTGGCGAGGTTTCGCATAGTGGCTCATCTTGGTTCGGTTGTCCATTTTCTTGTAATGGACATAGTTTTCGAGGGTTTTGGTCTAGGGGCCTTGAAATTAACCCAGTAAGAATTCAATTACCCCAAAAAAACCAGACAATAAAGTTATGCAAGATGAGATATGGTGAAAGTTCTCAACCCATTATTTAATTACAAGACTGTTTAAAATGTCACCAAATTGGTTTAATAAACTAGATAATGGAAAAAGAAGGTTGTCTCTATCATTGGGTCAATCATCTCCCTCTAATGCCCTCTTCTTAAATGTATTCTTTGTCGAATTATATCATCGAACAAAAACAAACTGACGAGTTTTAGTCTAAGAGGATCCATGCATAGGTTTTTTTCCCAATTGGTGCCGATCGAAGTCCTTGTAGTCAAAGAAACTGTAACAGTATCATACAAATAAAGATCTCGTTGGGAATAAAAGGAGACCACTCGATTTTGCATAGACACTAGAATATGTCCCCAATCATTCTGTAAATGGTTGACAATTTGGTCGCTCTCCCTATTTAAAGAATAACATATACATTTATTAGGTACTAGGGGACCTTTAGGTACGTCTATTGTGTACCCTACTAAGTCTATTAGGTAGTAGGGCATCTCCAAGCAACTTCTCACGTAATGAAAAGTTATCTTAAACCCTTATCCCACCTATTCTATATCCCTTCACTTCTACAAAATAGGCATAAGTCATCCGATCCATTATCTTAAACCCTTATCCCACCTATTCCCTTATATCCCTTCACTTCTACAAAATAGGCATAAGTCATCCGATCCATAGAGTGATATAATTGAGATAATCATTTTGTCCCATAAGCCTTCCCAGACGGTCTTTTTTCTATTTTGGGCTAAGCTTAGTCCAAGTATCACCTTAGGTCCACCTATCAAAGAACTCTTCAAGGAGGACATGTTGAGATTCTTTTTTATATTGGGATTGTTTGCATGTCACGTTCTAGCCTTCACTTGTTTGAATTTTGTGGGCGTAAAAAATCCTCAATATTAATGGCGATCATCATCAATTGTTTCTAAAAGTTTCAATACCTTCATCGCATTTGGGTTAGGATTAGTTCACGTTCCACCTTAGGTCCGTCTATCAAAGAACACTTCGAGGAGGCCACGATGCAGTTCGTTTTATCTTGGGGTCGTTGTGGCATGTGACATTCTAGACTTCAACTTTTATTCTGATGTGTGTGTGCATCAAAAATTATCGATTATCCAGGCACCCATCAGATATTATTTTCCAAAGATTCAATACACAGTACACAACTTCTAGCAATATTAAGGAAATCATCAGCATGCATTGAACTCCACGGTTTAGGATCTGTATCAAAATTTGTTATGTGCCTAAATAATTATCGAGTCCGATCTCCAACAGCTTCGGAGTTTTTGGAAAAAGGTCGGGTTCGTAACATTTGGTATCAGAGCCATCCCCATGTCCAAGGTTTGAATCCCGGAAAGGGTGACCTATAGGCTAGATTAAAATACTAGTAGGTGAGTGGAAGCCGCCAAAAAGGGAAAGGGTTACCATCAGGCCAGAGTCGATAGAGTGGGCCAACGAGGACATCGGCCGCGGAAGCGTGGTGGTACGTTATGTGCCTAAATAGTTATCGAGCCCGATCACCATCAGCTTCGGAGCTTTTGCAAAAACGGTCGGGTTCGTAACAAAATTTAGTCTGACATCAGTGCTCATAATCTTACAATAATCCTATGAATCAAATGCAAGCATTTAGGGGCAAAAATTAACAAAATTTGCGCCCAAAATTTAAATTAAATAAAAAAATAGATATCAATACGGGATTGAGCGTAGAGTGTGAGAAACAGGAATAGAACGCAAACAAAGACCTGAAAGTTGGATACAGATGCCAACCCCAGGCACAAAAACCACGATGAAATTTTAAAAAAAACACTGAAACCCGAATCGATCGAAACGAAAACCTCTCATCGTGCGTACCTGCTGCTGTCTGGAATCCATTGATCTCCGCTCCGGCGAGCGGGGACGAATCCCCGGCTTCCATGGCGGATCCTCGAGCTCTCGGAAACCCTAGAAAGGGAGGGAAACGGGAGCGGAAGTAGAAAGCGAGAGACTGAGAGTCAGAGAGCTGCGGCGGTAAATGGAAAAACCGGGAGATGGGGTCCCGGGTTGTTGGGACTAGGGAGCGACGTCTAGGTATGAAAGAGGAGAGAGATTCATACGGACCACGGCCGGGAAAAGTGGGGGTGTAACCGTGCGGTTCGTATAACCAGCTGAATAAATAAATGGTCAAAGCAATTGTGTGGCTGGGATTAATTCTGACCGTTCGATCTTGATTTGGATGAGTTGGGTACTATTGGGTGGTCCCACGTTGGTCCAACCCAACCTTTTGGCGGTTGAACTAGGGGTGTTCATCGGTTCGGGTTGACCAGCCAAACCGAACCAAACCGGTCTATTTGGTTCGGTTTGGATCGGGTATTTTTGATCGTCGGTTTGGTTCGGGTCCAAAAAAAAAAACCCACTATGGTCGGTTCGGTTTTGGGTTGTGAGTTTTTAAACCCGAACCATTGGTATTATAACCTCAGTAGTTACTACTATATAATGTACAGTCTCACTAATATTGTACATTACATGATGATGACCCCAATTAACACCATTCGGTGCATTCAAAACTTTCAAGTGTCCAACACTGTGATGAAACTGAAAAGTGAAGAGTGTTACCCACATAATTACTAGCACCCCCAAATCCCAACTTAAGAAATATCTCAAAGTAAAAAATTAAGGGTGTTACTAGTAATTCTATATGGTCAAACAGCAGCACCCAAAGTTAAAAGGCTTAAGAATGAATTCTGAACCAACTCAGGGGCTCAACCAATCACACCTCACAGTGTGATGACGAGTGATTTGAAGGACCCGCAGAACCGAACCAAACCGAACTTTTCCTGTTTGGTTTGGTTCAGTTTTTATCAAGGAATGGTTTGGTTCGGTTCCATTTTCTAGAGAACCGGTCAACGTTGGTTCGGTTCCAAATTTATCAAAAAACCGAACCAACCCGAACCATGAACACCCCTAGGTTGAACCCTTTAGGAACTCATTGTTTCCTGATGAGCCCAACCAGGCTCTCTCACTCGATGTGTTCGGAATTTTGTAGATGTTGTTGGAGTCTTGAGGACGAATATCTTACTGATATGTTCGGAATTTTTGTAACCAAGGATCTACGCCGGCTGCTATTAAGATATAAGAATACTCAAATTGTCCTTATCCCCAAGAATAAGCGTGTTGAGGGGTCCTACTGAATTTCACGCTATTAGTTTATACAAGAGAAACGATATTCAACCCGAAGGTTTTCCCGATTGCACTCAGCCTGATTGGCGTGGCCGCGTGCAACTGGTGGTGTAAAAGATTTAAATGTTGTTAGTGGATTTCAGCCACCAGTTGTATGCTGCCAAGTCAATCGGGCTGGCATAATCGGGAAAACCTTTGGGCTGAATAGCATTTCTCTTTATACAATGTTGTCTATCTTGACAGTGTGCCACCACCTTTAGCCCCACAATCGGTAATGGGAGTGGGATTATTCCTATTATATATCCATTGTGTACTCATCCTTTCAAAAGGTTAGTCTTTTGGAGTAATAAGGGGTGGTCAACAGCTTATTAATTGTTCGCAAAGATTTTGACCAATTGGATGCGGCCTCTCCTTATAGGTGTATTTTTTTCATTTCAAAAATGATTTGTATCATGCCGCCATATTAATGAACTTTCAAGTTTTTTGTTCATAAAGGTATAGGTTTTTCTCCAAATTTTTGTAGTTTGATTTGTTGCTGTATATCTTCTCCATCCTTCTCTGTATTGATTAACGACCAACCTAAAGGTATATTTCTTTTCTTTTTCTTTTTTTGGTATTCAAAGGGGGAGATCAAAAGATCTCCAGAAGATGCCACAGCTTGACATGAGCAGAACAAACAACACCCCGATAACAGCGGCCATCGTCGGCGGAAACCCAGACCATCCACGGCCGAAGAAAGCACTATTCGGTGAAAAAACTACGGCAAGGTTGTCATTTATCACCCTATTTTGCTCCTACTATGTCGCCAATAGGGTAGAGTTGGAAGTTAATTGTCAAGAACACCATTGGTGAATATTGTATTTGGTCAAGTCAAGTTGTTATTGAAAAATCTTCTAGCTTCTAGAGCAAGAACGTTCTTAGATGCCATCAGGTGCAAAATGATCAGGCTTTGGGTGTAAAGATGCAAAGGGATGAAAAATATTTGGGGGGACCCTCTCTATTTTGGAAGATCTAGAAGTGTTATTTTATGTTTTCTCTTAAACAGACCAAGGGCAGGATTCTAAGGGTGGAAATCGCAATTGCTCTCCCATGCAGTATCACTTTTGTCTATTGTCAGCTACTTCATGTCTTCTTGTTTGCTTCTGAAGATGGTTATAGACAAAAATGAACAATATCAGGGACTTATGGTGGGGTTTCTATAACATCCCACTCCACACACATATGATATTGTCTGCTTTGTTTGTCCCACAAAGGACTTCTAATGAGGTCACCCATTCCAGTACTGATCTTGCCCAAGCACACTTAATTACGAAGTTCTTATGGGATCCATAGTGGCTCACAATTTTTAAAACATGTCTTATGTATTAGGGAGGATATTTTATATATATAGCCCATAAATCTTTTTCTCCCCAGGTGATGTGGGGCTAATTTGTGATCTTGGACACCTCACTACCCTCACCTTACCTCATCCATCTTGGCTTTCCCCTTTAAGGGCTACATGTCCTCATATGAGATTAATCCTCCCTACCGCGAGAGGGGTTCAAATCTTATACCAGTGAGATTAGCCATCCCACCACGAGGGGGTCAGGCTCTGATACTATTATGTAACGTCCCCCCCCCCCCCCCCCCCCCACACACACACACACAATAAATTGTCTGCTTTGTCCATACCGCACAAAGACTTCCCCAGAAGGTCACCCACCTAGTATCGCCCTCGCCCAAGCATGTTTAACTATGGAGTTCTTAAGAGATCCGCAGTAACTCACGGTTTAAAAACATGTCTTCTATGTTAGGGTGAGAAGTTATATTTATACCCCAAAAACTCTTTCTCTCCAAAACGATGTGGCATTAATTCAAAGACTTAGTCACCTCACCAAACCTTACCTTATCTATATTGGACCTCCGCCTCATAAGTCTTGGCTAGCACTTGGTTATTAGCTCTTGGTTGTCACGGTTTCCATGAATGTAGATGACATCTATATCTGTGATGCGGAAACCAGTTCTTGAAACGAAAAAATATGAATGTCTTAATATTCGTGGTTTTGAGTTAGTGAAAAAGGCTCACATTATGAAGTTAGGGTACAAATTTATGCCCAATAAGGAGGGTAATTGTGTGCAAATTTTGCAAAATAATTATTTGAATGGGTTTTATTTTGAAATGCCAAGAAAAACAATTATAATTCTCATGGGTGGGAGAGCATATTGGAGTGACAGGAAAGCCTTAAAAAAAAAAGGTTTGGTTAGGCACCGGATTCTCTGTTTAAGAGATAGGTGAAAGCCAAAATTGAATCACAATCATCCATTACATCCAGCCTCGAACGATGAATCGCACTCAACCCTGACCGACATACAAAAGAACGGTTGTGGTTGTTACCTATCTCTTTAACACGAGGTTATAAATTCTAAGGATCTATGCTCAGGATAAAATAAATATAGTTGCGTGCCAAGATCCATGGACTCTTCCATTATGGGATTCGAGAGTAGGGACCCGATTCTCAACCCCTGGATGCAGTAAGGTTGCTTACCTGATTCTGGCCTGATTTAATACATGTAATATTGATGTTAATCAGCAAATGGGTGTGAACCCAATAATTAGAAATGTCAATTAGAGCATTAATCAACATATAAATAGCTCTACACGAGATAGCATGGGATGGATTAAATCCTCAAATGCTCTCTTCTCTATTAAATCGGCATATCAAGAGATTTATCTTGCAAAATTTGGAAGGCTACAAAAAAATTATTTTTCTATGATTCACAGTTTCCTTTGTCGTGCCATCAATGATGCTCTACCAATGAGGAAAGCCATCTTTCGTCGACTTCCTTTCTTGGACACAGTCACTAATCCCTTGCCCCCTCAAAACCGGTTGTGAGAGAGTTAACGGGTATATAAAGACACGGATCTCTGACCCCTAATCGATGTGGAACTATCTGCTCAACACCAGCTCGGACACAGAGCTTGTTTCAACGGTGACTAAAGGCATCAACTGGGAGAAAAATGGTGCGACGGGACCACACAAGGGTAGACGGAATGGGACCTACTTTGATACCAAGTCACTAATCCCGATCCCCCTCAAACCAGTTGTGAGGGGGAAGGAGCAACAGATATTTGAAGACACGGATCTCCCATCCCTAATCAATGTGGGACTATCGCCTCAACACACGCATTCAGGACACATGCTTTCATGATTGGATTACTTCTAATACAGCTTTCAATCTCGTGGGGTATCTTGGAAGGAAAGAAATGTTGTGGTTTTTAAAAATAAAAATCATAACCCGGTGCAAGGTATCCAAAGGAATAGAATTTTGTTTGGACAAAGGGTTAATCCCAATCCTACTATCCATGAGGATGTTGTTGAGGTGGTGGGTGATAGGGCTGGGCAAGTATGGGTATGGAGGACGCCAAAACCCTATGGGGTTCCTTCAAGTAAATGTTGATGTAACCAGGCAATTCATCTTTGGGAAAATTAGGAATTGTTTAGGGAAGTTGATTTTTTTTTTGGGAAATTTTATTCATACCCCAAAAATATGTATTTAGCCCCTATTTTCCAACAAACTTGAATGCACCCCCAATTTCTTTGAGCATATCTCATTCCTATCCCAAAAATATCCTTACCCCTTACACCCCACATTGAATACACCCTAGTTAAATGAGCCGCTATACCTTTGATCATACCCCATTCCTTTTGGATGTTGAAGCTCCAGGAGGATAGGGGGGGGGGGGGGGGGGGGGGGGGGGGGGGGGGAGCATTTTATGGAGGAATCCGATCGGGGAAAGTGGGTCTTCGAGCCTGTAGACACAAATTGTGTCTAATCCGGACCCGACTCGCGTGCCCCTACGCGGATGCAAACCCAACGCGCACCACGACTTGGACCCAACTCTCGCCCAACAAGAAGCCGGGTGGGCCCACTTTCAAGTGGGGCCCACCCGGCCCTAGACGAGGATCCAAACCCCATAGGGGGCCGGCCCCATACTAGGATCCGAACCCCATGGGGGGCCGGCCCCTACTAAGGGTCCGGACCCCTATGGGGTGGCCGGCCATGAAAAGGAAAGGAAAGAAAAGAGAAAGGAAAGAAAAGAAAAGGAAAGAAAAGAAAGAAAAGGAAAGAACTACCACCATGCGTGGGGGGAGGTTGCGCATGACGTCTACCTACACATGGATCTGCACTGATCCCTCGATCCGACGGACAAGAAAAAGAGTCGGGTCGCCATCGATTTCGTGTGCAAAATTTAGCCATAATTATCCCGTCAGAAAAGGAAAACGAATAAAGACTTATTCCCCTCATCAATGGATGAATAAATCTTGGGTAATTATGGGGAAGATATTAAAGGGATTTAAAATTGAAAACTTCCCATATCTCTTCGCTCCCCCTTTGCCTATAAATAGAGGGGGAGGTGGAAGGCTCAAGAGGTCGAAGATTGAAGACGAAGCGAAGAAGCTCTGCAGAAGAGGAGACGCTTCTTCATCGACCCAAGGCTTCACGAGGCACGGGCAAGCCTATCCCTTCGAGACCGGTTTAGTACATTGAAAGCCCTCATCAACGTGAAGACCCTTGCACAGGAAGATCGAGCCTTCGACTCCCCCGTGCACGAAAAAGAAAGCTCGGAGAAGAAGACCCTTCGACTCCGAAGACGCCAGAAGCAAAGGCCGGAGAAGAAGCTCGGAGCGGCACTACCTCATCGGCTCCAACAAACCTTCAACTCCGATCAAGCCCAAAAGCCCGGAGAAGAAGACCGAAGCGTCATCACCCCGTTGCCTTCGACAAACGCCCGCTCCATCCATGAAGAAGAAAGCTTGGAGAGGGACATCTGAAGCGTCGCTACACCCGTCGCCTTCGAAGAAAGGTCAGCGCTACAACCGCCGCACGGAGATCGGTGCTACCCCCGCCATCTTCAAGAGTACCTTTCGACTTTGATCACGCCAAAGAAGCCTAGAGAAGAAGAGAAGGCCAGCCAACACCCAAACCGTTGAAGCATTAAAGAAGTAGCCCACATCGTTCGAGAAGAAGACCGAGTTGACGCTGAAGCCAAAGCCCACGCAAGAAGCCAAAGCAAAAGCTCCGGTAAAGCCCACGCCAAAGCAACGCAAGTGCCAAAGCCAAGCGACTACGCCGATCTCGAGCAAAAGCACCGCACGTTCTAGCCGATACGACGCGAAGTCCGGAAGAACAAAAGCATCGCAAGTCTTCCCCGTCTACGTCCAAGCGCAAGCACCAAAGCAAAGCAAAAGCCAGAGCCACGCCCAAGCCAAGCTAAAGCCGAAAGCCAAAGCCAAAGCCGACACCAAAGCACGATCGACGCCGCGAACCGACGATCAAGGACGCCGAGGCCAAGCAAGGAGCGAGGAAGACACGAAGACCGAGGAACGAAGCTGAAGACCCCCTAGCCGAGAAAGCGCGAAGCACGAAAGGGATCAAAGAAACAGCGGATACTCCTTAGCCTCTCAAAAAACCCTCACCTTGTAAAGACCTCTGTCCTGGGCAACCCCTTCAGAGTTCTCACACGAATATCACGTGGAGACGCGGATCAAAGGGACCCTTCAGAGGATCTCTCCCACAATCTCCTGATCCACACTCGCCGCACCCGGACTCGCCACACCCGAGCCACCCGGGTCCCGGCCACTCTTGTAATCTCGTGTGTTCGCAATAAAGACGACCCGCATCTCTTTTTCGTGCATACAGAGCCCTGTTGTCGTCTATGGCGGAATCAAATCGGGAGAAAGTAGAATCTTCGATCTCCATTGCTAATGTTGCTGCCAATAACGCCACAACTATGTCATCGCCATTACTCAATTCCTTCCCAATTGTAGTCAATGTTCCCTTATTCAAAATTTTTTGTTTTAAGTTTTAGTTGAATGTGGGGTATAAGATAAGGGTATACATGTCATTTAAAAAATTATGAGTAAGTTTCTGTCAAACGGATGAGAGACGAATGCTAGTTACAAATTTTTGGGGTATGAATAAACTTTTCTTTTTTATTAGGGTTATTTTGACTTTGCCCCCCAAATTTTACCTTGAATTACACTTTAACCCCCATCTTTTCATTAATTAGACTTTACCCCGCAAAACTAACTATTCCGTCAGCTCACCCCCCAAAACTTTATTTCTTTTCCATCAGCTCACCCTTTCTCTTAGATGGTGAGCTGACGGAACAGTTAGTTTTAAAGGGTAAAATCTAATTAATGAAAATATGGGGGGTAAAGTCTAATTCAAGGCAAAATTTAGGGGGCAAAGTCAAAATAACCCTTTAAAAAAATTCTCTTATAAACATGTTGGGGCCCACACTAGAGTGGTCCGAATGGTAGTCATGATGATGCATCGGAGTAGAATCCTTATCCAGTGTGTGAATACGACTCTCTCATAAATCCTATTAAAACATACTCTAAAAATAATAAATTATCTATTCAATGGTAGTAAAAGATGGATTGATGTAAATTAGAAAAACCAACATTCTCTCTTTCTCTCTCTAACAAATGAATCACACTCGGACAAAGGAATCAGAATCACTTCGGATTGCACATTTCTTCGGACAAATACGATATCGACTGTGCTAAGTGGTGTGCAACACGTTTATCTCGACATTGCCTAGGTTTCTTGCTAATTTTGTCTATACAGCGAGGCCCATGCCTCCCAATCAGGACATAAACAAAGTCACTAGCAAGTTTCCGTCAGCAAAGACCATGTACAACAACAGCATTACTTAGGGCTGGCAATTTCTGACCCGACACGGCAGACCCGACCCGACCTGACACGAAGTTAGCGCGTCTGCATCAGGGCTAAACGGGTTCGGGTCGTAAACGGGGTCGACATGATAGACCCGTTTAATAAACGGATCGGGTCTGGGTTTAGAGTCTGGACACGGTAGACCCGGAAAGACCCGTTTAAAATTCAACGGGCCGTGTTGGGTTGGGTCGGCCCGCAATCCGATACTGTATATAGTATCAGCGGGTCTATCGGGTTAGGTCGGGTCGGGTCGGATCGGGTCAACTGAATAAACCCGTGTGGTAAACGGGTCTTATCGGGTCTAACTGTTTATAAACGGGTCAGGTATGGATTTAGGATCTAGACACGATTAGTTAAACAGGTCAGGTCCGGATCTAGGGGTTTTGGACATGACACGAACCTAACCTGACACGACCCATTGCCACCCCTAGCATTACTGGCCATGCGGTAAGTCCTTCGATAAGGATCATGTCTGGACATCATCAATGCACGTGGTCCAAACCTTTCGTCAATGGGCGATATGTCTTACCAACTGCTATGGCAGGCTCCAGCATGTGGTGGCCAAGGTTTTCAAGTATGGCCCAATGTTTTCAAAATTGGACCGGAAGACGAACCGACAAGGCATCCGGTCCGGTCCAAACCGGTTCAAACTGTTGGTTCAACATTTATACCACATGATAAATAAACACGTAATCAATATATCAATGAAAAGAATGATTTTTTGGTTGAAAAGGCATGTACGAAGAATTTTTAACAATAGTTCATGTGCTCTGAGTCTAACAACCCATGTTTTTTTTTCCAAAATAGTGTTTAGTTTGTTTTTTTAATAGAGTTATAGGGACAAACCGGTTTATTCAAAGACCGAATCGAAACATGTTCTGGTTTCGGTCCAAACCGGTCGAACCAGTTTGCAAAACAGTCATATGGTTATGTAAATTGACATGATGTTTCCGTTAGGGGTGTTCATGGTTCGGGTTGGTTCGGTTTTTTGATAAATTTGGATTCGAATTGGAGTTGATCGGTTCTCTATAAAATGGAACCAAACCAAACCATACCTTGTTAAAAACCGAACCAAACCAAACCAAACCGAAAAAGTTCGATTTGGTTCTACGGGTCTTTCAAATCGCTCGATAGCCTCAAAGATCGCCTCCTCGACTCTTTCCAAATACTTGATTGACAAAAATAATAAGATTGAATTGGCAGTGAACATCCAACCAAATGTTTTTGAATTGACAATGAGACGTATAAATGGATGAGCCGCTGAGTTGGTTCATATTTCACTTTTAAGCCTTTAACTTTGCGTGCTGCTATTTGCCCCCACAGAATTACTAGTAACACCCATAACTTTTCACTTTGAGATATTTCATAAGTTGGGACTAGGGGGTGCTAGTAATTATGTGGGTGCAAATAGCAACACCCTTCACTTTTTCAGTTTCATCACACCGTTGAACACTTAAAGTCTTAAATGCACCGAATGTTGATAATTGGGATCATCACAATGTATTGTACAATATTAGTGAGACTATACAGTAGTAACTACCGAGGGTTTACTACCAATGGTTCGGATTGAGTTGGTTCGGGTTAACAAACTTACAACCCAGAACCAAACCGAACCGATCTTAACGGGGTTTTTTTTTTTGAAACCGAACCGAACGGTCAAAAATACCCGATCCAAACCGAACCAAATGGACCGGTTCGGTTCGGTTTGGCGGGTCAATCTGAGCCGATGAACATCCCTAGTACTTTCCGTACCATTCAATGGTCGTAGTTACACCAAAGGGTTGTAAGTGCGAGCTAGGTGAGTTGGTAAAGTCTCGGGGGGTTGGTACCTTAGACTTGGAAGAATAAATAAGTGGTAGGGGGCTGCCTTAACCCTCCCTTAGATGAGATGCTTAGGGCTTCTCAGAAAGAAAAAAAAAAAACACCAAGGGCTCAAATGGTACTTCCCCTCTCTCCCTTGTTGTAGAGGTTCTATGTTCGACTCCATATATGGACGTTGTGTTGGAGCAAACTTTCCATCAAAATCGGTTGTTTTTCAAAATCGGTTGTTGAGTTTTATAACTGCACGTAGAAATCCTTGTTCACCCAGTCCTGACCATTGAATCTCATATGGCCCGGAGCGGTGATTGGATACCACGTCATTATGTGTAAACGAATCTGTAAAAACACTTGGTATGAGTAGCAAACTTTCCATTGAGATCTCACCGAACCGCCACCGGCACTGCTCGCCGACACCCTCGCTGCCTCTGCTGCAGCTGCCGCCACGGCCGAAGCTGCTCGCCACCGCCGTTGCCTCTGCTGCAGCCGCCGCTATGGTCGCAGCCAAAGCTACTCGGGGATAGGGGGAGAAGAAACATGGGTAGTTTTGGGTTTATCATGAAATACTGAAACTTTTGGCTAAATGAAACTATTTGACGGCTTGTTCATACGATGGATCTGTTGTCAGGGACCTCTCACACATTACCCCTAAAAAAGGATTACTTTTTTTACTAACCCCTCGATTTTACGTTGAAATTTGAATTACACCCCTACTTTCTAAAAATTTGACTTCACTTCCTAATCCGTCACTTGACCGTGAGCGACCGCTTAAAATGGGGTTTAGTTTTTACTTACAAAGTCAGGTTTTAGAAAAGTGGGGGTGGAACTCAAATTTCAACATAAAGTGGGGGGTTAAATTAAAAAAACCAATGGTAGCAGACTAGCAGTTACCTTCTCAGCTGTTAGCTCTTTGCTTGTATATTAAACGTGACTAGCGACCTCCTTTCAGCCATCAAACCTTTCTGATCATCTTATCCAATCCAATTTTGTTCTCTTTCCATAGCTCTCATTGAACTCAATATTATTTTCTGCCCCTAAGAAATAGCACTTGTTTCTTTAAAACGAAATAAAGCTTTGGAGGGAAAGAGGATGAAACCATTTTCATTTGGCCAAAATGATTTTGATGGGAAGTTTGAAAAAAAATTGAATGAAAAGTTTAAAACACATATGATACAGATTGTTTAAAGTCATACCTTATCATTTGTTTCCTACCAAAGATAAAATCGCTCTTATTTCCTAAAAGCCACTACATTACATACATTTAACTAAACCCAATAACCCACCACTTGGTTAAATATAGTGATAAAAGAATATCAAAAATATAAATTATGTTTATGCATAGAAAAATATAACTTTTGATTTGAATCCTTTCTTAGTGTAAGTAGTTCAAAGTTCTATCAAAATCTCTAATAGTCGAAGTTTTGAACTAGCTATTTCTATATGACAGAATCATAGACACTATACATATACATAAATATTAATGTGTCCATAATGTTCCATAAATATTATCTCACTAAGCACTATTAATGACCATGTGCTTATCTTGTATTCATAAGCTATCCCGAGAGTAACTCTAACTCTAAAGAGAATCAAAACCACCTCTACGCTCACATAGGTGAAGTTCTTTCAATATCCTCGTTATATTTAGACACTTTACCTAAAGACTGAATCTCATTAAGAATTCGAAAACTCAACCATCTCTCTATAACAATCAACATTATCCATCCCTGATGGGGTTTCAATTTTGATTTAATGCTAAAAACTCACCACGTATCAGTGACTTGTTCTTACTTATTGAATATAAGAACTAATCATTTCCTAGTGCCATGTTATGTTACCATCATTGGTGGATTTTTAGTTTAGGAGTTTCAACCACATCCCTCTGGATGTTGTCCTTACCAACTCTCATATAAGAGGCTTGGTGAAAGGATCAACTAAGTTCTAACTTGACTTCATATATTTGATGCCAATAATTTTGTCCTTAATCAATTGCGTCACATGCTCATGTTTCAGACTTATATGTATGAACATATCATTTTATACTCTATTGTATGCAACCTATTGTACCTCTGTCTCCCGCACCCTGATATACCTTAGGTGTGCTGGTGGCCGAGTTCGCCGCCACCACGATTGTCGTCTTTTTTTGTCTGTCATCCGTCGATAGCCACCGCACCCTGCTAGCCCACAGGAGAGTCCGCGGTTGTGCCTGCTGCCATCGCGCCTACTGGCACCCACATCATCTGTCAGTGATCCGCACTGGTGCACATCGGCACCTCCACTGGTCACTTGTTGGCAAGCCACATCAATCCGTTCGTTGACGTCTGAACACAATATCGTCGGTGACTCCTCATGTCATCGAGGTGCTCCCCCTCGATCGACACCCGCATGTGTTGTGCCATCGCGACATGCTGCTACGATTCGTCGAGTCGAGGAGGAGGTGCCTAGACCACACCCTCCTATCGGCCTCGCCTCCGGTTTCTCGAACCTTTCCAAGGGAGGAGGTGATCGATCACAACCTCCCCCTCGAAGTCTCCTCTGAAGACTCGAATAACCAGGTGAGAGAGAACACTGGACCGTGCCTCTCCCCGGGCCTCCAATAATATTTGTCTTGGGCACCACCCGTTGTCCGTCCCTGTGAGTCCTTTGCCCTGGACGCCCGCAATGGCGCCCTGGGCACCGACTATTTCAGCAACCGAACTACCCGAGGGGAGGCGTCGAAACCTGTAGCCTCCCCCCTAAGCAACTCCTTGCTTTATCCGGGGCCATCCCAAAGCCCTTATAAGAAGAGCCGCTCCGCGAGATTGTCTCACAAGAGGTGATGTACCTCTTTTTTATAGAAGTGGGATGAGGAACTTGCGTGTAAGCATGGGAGTTCCAATCCCTTACAAGATTGACTTCAAATCTCAATGACGCCTATATTTCTTCATCCAACCTAGCTCTATCCATCAAAACCTCCAATTAACCTTATCCATCCAACCACTGCCTTCCTTCAAAGCCAAGTAATTCAGTCAGATAGAGAATGGGTCTCCAATCTCTATTTGATCTCTATCATTAGATGGGCTTGGTTAAATGGGCGGCCAAACTTCATGGGCTGACAAAACCAACAATTCCTCCTCAGTCCATGAGGGAGGCCTCTTGCTCCATAGCCCCGATTGCTCTCATTTTACCTCGCACAGCTACCACCTGTTCCTGGATCGGAACCTGGTGCTCTGAAACCAATTGTTGTTTGCAGAAATAAACATGAGATAGGAGAGAGTGAAGGTTCATAGCCAAACATAATCTCTTTATCGTGATTCACCCGTTGGTGTAGCAGACTGCACTACGGATTATAACTTTCCTTCTGGTGATCGTACACCACACTCGAGCTCTGATCGATAGATCATCGCCACGCCCTTGCGCTCTGGACCATTGCCCGTCGACGACACCGTCGCAAACCATGGCCCTTGCTTCGCTCTGTAATACTACCCGTGCCCATTGCTCCCAAGCTATCACTAGTTGGCCAATGCTCCCTCTGTCTCCCGCACCTTGCTGTACCGCTGGTGTGCTTTTGGCTGTCCGCCGCCACCACAACCGTCGTCGCCTTTTGTTCGCCATCCGTTGATAACCACTGCACTTTGGTAGACCACAAGAGTGTCTGCAATCGTGCCTGCCACCACCACACCCATCGGTGATCCTCATATGTGCCCGCCGGCACCTCTACTAGTCACTCGTCGACAACCCACGTCAGTCTGCTCGTCGGCATCTGAACACGATACCATTGGTGACTCATGCATCGAGGTGCTCCCCCTTGATCGACACCAGCACAGGTCGTGCCATCGTGACATGCCACTGCGATCTGTTGAGCCGTGGAGGAGGTGCCTAGACCACGCCCTCCTCCTGGCCTCGCCTCCGGTGTCTCGAACCTCTCCAAGGGAGGATGTGCTCGATCGTAACCTCCCCCTTGAAGCCTCCTCCGAAAACCCGAACAACCCGGGGAGAGAGAACACTGGACCGTGCCTCTCCCTAGGCCTCCAGCAATATTTCACCTTGACGCCCAGGGCGCCAATTGTTGACTGTCCCTGCAAGTCATTTGCCCTGGGCACCGACTATCTCAGCAGTTGAACCGTTTTGGGGGGGGGGGGGGAGGCTCCTGAACCTACAGCCTCCCCCAAATCAACTCCTCACCCTGGCTCCTCCTCTCCTTGCTATACATGGGGTCTTCTCGAAGCCCTTAGAAGAAGAGCCGCTCCGCGGGGTTGTCCCACAAGAGGTGATGTGCCTCCTTTTATAAAAGTGGGATGAGGAACCTGCGTGTAAGTATAGGAGTCCTAATCCTTTACGAGATTGACTTCAAATCCCAACAACATCTATATCTCTTCATCCAACCTCTATCCATTCGAACCTTCAACTAACCTTATCCATCCAAAGCCAAGGAACCTTATCATTCGAACCTTTCTTCAAAGCCAAGGAATCCGGTCGGATAGAGAATGGGTCTCTCATCTCTATCCGATCTCTATCATCAGATGGGCTTGGTTAAGTGGGCCGAACTTCATGGGCTACCAAAACCTAACTGAGAGTTGCCAACTGGGTCGGGCATCACTCTCGGAGGGATTAGCCCGAGCTTAAAGTGGGCAACCAAAAGGTTTCGACACCCCCGCCGATCTCGGGAAAAAAAGAAAAAGAAAAGAAGTTGCAATCAACTTTTTGGCCAAGACACATGACTGCACCCTTGAAGTGGACCTTGGTCCAATCCCCACCTGATGTTGCGTTCAAACACGACGAGAGCCGGGTCTAACTTTTTATTGGCTGCAGAGAGAGAGAGAGAGAGAGAGAGAGAGGGGGGGGGGGGGGGGGGGGGGAGAAACTGCCCTAAGACTTGAGGAATCAGACTTTGGTCCAAAATGCCGCCCCTAACGCGGGATAAGAACAATGCGCCCATTGTTTTGCTTTCGACCAGAGCGGAATTGGCGTGAGGTGAGGACACAGGCATACCGTCGAACCTCGTTAAAAATCTGTCTTTTTATGTGTGCAACCACATCTGATAGTTGCTCTTCCTTGACCAGAGAGAGAAAAAGAGAGAGATAGAGAGAGAAGGTGGGCCCATGCTTGACTCGTCAGCGACGGCAACGGCGCAGGTAGTGGGTGGGGACGATCGGCGGCGGCGGACAGCGAATATAGTTGCCATCATGTGATGCGACAAGTTGTTCGCGCTCGTCCGTTACACCTTTATGGCCGTTGGACGAGATGCATCTATGAGTTACCACTTCACCGAAAGCGTTAATATTTTGGAATCAAACGGTGGTTTAATATGGTATCAGAGCTCTGGTTTTCGAAAATCATAGCTCAAGTTACATTAAGCCACTGGTCAATTACTCCGCCTAATTATCAAGATACTTGGTGAGGGTCGCATGTGAAAAAGGGGTGTTAACTTGACACGTATTGTTTGTTCATGCCCTAACAACTTAAGATTTTGGTTAGGACCGACAATTTTGGACCCGACACGACAGACCCGACACAAAATTAGCGGGTCTGGTATAACCAGCTTCAGATTGTAAACGGATCAACACAACTAACCCGATTATTAAAGAGGTCGGGTTTGGGTGTTGTCTCCGACCAGTTTAAAATTCAATGGGTCGGGTCGGGTCGGGTCTACCCGGCATCCGATCACAGTGCCTCTTAGCCAGTTAGTCTGTCATTCGTGTTCAATGCGATTCACTGGTCTGCCTTGGGTGCAACAGACGACTGTGATCCGGATGTCCACGAAAGGAGAGTTGCAGCGAAGTATAGAATAAAAAACCCCCAAAGAATGGATACATAAAGGGGTTTTAACGGGTCTACCCGTTTATAAACAGGTCGGATATCGATTTAGGCTCTAGCCATGATTAGTTAAATGTGTCAGGTCTAGATTTAGGGGTTTAGACACGATCCGAAACCAAACACGACCCATTACCAGCCGTAGGTCCAATGGTATCTTAACACGAACAACGTTGACGCCGCTATCAATGGTACCTTGTCACGTGCCGTTACGCAGCTATAGCCCCTTAGGGTCTCACCATCCTAGTTGTAAAACTAGTAAGAAACACGGGTGTCTGAATCTGTTTGATGCACGCCATTTGGAAAGACGACATCATAATTGTTCGAAGAAGTGTGAATATGAGGTGAGTGTGATTCACTTGAGAGAGAGAGAGAGAGAGAGAGAGAGAGAGAGAGAGAGAGAGAGAGAGAGAGAGAGAGAGAGAGAGAGAGAGAGAGAGAGATTCTGATGAGGTTTTCAAGGCAACAGAGTCGATCTGCCGTTTTTTTTTTTTTTTGTGATGCCTACTTGAGCGCCTCTAGGTTGTAATGCTACCACAAAAAAAAGGGTATTGTGGGTTTTGAGCACTGCTAATTGAATATACAACGGGACATACACATAGACAAAATCCTTCAGCATTATGTCCCCATGTATTTCCTCTATTTTTTTTTTAGCAAAAAAAAAAATTAAATTTTTAGATCTTTATGTGGGAGCCAAAGTGTTGCCACGTGGAGCCCGCTATCCTCCAAATAAATTTGATTTTATCATGAGGTGTGGATCACAACCAGTTATTATACATCGAATGATTGAATGAGCCCGGACACTTTCTAATTTTCTATATCTACTCCATATGACTCCATTCCATGTGAGTCGTGAATCACAACCAATTATCGTACAATGGATGACCGGATGGTGCTTGGGAAAATAAAAATCTATATGCCATAAAATACATGTCAACCATAGCCTTCTTCTAACATGTGTCAAAAATTTATTCCCGTGTTTCAAAATCAATTAGTGATCATTTTCGATTCAACTTAAATGTATATGAAATGGTTGGCTTTGAGACGGCATTAGGTATGTGATTTTAAATGAATGGTTATGGATATTGGATATGCAACGACAAGTTGGGTTGTCCTCTCTCTCTCTCTCTCTCTCTCTCTCTCTCTCTCTCTCTCTCTCTCTCTCTCTCTCTCTCTCTCTCTCTCTCTCTCCGGGCATTGCCCGGGTTTCTTACTAGTATATATAATGGGGAGGGATACTCTTACTTATGAACTTTTACTAATAGATTTAGTAATGATGCGGTCGGGGCTGGTTCGGATCAGGCAGACGACTAAGATTAGCCCCCAATTCAGCGATTTAAAAGGATCGCGATCGACCTCTCTCTCCTCTGCGCCCTGACAAAACCCCCTCCCTCTCCGATCGGTGATCGGCTCCCTCTCCAACCGGTAATCGGACTCCTCCGGCCCCCGATTGCACCAGCCCCGACCGCACCTCCCCTCAGGCCGATCTCTCCTTCGGCGTCGATCGCACCAGCCCCAACTGCACCTCCACCTCCGGTGCCGATCGCATCAGCTCCGACCACCACCCTCCATCTCCGTTCTTCATCCCCGACGCCAGCAGCCCCGATTTCAGCGAGAGAGAGATCCAAATGGGTCGGGGCTGACTCGGGTGGTCGAACCGGGGTTGGGGTGCAGCCGGAGTTGCGAAGAGCGTGTGATCCATCATCGGGGGACTGCCGGGGGGACAGGGGGCTGCCGGAGGGGGACAAGGGGCTGTCGAAGGGGGTCAGAAGGCTGCCGGAGGCTGTTGGGGAGTTGCCAGACTGGGTTGGGAGGGGGTTGCCGGAGGTGGCGGAGTGGAAGGGGGCTGCTGGAGGTGGAGGGTGGTTGGGGAGGGGGATCGGTCGGCGGGGGGGATTACTCGAGAGAGAGAGAGAGAGAGAGAGAGAGAGAGAGAGAGAGAGAGAGAGAGAGAGAGAGAGAGAGAGAGAGAGAGAGAGAGAGAGAGAGAGAGAGAGAGAGAGAGAGAGAGGGATAATCTAAGGCATCCATCAGATTCGAACCGATGGCTGGGATCATTGGTAATTCTATGAGTAAGACCTCATGAGTGAGAGTATCCCCTCCCCTTTATATATATATATATATATATAGATATATATATATATATATATATATATATATATATATATATATATATATATAGATACTAGTGCATGCCCGTGCCTGTCGACACTTGCAGCGAACCGCCTTCGGCGACAACACACCTGTCGTCAGCCGCCTTCTGCATCAACACACCTAAATGCCTTCGGCAACAAAACGCTTTCGACGACAACACCGACATTCATAGGGACACCCATTTCCTTCCCCGTGCCGATTGACACGAAGCGGGCACCTTCGGTGCGACCAACTCTCCTTCCCCCTATTATCGATCAATCACAGCTGTCTCTGTTCAAACGGATTCCTCAAGATCGACCCGATGGTTTGGGGCAGTCGAAATTTCAGCAGGTGGGTTTATAGCCATTGATGCGAACAATGATCATGGGATGAACGGTTAGGTTTAGTGCAGTTTAAATGGGTCGAGATTTTAGAGGTTTAGTGCAGTTTACATGGGTTGGGATTTGAAACCAATGAGAGATCGTGCATTGATTTTTGAACGAATGGTTAGATCTATTCGGTTATTTTTTTGTCCAGTCAACTTGTCATAGTTAGTTTTTTTGTTCCGTTTTGTCTAGTCAGTACAAAACCGACGTCCCTTGTTATATAGATATAGATATATAGATGCTGAAACAAAACCGGACCAAATCTTCTAGCAAAAAAAAAACTGGTCCAAATCTCCTACTAAACCAACCCGATAAGATCGGATTGGCCTGGTTTTTCGATTTGAGGGGACCAAGTTGCACGCCTATTCGACATACACCCTCTAGATGCATGTCATTAGTAAGGTGATTTTATCTTGGGTTTTTGGTAAATCGATCACTAAAATTAGGACTAATTTCATATAAATTATCTACATTAGACTATTTGCATAAATGTACATGTTAGCCCATCAATCACAATCAGTTACTTTTTCATCAGTTATCCATGATTCGGAGTTAACCAAAGAAATTAATGAATAATGTGTCCAGCAATAATTTAGTTGCCCTCTCTTTCTCTCTCATCACCCATCACAAAACCACCACCACCGCCATCGGCCCATTGCTCACCACTCATCACCACCATCCACGATCTAGCCACACCAACCACCACCACTGTCACCCACCATCCACCACCCAGCCACCACCACCGCCGCTCACTTCCATCACCACCACCGACCTCCACCACCACCGCTTACCATGTACCTCACAACCATCCACCACCCACCTCGACCACCACCACCCACCCACCTCTATCATCGTTGGCCACTACCCACTTCCAGCACCCAATCCACTACCGTCACCCCCACCGCCCATGCCGCCTACCTCCACCACCACCGCTCACCCACCTCCATAACCGTCACCCACCCCCCCAGTCACCACTACCATCCACTTACACCACCACTTACCATCTCCACCACCGCTGCACACCACCCAGCCACCACCACCACACACACCCCACTTTCTTCACCACCACTTACCACACCACAGCCATCCAATGCCCACCACCGTCGTCCACCAATTTTATCATTTTAAATCCTTAAGGGTATTTTTCTTCCAAGAAACCCTTTATTTTTGTTGGAAAATACACTAGATGGATCATAAATATATTAGCAGGGGCACTCATCTTCATAACATCATACATGGCCCCTGATCTTGTAAAACTATTCCTAGAGTAGGTGAGGGTAATTTGCAAGCCAAGTTCCATTGTGTCTAGTGCGCTGAGCCTCCCCGATAAGCCAATCCGTCACTCCATTCCCTTCACGAAAGATATGAGAAACCCGAAAAAAATAACCACGACCCATATTTGAAGCAAGCGAACAAGCATGAAATGTTATGGGCATATTTCTTAATTTGAAGGTCAACTACTTGAGGAACATATCTGCACAACTTAACATGTTTGTAGGGATTAATGTACAAATAATTTAATTCAAGAAATATATACTTAACTAGCTCTGATTTGAAGGGTCGTTTTGTAAGAAATCCTTTTATCTTTATTCTAATCGTTAAAAATCCCCCTACCCAATCCCACCAACCTCAACCAACCCAAAGGACAAATGGCTAAGGAGAAAGTAACATTATTGGCAGAATAGAGAATATGGAGGACCACCCAAGTTGTTTTTTGGTGGGATAAAACATTAATTTTTAGATAAAACTAAAAGTTTTTTTTTTTGGATAAATTACATAAAACACTACTGAATTATTGCCTATTTTTATGTTACCCCCATGAACTAAAAATCGGAACAAAATACCCCTATGTACTAAAAAATATCTTTCACTTATAGCCCCCTCCGTACAAGTTCAATATGTTATGTCAATGGTTTACCCCCTAGATAGTTCAGGGGTATTTTGTTCGGTTTTTTAGTTCAAAGG
Organism: Chamaelirium japonicum; assembly: GCA_947650365.1. Classification (NCBI taxonomy): domain Eukaryota; kingdom Viridiplantae; phylum Streptophyta; class Magnoliopsida; order Liliales; family Melanthiaceae; genus Chamaelirium; species Chamaelirium japonicum. Next base: position 52,478,111 of record OX393552.1, on the reverse strand, counting down.
AGTAAGATAAAACTTGACAATAGGTCAGGGATTTTTATATAATTTATAATATTTTTAAATAAAGAAAGGTTTCAAGAAAAGGATATGGATGAAGAAGGGATCAACCCAAAGAGTAGACAACGAGGGAAAAAGGAGGTGTCGGCTGCCCATTCGAAGCAGCACGTGGGACAAAGAGGGGGTCACACGTTTGGCAATGGACTGGCCCAGAATCATCAGCCTAACCAACCAACTTACACACTTTTCTTTTCTTCCACTCCTTTTCTCATGATCACCCTCTACTTAACCTGTAATTATTCTCCTATCATTCATCTCTCACCACCCTCACCCTACCCTCTTTCGTCTCTCTCTATAAAGCTCTCTCTCCTCTCCTTCCCTCTCTACATCTTCAGCCCCCTCTCCTCCTCCTCTCTCCACCTCTCTCTACAATCTCAAGGTGCAAAACACACACAAAATCTCTCATGCTCCACAACCCATTTCTCAATTTTTTGGATTAGATTTCTTGGAAGGGATGAAATGATTCCGAATTCGAGCCATTTCTGTTGTGGGTCTCATATCCCCTTTTTGTTGTGCTTTGTGCAGAGAGAGGAGGGTTGGAGATGGCAGGCTTCAATGGGGAAGATGTAGCTTCAAAAGGGAAGGAGGTAAGCTAAGTTTTATTTTTCAATGTGATTCTCGAGAAATATCTCTCTAGAGGGATTTTGTGATTCTCAAAACACACTGTTTGTAGATTGATGAATTGCCCTCCATACAATTTTTGCATTCCTCTTTGGTTCACTGCCTGAAACCTTTAAATACCATGCCTCCCTCAGGATGGGAATTGAAATTCTGAAGATTGTTTTTCAGAGAAATCCCAACTTTTATTGCTTTGGTTGCCGAGAATTTTCTTATAATTATTTGACTTGATATTCAAGAAAACCTAGTGACAAAACTTCTGGACTTTCGCAAATGCTTCCATGTATTGAAAGGAGTCCAATGAGCATGTTGAAAGAAGCTCTGTTGACCACCGATGAATCGCCTTCTATCCATAGTGTGGCTCCAGAATAGCGGTCTATTGTAGTTCTGATTCCTTCCCATAGCCCTCTTGCCTCGGCCATGTGGACTGAACTGGCTACCACATGAATGCTGCCAGCTGCCAGGAGGCGGCTGTGGTGATTTCATCATTCCTCACCAAGGGTCCGTCGAAGGTGAGTTTGAATGAGCCAGGTGCAGGAGGGATTGATTTGACCAAGTAGATTTAAAGAGGGTGTGGTAGTCAATACAGGTAGGAATTTTGTTAGTTTGAAAGAATTCGAAGGTGACTTGACCCATACCTTTCGGGCAGTCGTTCATGAAGAGTCAATGGTCTCCTTGAAAATGCTTTTATTGCTTGATTTCTGTATGTTCCAAATGCCATTTAGGGGTAGCTCCTGTTGGAGCCCAGTGTAGCAAATTTCGTGCCAGTGGGTGGGGATATGATGTTCTGTGGAGGATGATAAGTTGATTGGGGTGGAGTTCATAAGCAAATTGATTGGGGAGCTATATCCATACCTGAGAGGCAAAAGGGGAAGTGAAGAGTATGTGCTCGATGTTCTTTGGGTCGAAGCATTTGGGACATAATGTCATGAGTCGGAGGCCAAGTCGATTCAGATAGGCCCTGGAGGGAATATGTCTGTGTAGAACCTCAATCAAAAGGTAGCACACTGTTGGTGCATTTTGACATCCAAAGATTCCACCAAAGACCACTTTGGAGACTGAATTATCCCCATTCTTTGAATCAATGTGTAGGGCAATCCACCAATGGCACCTCAAAGGATGTGTTGAAGGTAGGTCCATTGAATAAGTGGGAAGGGGGTGGCTAGGATTGGGGTGTTAGGATGGGATTACTCAAGCTCAGAGGGAATACCCCAGTGATAGCCAATTCATCCCTCCATCCCCTTTCATCCGTTAGATCCTTTAGTACAATGAAAAATGTGGTGGTTCCAATTTTGATGTGGGACACCTGCCCCCAAAGGGTTCATCAAAGGCCAATAGGAGGCTGAAGCATCCCCATACTCAATCAATTGTAGGCCATCTGGACCTCGTAGGACGTCTTGAGGGAAGATCCCCATAGAATAGGGTTGGAAAGGGGTGGCTAGAATTATGTTGCTAGCAATAGCAATACTCAACCTCAGGGGAAATACCCCAGTTATAGCCAAGTTGTCCCCCTTCCCCACTGATCCATTATATCCTTTAGTACAATGAAAAATGTGGTGGTTCCAATGTTGAAATGGGATACCTGCCTGAGAGGTATTGGCGATGCTAGGATGTAGTCCATAGGTCCTCATTAGAGCTGGCCCACACCACTCTTTGTGTGTGATCTTCAACTATTGAGACACCCAAGCTAGCTACCCTCCCAGCCCATGAACAAGATTTGGGTGTAGACCAACATCATAAGTCTCCATTGAAGCCATGGCTCAGACGAATCGTTCCCACAAACTATTTGGGTTAGTAAGTAGAAGATACACGTCCTAATGAAGCTTGCAAATCGTTACTCCACTTGTCTGAATTGGGTCAGATTAACATCGGATTCGTATCACGAAAAAATCATTTTACAAATAATTTGTTACTAGTGGTGGCTACATGCTACTTGTTAAAAAATGGCACATTTCCCCGACACCTTCCCTTTTGTTTGTAATAGAGCATCAACGTGTTATGAAAACATAACAAAAAGTTAATACAACAACGAGAAAAGAACAATCTACATGGAAACACCTTAACAAGGGAAAAGCCATGGGACGATGAAAAAGTTAATGAAGCATGAATGAAGTGAGGATGCACCACTTCACTTCGTTTTCTATCAAGCAAATAAAACATGTGCCTCCAAGGATCTTCGTCTCAAGTACAAGCAAATGACACGGAAACCATCACTCATCACCAACTGAGACAACCTAAGAAGAAGAACCGAGTGGATGTGATGCAAACGTAGTGAGAGATGGAAGTCCGGCCTAGATGACTTTTACCATTCATAAAAATAAGAAATCAGACCCATTGCAGACGTCCAAAAATCCGTAATGACAAGGGAAGAAGATGTCATCCACACAAAAAACAAAACTTCAAAGATCCGTAATGATAAGGATCGAAGCTGAAGATAATTATAATCTCTTTTTTCTCTGTTATCTCTTCACTCTTTCTCTTTTTGCACTTTTTTTTTCCCTCCATTCATGTTTTCTCGATAGTATGCACAATATGTGACTCTGAGAAAGTCAATGACCTGCATCAATATATCAAGGCACAAAGGGCCAAATATAAAGATGTTTCAACATGTTTGAATACCATGGGCGAGAATACCTTATAACATTAAGAAAATATAAAATAATGGAATATACCATCACCCCCTCCCCCCTCCCCCCCTCAAAATCATGGTGGCTTGTGCACATTAAGTTTGCAATGGACGAGGGAGAAAGGGTGCAAATATGTAAGGGGCAGGCACACAGGAGTGTATCAGTGTGACCTGTGAATAGGTCAGGTACTAGTGAACAAGCTGACTTGAAAAAAGTACCGACACGACCATGTCGACATTTGAGGAAGGCGCACGACTAGAGAAAGGTGCATGACTCAAGGAAGGTGCATCTCGAGGAAGGTGCGCGACTTGAGGAAGACGTACAATTTGAGAAACACGTGAGGCTCGAGAAAGGCGTACGACTCGAGGAAGGCACACGGCTTGAGGAAGGTGCATTACTCGAGGAAGTTATAGGGGGTGCAAGGCACAAAGTTGGTGATTTCCTGCGTTGAACATGTAACGTTTGTAGGGCACGAGTGGCACAAGTTTGCATTAATGACAAGTGAGCAAATGAGACATGCGGGAGAGGTTCGAGATTGTGTTGTTGAGGCCGACGAATGGAAGATGTGTCCAACGATGATGAGTCCAGAGTACGGTTAAAAAAACTGGCCGATACCGGTACGTACCCGTTTTAGCTGGACCAGGACTGCTCCCGATCCCTATTCCGGGCCCGTATCGGTTAGTATCGGACTGTATCAACCAATTCAATCCGGTATTGACCCATACAGACTGATACCGATAGGTTCGAGATTTTCTCTCCTTCATTTTTTGGTTTTTTTTTGGGGGTTTTAGCCTCAATCGGTATCGGTCGGTACCAATACATACCAACCGGTACGTACTGGTCTGGGGGCGACCAATACCGTGATTTTGAACCTTAATTCAGAATAGAAGGAGGCTTGTGGATGGAAGATGGTTCCTAACGATAGTGAGGTCGGAGACAATGAAGGTCGATGATGGGTGGAAGATGGAGCCCGATAATGGTGAGGCTGGAGACGAAGAAGGTCGACGGTGGTTGAAGCTAAAAGCCGAAGGAAGCTGGCGATGGTGGAAGCAGGAACTGATGACAACTTTGAAAATCAGTTAGTGGTTAATTTTGGAGGAGAAAGTTTGATGTGACTGATAGTGAAATAGTTTGACGGTGGTGGATGTCGGAACTGCCGAACTGGTATAAACTTTGATAATCGTGCGATATATGATGCCAGAAATGGAGACCAGAATTAGAGTAGTCTAACGGTGGTAGAGCTGGAAGTGGTGGAAGATCCGAAAATCCAGTGGTATTTGAGGCCGAAAATGGAGGATGCCAGGATGGAGGAAGCTGGCGGTGGTGAATGTCAAAAATGGAGAAAGTTGGTGGTGATGAATACCGAAGTTGAAGGAAGTCGTCGAACGTGGATGCCAGACACAAAGGAGGCTGACGATGTTGAAGGCCAGACAAGGAGGGTGGAGGACATCCATTCAAGATGGCGAGCAATGCCATGAGAGAAGAAAGGGAGAGAGGGAAAGAGAGCCTTAAATCCTCTCTTAAACCCTATACCATGTGACTTTGAGAAAGCTACAGGCTTGATCAAATGTATTAGGGCACAAAAGGCCAAAAATAGATAGTTACAAAAGGTGTGGTCGCCATGGAGTGAAAATACTACATAATATAAAGGAAAACCAACAATATAAAAATAATACGGTGTTATGACACAAAGCAAACAATACCCACTCCTACCCTACCTTGAGCCAAACAAAAACTAATAAGATTTTTTCAGTCTTTTCAAAGGATAGTTTGAAAATTTTGATCAGCAAAAAACCACGAATCCCATGCATAGAAAACACAACCATGTCATCCCACGACCTCTTTCCATAGTTCCCCCCCTACCCCTCTCTTCGTCATAGTCTCTCTCTCTTCGCTCTTTCTCTATCTCTCTCTCTATCTTTCCCCTTTCATATCCTCATCCCCTCTTCGCATCGTGCACTGCATGTGTTTTCCCCTAGTATAAAATAAAGGAAATGTATATCAACAAAATCCACCTCCCTAAGCTTCTTTTATATCAATCTTTACTATACAAAGAGAATTGGACCTTTTGACACAAACCAAACAATACACATTGTTATCTCTACCTTGACTAAAAGACAACATTATACAAAAAGGAGTTTTTAGCCTATGCATTTTTTAAATTTGATCTGTAAAAAATTAAAATAAAATAAACTCAAATCCCTTGAATGGTGAAAACAATCACGCCCATGATCTCTTTCCGAAACGTCCCTCCTCTCTTCTTTTTTATCATTATCCTCTCTTTGCACACGTGCATCACACGTGCTTTTCCCTAGTTGTAGGTAAAAAGGAAAGGGGTGAGAGAGGTTTGTGGTTTAGTAGTAGGGCCTGCATCTTGCTTTTAGAACCCACTTTAACTATTCCTTTGCATATATATCAGGAGGGTTTCCTCTTACTACTTCTCTAACTTAGATGATGTCATGCTTATGTAGTTTCTTTTATCTCGAACTCCACTCTCCTTCATACTTTGGGAGGTTCTTACTTAATAAGGTCCATACATTTGAAAATGGAATTAAATTAAATTTAACCTTTACTCCAGAATGTTCCTTATATTCTTGAGAACCAGCTTACAACCCATATTGATCTTAACGAGAATATTACCGATTCCCAAAATACCTAAGTGTCACCTTTTCCCATTGTCTTAAAATCTTCTGAATTGTATGGTGAAGAAATCCTTAGGAAGTTGCATGATAATAAAATGTAATCAGTGGTCACCACCTAATATGTAATCTAGTAGACCATACCATGATTGTTTTACTTCGTAGTTGAGAGGATGAGAATTTTAATATAATAGAACCATACTTTTGTCTAAATGGATTTTATTAATTGCGGAATTTATTATTTCAGAAGAGGATTATTCTCTTAAGTAAAATATGCAAAAGAAACCACATATCCAATCTTAGAAAACAAACCAGAAAAGTGCACGAGAGATTTTTGTATGTGGAAACCAAAATTGGAAAAACCATGCTAAATCAGCTCGGATGCCAACCAATGCACTATAAAACTTTGGAAGCACAAAGTTCTAAACATTATCTACTGAACACTTGATGCTTGTACAACCCATGTATTAGACTACTGCGATCTTATCGCAACCACTACCTACCCTCAATTGCTCCCTCCTGCAATACTCGAATTCGAATCCACAGATTTTGATCCAATGCTTCAAGCCACTTCCATATGGACCCATGACATGCTATTTGAAACCCACCAGATCAACATACTCCGGCCACTACCAAATCATGTACTCACCAAGACGCATCTTGGCAAGCCATGACTCCTTAAAAGATTTGAAGAAGGAGGTCTTCAAACTTACTCAAATCGTCCAAAGGGATGACAAAAACCTTGTGCAAATATCAACGTTGAAGAACAAGAGCACAAGAAATGAGAGAAGGGATACATCCACTCCACAAAACCCCAATTAAGCTCTGTGTAGTATGAAGGGTTTGAGGTTTATTTGTAGGTTTAGAAAACTCTTGGGATATGTAAATCTGTCCCAGAACAACTGAACAAGTAGGACAAGTTGGTTGAAAACTTGAAATGCCACTTCAAAAATGATTGAACTCGGTTTGAAAATCATCAAAAACACAACATAGTTCAAACCAACCCAATATCGACAGATCTTGTGTTTTTGATGATTTTCAAACCGAGTTCAGTCATTTTCGAAGTGGCATTTCAACCAACTTGTCCTATTTGTTCTGGGATTGATTTACATGTCCTTAGAGTTTTCTAAACCTATAAATAAATCCCAAACCCTTCATAATAGATCGAGCTTAATTTGGAGATTTGTGGATGTGACCATTCGTTTGTTCCTTGCGCTCTGGTACTTCACTGTTGATCCTTGCAGGAGGTTTCTGCCATCCCTTTGGATGATTTGAGAGCGTTTGAAGACCTTCTTCTTCTTTTTTGAGGAGTCGTGGCTTGTGAACAAGCGACTTGGTGAGTGTGTGCTTTGGAAGCGTCCGGAATGGTTGATCCCGTTGATTTTAGATAACATGCAATAGGGATTGAAGTGTTGGGTCATAATCCATGGATTCCAGGGTTCGAGGATTGCAAGAGAGAGCAACAATAGGTGGTGCTTTGTGTGAAAGGATCGCAACAGGCTGAGGCATCGGTTTGTGGGAGCATTAAGTTTTCAGTGTGTAAAGTTTTGAACCTCTGTAATTCTAAAAGTCTATAGTGGGTTGGTTAGCATCCAAGCTTGTTCGACAGGGTTTTTCCGGTTTGTGTTTCCATTTAAATAAAAATTCTCGTGTACTTTCATAGTTTGCTTTTCTGAGAGTCGACACATGGTTTGTTTTGCATATTTTACGTGTGATAATAATCCTCTTCTGAAACAACAAATTTCACAATTAATAAAATCCATCGATATAGAAGTTAGAACTAGGGTTCTATTATTTTCAGAATTACTATCATATGAAGTCATCATTATGGTTTTTCCATTCCAAAATATCTTTTCACCTTTTCTTTCGTTTTCTCTTCCGTAAGCCTCGACACTGTTTTGAGATGCTTGGGCTTGCGTTAATGATAAAAAGTAAACTTCCATGACTCCGATATTTCGTTGCACTTCTAATAACTTTTAAGGATTGTTCTTTGAAGTCATTTCCTATTTTGACAAGGGCCTTTGAGTCAGATGAATCTATTGTAATGCTTTCTCCATATCTTCTCATTCAATAAACTACTGGTTAGGGCTGGCAATTCTGAACCCGACACGGCAGACCCGACACGAAGTTAGTGGGTCTGTGTTAAACGGGTTCGGGTCGTAAATGGGCGACACGATAGACCCGTTTAATAAACGGGTCGGGTCTGGGTTTAGGGTCTAGACACGGTAGACCCGAGAAGACCCGTTTAAAATTCAACAGGTCGGGTCTACCCGCAATTCGATATTCTAGTATGTAGTACCAATGGGTCTTATCGGGTCAGGCCGGGTCGAGTCGGATTGTGTCGGATCGGGTGAACTGAATAGACCCGTGTGGTAAACGGGTCTTATGGGTCTACCCGTTTATAATCGGATCGGGTACAGGTTTAGGGTCTAGACACGATTAGTTAAACGGGTCGGGTCTGAGTCTAGGGGTTTTGGACACGACTCGAAACTAGACACGACACGAACCCAACCCGACACGACCCATTGCCACCCCTACTACTGGTAACTTGATTCAATATTGTAATACTTTTTGAAGTAGAGTATCTGAGAGATACAACTAGAGTCTTCCAATCCTTGAGCAATGAGTTGAGTAGCAATGGATCGAACTCGTGATCTAGCACCATCTTCATGGAAGAAAGCCGATTCATGATAATTCGAATGTCGGTCAAGTGTTTTCAATCGATCCACCTTCTTTGAACTTCAAATTCACTACCCTTCTTAGACATATGGTGGAACTTGCAATCATCAAATCATGATTGGCTAGACATGTTTGAGTCTCCATCCAAGATAAAAAAATTTAGATCTCTTGAGCCTTGATGCCATTTTATTGGCAAATAATGTCTTTCCTTCTTTGTTGTATTATTTGATAACCCAAACCATAAAATTACAAAAAAAAACTAGAAGAATAAATTTACATTTGAAATTTTTTTAGGAGGGAAATATCATGGGGTGACGAGAAAACCCACTAACCAGTATAATAATAAGTTGGTTTATACCATTCCATCTCTTTTTTTCTCAAGCCGATCAATCCCATGGATTGAGGGCTTTATCTCACATAAGAAACACCACAACTGAAACCGTCACCACCACCAATCAAGAAGATGCCGTGAAGAAGATATGAGAGGATGCTGATGCAAACACACGTTGAAAGAAGTCTGACCAAGGGGAACTTTTAGGACAATGCACATCCATGCCACCAAAAGATGAAAATATGAGAGGATGGTGTTATACACATGAAGTATAGAACTCAAAAGATATGCTCCGAACCAAGGATACATGACGAAGAGAATCATAGCTTCTCTCTCTGATGCGACACGATTGCGGGTGGGCAGGAAATCAGTAGTGTAATTGTCCTAGCAATGTTTCGCTATGAATTAAAAGTCTCAGGTAGGAAGTTTATTCAAACCATCAGCAGGGAATAATGGGTTTTAACAGAAACTACTCGCATCAGGCGATTCGATTTCAGTTCTAAGAATTACAATAAATAATGCTTAAATTAAACGGCACGAGTCCGTCCCGCAATATCAAATACTAATGAACTTAACAGGCAGGTGGACACTCAACCTCACAACAGGGGCAGCAATTGGCAATGATAATATACCAGAGATCCGATAGGGGAAACACGATGATACCTGATTGAGTAGGAGAATCCTTATTGAGGAGGGGCCGAAGGTGGCGCGGGGACGTTCTCCGGAGTCGGCAGGACTTCCGGACGAGGCGATGGTGGTGCTGGGGCCTCCGGGGTTGCGCTCGGCTCGGGGCGAGGATTCGCAAGCAGGTGGAGGCACACTATGTTCCGATGCACCGGCGCGTCAGGGTGCCAGCGACGATGCCACTCACTGATGCCGAGGCGGGCTTCAGCGTCACAAACCACGGTATAGCGGATCCGTTCCACGTATTCCTCCACGCTCTCTCCTTCCGAGAATTGAAAGTCGAGGAAGGGGGAGTTGATGTCGAGGTACCCGTCTTCGTCTTCGATCATTCCATGGTCCACATCGGGGTCCGCCATGGGAGCATGCCGAGGGGTTCCGGAATAATGGGGAGTCGGGTTGGATCACACGAGAGAGCCGGGAGGGGGATGGATCCGGCGGCAAATGGGGAGAGGGGGTGTCGGGTGGGCGGCAGGGAGGAAAGGGGGGATGGTGGGCTGCAGCCGGTCGGGTTAGGGTGGAGGGAGGGGCTCGGGATGGGGTCGGCAGAGAGAGGGAGGGGGATCGGAGTGAGGCCGGTCGGGTAGGGCCGGTAGGCCAAGGCAGGGGCGGGGGCCGGGAGGGCTGTGCGGGGAAAGGGAGGAATCGGCCGGGTCGGGTTAGGGTGGAGGGAGGGGCTCGGGATGGGGTCAGAGAGAGAGGGAGGGGGATCGGATGGGGGTCGGGAGGGTAGGCAGCAGCAGGGGGAGAGGATCGGGTAGGGAGGCAGCAGCAGGAGAGAGGGGGGAATCGGGTAGGGGCTGGGTGTAGGCAGCGGCAGCAGCAAAGAGGGGGGGGAAGGGGAATCGGTGGGCTGGGCGGCGGCAGTAAGGGGAAGAGGAGGGCGGTGGCTGGATGAAGGAGAGGATAGGAGAAAGAGGATTAGGGTTCCAGTTAGGGTTTCACACGCCTAATACTGGACCTAGGGTTTCACACGCCTAGGCTTGGGTTCGGGGTTTCACACGCCTCACCCTGGTTCTCTCAACACGCATGTAGAGGAAACAGAAATTTTATTCATTCAATCAGTCCATTACAGGTTCCATGGGCAGGCCTATATAAAGGCCTGCGATAACAAATGAAAACCCCTGAAAGTCGAGGTGGGACTAAATAACATAATGCAGAAAAATAAAACAAATGCAAACATCCACGATGGTGCCGGCTGTCTGATCAGAGCCATAGGCTCAGGTGGCGCCTCCTGCGCTCGTACACGCGCCATGGCCGCTGCTCGATGCCCCCATCATTCTCCCGGGGTGGGAGAGAACTCGACTCCGTTGAGTAAGGCTCGGTGCGGCTCTCGTACAGCTCCAGCAGGTCTGGGTCCATCTGCTGGGGTCCCTGATGCTCAATCCACGCGTCCTCAGAATGGGGCCTTCCTTTCCAGCAAACCAGGTACCGCCGGATTCCACTGTCGTCTTGCCGAGACAATCTCGTCATCCAGAATATTATCAATGCCTTTTGCTGTATATGGTGGGGATATTTCTGGGAGTGGGGGTAGGGGGGGCACTCAGGGGCAGGGTCCAGGGTAGGCTCAATTATCAGTGGATTTTCAGGGTTAAAATATGGGCCATTATAAGCCACTAGATCTTTAATATTGAAGGTGGGACTGATGCCAAAACCCTCGGGTAGTACAATAAAATAAGCATTATCATTTATATCTTTTAGAACCCGAAAAGGACCCGCACTGCGCGTATGTAGTTTCTTAACGGCTCCCGAAGGAAGCCGTTCCAGACGAATCCGGACCATCACATAATCTCCCATACTGAAAGTCTGAACTCGCTTCCGGGCATCGGCCTTTAATTTATAGCTCGCATTGCTCTGTTCAATTTTTTTACTGATTTCCTTATGTAGTTCATGCACATGAGATGCAAAAGCAGATGCCGACTCGAAAATTCTATGATGCTCAGATAGGGGAATAAAATCGACTGGTTGCCTAGGTTTGAACCCATGCACGACTTCATGAGGACTCCTACCTGTGGACCTACATGCAAACTCGGCTACTGACAGTTTCAGATCCCAAGTCTTAACGTGTTCACCCATCAAGGTACGCACATGGTTTCCCGGACTCCTATTGACAACTTCAGTCTGGTCATTGGTCTGGGAATGGAAGGTAGTGGAGAACTGGAGCCTAGTGCCCAGCTTGTACCATGGGATTTTCCAACAAAAACTGGTGATCTTGACATCCTTGTTGGGCATGATTTCAGGCAATCCGTGTAACTTTATGACGCCATCGGACGTCTTGGAACAAGGGAGGAAATGGGTCACCTCAGAAAATCGGTCTACGAAGATTAGGACCGAATCATGCTCCTTGAAAATCTTTTTAGCTAGAGTTGATTGCTGTTCGGCCTGACTACTCTTAGGTTGGCAGGGACCCAGTTTGACCTTCTTGTCATTGGGTTGAGACAGGGCGCACCTAACAACTGACATGGAGGGAGATGACATTGGTTTAAGGAAAGTCAAGATGGCTTCGTCATCATCATCAAAGTCTCCATCTTCTTCTTCAGCTTGATAGACGAATTCTGCCTCTTTAGCCTCTATCACTTCAATGAGATTGCCATCATTGATGTTGACTTTGACATGGCTTGCACAGTGTGCGGCCACATGTCCGTAGCCTTGGCATTTATAACACGTGATGAGGGGACTAACTTTGGAGAAGTCTTTCTCAGGGACCTTGTCTTGGTTGTCTCTCTCATTGCTTCTACTGGTGGAGTCGGCTCTTGGTTGGGATTCGTTGGGGTAGGGCCGACTTAGGTAGCTATCCGAGAAAGGCCGAGGGACTTTGCTTCGGGAATCTTGATCCCGATGGAAATGGTTGGACCTAATGCTATCGAGGTTCTGAACTAAGGCATAGGCTCTTTCCAACTCTGTAACATCTCGGGCAAGGAGCTCACTTCTCAGGTCTTCTCTCAAACCTGATCGAAAACGTGCCAGGACCTGGGCAGGGGTTTCTGTTCTGAGGACATTGCAGCGAGTTAGGAACTCGTCGAATTTGGTGACATAGTCCCTGACTGATTTGTTGCCTTGGGTGAATTGGTGCCACTGGTCCAATAGGTGGGCTCGATATGATGGGGGCACATACCTGCCTTTTAGCTCATTCTTCATGGCGACCCAAGTATCAATAGGGTCTTGAGTTTTGGCGGCTCTCAAGGCTTCTAAATTAGTCCAGTATTGGCTGGCGGGTCCACTAAGCTTCATGGCAGCGAATTGCACTTTTCGCGGTTCGGTTAAAGGGTACCAGGCAAAGTATCGGTCCATGGACTGGAGCCAGTCCAAAAAGAATTGGGGATCGTGCTTGCCATCGAAAGAGGGCACCTCTAACCTGATGCTCCGGAGATACTGTTTACCCGGATTTTGATTGTTCTGCCAAGGTGGCCGAAAATCTTGAGTGCCTAGGGGTGGTGGAGCTAGCGGTGGAGCTTGGTCCAAACGGTCAAAACGGCCATTGGTGTCACGCTGACAAGCGGTGAGGTTCTGGTTCATAGTTGCTATTCCTTGGGCTAACTCGGCAAGTGCCCTAGTTAAGACATCAGGATCCATATTGTCCGACTCACTCGACTCTCCTAACAGATAGGACCTACCTCAGGGGTTGGCATGCAAAGACAAACTCACAACATGATGCATGCTGAATTTTTTTTGTTAAATATGGCAATCAAATGCAAAAGTTAAAAGAAAATTTTTCTAGATGCAGTACAACTAATGCATGACAGTTCCTACCTGTAACCATGCTCTGATACCAAAATGATGCGACACGATTGCGGGTGGGCAGGAAATCAGTAGTGTAATTGTCCTAGCAATGTTTCGCTATGAATTAAAAGTCTCAGGTAGGAAGTTTATTCAAACCATCAGCAGGGAATAATGGGTTTTAACAGAAACTACTCGCATCAGGCGATTCGATTTCAGTTCTAAGAATTACAATAAATAATGCTTAAATTAAACGGCACGAGTCCGTCCCGCAATATCAAATACTAATGAACTTAACAGGCAGGTGGACACTCAACCTCACAACAGGGGCAGCAATTGGCAATGATAATATACCAGAGATCCGATAGGGGAAACACGATGATACCTGATTGAGTAGGAGAATCCTTACTGAGGAGGGGCCGAAGGTGGCGCGGGGACGTTCTCCGGAGTCGGCAGGACTTCCGGACGAGGCGATGGTGGTGCTGGGGCCTCCGGGGTTGCGCTCGGCTCGGGGCGAGGATTCGCAAGCAGGTGGAGGCACACTATGTTCCGATGCACCGGCGCGTCAGGGTGCCAGCGACGATGCCACTCACTGATGCCGAGGCGGGCTTCAGCGTCACAAACCACGGTATAGCGGATCCGTTCCACGTATTCCTCCACGCTCTCTCCTTCCGAGAATTGAAAGTCGAGGAAGGGGGAGTTGATGTCGAGGTACCCGTCTTCGTCTTCGATCATTCCATGGTCCACATCGGGGTCCGCCATGGGAGCATGCCGAGGGGTTCCGGAATAATGGGGAGTCGGGTTGGATCACACGAGAGAGCCGGGAGGGGGATGGATCCGGCGGCAAATGGGGAGAGGGGGTGTCGGGTGGGCGGCAGGGAGGAAAGGGGGGATGGTGGGCTGCAGCCGGTCGGGTTAGGGTGGAGGGAGGGGCTCGGGATGGGGTCGGCAGAGAGAGGGAGGGGGATCGGAGTGAGGCCGGTCGGGTAGGGCCGGTAGGCCAAGGCAGGGGCGGGGGCCGGGAGGGCTGTGCGGGGAAAGGGAGGAATCGGCCGGGTCGGGTTAGGGTGGAGGGAGGGGCTCGGGATGGGGTCAGAGAGAGAGGGAGGGGGATCGGATGGGGGTCGGGAGGGTAGGCAGCAGCAGGGGGAGAGGGTCGGGTAGGGAGGCAGCAGCAGGAGAGAGGGGGGAATCGGGTAGGGGCTGGGTGTAGGCAGCGGTAGCAGCAAAGAGGGGGGGGAAGGGGAATTGGTGGGCTGGGCGGCGGCAGTAAGGGGAAGAGGAGGGCGGTGGCTGGATGAAGGAGAGGATAGGAGAAAGAGGATTAGGGTTCCAGTTAGGGTTTCACACGCCTAATACTGGACCTAGGGTTTCACACGCCTAGGCTTGGGTTCGGGGTTTCACACGCCTCACCCTGGTTCTCTCAACACGCATGTAGAGGAAACAGAAATTTTATTCATTCAATCAGTCCATTACAGGTTCCATGGGCAGGCCTATATAAAGGCCTGCGATAACAAATGAAAACCCCTGAAAGTCGAGGTGGGACTAAATAACATAATGCAGAAAAATAAAACAAATGCAAACATCCACGATGGTGCCGGCTGTCTGATCAGAGCCATAGGCTCAGGTGGCGCCTCCTGCGCTCGTACACGCGCCATGGCCGCTGCTCGATGCCCCCATCACTCTCATTCATAGAACTCCAAAGATGTTAGTAGTTCGATAGTGACCTCATCATTGGTTTAGCCAACACTAGTACTGCTTTTTTGCCCACATAGTCACCAATTTCCTCTGGATATTCTCCGCGATGGAAAGTCTCAAGATATTTTACATATTCTAAATATTATTAGGTTTTAAATGAAAATTATTTTAATAAAGTTGTAGTTATTACCATATAAAAACTAAGTCAAGAAAGTTGGAGAAATTACATGCCATTACATATTTTCACCTATTGCATTATAATGTTGTGATGTGTTAAGAATCTGAACATTAATATATTGATTGCACTTAAAAAATTATAGATGATATGGTAACAATTATACATTATATTTTTTTCTTGGGTTCAATTGTTTCTATAAGATATCTCAAAATTACATGTGATATTGGAGCTTTCTTAGAAAAACCCAAAAGGGGTGTTCACTGGCTATTTGGCTCGTTGGGTCAGAATGAGCCTACCGTCCACTCAAAAATGTCTTCATAGACATTAGGCTCAAAGCTATAGATTTGCCTAATCCTTTAACTAAAGAGAGGAGAGGGGGGGGGGACCAAAATGAAAGAAGAGGTCCATGTAATTTAGGCTAACCTCAGGAGAGGTTAGTGTAAGGTGCTCTTTAAACTAAGTAGTAAATTCATGGAGGCCTTAATAGGTAATTAGGTCAAGATCAATCTCAGATTCTCAGTGGGGATCATATTTTCTGTATAGCCCACTTAGAACATACTGAGCCCGAAAGCCACTCGTGCTAGCACGGTTCGTTGACAACTGTTTTGCAGCAGCCCTCAATTTTGATTCCTTTATTTTCCTCTACATTGCTTTTATATACTGGACGAGGTTTCTTCTCTCTAAATTTATGTAGTTCTTGGTTAATACCAGGTATCTCTGGAGAAAAAATATGGAGGGATTGTCCCTAAGAAGAAGCCCTTGATCTCGAAGGTGAGTTCCACTCTTCACTTCAAGCCTCTAATCAGGGTTATTCTAAATTATAACCTTCGGTTCTATTTTAGTTCGAATGTGATAAGTAATTTTAGTGTTATAGCATTGGTTATTGGGCTCTATCATGTATGAACTGTTAACTATTAAGGAGCCATCATTGTGAAATTGTATGTAATGACAATTCGGTAAAAATTGATCGTGGGATTCCTCCGAATCAACTCATAAATTGGTGGCTAATCATCCTATTTTTTAATTATGGCATGGTTGCAGGACAATGAGCGTGCATACTTCGACTCTGCTGACTGGGCTCTCGGAAAGGTATGCCCGCTATACTTAAGCTGACATAGCGCAACTGTGATGCATATGTATGTCTTCAATCAAACTTACATTTTAGAGTATTCCAACCCGACGGTGGTAATTTATTTCAGGTTAGGTTCTTGTTTTATGTATTGGGTTCAGGTTGGATGGATAGGGTTTTGAATCTACTATCTGATTTTGAAAGCTAAAGCAAAATTTGCAAAATTGTTGTTTCCTTCAATAGTCAATTTAAATACATCATTTGAGACTAATGATAAACTTGATATTAGTGATGTTATTACAGAAGAGATATATTAGTAAATTGAATATTTATTTTTACTAGATCGTGTTTTTATCTATTTGAAAATCCCGCGGCCGGGGTGGGGTGGTGGTGTTGGTTAGGCGAGGACCCCTACCAGTTTATGTGGGGATGGTCATATGACATTATTTTTGGATGACTATGGGGTTCAGATCCAAGAATATCAAAATCTGACCACTATATCTATCCGGTTTTTACTTGGGATTCAAACTATTCGTTTCTTATAATCGAGTTGGTTAATTTGGCACCGGCTACAAAGCCCTAGGTGTAACACCCAAAAGGGGTGCAACTCGGGTCGGGTTTGAGCCAACCTGGAACCAAACCGAATTAGTTCGGTTCTATCATATTGAAACCAACCCGAATTGGGCATAAACCCGAACCGACCCAATCCACAGGTCGGATCTGGCCTGTAGTCGGTCTAAAGAATGTGTATTGACTATTTACTAGCAAGCCAGAGACCCATATTAGGCTTTATTTAGCCACATGTTGGGTTCTCTTGGTAGTCGTTCAATATCAGCAAACAACTAATGGTTACTTGTGTGCTAGTGTGCCCCAACTCCAAACCCGTAACATGTATATGTGGAATAATATTTATGAGTTTGGTTCTCCGGTTGAGTCGTGTAACATCCGCTCCAAACACACAAGATATTGTCCGCTTTGCCCGTGCCCGCACGAGAACTTCTCAGGGTGGTCACCCATCCTAGTACTACTTTCGCCCGAGCACGGCTTAACTATGGAGTTCTTATGAAATCTATAGCAGCGCACGGTTTTAAAACGCGTCTTCTATGTTTGGGAGGGGAAATTATATAAGTAGCTCAGGATCTCCTTCTCTTCAGGCGATGTGGGGCTAACTCGTGGCCTTGTATGCCTCACCTCACCTCATTCATCTTGGCATCCCAGCCTCGGAGTCTTGGCTATTGGATCTTGGTCGTCACAATCCACCCCCCTTAGGGCTACACGTCCACGTGTAGGGTTAGACCCCCCATTGCGAGGAGAACCGACTCTGATACCATTTTGTGACATCTGCCCCAAACACGCAAGATATTGTCCGCTTTGTCCGTGCCCGCACGAGAACTTTCCAGGGAGGTCACCCATCATAGTACTGCTCTTGTGGCTCTTGGCTATTAGATCTTGGTCGTCACAGGTCGGGTCAATCGGAGCTCCAACCGGGAGAGACCCGTATTTATTCGGGTCTCCAAAACTTAGGACCGAATCAATCCATTTGGTCAGAATATCTGAACTAACCGACCTAAATGTTGGGTCAGTTCTTGGCTTTACCCGACCCGAGTTGCACCCCTATGACCGTGCACACATCTTGTTTCTGATCTGCATGGGTCGATCAAAAGCAACCCAGCCTAACCCAGAATTGGAATGTATATGAGCACGAACGGTAATCTTTTGCTCGATTCGGACCAACGCCCAAACTCGGAGAGTCGACCTATTTTTATATAAGCTAATATAGGAAATTCTAGACTTAGAGAATCTGAATGGTAGTTTGTATTCTGATTTAGATCGAAACAGAAGATTTTCATTGATAAATATTGTTCAATTGGTTGGAGTGATGAAAAAAAAATAAATTCCAGGATAAAAAATGTCTGATCAAATATAGTGTGTATGCCACATCAAATATCAGACCAAATTCTATTTTTAGCTCATTATTTTGATTTATTTTCTCCACAGCAAGGAACAAACATGGGCGGCCAAAACTTCAAAAGCCCTGTGGAGTCCCTGAGGCCCAAATTGCAGGTATGTATGTCTACATGCTTATTGATAGGAACTACAACTCAGTGCATCAATAATAACACAAGAATTATACACTTAAGCGGATATTAATCGTCGTTGGATGGTCAAGTTCACCATTCCATGCATGTATCAATTAGTAAAGTAAAAAATACTTTACTTTTTTTACCATGTTTGGGTATTACCAAACAAAGCAAGCAGTGGTGGCCGGCCACCGGTGGCGGCTAGCCCTCCATGGGATGATTTGGAGTGAAGTTCTATAGTAAATCTAGGAATCTACCTCAGTTTTCAATGGTATACTTTTTGGGAAAGTAAAGTAAGCTTTAAAAGTTAACTTTGCGTTATAATCGACCAGTACAAACAATGAAGGGTAGATTTTTGTCCAAACTTTACTTTACCTAGAGGCACAAATAGTTCGATCGATGTTTCCTTCTTTCTAACATAAATCTTACTCGGGTCGTGTTGGTCTCAGCGGACGCCTCACCATCAACTCCCCCCTCGAAGGCCAGCATGCACGACCGGAGGCGAAAATAGGGTTAGCGTTCCGCCACGTTGCCCCCCCTTGTATTTTCTCGCATATTTGATTTGGTCTATTCTCGATAATTTTACGCTGATAAGGGTATTCTTGATGCTGTGATCTGCAGGCTTAGAGGCTCCATTTTAGATTTGAAGACAGTGCATTGAGAGCACCCCCTCTCACTCTATCATTTGCTGTGTAAATAGTTTGTAGTCTGTTAAAGCATGGGCTTCTGAATTGTTGTGGATCCATGGGCTGAAGAAATGGGCCTTCTCTAATTAGGCACATTGTGACTTTAAAAGGCAAGACCACACCAGACTCTTTTAAGGAAAGGAAAGTCCTTGTAATCATTTCATGTGCTCTGTCTAATTAATCTCTGATCTGATCATCTAATTCTAGTCTGTGTGCCGGTACACCATTCCTCCATGTCAGCCCGCATCGCTTCTCGATAATCTGAGGGTGTGTGTTACATGGGACTAACTCGATGATGATATAATTGCACAAAAAAAAAAAAGGGTCCATGATGATAATGATCAATAAGTTTTTTTTTTTGAAAGGTAAATCGAACAAATTTATTAAAAACCGAAAGAGGCTCCCTTTTGTAGAGATGGCGATTCGTTCCCCATCCCCCCTTCTGCTTCTCTACCGTCTAAGGGCACAGGAGCTCCATTTACTAGAGCGTACTTTTTTAAGTGTTGAAAGCTCACTTTCCAATCTTGAGGATGTCAATTCCACATATATTCAAAGTTGTAATTGTATAGTGTGTCCTATGAAATTACTGTAGACACATAAATTGTGTCTAATCCGGACCAGACTCGCATACGTCAATGCGGAAGCAAACCCGACACACACTCGGACCCGGACCCGACTTGCATGCACCAATGCGGAGGCAAACCCGACACGCGACCCGACTCGCATGCACCGACTCGGAAGCAAACCCAATATGTAAACCGGACCCGACCCGCACCAAACAAGGGGCCTGGTGGGCCCATCCCCAAGTGGGGCCCACCCGGCCCCCCTTATGGAAATCCGAACCCTTAAAGGGGTGGCCGGCCATGCAAAGAAAGAAAAGAAAAGAAAGAAAAGAAAAGAAGGAAAAGGAAGAAAGAAAGAAAGAAAGAAAAGAAAGGAAAGAAAGGAAAAAAAAAAGATAACAAATACCGCCATGCGCGGGGGGAGGTTGCGTATGACGTCTACATAAGTGTGGATCTGTGCCGATCCCTCGATCCAACGGACAAGAAATGAAGCCGGGTCGTCATCAACTTTATGTGCAAGATTCAAAATAAATTCAAAGAAGATTGAGCCATAACTACTCCGCCAAAAAAGGAAGGCAAATAAAAGTTTATTCCTCTCTTCAATGGAAAAATAAATCTTGGGGTAATTATGGGAGAGATATTAAAGAGATTCAAATAAACTTCCCATATCTCTCCCCTCCCCCCTTCACCTATAAATAGAGGGGGAGGGGGGAAGGCTAAAAAGTCGGAAGTTGAAGACGAAGCGAGGAAGCTCTGCAGAAGAGGAGACGCGCTCTTCATCGACCCAAGGCTTCACGAGGCACGGGCAAGCCTATCCCTTCGGGACTGGCTTAGTCCATTGAAAGCCCTCATCAATGTGAAGACCCTTGCACAAGAAGATCAAGCCTTCGACTCCGTGCACGAAGAAGAAAGCTCGGAGAAGAAGAACCCTTCGACTCCGAAGACACTAGAAGCAAAGGCCGGAGAAGAAGATCGGAACGACACCACCCCATCGTCTCCAACAAGCCTTTGACTCCGATCAAGCCCAAAAGCCCGGAGAAGAAGACCGAAGCGTCATCACCCTTCGCCTTCGACAAACGTCCACTCCATCCACGAAGAAGAAAGCTTGGAAAGGAACACCCGAAGCGTCGCTACACCCGTCGTCTTCAAAGCAAAGACGACGCTACAACCGTCGCACGGAGATCGGTGCTACCCCCGCCGTCTTCAAAGTAACCCTTCGAATCCGATCATGCCAAAGAAGCCCGGAGAAGAAGAGAAGTAAAGTCGTCGCTACACCCGTCGTCTTCAAAGCAAAGCCAACGCTACAACCGTCGCACGGAGATCGGTGCCACCCTCGCCATCTTCAAAGGTACCCTTCGATTCCAATCACGCCAAAGAAGCCCGGAGAAGAAGAAAAGTCGAACCGACACCTAAACCGTCGAGGAAGCCAGAAGCCTTGAAGAAGTAGTCACTGCCGTTCGAGAAGAAGATCGAGTCGATGCCGAAGCAAAAGCCCATGCAAGAAGCCAAAGCAAAAGCCTCGGTAAAGCCCGCGCCAAAGCAACGCAAGTGCCAAAGCCAAGCGACTACGCCGGTCACAAGTAAAAGCACCGCACGTTCTAGCCGATACGACGCGAAGTCCGGAAGAACGAAAGCATCGTAAGTCTCCCCCCGTCTACGTCCAAGCGCAAGCGCCAAAGCAAAGCAAAAGCCAGAGCGATGCCAAATCCAAGCCAAAGCCGAAAGCCAAAGCCGACGCCAAAAGCACGATCGACGCCGCGAACCGACGATCAAGGACGCCAAGGTCTAGCAAGGAGCGAGGAAGATGCGAAGACCAAGGAGCGACGCCGAAAACCCCTAGTTGAGAAAGCGCGAAGCACGGAAGGGACAAAAGCAACGTCGGATATTCCTTAACTTCTCAAAGAACCCTTACCCTGTAAAGACCTCTGTCCTGGGCAACCCCTTCAGAGTTCTCGCACGAATACCACGTGGAGACACGGATCAAAGGGACCCTCCAGAGGATCTCTCCCACAATCTCCTGATCAATATTCGTCGCACCCGGCTCACCACCCCCGAGTCCCCGGGTCCCGGCACTTGTAATCTTCGTGTGTTTACAATAAAGACGACCCGAATCTTTTTCTACGCATACAGATTTCTGGCACCCCCAGTGGGACCTCCTCTCCTTTTATCCGTACGTCTGAAGGAGTTACCTCAAGTTCGCAATGGCCGGGACAAGCAACGATGCGTTTGCTCCAAGCCTTTCGCCAATCGCCGAGTCTCCACTACTCCGACACGGTGATCCAGCAAACCCGGAGGGTGATGCTCCCCAGATGGTACAAGTCTACACTCGGCGTACTCGAACTCTTGCAGATGTCTTCATGCCAGAAACTGCTGGCGAAGATGCTCGCCAAAGCACCGATGAGGCCTTGGTGTATGAAGAAACAAGTCTCGATCCTGCATTCCATGTCCATAAGTTTGGGGAGGACCAGCCCCAACCCCGAGCCTGTTCGGGTTCTCCAGCGGACGTTGCACCTCCTCTGCAGGGGGCAAACATCCGTCATCAACCAGAAGCAAGTCGGCGTAATTGTGTCTCCGACGATGATGGCGAGGACGCAAGCATGCAACATCAAGACGTCCTCCGTCATCATCCTCCGTCTACTCTTCAGCTCCAAGTCATGCAAATAGGCGAGCACATGGCACAAATCACCCGGATGATGGAAGAGAAGGATCATCAGATCAACACTTTGCTTCAGAAGCTAAGCGCAAGGGATGCTGCGGCAGTCGATCAACCTCTTGCTTCTCCAGTAGCCGCTATAGCTCCGTCTTCAACTCCCGCTCCTGCAGAGGTTGTTCTGACGATTCTAGCAACTACTCCAGCACTCTCCTTGGTTGCTGTTCCGGTGGAAGTTGTATCTCCGATGCCAGTCTCGATGGCTACACAACCTTCGGCGACGACGATGATGAATGCCCAGCAAATATAAGCGTTGGTGGCCGACATGATACGTTCCCACGGTAGTGGTCTTCCTCCGATCACGGTGGCATACTTGAAGCCGTACACCGCGAGGATCCAACAACTGCGTTTTTCGATCGGGTTCCAGCCACCAAAGTTCCAGCACTTCGATGGGATAGAAAATCCATAGCAGCACGTTGCTCACTTCATCGAAACCTGCAATAATGCCGACACGTACGGAGATGAGATGGTGAACCAGTTTGTTCGCACCCTCAAAGGTAACACGTTCGACTGGTATGTGGATCTTCTTCCAGGATCTATCGACAGCTAGGATCAAATGGAGAGGGAGTTCCTCAACCGCTTCTACAGCACCAGATGCATCGTCAGCATGACCGAGCTTACTGCTGTCAAGCAAAGGAAGGATGAGACGGTGATCGACTATATCGACCGATGGAGGAACCTCGCACTGAATTTACGAGACCACTTGTCTGAAGACTCGGCCATCGAGATGTGCACCCAAGGCATGCTCTGGGGCCTGCTCTACATCCTCAAAGGTATCAAGCCTTGGTCCTTCGAAGAACTCACAACTCGGGCTCACGACATGGAACTCAGCCTAGCAAATCGCTGAGACTCGAAAAACAAGGACTTCCTGAAGGTGGAGAAGAAGGACAAACCGCCGACACTAAAACCGAAGCAAGTCAACGTTGCCGACGTCGCTTTGACCTCCAAGCCGCTCAAGATCGATGGCAAGCCGGATCAAAGAAAAGGAGCCACCATACCGCCGCCTCCACCGCAAAGACAAAGGATGACTCTTGAGGAGCTTGAAGCAAAAGAATATCCCTTTCCGGACTCAGAAGTCTCCTCCGTGTTTGACCAGTTGCTGCAGGAGAAGATGATAGAGCTTCCTCCCTCAAAGAGACCCGAGCAGATGTATCGCGTCGACGACCATCTCTTCTACAAATACCACTGAGTAGTAAGTCATCCCATCGAAAGATGCTTTGTCTTCAAGGAAAGAATTATGGTGCTCGCAAAGCAAGGAAAGATAGAGATCGACTCTTGAGAGGTCGCTACAGCAAACATGACGTCCATCACCTTCGGTTCCTTCTCGGCGGTACTCGTTGCTGCACGACGAGGAATGCCAAAATTACGCATCAATTGTCAAAGGCCAACCGCGAAATCAACTTCCCAGTTGAAAGTCTCGAAGCGACGACAATATGCTCTTGCGTCCGCTGAGGAAGAAACGTCATTGCCCCGGGGGCAACCATCGCACACGCCAGTACCTCCCCCAAGCAAAGTCACATCTCAACGTACTCTCCAACAGAGGTATGAGCAAGGAGATCCAGAAGTCGGTCTGCTGGGCTAACCTTCGGGCAAATTCGACTATTACGTCCTCTACTCAAAGCCTCCATCTGTTTTGATTGAAGAAATCAAGCCCACTGGTTGGGGGTCAGAAGACGAGCCACTGGAGCTTCTGGAAGAGCAAGTCCCTCCATGTCAAACTATGTCCCAATGCGCTCTCCGACATAGGTATGAGCAAGGAGATCCAGAAGTAGGTCTGCTGGGCCAACCTTCGGGAAAGTTCGACTATTACGTCCTCTACTCAAAGCCTCCGTCCGTTTCGATTAAAGAAATCAAGCCCACCGGCTGGGGATCGGAAGACGAGCCAGCAAAACCTCCGGAAGAACAAGCTTCCCCGACTGATAAGGAACCAACTGCTGCTCCCGATCATCACCTTAGCAGGGGAGAATCCACCGACGAAGAGGCATGGGTCATGCTATCCCGGCGATGAAGGCCACGACAAACAAGGCAACATAAGTAAGACCGGGTGATGAGGAGACTTCCCGAACGAAGGACTTACAAGAAGAAAAGCAAGACTCCAGGAAGAAAGGCGTTCAAAGTGCCGCCAGCAGATCCATATGATCTCCTCCAGTAAAGCCTTTCGAAACCAACAACATTGCAAAAGTTCTTCCCCGATCACTTCCTCCCAGTCGATCAGCGCATCAGGGTCTCGTGTTGCATGGTCGAAGTTCATAAATTGTCAGAAGGAAAAGGCGAGATCGAGACTTCTGAAGAAGGTGACTCCACCGACGAGGGAGACGACTCCGACAAAGAGGATACTGCCTCTCACAACGAGGCAATCCTGTACTTGTCGCTCATAAAAGCTTTGCACCTTACAAAGAAGGCTCACCTGTCAATGACTTCAGCCTTGGCAGACTCGGACAGCTACAAGATAAAAAGGAAGGACGGTAAGAAGGACAAGACTGTGGCCTCGTGCGATGCGACGATAACCTTCTCGGACGATAACCAATTTCAAATCCAAAACACGCTAACTTGTGATTTTTCAATGCTTAGACTCTCAATTGGTCAATCGAAGGATAAATTATTAAAATAGCCAATTAGAACTTGCTCGCAAGTCCGAAATACGATAAAATTCCAAGTACGAATAACCGGATGACGATCCGATCGAATCCAAACCAATTTCAAATCCGAAACATGCTAACTTGTAGTTTTTCAACGCTTAGACTCTAAATTGGTCAATCAGAGGGTAAATTGTTAAGATATCCAATTGCAACTTGCTCGGAAGTCCAAAATACAAAAAAAATCTAAGTATGAATTATCGGATACCGATCCGATTAACGATCCGATCGAATCCAAACCAATTTCAAATCCGAAACTCGCTCACAAGTCCGAAATACGAAATAATTCCAAGTACGAATTATCGGATGCCCATCCGATGACGATCCGATCGAATCCAAACATATTTCAAATCCAAAACACGCTAACTTATGATTTTTCTGCAGTTAGACTCTAAATGGGTCAATCAGACTGCAAATTTTTAAAATATCCAATTAGAACTTGCTCGCAAGTTCGAAATACGAAAAAATTCCATGTACGAATTATCGGACACCGATCCGATGACGATCCGATCGAATCCAAAAATATTTCAAATCCGAGA
Organism: Chamaelirium japonicum; assembly: GCA_947650365.1. Taxonomy (NCBI): domain Eukaryota; kingdom Viridiplantae; phylum Streptophyta; class Magnoliopsida; order Liliales; family Melanthiaceae; genus Chamaelirium; species Chamaelirium japonicum. The sequence goes on along the minus strand of OX393552.1, from coordinate 52,452,605 downwards.
CACGCTAACTTATGATTTTTCAATGCTTAGACTGTAAATGTGTCAATTGGAGCGTAAATTGTTAAAATATCCAATTAAACTCACTCGCAAGTCCGAAATACTGAAAAATTCCAAGTACGAATTGTCAGATGCTGATCCGTTCGAATCCAAACCTATTTCAAATTTGAAATACGCTACCTTATGATTTTTCAACGCTTAGACTCTAAATGGGTCAATCAGAGTGTAAATTGTTAAAATATTCAATTAGAACTTGCTCGTAAGTCCGAAATATGAAATAATTCCAAGTATGAATCATCGGATGCTGATCCGATGACGATCCGATCGAATCCAAACCAATTTCAAATCTGAAACACGCTAACTTGTGATTTTTCAATGCTTAGACTCTCAATTGATCAATCGGAGGGTAAATTGTTAAGATAGCCAATTAGAACTTGCTTGCAAGTCTGAAATACGATAAAATTCCAAGTACGAATAACCGAATGCCGATCCGATGATGATCCGATCGAATCCAAACCAATTTCAAATCCGAAACATGCTAACTTGTGGTTTTTCAACGCTTAGACTCTAAATTGGTCAATCGAAGGGTAAATTATTAAAATATCCAATTAGAACTTGCTTGGAAGTCCAAAATACGAAAAAAATCTAAATACGAATTATCGGATATCGATCCGATTAACGATCCGATCGAATCCAAACAAATTTCAAATCCGAAACACGCTAACTTGTGATTTTTCAATGCTTAGACTCTCAATTGGTCAATCGGAGGGTAAATTGTTAAAATATCCAATTAGAACTTACTCGTAAGTCTAAAATACGATAAAATTCCAAGTACGAATTATCGGATGCCGATTCGATGACGATCCGATCGAATCCAAACCAATTTAAAATCCGAAACACGCTAACTTATGATTTATTAACGCTTAGACTCTCAATTATAGATATAAACTATTTTTTTAACAAATACATGTTAATTGCAGGATGTGCAGCGTCAGGGGATGAGAGCACCAGTGTTGGTGCCGGGCGACGTGGGGTGGTTGAGCTAGGGCACGCAGCTTCCCTCAGTTTTGGATTATATAAAAATAATTTTATAATTAATATATGGTCATTTTTTAGTCTTGTCTATAATTGTCTGGTATTGTGCTAATATTTGATAATTTGGGTAATATTTGATAATTTGCGGTAATATTTGATAAATTATGGTAATATTTGATAAATTGCGATAATATTTGATAAATTGTGGTAATAGTTGATTTAGTTAATTATGGTAATATTTGAATGTATTGTGGTATTATTTGATAAATTGCTGTAATATTTGATAAATTGTTAGTGATAAAATTCTTGGTGCATCAAGCTTTAAAATTATAATTTAGTGAAGGATTCCACCACCCCATGCCAACCATTTATAGCAAGAAATTTAATTCAATCCCAGGTGGGTGAATAGAAATATCACCTCCGAAGATAGGATACCATTTATGTGGATTATAAGCATAAATGAAATGCAGAACATTGGGCATGAATCTCTCTCTCTCTCTCTCTACATGGGAAAGGGATTACCGGTACTTTTTTTGTGTGCACGGGATGAGCCCCATGTTACTCTCTCTCATTGCATCTCTATCTACCATTAGATTAAGAAATGATAATCAGATCTATCCGTCTTTTTTTGTCTAGTCAGCTTGTTCCCTTTTGTCTAGTCAGTTTGTTGTTCCATTTTGTCTAGTCAGCATATAGACCGTCGTGCCTTGTTATATAAGATAAAGTCATGTAAGAGGAAGAGAAGAAGCCTATGTTTGCGTTCCTAGAGCAGTTCTCTAAATGTGTGTGTGTTGGGGAGGGAGAGAGAGAGAGAGAGAGAGAGAGAGAAAGAGAGAGAGAGAGAGAGAGAGAGAGAGAGAGAGAGAGAGAGAGAGAGAGAGAGAGAGAGAGAGGGGGGGGGGGGGGGGGGGTGAGAGAACACAAAGAAAAGTGAAATGAACCAACTAGTATGGGAGAGAATGAGAATGAAGATAGTGTGAAAAGTAAATTTAAATAATCATTGCATGATATGGCCCATATAGGTAGTTGAGGGGAGAGAAAATGTGTGTGTGTGGAAGAGAGAGAAGATTTAAAATAGAAAGAAAATGCACATACATATTTTTTTCTTAATTTTATCTAATAATTTTGGGGTAAATTACAAAAAACGCCCCCGAACTATACACCTCATTTCATATTGGTCCCTCAACTTTTTGTTTGAAAACTTTGAACACTTTGAGCCTTAAAGTATGCTCTGTCTGCATTTAGCCACCTCTATCAATTTTTATTCGGTAAATAACTTTGTCTTAGTAAGCATAAGTTAAACATTTCACAAATTATTTGAGTATTATTGGAAATAAATAAGGGTGTTCGGAATTTAAAATTGATGGAGGGGTTAATGCTTGCTTGCTTTGTAGAAGAATTTAAGAATTAAGTTGCATGGGATAGATATCAGCCACAATATATGCAAGGGCTCTTTGGAGGTTGAGGACTTTATGATGGAATTTGTTTCTTGTTGTCCATGACTCGTTCAAGATTCGAACAACTGAACGAGGATTTCTTTAACAGATGCATGCTACCGGTGGAGGAGTGTTTGAGGGATGCAGAGATGGACAAGAGATGTATTGACCATGTTATTCTTGTTGGTGGATCCACCAGGATCCCACGGGAAGCTACTAGAACTTCGTTCACCAAATCGATGTCTCTGATCCCCAAACCTCCTCCTTGCTTTGGTTTCATGAATTGATTGGATCTACCAAGCAGGGACCTCCATCCACGATGGGGGCTCCCTCTCATATCCTATTTAAGCCGTGGTTCAATGTCGGATACTTCTCTTAGGGCTTGTACCACGAGGAGTCTCCGATTAGCCCTGGGAGCTCCGATTAACTGACATTGTCACTGCTGAGATTAGGGCTTGATCAGCATTCCTGCCAGGTTTTGATTCCAAGGGTAATGGTACTTCCCCTGAGGAGCTCCGATTAACTGATATTGTCACTGCTTTTCTCTAAATCCTTCGATATCTGCATGTTTCTAGCTGTTAGATACCCTCACACCTCAAAACCCGGGTTGTAAGGTGAGGTCCACAGAGGGCATATAAAGTGGGTGATAGATGCCTCCCTCACCGATGTGGGACTATCCGTTAACATTCCCCCTCACGCGGAGCACGCGTGGCAAGGATCCTCCCACGCGGAGCATGCGTGGCAAGGCACGATTGGTGGGGAGCACTCAGAGCAAGAGCAGGAGATGGTGAACCTGGCTCTGATACCATGTTAGATACTCTCACACCTCAACCCGGGTTGTAAGATGAGGTCCACAGAGGGTATATAAAGCGGGAGATGGATGCCTCCCTCACCGATGTGGGACTATCCGTTAACACTAGCTTTCCAAATGTTCCACATGTCGAAGACTAACAATTCGTTACTAAAGGATCGAATGTGCCATTTATTACACCTATGAGAGACGTCCTCAGACCATTCAACAACATAAGTGACCTCAAAGGATGGGCATCTGAACACGTGAGGTAGGCAAGAAAGACTTGCGCTACAATCTTAGGCCTTTTGGCGACCCCAAACTGCAACCAGGTAGGTATGATATCATTGTAGTGTAGTTATATCACAGAATTTAGCAGATTAAGACAGTTCGATGTACGTCTAATCAACACATGCAGTTATATCTAGACGTACGTTATCAAACATAGCACAGTTATATCATGGAATTTAGCAAATTAAGATAGCTCAATGTCTGTCTGATCAACACATGCATTCGATATTTAGCGGAAGTCAAGATTTAACAATTGAGATATGATTCTCTCAACAAAACTTAAATTCCAGCACAATTAGAATAAAATTTCAGCATATATAAGGTGTAGAAAATAAAAGGCATATAGGCAACAATATGGGCTCCCAATAGGATATAATTACAAGACGAAGATGTCGATGGGCAAGGGCATGAAGTGGAGGGCTTGTGGTGGAATTTCAGAAAACAAGGGGATGCTAAAACTTAAAACGAAGGCAATGATTTTGGTGAAAAAGGGGGGAAAAGGTGAAAAGATGAGGAAAAAAAAGAAGAGATAGAGGTGATAGCACCGTGGGTTACAAGGAAACACGAATGAGCTCATTGCGGAGAAAGCCAGTTCGATTGAGGAAACTGCTAGCCTTCGGTTCGTTGGCTGTGTACGACTTCCAGGATCAGAAGTCGACGTTTCTCGAGATGAGGTTGAGGAAGAAGTGGAGACCCACATCGATCTCTCTCAGACGCTCTCAAGAAGTGGGGCCCACATCTCTCTCAAAGATCTCCAAGGAGCAAAAGAAGGTACAAGCAATGGTTCACCATAAATGAAAAGACTCTATCCACCTTAGGGTTTCTCTTCCTCCCAAGGACACTCTCCCCAATCTCGCAAAGAGACCTTCTTGTCCATATATTTGTTTGGCCCTCAAAACTCCCTTTTATATACATAGGGGTTACATAAATAAAGCCAAATACAAAAGGATTCGAAATCTTGAAACTCTCAAACCGAACGGTCGGTTTGAACATTCTGATTGGTTGGCTTGACCTGATCTAACAACACCAGTGCAAATAAACACCCGAACAATATACAAGAGATCCGATCGATAGTCCAGAAAGTTTAAAATGAGTCGGCCAATCATCGAACTCCATCCGAGTAGAAGCAAACCACTCTTTATAAAGAGCATATTCAATTCATGCCAAAATACTTGCTCAATATTTACAATATACTAGTAAGAAATCCGGGCAATGCCCAGATGAGCTTGATGCACAGCCATTTGGCACAGATGACATCACAACAGTTCGAAGAAGTATGAAATCTAAAATGAGTGTGATTCACTTATTAGAGAGAGAGGGAGAGAGAGGGAGAGAGATTAACATCAAATGATAATTAAATGCCATTGAATGAGTGTTTTATTATCTTTATGGTAGATTTTTAATAGGATTTAAAGCTGATCCATGTTCACACATGGAAGAATGATTATGGTTCTTTAAAAGATGTCCACGTGTCACAACACGGGAGAGAGGCTTCCGTTTTAGTATATAGTATAGATAGGTGCTTGGCCAAACAGCAAGAGGCAATGACCTCTCTATAAGAAGCAAGAAAGAGAGGTAGCTCCACCATCCCTCTCCTGATTTGTCAAGGCCACGAGCATCCCACATATTAAAAAGGCTACCATGATGAGAGAGAGAGAGAGAGAGAGAGAGAGAGAGAGAGAGTCCATGTAAGAAATATGTTTTTACTACTGGGAAGCTCATGCGATGCCTGGGAGAAGAGCCTCAAAAAATAAAAAAAAACCTGGAACTCCAGGCGAGGGAAGAGAGTCAAACATTTTTTTCAAAAAAAAGCCCAGATTACTGTAGCACTACAGTAACTAGGGTTTCAAAGGCCCTCATGATTTCCCCAGGTTACTGTAGCACTACAGTAACCCAGGGTTTGCTTTAGATTAGAGAGAGACTCATGTCATGTAAAGAAAAAGTTTGTGAAGGCATTGTACAGTTGTATACACCTATGAGGAGATGGGGATTCAAACATACACACCAAGCACAAACAGAAGCTCTTGCATCTCATCCAAGGCTTCATACGGATTTTGGGAGCTGTACAATCTGGCACAATTCAAATGTAGCTTTAACACCTCACTTACAAGTTCACAGAATCTTTACGGCTGATCGGAAACTAGCCAGTCAGGACTACATTCACAATGTCAGGAAACTTCTCCTTGATAGCAGCTTTGATTCCGGTGCCGATGGAGTCGGGTCCCACATACCTGACATGGCAATCCCCGCCCTCCACGGAAACGACCTCCGCGCTACCGCCAAAGTTCTTGATAGCAGGCCTCAGTATGTCCAAATGGCTATTCACCGCCTGCGACCACAGAATTCATACTCATCAGCATCAACACAACAGCACGGTAAATTTCCATGCTTAGCAGGAAAAGGTCGGTCTGACGACCCACCTCTACCGTGGTTCCAATCTCCAGCTCGTCAGAGACTTGGCGGACGTCTTTGACTGCATCCCCAAATTTCTCCTTCAGAACTCGCTCGATCCCCATCTTCATGGTGGTTGTTGAGCTAGGACAGCTCCCACAGGCTCCTGTAATGCCAAACAGAGAAAGCTCACACAGCGGAAATAAAAAGAGTGCCTATCCCGAACTGAAAGCAGAACCTACATCATCTCTTTCTCAGAAAAGAGCTTTTAGTCCAACAGGCTACAGGTTGGTGACTTGTTCAACAATGCAAGACGCTCAGATCGCCGAATGTTCCAACCTCTACAGCCGTACAACATTAGATCCAAGGAACAATGTAGAGCAAGGCGTCCAGCTCCTCTCCCCTTCACAACAGTTCTATAGTTGTGGGGAGCCGTCCGATACACTCACCCCAAAAAGGTGAGCAACATCCAGTCCGGTATCCTTTTGGAGTGAGTGTATCGGACGACTCCCCACAACTAGCAAACCACAGTGGTCTCGAAAAAAAAACAATGAGAAATTTTCTCCTTCCAATGTGGTATTCCGGATAAGGTTATTCAGTACCTGGTTCTATAGAGGTTGTCGACTAAGCCAACAATGCAAGTCAATGGAGGAGGGTGTGTGTTCGACTCCTCCCCCCTCGATTTATGTAGGAGTGCGGTGAAAAATTCCCAGTGGGTCGGGCTTCACTCCCGGAGGGATTAGTCCGACCTTGAAGTGGGCCATTGCCCGAAAGGTTTCGGGACACTCGCCGATCTAAAAAAGGTAAGTCTACGGTCAAATAAGATATTATCATATTTTACATGTTGCTTTAAACCAGATGATTCCTTTCAATATTTATGCACCGACCATAACCATTGAACCTCGTCCTATGTAGGATAGGCTTTACGAATCCCTCTTCGTCAATCATTTCTATTATGGGATATCTCTATTTGGGTACGAAGCATAGACACGGGTACGGCGACATGACACGACACGATAGAACACGGCGACTCGATATTTTCTCAAAAAGGCAGGACATGACATGGCTAGGACACATCAATTAATATGTATAATATTATATAAATAATATATAATATATGAATACTACATAGGGATGCTTAACTTCGAATAAAGAATTCATAAAGTAGGCTCCAAATAGATGTGAAAATTACTTGATGGTTATGTTTAAGAAATTTCAATGGTAACACAATACCCCTTTTGTCAAATACTAAATTTCCTCTTTTTGGTAATTTCAATCTAATCAAAATTGAATTGAAGGGGTCAAAATGTAGTATATTAACTATGGGGTCGGGTTTGACATTATGGGGTCGTCACTAGAGGTCATACGGGTAATGACAACCGTTCCATTAAGTCCACAAAATCCACCAAGTTCTAGAATTATTACTAAAACATGATCTTAATATTTGTAAGAAAATCTCCATTAATTATATTTATTAAGAGACATACAGAGTGGAGATCCAAGACTTTGTCCTTCCCAGTTAAAGTTGCCCTTTTGAAGTCTGTTGTTGGATCTTTGCATGTGCTTACTTTGCCTACACTTGGGGATACACCAAAGGACTATTAATGTTGAGAAATCCATATTGGCTTTCCTCTGGACCAATATTGATTCGAGGAAGGGGCTTAAATCTTGTAAGATGGAAGGTGTGTAGGCCGCTAGAAGAGGGTAGTTTGAGGATTTATTGCTTTGAATTTTTTTTTTGAAATTGCCTCAGGCCGTTTGGGTTTGTGGGGGTGCTTTTGTAGCCCTAAATCCTAAGTACGAGTTCCATAATATGAGGAAATGAGGTTCCATAAAGAATTGCTTGCATGTTTGGAGGGCGTTTCTGCACGGGATGCCTATTGTGAGAAAGAACCTTATTGTGAATCTATATACTCAATCTACTAGTGTGATAAGATATCCGTGGCTTAATGCCACCCCTCTGAGACTATTCCTGATGCCCCTCACGACTGAAATGCCGACTGATTCTGTTAGTGATTTGTGGGACCAGCACGACCAGTGGAATATTAAGCTACTTAAGTGCATGTTTGGGACCATTGTCGCGGCTCAGATTGCCTAGATACTGGTCTTGGGGACTTCAGTTGGGAAGATAGTCGTTTAGGGCCCTAACAAAGCAACCAAATTCTCTAATAAGACTGCGACAGGGCTTTTATTGTTGATGGGGCAAAGATGATGCTATCACGGAGCCCTCAGGAAATGGCAATGATGACTCTAGCTCTGAGCCAAATGACCCAGTTTGGAATTACCTATAGAAGTGTATTGCTCTTCTGAGAGACAAATCTTTTGTGTGGAAAATGATCCACTACAGAATTCCAATGAAAAATTCGCTCATTGGGAAGGCTATGGATACTTTACCAATGTGCTTAGGTGTGTTACCGAATGTGAAACAACATACCCTGCTCAACTATGAAGCACGGGAACTGGTACGGGTACGGGTACGCTGATACGGCAAAACCTTAACGGGTACGGCGAGGTATATATATATATATATATATATATATATATATATATATATATATATATATATATATCATATGTATGTACTTTTAGTATAATATCGTTATAAATACAAGCTTATGGGATATTGTGCAAAAATTTCAAACATTAGGGAGCAATTTGGAACAAAATAAGCTTCAGGGGGCTGAGTGTAATATAGACTCTATATTACACTCGGGCCTTCGCTAGAAAAAAAAAAGCCCAAAGGGGTATTGTGCAAACATTTCAAACATTAAGGAGCAATTGGAATAAAATAAACTTCAGGGCGCTGAGTGTAATATAGACTATCTATATTACACTAAGCCCTCAGGCTTTCGGGTCGGGTCGGGCCGACACCCTGAGAAAAAAAAAAAAAAAAAGAGCGGCGAGCGCAGGAGGCGATCGGGTTAGGGTTTGAGCGCCAAAGGGGGGAGGGGGGAGGGGGGGGAGGAGGGGGAGGTCGGGAATCTTACCTCCGAGGGAACGACGGTGGCGAGGCGAGGCGACGACGGGGTGGAGGGAGGAGGGGGGGAGGAGGGGGAGGTCCGAGATCTTACCTCCGAGGCGACGACGGTGGCGAGGCGAGGCGACGACAATGGCTGCACTGGCGAGACGATGACGGCGGCTGCACCGGCGAGGCGACGACGATAGCGGCTGCCGGAGGGGGAGGATGAGGGCTTCCCGGATCCCTCTCTCTTCCCGGATCGCCCTCTCTTCCCGATCCCTCTCTCTTCCCGGATCCGTCTCTCTTTCGGGCCCTTACCCGACACTTACCCCTCTTTATAATTTTTTTTTAAAATACATACCCAGGTGAGTACCCGATCCGTACCAGCGTATAGTTCCCGTACCCAATTCAAACAGGCGTACTGGGTACGAGAATCGCCGTACCCGTACCCGTACATGGTACGTATCCGGTACCGGTACGTGTTCTGATCCGCGTACCCGTGCTTCATACTGCTCTCTTTAGATGTCCCCTTAGTCAATTGTTGAGCTAAATTTGGCAAACACTTCACCAGTTTAGGCCTGCTTTGGGGAATGAAAGACTGGAACAAGGCCTTCATCTCTTCGAAGAGCAAGCTATCAACATCAATTGCAGGGGGCATGGAAGGCTAGGAACGAAGAACTCTTTGAGATAAGAAAACCAAACGTTGCAAGAATTGTTACCTAATCAAGGAATTTTGTGAATCTAATGGGTCCTTGTCCATCCAGGGGTGACGAGTCAAATAAAGTCTCCATTGCTATCAAATGGGTCGCCCCGATGCCAGAGGAAATCAAATCAACTTTGGTGGTGTTTGTGGATCAAAGGAAAGGTGAGGCGAGCGCGAGCTTCATCATGAGGAACCAAGGGGGAGTGATTTTGCAATTCAGGTCATCATGTGATCGGCTCTAAAGCACAGACACGTCCCATGGGGTCCTATACCCGTGTCGAACACATGTCGGACATGGACACGCGCCGGACACGTGTTGGATACGCATGTGACGTGTCCCACGTGACCTCAAGCACTTGACAAGGGTGGACACGGGAGGGGAAGAGGAGGAGGAGGAGAGAAGGGGAGGAGAGAAAAAGAAAAAAAAAACTATTGGTGCTAGCCAAACGCCGTCATCACCACCACCACCACTGCCGTTGGCACACCGCACAAGCCTCTCTCTCTCTCTCTCTCTCTCTCTCTCTCCGAAAGCTTGAAACCCTAACCCGATCCCCCCCTTTATCTCATCTCTCGATGTTTTATAATAAGGGTAACTTATACTTTACCCCCCAGAATTTAGTTCAAAAACACTTAACTCCCCTGAAGTTTTTTTTGTTACAAATCGCACACTTAACTACTTCATTTCCTGTAGTTTTTTAACTACCGGGGGGTTACGTGTTTTTAAGCTAAACTTCAGGGGGGCAAAGTATAATTTACAGCTTATAATGAAAAAAAATACTGAAAATTATTGAAAAATACTGAAAAATAGAAAAAAAATATAAAAAATTAGAAAAAAAATTCTTGTGTCCTCACCGTGTCCTACTTTTTTGAGATTTGCCGTGTTGCCGTGTCTGTATGGTGTCGTGTCCCGTGTACGTATCCGTGCTTCCTTGGTGATCGGTTATCAATGCTGACATCTATGCACTTTGGGAGGGATCGCATGCAGTGGTTAGGCTCTTCCGAGGGATCAAGCTATGGATTGAAGGGAACCAAGTTTTGAGATTTCGATTTCGTGTCCCGTTTCGGTCCTGGCCGAAACCAAAATTTTAAATTTTGGCCGAATTTTGGAAAATTTTCGAAATGATAAAAAAATGACCGAATTTGTGGATTTTCTTTTTGAAATTTTAACTTTAAGTCTTTTATAATTGTGCATACATATTTATTTGAATTGTTTGAAGAAAACACACACCAAATACATAGTAAGTTTGCCTAGACCATGATAATCAAGGTAGAATACTAGTAAATTGAAGAAAAAAAACTTGATAATCACCATTTATTTATATTGTTTACGTCACAGAGAAGACAATCACTCATCTTCGCGGTCCCCCCACATGCTTTCGATCGAAATTTGCTCGAAATGCACAAAAATCACAATTTGACTGATTTTGTCGATAGCCCACCGAAAGAGCCGACAGATTTCGACTCATTTTTTCAAGCCCCACATGCTTTTGACTAGAATTTTGACAAAATACACACGAAATTTCGTCAATATTCACATGAAATGCCAACTTAGTTTGGGCCCACTTGTTTTCATTGAAAATTTCGCCGAAATATAATGCATTACACAAAACCCACCGATATGCACCGAATTCGATCAAAATACAGACTTTTTAGGTTTCCCACGGGTCTTTCGTTTCAGTGGCAGCCGAAACCGAAATTTCAGGCCGAAATTGTCATATCGGTTGAAATCTCAATCCATGAAGGGAACTCACTCTGTATTATTAATTGGATTAACAAGACCGGTGAGGACCATACTCTTATGAAGGATATTCTCGGAATTATTCTGCTCTTCCTCTCCGTCAAGATGACTCACACCTTTCGTGAAGAAATCAAGCAGCATATTGGCCATTCGGTAAAAGCTTGAAGGCTGCGTCACCCGTGTCACTTACTTTTGGTTCCAATCTCCCAATGCTGTACTTGGTATCTATAGGACCGATCTTAGTTTATGCATGTTCTTCAGAAACGTTTGTAACTAGTTTTAGTTATATTCCCAACCAACAAAAAGATAATAGCATCATTTTTGTACTCGTAAATAATTGTGAAGTAATTCCCCCACGAGCCAACCATAATACGAAACCCAAGAATAACATAATCTTGTCTCTAATTCTTGAACATTTTCTGAATCTATTCATGGAGCTTCAGCAATTATCGTGCCAAACTACAACTTTCGCCTCTGCTACATTAATGATTTAATGCATCGGGATACGATGTGCATGCCGAGATGATTAGCTTTCCAAATTACAGATAGCAATTATTGTACCTTGAGTGCCTCGCCCGAAAATCAATCTTCTCACTACAAATCTATACTCCCCTTGCAACAAATCACGTAATCTCTCATAAACCAACCACTTCTACCCAATATTTCTCCATCATACCTCCAAACCTTTTCAACATATTGGTTCAATTAAGTCCCTCTTTGATCTCCATTGTACATCTTGCTTTAGCTTCAAAATAATAAAATAATATATGCATCTCTATTTATTTTTTTCTTAGTTTCATTTTTATCAACCTAGATCTTGGTTGTAGAGTCCCTTTGGTAACACTTATGTGAGCCTACGATGCTTCACATATTTTATAAATGAAGATAACATATACAGATTCTCTAGTCTGGTCCGATTATGAGTGACTATCATGACTTACTCATTTTCGAAAAAGACTGATATACAATCTTCTTTTTTTCAAAGGTACTGATATCCAATCTTGCAAAGCCATTAATCTCATCCATTGTTTGGACATTTCCTTATGAGTACAATACAATGTGAGTGTTTACCAATGTTTTCAATCCAGATTAAGTAGTTGAAGAGCTAGATGAGGAAACAATTTTAATCGACCAATCTGACATTAGATCTGGATCATGGATCGTGTGAACCATGATCCAATTCAATCTGATAGAGTCACGTTTTTCAGGCCAGAGAGAGTTAGGTGTCATGTTTCACACATGCACAATAAATTCATTTTCTTTTTAGTTCACTTCATCATCCAAGTCTTATCACATTAAGATAGAGTTGGCTACAACTCAAATTAAGAAGGCTCCAAAGAACGACTGACAAAAGGTCAGAACCGGTCGTTGACATTACACCAACACTCTTAAGATTCTTATCAAATTCTGACCAAGGCAACATAGTAAGCGAAGGGCCTAGCATGAACCTAGAAGGCCAATTGGTGGATTGGCAGACAACATACCTTATCAGTTACGCAGTATAAGATCTTGCAGCCAGGTCCCAACCCTCCAAGGTTTCCCTAGATTAGGAAAGGTTCTAAAAAAAGGGTAAATGCAAGATTAAATATAGGGAATTGCATCATCATTGGGGCACAAATTATAAGCCAAAGGACGGAAGTAAAATAACATTTGATATATTACTTTACACTTCATGTCCTTCGAACATAGTCCCTTAGTCCCCAAGATAATTAATCAAATTCTCTTTCCAGTTAGCATCCTTGTCTCGCGTCCAGTGCTTTCAAAATTTACAATGCTTCCCTTTCGGTTTTGTTCTTTGTTTCTCAAACATGTTTCTTACTCAGCTAATCATGCTTTTGAACTTCCCAGAATAATAAAGAATTTTGAATTTCTAGAGTTATTCTAGAGAGGAAAAATTCTCCATATCAAATCTCCCTCGTCAGCCATATCCCACTCTATTTCTTCCAAACTATCTCTATATAATAAAAGCATATTGAAGTATTTGAAGTCTCATTTAAGTAATGGTGTTAGTTAATCATGCTCTTACCAGAAAAACATAAAAGACCCAAACCTTCTTTATTTTCAACATCGTTTCACAACAATTAATGAGGAAGAAGGTTGGATTGCATTAGACTAATTGTTACAAAACCACCACATGGTTAAAAGAAGAATTTTATACTATTTTATAGCTTGTCATTCATCAATATTACTATGAACTCTTACTTTCTATTTCATTTATTTTTCTTATGTTTGGGTATAATTCAGAAAGAACCTCATGACCTCTAATACGATTCATGACCCGATCTTAACCCCCTTTATGATCTATGATACAATCCCGATCCTGACAACAAGGTTTATTATACAATCATGATCATGACAAGATTGGCATTTACAATTTTTTTCAAATTCCTTCCCACTACAACGACCATGATCTCATTGTACCAATTCAACGGCACCTTTATTGTTACCAGCATTTTATGAAAGAACGGTTATAACAATATAAAGCTTTTAAGCATCTAACACTTCATGGTTGTAGGCTGAGTGGAAATGAATGAATCAGGCTGAGCCAGAGAGGAATGAGCTCTATTTTCTTCGCTTTCATAAATTCTTACACACCAAACCTCGCTTGAAATGGGCGCAGTAATGTTCGCTCATCCCCGGTTCTTCATCCCAACAAAAATCCCATTGAGACTAATATACAAACACTTGTAACATCTCCCTAAACCCCACAAAATCAATAATTCAATAAACCAACATCAATGAAGCCTCCACAAAAACACAAAAATCCATAGTCGAACACCCATTTCCCACCCAACTCCAACAATTAATTCTCCCCAAATAATTCCCACCAAGGATAAACACCAAAAGGCCCAAAAACTAATTCAAACCCTAAAAGGAGGGGAAAAATCAAGAATTGGTGATATCACATAAAGAAGAGCCCATTGATCCTAATCTCATGCAACCCGAGTGGATAAAAATACCAATCCAGCACAAAGATGAGATAAAGAGGAATAAATAGATGGGAATAGAAGAAATCCAAAACCTTGGAGCTTGAGAGAGACGATCCCATCTTCCACGGACACCACGTCGACGTTCCCCCCATCGGCGATGAGGTACGGACGGACGTCCTCCAGGACCAAGTTCACGTTCTCCGCAGTGAGGTCGTACACCATGGCCGAGTAAAGCCCAGGAGATGGGGACCCGGGCGGCGCCTCCGCCTGTGTAGGATTCGAGCCGGCGGTGGCGGTGATGGGTCCATGGGAGGAGGAAAACCAACGCCGGTAGCCAGCTCCGCTGCTCCAATTACGACGGTGGTGGGTTGGGAAGAAGGGAGGGAGAGGGCATGGATGGGATTTATGGATTTGTGTACGGAATTGGAGGGGTTGGGGCCCTCCCAGCGAAGCTGCGGCGGCCAGGGACTCCATGGCCGACGAATACCAAGCTATATACTTCTGTAGTTTCTTCCAAACAGCCGGTTTGGTTGGCTGCGGTCAGAACCTGAGGGTTACTACTCCGTGCGCGTTGGTCGTTCTCCGCAGTTTCGTTAAGAGCACCTCCAACCATGGCCCTTATTTATTGCCAAATAGAAATATTTTAAAAAAAATTCTATTTTGAGGCCTCCATTTTGATCAGATCTTTATTTTTTTTTTTTTTTGATATATTGACTATTACATTTAATGTATACAAATTTTAGAGGACTTTGTCGGAATTAATGAAAATGAATAGTCAAATAGCAGTCTTGTCATTTTGACTTGAATCTCGACAAATATGCTGGCCAAACCCCCCCTCTGCATTTATGCAGGGGGTTATAGCATACGGTTGGAGGAGCCCGTCTGCCATTTATGGACAAATGACAGACGGTTGGAGATGCTCTTAGATGCGAGATCTCCCGCAGTTGGTCGGCCCCCGTAGGTGGGCTCGGCGCACATCACAGCCGCATGATGGCAGGCGACCGAAGGTGAATCATACTCCAGCCGACTGCATGCGGCTGTGATGTGCGCCAACCCACCGACCGGGGCGGGTGAGGTGGTTTTAAGGGAGGACTTACTGATAGGTCCCTGATAATAGATCGGTTTAGTGTAAAGTACAGACAATAAGATAGTCCTTTCCGAAAAAGATGCTTTTAGAGCAAATCCCTTGTTTGACTTCTAAAGTTTCCAAGAGTTTCAAGAGGAGTTGAGGGGAAAGCTATTTCTACACCGCACACATCGCACTGTATCATCCCTCAGTGTGTGGAAAAGGTTCTACACACTAGCAACAACAAAATATAAGTAGTATGCTTTTTTTGCTAGACCAACCAAGCACTCATAGGTTAGGGCGCTAGAACAAGGGTTCAAAGAGGTATGTAGATCGAAACGGGAGGGGGGAGACAGCAACAACAGCAACTATTTTATTAACTTCCATAATCCCGTGAATATGACACCAACGGCCAGGATTCATAAATACAAACAAGGCACAACGGTCTTGAGGGAAAGTTCCCCATACAAGGGGCTATAAACGCTGACATAATGCCTACGTGGATGGCATTAGCCTACGCTCGGTGCGATGGCCGATGCACTGAACACCGGATGATGAAACAAACCCCCCCTTCTCCCCGGCATTATGTCTGAGTTTATGTCCCCTTGTATGTTCAAATAGCAGTGCTTAATGACAAAAACCGATGGCATACAGTTTTAGCTTAAAGTTAAAAGTTGGAATTAACATCTCCATTGCAGTTTAAGGAAGTATCTAATAGAGCACGTATTTGAATGTTACACAAAGACTTGGTCATTCACAAGTGGCACCAGATTTTACCTTCCTGTAACAGCTTGATAATTGAGATCTACAAATAGGATCTCATGCACAAGTGGCAGCAACCGCCCATCTTCTTATGTAACAGTTTTATCTTATCTCTGGATTTTTTTGTTGAGTTTAGACGCCTATATACAAGGCAGTCACTCTAATGAAAAGTTGTGAAGTGAAGCTTTCCATTTCCACTCTTTCTTCAATTTCTTTATGGTATCAGAGCATCCAAAGCTCTAAAGAGTACGATCCAAATGGCTTCATCATCTCTTCCAAAATATCCCTATCCTTCTACCCTCAATATCGCCAATTTCGTATCTCTGAAGCTGACATCTTCCAACTTTCTCTTATGGGAAACACAAGTATTATCTTTGATTGAAAGTCAAGATTTACTTGGTTTCATCACAGGAGACACACCACCACCTGAAAGGCAAACTACTGGCCCCAACAATGAAGGCACAGTGCCAAACCCAGATCTGGCGGCATGGACACGCACAGATAGGCTAGTTAAAGCCTGGATCACTGCTACTATTTCCGAAGAGGCTCTCGGAACTGTTGTCGGCCTTACCACTTCGTCTGATGTTTGGAAGGCTTTATCCAACACTTATTCACAAGATTCTCAGGCTCGTGAATTTGAATTACTTCTCAAGCTTCAAGAGAAGAAGAAGGAATCTACTTCCCTGAATGACTACATCAGGGAGTTTAAATCAACTTGTGATCAACTCAACGCCATTGGCAAACCAGTTCCAGATCAGAACAAGGTATTTTGGCTTTTAAGCGGTCTAGGATCACGGTATGAATCCTTCTCTACAGCTATGCTTAAACCTCCTGTTCCTTCGTACCGTGATTTAATCCCACTACTGCAAAGTCATGAATTACGTAACAAGTCCCAATTATCTGATCATGTAAATCCTGCACTTGCCTTCGTTGGCCAACGTTCCACTTCTAACTATCAACGCAAGCGTGGCTATAATCCCTCTTTTACCTCAAGAGGGCGAGGCTTTACTCAGGCTAATTCAAGACCTCCCTATCATCAACACAATTCTCAATCAAGTACAACACCTGGACACTCTACCTACACCACTCTTCAATGTCAGATTTGCAAAAAGAAAGGACACAATGCTCTTAAATGTTGGCATCGCTTCGATAACAGCTACCAAGATGACCAAGTTCCTCAAGCCCTAGCTGCACTTCATCTCAATGAAAGTGAATGGCTCCCAGACACTGGTGCGACGGCCCATATTACTGATGATCCAGGTACACTCTCCAATCTAAAGCCATATATCGGATCTGATTACGTTATGGTGGGTAACGGTGACAAATTACCCATCACACATATTGGTCAAGCACAAATTTTTCCCAAAGACTCATAGTTATCTCTCAAAAATGTGCTTGTTGTTCCTGATATGAAGAAGAATTTGATCTCTGTCGCTCAGCTTACTTGTGATTATCCATGCTATGTTACATTTAATAATCACGGTTTTCTTATTAAGGATCAAAGGACACATCAGGTGATGGCATCGGGGAGTAAGAAAGCTGGATTATATGTCCTAGAAAATGCCACGGTCAAAGCTCTCTTCTCAAACAGGTTTCGTGTGGCAACTGCAAATACTTGGCATGGACGGCTAGGACATCCCCAACCCAGAGTTCTGAATTTTTTGCAGCACAATAAATTTATCTCTGTTAATAAAAAGTCTTCTGGCTTATGTAGAAGTTGTGCTTTAAGCAAAAGTTCTCGACTTCCATTTTTTCCCTCAAATAACAGGGCAAATGCACCAATTGCCAAAATTCATTGTGACTTATGGGGCCCTGCACCTGTTTTATCTAATCAAGGCTTTCGGTATTATGCTATATTTGTTGACGATTTCTCTCGTTTTTCATGGATTTATCCTCTCAAGAAGAAATCAGAATTTTACCGTGTTTTCTTCATATTTCAAGCTCTAGTTGAGAAACAATTTCAAACAGAAATACAAGTTTTTCACTCCGATCATGGTGGGGAATTTACAAAGCAGGAATTTATTGATCACCTTCTTCACAAAGGTATCATTCATCAGTTATCATGTCCTGGTACCCCAGAACAAAATAGTGTGGCTGAAAGAAAACATCGCCATGTGGTTGAGTTAGGGCTGGCCATGATGCTACATTCGTCTATGCCTAAAAATTTTTGGGTGGAAGCTTTTCTCACCTCCACCTATCTTATTAACCGATTACCCTCACCCTCTCTTGCCATGCAGACACCACACTATCTCCTTCATCAAAAACATCCTTCCTATGACTATCTACGAACCTTCGGTTGCCAATGCTACCCATACCTCCGCTCATACGTTAAAGATAAACTTGACCCTAGATCCCTACCTTGTGTTTTCATGGGCTATAGTGATAAACACAAAGGATACCGTTGCCTACACCTTTCAACAGGTCGTGTTTACATCTCTCGCCATGTCGTGTTTGATGAAAACACTTTCCCCTTTCATCAACCTTCGCTCCCACTCCCTCCTCCCATTGATCACGCTACCCTTATAGACTGGCTATCACAACCCCCTTTACCAAATTCTACTGGTCCATCCCCTCACTTATCACCAACCATTGACCAAAATCATGCACGTCTCTTTAACCAACATCATATACATTCCTCTTTATCTTTACCCCATGCAGCCCCAACCTCTACTCCAATCCCAGTCCCTACCACTTCCCATCAATCTGCACCTCTCTTACCCACTCCCATACTACCTCCACAACACGATCCAATCCGAGCCTCTCCCTCACCCCTTCCTAACCCTCCACACTCCATGATTACTCGTAGTCAAGTTGGCATTATCAAACCCAACCCCAAATATGCCCTAATGGTATCCATACCACCCTCTCCTCCTGAACCAAAAACCATAAAAAGTGCCCTAAACCACCCCGGTTGGTATGCAGCCATGGTCGATGAGATGAAAGCCCTCAATCATAATCAGACGTGGGTTCTGGTTCCACGGCAACATCACATGAATGTCATTGGTTGTCGTTGGGTTTTTAAAACAAAACTCAAATCTGACGGGTCCTTGGATAGATTGAAAGCCCGACTCGTTGCCAAGGGGTATAATCAACAAGAAGGTGTTGATTTCATTGAGACCTTCAGTCCGGTCATCAGACCTGCTACCATTCGCACAATTCTTACAGTTGCTACTGTCAAGGGATGGAGTCTTCGCCAACTTGATGTCACGAATGCCTTTCTTAATGGGCATCTTGACACAACAGTTTTTATGGACCAACCACCCGGATTTGTAGTTCCCCATATGCCAAACCATGTTTGTCAATTACACCGTGCCTTATATGGCCTGAAACAAGCTCCACGGGCTTGGTTTGATCGACTTAGCTCTTTTCTCATTGATTATGGTTTTCGTTGCAACCCGGCTGATCCTTCCCTTTTTGTGTTTCACAATGATGCCAGTATCATGATTTTACTGGTTTACGTTGATGATATGATTCTCACAGGAAACACATCAGATGTATTGGATGAATTTGTTCTACGGCTGGGAGCTCAGTTCTCGATAAAAGATCTTGGCCAGCTGAACTATTTTTTGGGTGTACAAGTTCAACCATTTAATGGTGGGCTCTTTCTCTCTCAGTCTAAATATATGAATGACTTACTTCATCGCACAAAAATGACTGATTGTAAACCTATTTCCACCCCAATGGCATCCAAACGAATTATTCTTACCAATGGGAGCACTCCTTATCCTGATGTCACTGAATACCGCAAGATTGTCGGCACTCTTCAGTATCTAACTCTCACTCGGCCCGATCTATGTTATGCGGTTAATACTGTTTGTCAGCACATGCATGCTCCCACATATGAACATTTCCAGATGGTTAAAAGAATTCTCCGATATGTAAAAGGAACGTTGTTCATGGGACTTCGAATTCTTAAACAAAGCAGCCTCGATTTATATTCATTCTCTGATGCCGATTGGGCTGGATGCCCCACTACGAGGAGGTCCACCACTGGATTCTGCACGTTTTTGGGTTCCAATTGCATCTCATGGAGCGCTAAAAAGCAGCCTACTGTCTCTCGATCAAGCGCTGAAGCCGAATATCGCGCTATGGCCTCCACAACAGCTGAATTAACGTGGCTCTCTTTTATTCTTCGCGACATTGGTATTTATCAAGACAAGCCTCAGATCATTTTTTGTGATAATATATCAGCTCTCTATATGTCAGTTAATCCAGTGTTTCATGCCCGTACAAAACATATTGCCATTGATTATCACTTTGTACGTGAAAAGGTTGCTCTTGGCACCCTTGCTACCAGATTTGTTCCATCCTCTCGGCAACTTGCGGATATATTCACCAAGCCTCTCTCCCGTGCACTCTTTGATGATCTTAAAACCAAACTTGGTCTTTGGGTTAACCCTACGTCAAGTTTGACGGGGAGTAATAGAGCACGTATTTGAATGTTACACAAAGACTTGGTCATTCACAAGTGGCACCAGATTTTACCTTCCTGTAACAGCTTGATAATTGAGATCTACAAATAGGATCTCATGCACAAGTGGCAGCAACCGCCCATCTTCTTATGTAACAGTTTTATCTTATCTCTGGATTTTTCTGTTGAGTTTAGACGCCTATATACAAGGCAGTCACTCTAATGAAAAGTTGTGAAGTGAAGCTTTCCATTTCCACTCTTTCTTCAATTTCTTTAGTATCCAATAAGACCTATAATCTTGATAAGGTAATGCTCACATTACATTCATCACAGCCGACTATTTTGTCAGCCACTCAATCATAAAATTATTGCAAGCATCTGTGTCCATCTTCAAGTCCAAACAGCTTTGGCATGAAATCAAACATAACCAACTAACCTGTGTAGAATATGGAAATACATCTCTCTTCCCGGCACATCGGGTGTCGCATATTTATCGCGAGGGAAATGCAATGGTGGATTGGATTGCAGGCTGTGCTCGTCGTTTGGGTCGCGCTTGTTCCTTCGCGAGGGAGTTTCCTCTCGAAGGAAACTCCGGAATTACGGGCTTTGGCCACTATCTATTGACACTGAGTTGTGTGTGTTTCAGCGGTGATGACGATTGGTTTGCAGGCGGTGTATTTTCGTTTAATTAGAGTAAATTGTATTCCAAAATAAAATGAGAGAGAGAGAGAGAGAGAGATGACAATGTGATTACTGAAACATGATAATAGAATCCATGATTCTCTATAAATTCAGTTCCTCGGAACCATAAACCTTCTTTATATGGAAAAAAATGATAAATTACACATAAACCCCTGTAGGTTGACCGATTATCACGTTCACCCCCTCATGTTAAAAACCACACAAATGCCTCCTTGTAGTTTCTATTTCCTTGCACAAACACCCCTTGGGAGGGGGTGAAAATGATATGTCCTTCAAACTATAGGGGGGCATCGGTAGGACTTTAAACATGAGGGGCTGAAAGTGATAATCGATCAAACTACAGGGGTCTATGTGTACATTGTGTAGTTTACCCAAAAAAAACACCCACTCAATTCCAATATAAAGTTACATGCACGCGCACATGGATGCAGGCCCGAACATACAAACCATAATTACACGTGCAAGCATACATACCATACTGATAACTTGAGGAGAAATGCTGGAAATATGAACCAATCTCATTAGGATACCCCAATATACACACAGATTCATATAAGCCAAATACATGTGAACACTATGTAGAGACCGCATTCAAACGTAAATATGAAAGTATAAATGTACACTGCTCCATATAATATGCATACAAGATACCGTCATACAACCTCCCCCCCCCCCCCCAAAAAAAAAAAAATAATAATAATAAAATAAATAAATAATAATAATAAAAAACCTCCCAATCCACAAAGAGCACTCCTCACCAAGAAGTTGTCACAAGGATGACAAACTGCAGCAACCCATGGGATAGTGCAATGTACTAATACCATAAAGCAGACAGATTAAGAAGACACGGAAATGAACGTCATGTGATATCAAAGCGATGACCACAAAAGCTGCAATGACATAACGTGCCACTATGCAAAGCACATCCAATTGTCGAATTATCCAAGAAGTAACAAAAGATGGATTAATCTGATCAATCGGCAAAAAAACATGAAAAAGTAGAAATATAATAGGTGAAAGTTACCAAAAAAAAATAAAATGTCATACATGGATGGAACTGGTGTTATAGGATCTTAATTGGAAGGAATAGTGTTTTGAAGGTTGGGTACTATTCATGAACATTGAATTGCTATCTATTAGCCAAGATGAAGAAAAGGAGTCAAAAATCCAAAGGAAAATAAAGGAAAAAGTAATAAGAGGGTCAACAGAGGGTAGTATCAAACGTACAATGCATAATGAGTCAATGGCGGTAGGGGTCTGAAAAATCATTCATGGGGCTCACTAGAGCCGTTGAAGATTAAGAAATAAGTTGGAAAGACTCATAAGCCACACAAAGTGCATCCCCCTCAAATAACCCACTACGGAGCTCCAGATGAGAAGAACAAACCCCAGATAATGTTCACAAGGCTAGTCGAGGAGGCAGAAGTGGAAACAATGTGTATATTAATGTTTATTTGATTGGAGACCAGATTCTTCAAGCCTCTTCTCGAAGTAAAGCAAAAAGCCCCAACAAACCACTGGAATTACCCTAATTTCCGGTACTTCCGACAAGTTGTTGGAATCAGCTTAGCAAAGGAGAGTGTGAGAGGAGAGCCTCCAAAGGCAGAATCTCCTTGGAAGCAATTAGAGTTCCGCCATTCAACATCCAAAGGAGGGGGGGGTAATACTAATTTTCAAATCCCCCAAGTTGCAGATTTGCAAAATACATTTCCTAGAACTAAGAAGTTGCAAATTTAACTGAAAGTTCTAATTAGGACTGTACCCCTGCGCTGGGTCTTCACTCTTCACGCATATTTTTGACACACCGAAAGGCTTGAAAATTTTAGAGGTCTTACTTTCGAACAAAAAATTCAGAAATACAAAAGGAGTTCAGAGAATAGCTCTACAATTCATGTCTGCTCTCTAGTTGTAGTTAATCAAGTTATCAAAAAATATTCATAATCAAATGGTCAGGTTTGCTAAGATGGTGTTCAATACAGGAAGGGCGACGACAAATTAGAGTAACTTATCTGTACTTTGTTAGAGAAAACTAAGCAGCAATGCAGAACCCAATGCATGTAGTGCTTGGTAGAAACAAATGCCCCCCCTCCTGTTTCAGTAGATTCATGCTTTATAACTAGTAGACATACGCATCTGTTAGTGAATAATTTACCTTACCTTCATACATATTGATCCTTCATCTTCGTTTGACTACAGACTGTTAACCAGTCTGAACATTATTTTATATGATACAATTTACAAATCTGATCGAACATACGTTATATAAAAGAGAGGATGGAAGAGTCCACAGAAGAAAAAAAAAGTATTCGGTGTCCCTAGAGACATAAATAAAAAATTAATATGTTCTACCGAAATATTACATATCCTTTAAATAAATATTCAATGAAAAAATTTACAAATGAAAATGAAGTTCTCATCTGAATGTACATTCCATTAAAGTAATATTTTCCTTTGAAAACTGTTCAAAATCCGTTTACATGAAAAACAGGATGTATGACTTCAGAGGGTAGAAAAAAGGTATATGCTAATTTAAAAATAATGTCTTAACAAAAGAATTTATATCCTCAAACAATTTATAATTTCACTAGTAAATCTGAAGTTCTCAACTGAATGTGCATACCCTAAAAGTAATATTTATTCTTGAGAAATGTTCAATTGTACTAAAGATAAACCTTCTGATGTGCTTATTTCATTTAATAACTCTTTCTCATCATACCAAACGCTTCGAAAGGAAAAAAACAATTAATAAAACATGAAGGTTCTATGAATAAACTCATTCACACTAATATCAATTTGGAAATAACTAGAAGAGACAATTTAACAAAACTTTTATGATTTTTGTTAACATCTCTTGAAACCTGCAACAATTAGGCAAAAGGCTCAGATATGATGACAACGAGTGTGATGATAATGGAGACCATCCACTAGACACAAATTAGCTATAAAAAGTGAGACAATATAATAAAAATTATGGAATCATCATAACACACTACACAAACAATTTTTTTTTTTTTTGAAAGATACACAAACAATTTCAGACTATGGTAAAATCCATGTGATCTAAATTATAATTTGTGAACTAGTATACAAAGCTTCATATTCTCCACCATCGTCATTTCTCTCCTTTGTTGGTATCAGCAAGATTCATTCAAGATAATCAAATTATAACGGTGCAAATGCCAAAAAAAATAAGGGAAATAATTCCATCACTGTTTTAAAACTCGGAAAAACTTGTCCGAGTCGGAGCGAGTCAACTCTACTCGGACAGATTTCGAGTCGAGTTATTTGGCCGGGTCGGAACGAGTTTGGATAAAACTTGGCCGAGTCGGACCGAGTTTACACGACTCTGTTGACTTTCGAGTCAAGTCCGAGTTTCGAGTTTTTGAACAATGAATTCCATAACCAAACACAGTTGGTAATCAAAGCATGAGCAAAGTAACACCGGGCAAAGAACACTGCCAGATATTGATGACATTTGAAATTCTGAGTGATGGCTGTATGGAATTATGCAGATTCACAGAATAGTTTTGGTCTTCAATCATGTCGTTGTAAGTCCATCATCAAACGATTGCAATAAAAAAAGAGATAACCGGGTTAATAAGAACAAATTTCTGAACCATGTGAATTCATATCAGCCTGCAAATAAATACAAGGCCCAATTAAGCCTTGTTTACTAAAATATACATTTAAAGGTGAAACCAACTACCAATAATCTGTACAGGAGCATACACCTTGTTTGAAGTGATGAAAGCGTTGACGGTCCCTCACCACAATTTCACGTTGGAAAGTTTTGGATATGATTTTTGCTGCAGTATGACAGTCACTGCATATCCGCAAGTTTTTCATTATCCGTATTGGCATTGGTGGACATATGCTGATAAGACCAAAGGCAATGGCAAGCTTCTCGCTGTGTCTATAAAGAATGGTTTCCTTCTCTTCTTCTTCAATGTCGAAGGCAACATCAGTAGTGTCTGGTCTATAGCCTTCCATATTCAACCTCCTAGCCATCTCATCTAGCATCTGGTCGACTTCTTTTATTTGAGGGTGAGTTCTGTCACCTGCTAAGAATTCATGAACGATGCCATTGGATTCTATCAAGCTACAACCTGGTGTTTTCACAACCCTTTGTTGCTTCATCGTTCCCCTAAGCTCCATGACATCATCCCACATACCTTTTGAAGCATATATATTTGACAATAATACATGGAACCCATCGTGCTGGGGCTCAAGCTTAACAAGCCTTCTCCCTAGCCTCTCTCCTATCTCAGTGTTGCCATGCTTCTTGCAAGCACCAAGCAAAGCGCCCCAAGTAGCTACATCGGGGGCCATAGGCATGCTCTCTATGAGAATCTCAGCATCGCTAAGAAAGCCTGCACGTCCAAGGAGATCCACCATGCAACCATAGTGCTTAACATTGGGTATTATTCTGTACACCTGTTGCATGGAGTTAAAAAAATGGCGCCCCTCGTCTACTAAGCCAGCATGTCGACAAGCCCCCAAAACTCCCACAAAAGTTATCTCATTTGGCACCACTCCACATCTTTCCATCTCCGAAAACTTCACGAGGGAATCCTTGATCAGCCCATTCATGGCCAATCCCATTATGACAGCATTCCAAGTAGAAGTGCCCCTTTCTTCCATCTCATTGAATACCTCCAATGCAGTTTCCGCACACCCACACTTCATGTACATGTCTATAAGGGTTGTACCGAGAAACGTATTAACACTATATCCATTTTTCCTAATATAGGCATGGACCCATTTACCTTGTTCTAAAGCAGATAAGCGAGTACAAGCTGAAATTACACTCACCAGACTTGTCTCATCCGGCCTAATTCCTCCAACTTGCATCTCATTGAATAGTTCCAGTGTCTCCGAGAATCGATCATGTTGAGCATAACCTGAAATCATTGTGCTCCACGAGACAACATCCTTTTGAGGCATGGCCCAGAAAAACTTCTCCGCCTCTTCCACAAGTCCACATTTCAAATAGCCTGATATCAGAGAGTTCCAAGATATCTGGTCCAAGTAGAAACCTGAATCAAATAATCGACGGGCCGTAAAGATGTTGCTGCAACTCGAGTACATGTGAATCAATGCGTTGTGAAGATTAATGTAAGCCTCAAGCCCAACCCTAACAATGAAGGCATGAATGGATTCTCCTTCCTTAATAGCCCCCAGTCTAGCACATGCAGAGAGGACGCTGACCATCACGACCTCATCCACCACAATTCCCTTTCTGTTCATCTGAAAAAACGTCTCCAAAGCCTCACTAATCATTTCATTCTGCTCGTAGCAAGATATCAAAGCAGTCCAGGTGACGAGGTCTCTATCATGCATTCCATCAAACAGGTCGCGAGCATCCTTGACACGACTGCTCCTGCCGAACAAAGCAATCATGGAATTAGCGGCAATAGTGTTCTGCTTCGGCATCTGGCTGAAGATCAGAATCGCTGCCTCGACATCACCAATCTGAACATACGCCGCCAAGATCGAGTTCCAAGAAACAGAATCCAACACAGGGCTCGTGTCGAACACGAGGCGTGCATCCCTTAAATCCCCAAACACCGAGTACATGTTGATCAAAGTGTTCTGCGCATAGACATCCCAATCAAAACCCAGTTTTAAGACATGGGTATGAATCTGTCGCCCTTCTCTTTTGGATAAACGGAGCGTGCAGGCCTGGACTAGAATCGGGTGGGTGTAGTTGTCAGGGGCCAAGCCGCTCCGTAGCATCAATCTGTACAAGGGAAGGCAACACTGGGGGGAGACCCTGCGGACATAAGCTCTCATCAGGTTGTTCCAGATGAACTCGTTGGGGTTGTCGATCTGATGAGTGAGGACCCGGCGAGAGTAGTCGAGATCAAAGAAGGGGCATGCAGTGGAGAAAGAAAGGATACGGCTTGCCGCGAAAGTGTCCATGATGAGGCCGGAAACAGTCATCTGGGCGTGGATTTGGCTGAATTCTTTGGGATTCCGGCATTTCTGCAGGTGGGATTCCAAGATTGAGAGGTTTATGGTCGGATTTCTTCGATTTATGGTGAATTTGAGGGCCGAGGAGGGATTCCTTCTCCCCAAACTCATAGACTCAGCAGTGGAGATGGAGAGGGCGCGAAGAGAAAGACGACCGCTGCCCGTCCGACTGATCAGCCCCTAATTACTTCTACTACCCCCATTATTCCAAGAAACCCCCTTTGAGCTTTCGACTCTTTAAGCTTTTTTCCACGGTGCCAAGGCCGACTCGCGGTCTTTTCCTCTCGGTTGTTGACATGTTTTACACACACCTCTTTCGAACAATCAATCTCGAAGAGTATCTCCCTGTGTTGAAAATTTAAGCAAAATGATTTAGGATAAATTATAGGGTAAATTACATTAACCTCCTACAAACTATGGGGGGTAATTTTATATGATCCCTTAATTTTTTTTTTTTTTGAATAAATAAGCCCCCAAACTATGAATCAATTTGAAATTGTTGTCACGGAATGTGTTAAATGACTAAAATACTTCCGTCATTTCTTCAAAACAGACCAAAAAAAAAGGGAGGGATGTTGCTCTGCAACTCCGGCCGCTACCACCCACCCCCCACCCTTCTTCCTCTCGGCCTGGCGCAGCCACTGGCTTGCCTCGTCGACGCCTCCGGTGTGAGCGTAGGCAGCGGCCCGGGAAGTAGGGGGGTCTGAGGTGGTGCGAGGGAATGGGAGGGAGGTTGGGAGGGAGGTTCTGCAACTCCAGCCGCCACGACCTCCCACCCTCTTCCTTCCTCTAGGTCTGGCACAGCCACCGCCCTGCCTCGCCGACACCTCCGGCGTGCGCACAGGCCGTAGCCGGCCCAGGCTCTTGAAAAAATATCACAACAACCTGTTTTATTCTTTCCTTCTTCATGTGAAGAATTTCATGCACCATCCAAAAAAAAGTGTAACAATGATTCATTATTATTTTTTCTTTAAATTTTTAAAAAATATTTATCAAAAAATAAAAAATTGCTACAATGATTTTACTATAGCAAATGTTACTCTTCATTACCGAAATGTTACTCTTTAACATTTGCTACAATGATTTCAATGTATATAATATTTCTATTTTAAACAAGATTTATTAAAAAAAATGCTACAGTGACTTCATTATAGCAAATGTTACTCTTTATTATTTGAAATGTTACTTTTTATAAAGAGTAACATTTCGGTTTAAAGAGTAACATTTGCTACATTAATTTCACTGTAGCAAAAAAATATAAATTTTAATATCAAGTTTTCCAAAAAAAAAAAATTTGCTACAATGATTTCACTGTAGCAAATAATAAAATTCTGAAAATAAATAGTAATGGTTGCTACAGTGCTTATATATGTTCAGATTTCTGTTGATGGCATGGTTCATATATTTAAGCAAAATCAGAAGGGTATCAATGAGTCTTTAAAATAATCTGACGGTTAAATATAGTTGGCTTTGTCCCGTTCTTTGCGGAGGGACCCCAACTCAAACCAACTTTTGGGTGTCATGCACGCTAAAAAGGCTTTTTTATGGAGGATCGTCCGCTAACTCCCCCTTTTTTTTTTTCTTATATATAGTGGAATGGATTTGATTTTAGCTTTGGGGGTGGGTGGGAGATTTGCAAAGTGGGATGTGAGATCCATGCGGCATGTGAAAAGGACATGTGGCTGCCATGACACGTGTGGAACCTAGGGCTGGCTTTGGGTCAGGCTCAACCAAGCCAGGATCTAGGCTCATATTCTTTTCTTCGCCCCTAGGATGGACCCGTTTCATATCGGGCTTTACTGACAAGGCCTAATTGAGACCCATATCAATGATCCTGGCTAGATCGAGCTCTTGCCAGAAAGCCTTCTTTGACCAAGTTTCTTCGGCCGATCGAGTTGTTTGACATTAATCTAGCCATATTTTTCTTATTCTATAAATATCCAATATATCGTTGTTTCTCATTAAATAGAAAAGGGTTTTTTACAAGTCAACCCCTACAATCTTCTCTATTTACATATAAATCCCTATAAAAATGATATTTACATATAAACCACTCAATTCATTCAAATATTATATATTGACCTCTTTAGTTAGCTGACATCCAACATGAGATAATATTTTCGATTTCATTCTTAATATTTTACCTAAACTCTATCAATACCCCCCCAATGTGAGAATTCTTTGAATTAGGTCAAAGTTAGATTCGGGTTATGTTTGTGTTTGTTTTGTGTTAAGTCCATGTTCAATAAAGATAAGTCAATTTAAGTAATTAAAACCATGGGTAAATCTATTATTTTCCCTTTAGATTAATGAAATAACAGTTGAATGCAGGAATATTTTGGAAATATTCTTTCATTTTAGATGGTAACTAACTGTAGGGGTCGATATGTAAATTGTGGGTGCAAAAATTATACTGGACCGGACCAGACCCACATGGGCCCCGTGCAACGGCCCAAGTAGGCAACCCAGGCCCATGGACCTGCTCTACAGGGCCCACAAATCAAGCCCTCTCTTATTGGGCCCAGACAACAGCTCAATAGGGGCCCATCGAGGAGGCCCAGGACCAGCGCCATCTCAGTGCTGCCACACCATCACTGCCATATCAACACATTCTTTAGCTATAAAAAAACCCCTTTGGCATCCAGAGAAGGGGTTTACTGGTTGGTCATTCAATCAAAGGAGGAGGATTCCAAAGTTAGAGTCAGAGCTTGCTTCTCCTCTTCTTGTTCTCTTCTAGTTGCTTCGTGCAACCCCATTATACAAAGCTTCTCTCAGCCTGTCGAGATAACGCTCCCCCCTTCATATTCATTATAGTGAAAATCAGGTGGCACCTCTTGCCTGGAGACATAGGTCGAAGACCAAACTTCGACAACAACTCCTCGTGTCTTTTCTCTCTTTAGCTACTTTCTAATCTCTCTAACTCTACAAACCATCTAATTCAATCAAGAATTGTTGGAAGTAGTCTCTGATCAAGATAGCACAAAAAATTTTCCCACATAAATATTGGATGATTTAAGGGGTTTATATAAAGATTCATTTTACAGGGGTTTATATATAAATGGAGAAGATTACAAGGGTTGATTTGTACAAAACCCAATAGAAAAAAGTCTATTCATATATATGTCAAGTAGATCTGGTCCCTATTATGAAAGTGGCTCGGGCTCAAGTTGGACCTATACAAAAATGTACCCGGTCCGTTTTGATTTAAGGCCAAAAATATAAACCCAAGCCCATATAATGTTTGGGGATATACCCAAATCCGTTCCAAATGAGCCGAGCTCCATCAGGGGCAAACTAGGGGCCATTAATTACCAGCCCTAATGAAACGTACTAGGAATGGCAACGGTGCGGTTTTGGGCAAAACCAAAATCGCACAGCAACACCGAATCACCACACCAAAACCGCAACGCAATGGTTTATCATTATATAAAACTGAAATCGCACCATGCGGTGCGGTGCACCATGGTTTATCGTTATAAAGGCCTAAACAGTGCAGTTTTATACGGTTTTGGTCAAAACCGAAACAGCATCATTACACCGAAATCGTACCGCACCGCGACGATTTTATCTTTTGGCAAACCAAAACTGCACCATGCGGTGTGATTTACCATGGTTTTCAGTTTTAAAATGTACCACTGCCATCCCTAAAACGTACCATGGGCTAAAATAATAAGGTTTTCCAAAAATAGAACCCCTCCCCCCCTCTTCCAAACTCCCCCTGCCCCATATGCTTTTCCCATTAATTTTCCTACCACTTGTTATTTTTTGTACAAAAAATCCCTTAACATATTACTCCTCTTCTTCCTCTGTGAAACCTATTAAGCTCCCAACGCAAGTTCTTTCTGTTGACTTGTGTTCAATTTGGGGTGACTTTTGGCTATACAGAATGGAAAGTAAACCTTTGGCGACCTCCGACGTAGGGATGGCAACGGTGCGGTTTAAAATAAAAAATCGTGGTAAACCGTACTGCATGGTGCGGTTTTTGTTTGTTGATGTATAAAACCGTCACGGTGCAGTGTGGTTTCGGTGTAACAGTGCGGTTTCAGTTTTGACCAAAACCACATAAAATTGTACCATTTAGACCATTATAATGATAAACGGATGCGGTTTTGGTTTTACATAATAGTACACCATCGCGGAGTGGTGCGATTTCGGTGTGGCGGTTCGGTGTTGTGGCGCACCGTTGCCATCCCTACTCCAACGACATACGACAAGGATACAATGGTAAGGAGAAATACAAATGGAGGGATTTTCGACGACCCCCACCAAAAAATTAAGGAAAGTAAAGTTTTCGTAATCCTACAACAAAATGTTCCATATATAGCAAAGAGAAAGTAAGTGATGGGAGTTTCTGACGATATTATACGAAACCATGGTAAAATCAAACTCTCAGCGACCTTCGACGAGGGTCCCCTGATAAATAAAAATATAAGTGGTGTGGTTTTCGGAGACTTATAGGAGAAGCCATAGGCAAATAACTCTCCACGACTTCCGACAAGGGTTCCACATAAAGGAAGAACATAGGTTGTGGGGTTTCTAGCAACCTTATGTTGGCCATATTGTTTCGTCGAAAGCAACATGCAATACTGGAGGTATTGTTTTCCAAAAAAACAAAATATGAACGTGCATTGATTTTGCTCGTAATAGGAGGTTAGAAAAAATAATACAAAAAGTATCTAGGTTTTTAGTCGATGGGCAAATTATTTGATATCGTGATCTTCTTTAATTTGTTTACCAATCGAACTTAAACTTCTAGTCATAATAAAACCGCTTTCTTCATGTATTTAGTGTTTTTATTTATACCTTCTTTTTTTATGGGATTTTTATATGGGGCTTATTTTGCAGCCATCCTCCTTATTTGGAGATTCCTCATTTTTTGTCTCTTTAACTATTGATTATTTTTTATATTCTAACAAATAAATAATTTTTTGCATTGTTAAACTATCACTGTCATATATAATTAAATATGATTTAATAAGTAAATCGTCTTTCATGTTTTTTATTGTTAAGGATTTTGTTTGAAGGGTTTGCACGCAAACATTTTCCTTCTTCAACTCTTTCTCATGTCCCATATCTTTCTGCTAATGACAACGCTCCAATTTAGTCAAATATATCTTTTTATTCAATAATTTATACATAATAACACCATACATGTCGTTATCTTTGGATACTTGATCAATGCATCATGACGATCATCTATCATGGTGACCATTTTTTGTGATATCCCAAGCACCATTGATTCAGATACATGTAACATGGATGTTTTTTTTTCCCTTTCAAAGTGTCTCAAACTCATAGAGTTACTATTATTAGGAGCCCTTGTAATTTTTTGTATTATTAGGAGGCCCCCGACGGAGCGGGGTGGCAGTGGACCAACTCAGGCGTCTATTCCGTTCGGAGTTGCTATTAGTTCCTCAACTTCAGAGGGATTTCCTGCCCTCTGGCCAAGGTGATCTGGAGAGCTAGATGCCAAGACGAAGATCTTCATGCTTCTCGCATTCCGGAACAGGATCCTTACTAAGGTCAATCTCCTGCGACGGAACCACCCAGGAGTGTCCGACCCAGCTTGTGGCCTATGCGGCAGGGCGGAGGAGATAATCGATCATCTGATGTTGGGTTGTGACTTCTCGAGGTCGTGCAGGCTTACTTCACTCGCCTCCTGGGTGCTAGATTGGCTCCAGATAGCGTCGTGAAGCTGTGAGGATCTTGGCGACGTAGGTGTTTCAAGGGTACAGATCAACGCGGCCGGGATATGCTTGCCATTGGGATCTCGTGGTCGATTTGGTTGGAGAGGAACCGGAGGATCTTCCAGGTCAAGACCTTGATGTCGGATAGGGTCATCTTCATGACGAGGTCGTTGATCCACCTTTGGGAGTCCTGTGTCCCGTCGGGTGCCAACAGTTTTCTTTTGAACCTCTGTAACAGCAGCCCGTGAACTGTATCCTACTCTTTTTCTTCTTTAATAAACAGGTAGGGATCCAGGTCGAACTCCCCCTCATTCTCTAAGAGGGATTTCTCAAAAAAAAAAATGTATGAGCATAAAAGAAACCCTACATGCTGAAATATTGTGATTGACCTAGTTTTTCATTTTTTTCAACGATGGGCATGATGAGGAGAAAACCTTTGGTATAACCTATCACGGTCCATTGAGAAATGCCAACAACCTCTCCCTTGGTAATTGGGCGTTTAAATCAGCGAACCGAGTGGGGTCACAACAATCAAAGCACCAATTTGATTGAATCACAACAGACCCGATGGAATTAGTACAGTTGGGGATGAATGTGATGCACGTGTCGTGGTGCCTGCCATCGTACAGTTGTGATGCGTTTTGGATTCATTGGACCCGCGATACCAGCTCAGTTGGTATCACGGTTATACCAAAGTTTTTCTCCATAACGAGGGTGTTGTAAGATCTCGAGGAGAGTGAATACTATTCATTAAAAAAACCCAACATTTTCTCCTTATTTAAATTGCACATATTGACCACTAATCTTATGAGCAGCCATTTTCCAAAACACTAATTTATCCAACTAATTATCATTGTCCTTTTTTTTTAGCAAATACACACCGTCCATATTCCCTTAAAACACACGAGAAATACTTTTTTGGCCTAGCGTATAACCAGGGATGGATCCCGAGGGGACGTGTGGGAGAGATAGCCCCCTCCCCCGATTTGAAAGAGAACCCCTTATTATAGTAGTATTAGTTAGGATTATTTTAAAATTATATAAGTTTGCTCCCCCCCCCCCAATGATTTTTCTAACATTCGCCCCCCCAAGGTTCGATTCCTGGATCCGTCCAACCATACAAGTCGAAACATCGTACCTTACTGCTAAACCGGGATGAAATGGATGGAGGACTTGGACTTGTTGCTAGTCACGACTTGTCATACGATGGGATGATGATGTCGACATATCGTTATATGGTCGAGTTGGTGTTATTATTTATGGCTCCTAACAAAGGAAATTATTGTAACCATCTCTAGCCCAGTGTCAAATTGTCGTGTCCTATACAACAAACCACAATCAACCACCATTTTTCACTCTTAAACATTTCCATGTTACATCGCAACATGTGCCGTAACACATTGGATTGTGCATTAAGTACATAATAGCCGGGACAAAGGTCTTTGAATTCTCAAAACTCACCGAGAAATAAATGAGTAGATAATAATACCAAGTAATATAGAAAAAGATACAAGAAATGAGGAAATGCTAGTGATTGGATTTGGACTCAAGCATGACATCATGCACGAGAGATGCTATTCAGCCCGGAGGTTTTTCCGATTCCGCCAGCCCGATTGACATGGCAATGTACAACTGGTGGCTGAAACTCATTGGCAACATTTAAATTAATCTTTTACACCACCAGTTGTATGTTGCCATGTCAATCGGGCTAAGCGGAATCGGGAAAACCTTCGGACTGAGTAGCATTTCAAATCATGCACCATGTTGTATACCGTGGCTCCCGACGACTCATTTATTGTCAAGATATAACTTTTTTTTTTAAGTATTCATCCTTATAAAACTCCTTAAAAGGGTCCTTCTTCGAAAACACACACACGCGCGCGCACACACACACACATACATATATAGTATACTATGGAGGGGGGGTTCGGCCTAGACCCCTACCGGTTGACTACATATATAATATACTATGGTAAAATGGGAGGATCGTTGTTCACGTTATAAGTGAAAAAGCACTATGATCTAGAGACCGATCTGGATACCGAGCTCTGGATCATATAGATGTCTTATTAACAAGTCAGTACATCACCTATTAATACGATCATAAAATAGACTAGGGATCGAAACTCGTCATAGGAGCGAGAGGTCTGCTTTGATTTTTAATAACCCCACATATAGGAAAGCTCACCACCAAGACGAGAGGGAGGCCCACCAAAACTGAGCAGGAGGAAATACGTTGTTGCACTTATTCAAACCCTTGACCAAAGCCACGGGTTGCATATGTCCTACCAAGTGAGCTATCACTCGGAAAACTAAATCATGTGACTTAGGGGGCCTAAATGGTTAATCATCCACTCCCTATGATGGCTTGATGCCCTATTGATCATGGGCGGCGCTACATATGGGTGAGTGGGGTCAATTGATCCCACTTACTGATTTTAATTTATTAAATTTATATCTTATCGTAATTTATTTAGTTTTGACTGTTGGTTTGACCCCACTTCACCAATTCACCGAACCCTACTTCATACCATCATATGAAAAATATTTTTAAATATAATTTTTGACCCCGCTGATACAAATTTCTGGAGCCGCCACTACTATTGATTCATAAATTGCATGAATAAGGTGTAAGGTGTAGCCCACGTGAGAACTAACACAAGCAAAACAATGTTTTTTTATAAAGAAAAATGCATTTCAGTTTCCCATATTATGTACTCCATGATTTGTCCATTATTTGGCCTTCTGATGCGGATCTGATCACAGCCATCCGTTGCACCCAATCCTGATTGGTGAATTGCACTTAGTCGCGACTGGGAGATAAAGGAACGAATGTGATCAGGCGCCAGGTGCCACGTCAGGAGGTCCTATCTTGGTGGATAATTGGGAGACCTAATGAATTCCTTTTTTCATTGATAAAAATTTTTGCTGCAGGTGCCAGGTGTTGTCATGAGCAAGATGCAATGAAGAACCATTGTCGGTAAAGAAAATAGGAGTTATTAGTCTAAGGCCCTTCTAACGAACTCTATATTATGATAAACACTTGTGTCTGGTGCCTTTAACGTTAAGTCCTTCTCTCACTTTTTTTTTTTGTAAATGTTAATTTTACCCCTCGATTATTTTATTTATGTTGTTGGACTTTATCCCTGAGTATCAATTTGGCAAGTTAGAGTAACAATTCGGTAATAGTGTATGTACAGTGATTGCCACAATAATTTCACTGTAACAGCTACAGTGATTTCAATGTAGCAAAGTATCAATTCGGGCAGGAGCGAAGTTACTATAGCTACATTGAAATCATTATAATAACCGAATTGCTACTCTGCTATCCAAATTGATACTCCAAATTTCAGTAACTCCACTCTAGCAGTAGCAATTCGGTTGAAAATGATTTTATCGTGCAACCAAATTGACATTCCAAACCACCATAGTAGACGAATTGATACTCCCAACTAAGGTTGCAAACAAACCAAGATGTTTGTAAGAGGCTCGCAAACAAGATCGATAAAAAGCTCGTTCGAGTTTGTTTGATTACTACTCGAGCCAAGCCCAAGCATAGAGTTCAGGTTCGTTTAATAAACTAGCCAAGCTCAAGCATACCAAAGTTCGGCTTGATTGGGTTCATGAATATGCTTGTTTAGGGCTTGTGAGCAAGCTCGCGAGTAGGATCATGAATAGGCTCATAAAAGACTTGGTAAACCTAACATATATAGTCCACATTTTTTTATTGTATTATGAAGTTCGGGTACAAGCTCGATAAGGGACCGTTCAAGTTGATTTGATCACTAATTGATTGAAGCCTAGCTTGAAGCTTAGGCTCGTTTAATAAACAAGCCAATCATACCAAGGCTCGGCTCGGCTCACTTAGCTCGATTATTAAACAAGACAAGCCCAAGTGAAGTTTAGGCTAGGTTAATAAATGAGACAAGCTCAAACAAACCAAAGCTTGACTCGACTCACTCCTTTGCAACCTACTCCCAACCAAATTGGTATTGTACTATAGAGAATGAAGGGTATTTTTGTTATTTATAAGGGGTTGAAAAATCAAAACTTGAGTTTGTTGTTTGATATAAACCGTGTCTCTTCAAGAAGGGATTGGAGCACAAATGATTTTATGGTTGACTAAGTATTCCGAGAAAATACCATGGCGTTGAATAGGAGGGTTAATAATAAAAGCAACATGTCTTCCAACTTGGTTGCTTCCTTCTTTTATAACTTATTTCGTACAATTAATCAATTAATTTTCAGTGGGAGATCACAACATCATGTGACATTCATTGATCCAGATTCTCTAATCAAAAAAGCGAAGAAAGCCCTCTTCTTGGTTTTCAATAAGAGTTATTCAAAGTCAGATTAGACTGTGTACACAAGTGTGAATAAGTGCTACCTCACCACAAAGCAATCAAGTAAGTACTCGCAAGCAACCTATTCTGATTCCAGTTGTTAAGAAACTGATTCTAGCTTGATGGTTTAAGGCTGATATAACCTAGATAGGTTTTGTAAATTCTATGCAATATTTAGTACAAACCATTTAACCAATGCAGGCATAATATGTAACTATAATCAAGAGACCCACGATCCAATATGTTAAGAGTTATGCAAGCATTATCCTTAAAAATAAAAAGGGAAAGAGTTTGGTGAACTTGAGTTCACAAATTAATGGTGAAACATGATTTATATTGCGCCATGTGTCCACTGAAAAGAAATAAAGCAAGTAAGAGGGGATAGACGTTTAAGAGGGTTGAACTAAAAAAACATAAAGCAAAAAGTAAAAGAAGGTTGAAAACTTTTTATGGACACATGATAGCTTCTCCATTTGAGTTCACCATTTGAATGGTGAACTCGAGTTCAACTTTCCGAGCCCCAAATAAAAAAGAGTTATACAAGCATCACCAAAAATTTCACAAAAAAAAGAGAAATACATGATTTTTATGTTGTTTGGTTCCATGCATGTACAAACGTACATAAGAGAGAGAGAGAGAGAGAGAGAGAGAGAGAGAGAGAGAGGAGAGGAGGAGGAGGAGGGGGATGAAGGGGTGGAGGAGGAAAGTGGAGGTGTAGGGACGTGGCGCCAATGGTGTGTGTGTGACCTGGGGTGCCAGTATCAAATTGAGGCCAGGGTGATTTTGGTGTAAATAAGAAGATCCTTTTTCGATTTTTTTTGATCTAGTAAATACGATCTCCCGATTCATCAGCACCAAAAATTGGCCATGTCACTCGTTTTTCTTTTTTGGCCCCATTTTGGCCGGTTGGGCTTGGCACCTATAGTCAAACCCTCCACACACACACACACACACACACACCCACCCACACCCACACCCACACCCACACCCACCCACATCTTTTCTTCTTCCTCCTCCTCCTTCCTCCTTCCTCTATCTTCCCCGTGCCATAACCCTAAGCGGCTGGTCCTCTCCCCCCTCTCCCTTCTTCCTTCTTCATCCTCCTCCCTCCTTCTTCTTACTCTATCTTCCCCGTACCTGAACCCTAAGCCGCTGGCCCTCCTCCACCTTCTTCCTTCTTCCTCCTCCTTGCTCCATCTTCCCTCATACCCAAACCCTAAGCTGTTGGCCGATGTCGGTGACAACCTGCCAACATTGTGTCGGCGACTGCTCGCCCATGGTCTCGGCGGGATAGTTACCAATGTCCCCATGATGCTGTCATTATGTACCTATCGCTACCCTGTTGGCACCTTTGGTGGGCAGCCACTAACATAGTGTTGACTGGATGCCACTGATATCGGTGAATGACTTAGGATTTAGGTAGAAGATGGAGGAAGAAGGAGGAGGAAGAGCTGAAGAGGAAGAAGAAAGAGGAAGTGGAGGAGATAAGAGGGCCAACGACTTAGGGTTTTAGCATGAAAGACGAAGGAAGAAGGAGGAGGTAGGTGGAGGGAGGAGGAGGAGGGCGACAGAAGGTGTGAAAAGGATGCAGTAGAGGAGACTCAAGTGGCAGCAAAGCCGGAGGATGATGGGGGCAACATCAATAGTGATCGATCGGAGGTTGGGGGTGAGGGTAAACAAAAAATATAAAAAAGGGAGAGTTCGTGGTAGGTCCCTGACATAGGATTTGATTAATGTAAGGGACGTCCAAATATCTCTATACACACCATGTCTCTCCCGAAACATATACACTTCCAGCAGGTCCCTCCATTGACTTTTATCCTATTTAAATGACAAAAATATCACTGATTAAAAGCCCACGTTACATTCAATGTAGCAAATGGACAACTACAGTACATTACGAATTGTTCCTCTTTAGTGGCGAATTGTTGCCCTTTGCTATTGTGAAATCACTATATCATTTTTTTTAGAAAGTCTTGTTTATTTTTTTTACTACGGTGAAATCACTGTAGCAATTGTTCCTCTTTAGTACCAAATTGTTTCTCTTTGGTACACTGTAGCATAGAGCAACAATTCGGTGCTAAAAAGAACAATTACTATAGTTAACAATTAACTTGAGGAGTACATTTGATACAGCTAGATGTTTTAGAATGTACTATTTTTGTGGATGTGCAATCTAAGGCAATGTGATCCTCCTCGCAAAAAATTAGCAAATTCTGAAATCTCTATCCAACGATTTGGATGACAGCTAAAAGTATGGGTAAAAACGATGAGTCTACGGATCCTGACCCTAATCAATTGTTCCTCTTTTGGTACCAAATTGTCTATTCACTATAGTGAAATTATTGTAGCAATTTTTTTTTGTGAAATCTTATTTTTTTATAAAAAACTTATACAGTAAAATAATTGTAGCAAATATTTTTGCTATAGTGAAATCACTGTAGCAATCGCTACTGTTTATTGCCGAAGTGCTACTTTCTCATATGGTTTCTCCTTGTACAGTATGTTGCATGTAGGATTAGTCAGGGATTAATAGGGGTGGTGATGGAACCCAAAAAACCAAAAATCTGACCCGACCCTGAACTGAAACTTAGGTTATGGGTATAGATTTTGTACCGAAACAATATTTGGGTAGGGTATGGGTATAGGAACTCTACCCGATATGCTTTTTGGGTATAGGTATGTACCCCAATATCCATACCCGAAATTCAAAACCTGATTTCTCCTCTGATTT
Organism: Chamaelirium japonicum; assembly: GCA_947650365.1. Taxonomy (NCBI): domain Eukaryota; kingdom Viridiplantae; phylum Streptophyta; class Magnoliopsida; order Liliales; family Melanthiaceae; genus Chamaelirium; species Chamaelirium japonicum. The sequence goes on along the minus strand of OX393552.1, from coordinate 52,412,657 downwards.
TTATATATTAGATCTTATGGTTAGACTCCAAACTATTGCAATATATATCTATATTCTAACCAACTCTAATCCCTACCCAAATTCTACACTATCTTATTCCATTCTAAAACAAATATAATAATAAACTGTAAGAGCTTCTTAAAATATTAATGTAATATATTTGATTTTTTCCTCAAACAATTGCAAGTGGTAGAGAAAAGAAAGAAAATTATATGTAATTTATACCTAAAACCCGATCCAAAACTTGAAACCCGAATGGGTATGGACCCTCTTAGACCCGAATGGGTATGCGTCGAGTATGGACTCTGTCATACCAGAATGGGAATGTGCATGGGCTGGGGTAGGGTCCAACCTGTTGTCACCCCTAGGGATTAGTCATCAATTGTCCCTAAAAAAAATTGGGAAAGCTTGGCACAAGTCCTTTTTGAGAGATGACTCTTAGTTGAAGTCCCGACGAATGTATCGTATAGGGACCTTTTTTTTTTGAAAGGTAATAATAGGATTGCATTAGAAACCCACAAAGTGGGGAGAAGAGAAATACAAACCGGGGCTACACTCCGTATGAGCTAGCGCGAACCTTCTATGGAGCAATACAAGTAGCTGTAAGCAGACAGCTCAACACCATACCAACTCGTGGGCTTGCAAAAACAAACTACATACGCTCTAACAGGCGAGCTACATGCAAGACTCAGCTCAACAAAGACTTAGCTAAACTCGTTGTTATGTGCCCCACATATCTAATCATGATATCGAGTGGGTCGGACATCTTTTTCACTTGCGATTCTCAAGCTTCTCCTCTCAGAATTCTCTATCAAATCTTTCTTCTTCTTACATCTTTTCTTAGTGTTATATTCTCTCTCTTCCAGAATCTTCATTCTATCATTAATCCATGCCTGATTATTCATGACCATGTTGTTGGGAATAGAGCAGAACACTTCAAGGGATTCAGTATAAGCCATCCCGACTCCTAAAACAGTTGCAATGGAAGGATCCAAGGTTCTTTCCTCCTCAACAGCCAACGATGATGGATAGACAGATGTCTGCCTCTTCATCCTCCTCGACCTCCTTGTTAGTTCAAACCTCCTCCCTGCTGAGCACCGCAATGACATCCTCCCTAACCTCCTCCTCCAAATCTGAAAGAGTCATCAAAGAAGGGGTCACAAAAGAATACTCCAAACGGGCAAGTGATTCCAGTTTGCATTGGAGTGAGGCCGCGTAGACTCTAGCCTAAAGTTCGGAGGTTGAAGGGTCTCCAACTACGGACAAAATGTTGCATAATAAATCGGATCCCAAATCAGACTGCAACCCCGAGTAGTTAGCCTCTAGAAATGTGGTTGTCTCTCCCGGAATCACTACGGACTTAGGATTACCTAACTCTGTGATTGCCTCTGGAGGGACGAGGAGGTCGATGATTGGGTCCGCAATAACCAACCCCCACCACCTTCAAGATGCCACATTGGGTTGGAGAAGCCAACAATAGCAACCTTCCCGAGCTAAGAATTATCTTCAACCAACGAATCAGGCCCCAGCCCCCAAAGTCCTTGCTGAAATTTCAGTTGCAGTTCCAAGACCAGGGTCGCACCACAACTCCCTCTACATACTCCTGAAGTTGCCGGGGGTCGAGGTCAAGCCGTTGTCGCCACTCGGGAGAGAGATGGGGGAAGGCTGGGTTAATATCGGGTTTATCATGAAAAGTCAGAGATCTTAGACAAAATAAAACTTTCGAAGATCCTGTTCACTTGATGGATCTGTTGCCAGGGACCTTAGCCACATTAGCCCTAGACAATATAGCAAATAATGATGTCATGCGGCTATTATCGTAAAATAGTTAATAACCCCCTTTCTAGCCGAAAAAATTCAAGCTTTTTGGATGCGCTAATTCCATGGGTGCAGATAGATCGCCACCACCCACCCCCTTTCTAGAAGCAACGTCTTTGCTGTCCGCAGCTCCTGTCTTCTTTCTCCTCTCTCCCCTTTATTTCCCCTACCTAACCCTAAGAGGTTCCCGTTCAGTGTCCGGCCATGGGGTGGGCGACCCGGTTCCTTACGGCGGTGGCCTTCCTCGCTGCGGGGATCGTCTTTGCACCTGAGACCTTCGGATCGAAGCCGGACTCCCCGGCCCTCGCCGTCTCCGCCGCGAAGCTCGCCCACCTCCTCTGCTTCGCCACCGCCTGGGGCGCCGCGCTATGGGTCACCTTCATCGGCGGCATCATCATGTTCAAGTACTCCCCCTCTCCCCCAATTGAAAACCCCCACCATTTGAACGTATTTTCAATCCTCTGAATTTGTGATCTGATGGTTTGAATTCTGGACGCAATGGAGGAATCTGCCGAGGCACCAGTTCGGGAATCTGCAGAGCAAGATGTTCCCGGCTTACTTCACCGTGGTGTCGGTGTGCGCGGCGGTCTCGGTGGCGGCCTTCGCCTACCTGCACCCATGGCGGTCGGCTTCGTCTGTGGAGAGGTACCAGCTGGGGTTCCTCCTCTCCTCCCTCGGCTTCGACCTCTCCAACCTGTTCGTCTTTACGCCCATGACCGTCGAGGTAACTCACCTCCTCTGCGGTTCTACCCATCTTCGTATTTCCCCACTCCGATCATTTAATTAGCCGTTATCTTGTTGTTGGTCGTTAAGAATTGGACTGTCTATTGAGTTGACATCTTCAAAAATATTTTTGCATTGTCTCACACTTTAATTACCACTATAGTTCACCATTGAGCATGATTGTGGGTCTGTCCAAAAATTTTACTATTTTCCCCCATAAATTACCCATTTCTTTTCCTATATCTATTTTTATTCTCTTAGTATCTCTTATCTTTGGATGTTCGGTTATTATCTCGTACACCGTGGAAAGGGTAAATGACCCCTAGGACAATGAGACAACTTGATCTCTACCAAGTTCACTTTTCCCTCCATTTATTGATTATGAAATAAAAGATTGGATGAGCTTCAGTGGGAGGAACACTATGGCGAGGACAGAAAAGAGACAAAGTGCAGCCTTGCATTCTCTCTTGATTTATAGGTTTACGACAAAACCTAGAAATCGATCACTGATCCAATTTGAGTACTAGACCACTATTAAGTAATGACATCAAGTGACTAGTTCAATAGTTTGTCATCTAAAGTTTATTGACTCTAGGGATATGGTAATATGGGGAAGACAAAATTGTTTGAAGCACATGTAGAAACGAAGCGCCTCTTGTTTTAAAGAGCGGACTGTCATCTCAACTCAGCGAAGACAAAATAATAGAAAGGAAAATTCTACCCTGACTTTCCTCTCTTTTTTATTTATCTTTTATTTTTCCTTGGTTTACAACCAAACACACATAAAGTTCTGTTGGGATTTGGTATTGTTTTTTAACTTCTAGGAGCATTGTGTATCGTCCCCTTGGCTCAAATAGAGAAGAGGATAGAGGTGGGGAAGAGGGCTGGAGGTGGGGTTTGTTGGGGTGGGAGGGGGTGGGGGGTGATTGAGGACCTGCGGTTGGATTGTCATGGGGGATGTAGATTCAACTCCTTGACTCAAGAGAGAGGTTGATTTGGTACTTTTTGGTGAGATCATAGCTTCGTGCATTAAAGATCATATTGATTTGTGCACAAGAGGCATGCCAAGATACAGTACATTTTCAATGTTGCTGACATCAAGGTGACATTTGCTTGTTGTCTATTGATAATACGACATGTTTTGAATCATCAAATGTTGTTTTGGTTCTTTTGTATAAATTTAGAATTTATTCATAACACATGTTAATTGTTGAAGAACATATGGCCTTGAGATCTCATCTATATATTTTAAAATAGGGAAAATTATCCTCAAAGTGGTTTTGGGATCCTAAAAAGCTGTCTAGAAGGGGGGGGGGGGTATGAATCTAAAAGGACTTTGTGAGGAATCAAGGGTTAATGAGAAAATCTCTAAAATATGTGCTTACTGGAATTCATTTCCGATGCGAAAAATACAAGTAGAAGTGATAGCTGAGGTTTCTCAGTAGTGTAGCTTCTAGATGGATCAAGTATGAAATCTTGGGTCGAAATTTAAAGATTTAACTATAAAAAATGCATAAATTAATGAAAAATTGTAGGATTTCAGACAAAATTAATGGTTATAATGATAAAAAACGCTCAAGGATAATTAACTTCAGGGATAAACAAAGGAGTCAACGCCATTTTTCAAGGCATCACACCAAGGAGTTACGAAAACTTTTGAAATTTATTCATGAATCACTAATGATTTGACACTCGTCTTGCGTGCGTGCATTTGTGTACTCTCAAACCTATCCAAACCCACTTGCTTCTAATTGGTTTCCAACTCCCCTAACCCAATTCTCCATACTAAAGTACAACTCCTAAGCTCATTTGAAAAAAATTGACTAGAAAAATATATCTGCAAATTTTTTTGAAAAATTGAAACTAAAAACAATCCCAAACTTCTATTCAATTCAAATTAGCTGGTGGGGATACTAGGGCCATACCATAGACCACATGTGTCTACTGCAGTCACTGCCATAGGAGGATAACCCAACTAATGCCTATTTGGCTTCGAATTCGGCAATTGATGACTTGGCCCATATATGGAGGCCATGGGACTTGGTATTTATTTCTTTATATTATTTATGTTAATTCTATTTTCATATTAGAAAAATACTGAATTTTTAGCTTTAGATTAGGCGGTTGTATTTGAATTTTTGTTGTTTATCTTGTGGGTGAGTTAGCGTTTATCCCTTGGGGCGATTTATTAAGCTTTAAGACTCTCATTATTGGTAATTAATGAATGATTATTGCAATTGAAACGTGACTGTTTTTTGAGTGCTTTCCTGAGAGGATTGAAGTGCGCGAAGCTTGCCGACGAGAGGTCGGCAAGTTATCCCCACCCCCATCCATTCCCTTGTGTTCTTCTCATCAACCCATCATCATTAGATTCATCACATCATCTTCATTGTTTACATCTAAAAAAAAAAGAGAATGAAGAAAAAGAGTAGTGAAAGAAGAGGCAACTGCCACCGACAGTCCCCACAGGGCCACAACCACCGCAGACTTAGCCGTACCGTCCGACCACACCAGTCAGCCCTGACGTGGGCCAATCTCCATCCATTCCGACACCCCCGGCAGCCCTATCTGTTCCACTGCCATGTTAGCCGCAACACTGACTCCAGCCGTCCCTCCAATCATACCACTAGCTCTTGTCGTCCCCCCTCGTCGCGACCTTACCCTGTCAATGTCATACCCGCATCCTCCAGTCGGTTCAGCCCTTTATGGCACTGATCTCGCCACCTTGGCCCGGATCGACTTCCTGGCCTCCCACAGTCGCCGCCGCCAAGCCAAATTGTCGGCACTGCGCTGCCGTCGCCCGAGTCCCGACTTTCCCTTCCCTTCAATGGGTTGCATGAACACAACCTATGCAGTCAAAGTCGGTAGTCGGCTCTAGTCGAGCAATGGCCGACTAGGACTAGTCGAGACTAGTCGGAACTAATTCGGGACTAGTCGGCCAAAACTTATTCTAACCCCTCCCCCCCTCCCTAAACATATATGATATATGAACTAGCATAAATGTCAATAAGTATATGATATTAGTAGGTTAATAACAATACATTCCTTCACACTTCACAGCATGAGTATAAATACATAAGTAACAGTCTAACATAACACAGTTGTATTGGCTTCATGCCCATGTCAGAAGACTCAGAACTAAGAATTCATCACAATATTTGTTTGATGATGTTTAATCTGTGAACAGCCCCAATTTTGATTATAGGGTTATATAGATATCAACAAATAAACTAATTATTTGTCTATGTTTTTATCTGAGATTCTCAGGTGCTCAACAGATGATTACAAGGAAGAGCCATAGTTGTGAGTCTAGCGACTTAAGACTTTGAGCCAATGTAAAAAAATCCAAACAAAATTGCTTCCAAAGACTTCTTTCAAAAAAAAAATTTGCTTGCAGAATGCTGCCTGGGGACTAGTCGGCAGTCGCTAGTCGGGTCTAGTCGGGATTCCGCCCAGCAATAAAAGAATCAGAATTAATCGGTCGGCAAAATGCCGCCTGGGGACTAGTCGGGGACTAGTCGCCGACTAGTCCCGACTTTGATAGCATAGAACACAACCTCGCTCCCCTCGCGTGCGAGAACTCGACGTTAGGGGAATAAATCCCGGGCCCCCTCTCAGCAATTTGGGCACCCCCCTTCATCATTTCAAGCACCTCCCCCAGCATTTTGGGCACCCCCTCAGCTCTGTCTGGCACCTCTGCAGCATAAGCTCCACTGAGGACACCCTGGCTTCACTGGACGCACCATGACCCCACCAGCTGTCGGCCACGTTTATCGCTTGACCCTGCATGAGTCTCTGAGTGTAATTGCTTGTTCGATTGCGATTGATCAAGTATTTCCATGCCGATTTGTGCCTGCAACACCTACAACCCACCACTAATTGGTTATTGTTTGTTCCATACAAAAATCCTATTTAAATTAACAATTCCATTTCAACTTTATGTAAACTCTGCCAGCTTGAATTAGGACCCCACCACATTTGAAGCTCCACACTTTGTTAAACCAGTTCAGCCTGAAAACAATTTTTAAATCCTTATGAGGGATCATAGCTTGGTATTAATTGTTTCAACTTTTCCCTTGTTAGTGGCTTAGTGGGATCTCTCGATTCCCGCACGATGATACTTGTTTTGATTTCAAAGTGCACGGAACCTCGTGCAAGCCATCCAAGCCCCTATTATAACTAGCTTGCTATTAAAAATATTAGCTTGAAATCATTTGCTGATCTCGAGCATCATATTTTGGCTTGCACGTACCCTGCATCACTAGCATTATAAATTCACTTGAATTATCAAGTCAAATTCAATCTGAAATCGAACTTCTAAACAATCTGAATGTCTTATAAGAAGTAAAATCTGAACTCTCTAATTGAGTTACACTTGGATTGGGTTCCTAAAGAGTTAATATGATGGGCTTCCAAATTTTCAATTTAACCAAGACATGGGATCAGACCCCATGTGCATGATGACCGACAACCTTCTTGTACTCCTAGTGAAACGAACTGCATTACAACCTCCTCGTGGTTTGTTGCTCTAGTTTCAAAATTGTGCGACTAATTAGCATGACTAGTTTTCTGATTTTTATTCTCCAAGACCTTTGTACCTTTTCTTGGCCTTACTCTCAGTTGCTCAAGTAAAGCTAAATCATGTGCAAATAGCAGACACCATAGTATATCATTCTTAGGTATCATTTATGAACACATCCAACACAAAAATAAGTGGAGGCATGTTAAGCTTAAACCCTGATGCTGCTTGATCGTTATTGGAAATTCATTGCTTTTTCCTGCGGTGTTTTTACCCGAAGCTTTAGCTTCCTCGTGCATCTTGTTAATCACCTGTATATATTATTATGATACACCTTTTTTTAATCCCACTAGATAGTCTCCCGTGGTATTCTATCATGTATTCTCTAAGTTAATAAAAAACATATGCAAGTTCTTCTGTTGTCCCTACACCTCTTTTTTCTACCTAAGCAGGAAAACTGTTTTGACGGTTGATCTTACTGGGCTTGAATGCAAATGGGTTCTCCATGATTTGTGCTGGTTGCTATAGTTTCTGCTCAGACGCTCTTTCTAGAAGATATGTAGCATGCATCATAATTCTTAGACTGGTATCACCATACTTCACCTCCAATCCTCGAATATCGTTACTGTTCTCAGAATAACATTGAATGTTCTTAGCTGGCCTACACTGATATCCACACATCCCCACAGTTTCGTCGGAATCTCATGTGATTTGAGTGCCAACGAGGCAACGACCATACCCCTTCGCATTTTATTTCAGGTCTAACCTCTGATTTACTGATCTCCTAAAAATTCTCATAGCAACCTTGCGGCTGCTTTGATATGAAATCTCCTAGCTCAGACCCCTTGATCATTCTTAGTTCAATTACTTATAGAAGCAATCTTTCTATCTTTCACTCTTCATCCTTAACTGAGACTACATTTGCTTCATTCTTATGTCATCTAATACGATCCACACCTCTACTCCTATTTTCTCTCCTTTTGCGAGTCTGTAGATGTTGTCACTTTGGTTTAGCTTCCTTTAAGGCTTAGATATGAAAAATTTGCACTGAAAGCAGAGATAGCCCCTAATTTGAATGACTACTGAAGAAGGATTCATAAAGTTGACCCCTTATCAATGGGACGAGGCTTGATGACTATGGTTGTGGTTTATGGTCACGTACATGAGTACATCATTATTTTCTTGACATTGCTTAAAGCACACTCGGTTTCTCATTGCATGTCTTTTTATGAGAATGATTGTGTCTCCTTGATTCTCCGAGTATATATCATTTGCGACCCTTTTAATGCATCTTTCCATTTTCTCATGCATTGTATTTAGTTCACGAGGATCGCTTTCCTGAACCTCGGTAAGTAATATTGATTCGAAGGCTTTCACTGCCCCTCATGTTACATTTCACCGACGAATCTTCAGGTTTCTTTGGTAATTTGCATTCTACACCACTTTCCTACCCTTAATTGTAATGTCCATAACAAATAATTTATGTTGTGTGGTCAAACATTTTGTAGGGATAACTAAGTAGATTTTACATGGCCCTTTCTCTCATTTTCTTTCTTTCATTTTCCAAGAAGAATATAATCTATCTGGGATTGGTTTAGTTTGGTCTTAAAGTTCACTATGTGCTCTTCACTCTTCTTAAGAAGTGTATTTGCTACCACAAAACCATAAGCTTCATCAATGTCGGAATTCCCTCTCCTACCGTACTACGTTGTTTCTAATGGTATACAACCTTCACTTGTATTCCGTAGTGACTTTTCCACATGTCTGTTCAGGTCCCCTCCTACGAATATCTTGTCCTCCTTCGAGATGTTGTGTAGAAGAATATCCATATACATCGGGAATCACTTTGTGATCCTCTTCTCTAAACTTACTTGTGGGGAACATGAACAATGCATTCCTCGAGCACTAGCTTAATAGCCATAAGTCAATCTCGAGCCCTAATTCTATCCACGTTATTCTATTTAATATCCCTATCTACATGCGTAGATAATATAGTTCATAACGCTCACCTATCTTCCTGGACTTGGCACCTCACCATTTCTTGTAAGTACGCTAGGTTCATGACTGCTACCAAATACCAAATGGCAAATCATTTCTTGTAAGTACGTTAGGTTCACCCATCTCTCTGGAGTGTTCAGTAGTTCATGACTGCTACCAAATGGCAAACCTAGTTTTCATTCTATTTTCTTCACGTGCTGAATGGTTCTTGAGGCTTAGTCCTTATGCATAAGGCGCTCATCTTAGAGGATAAATTGCAATTTCTAATATGATGTTGGACCCAAAATGATAATAATAAGATGTTTCCCCTAAATTGACTCCTACATATTGCTCAAACTGACCCATTTTGCTTTTAGCATTACTTATCTGACCCGCTCTATTTTTTCGAACAAAAATACCCTCAAGTCTAAAACTATTCAACATAGCATGCGATTTACTTTGGTGGGCAAACATGCTTACTATTATTTTTCCCTCCATTTTTGGGAACCCTACTAACCTCGAGCAAACATGTTTAAATTGAGCGACACCCATATTCACGCATTTTGGGTTGTCATCTTCCCCATTGGTGTGAACCCCACCAATTTTACTACGGAACCAGGAAGTCATCAAGAACCCATGAGCTTTACCTACAAAATTGAGAAGTCACTGAAAACCCACGAGCCTTTCTGCAGAACCCTCATCGGAGGTCGTTGGGACATGAGTAATGATATAGATCCTAAACGACTAAACCCTCCCGTGCATCCAATATTCCAATATACAGTGTAAAAGGGAAAAAAATTTGGACATCATTTTTCTTAGGTATCGAAACAAAATAAAATTTAAGGTTAAGGATGGCACAAGAAAGGAAATAGAATATAAAATGAATAGATGAGAAATGAAGGTGGTAAGAGCCAAATTTTCCTACCCAATCCAACATAAGGGCAACCCTAGTCTTATGTTGGTGAAAAACCTTAAATGGGGAACCTGCGACCTCCAATGAGGGTTCCACTATAAGGAGGAACACAAGTGTTACGGTTGTCAGTGATCTCCGATGAGGGTTCCACAACAAGGATGAACACAAGCGGAGTTCCCAGCGACTTATGGTGAAGCAATAAGGTAAGCATCCTCCCAGCGACCTCTGACGAGGATTCCATGCAAGGAGGAGTTCAAGTGGTGGGATTCCCAACACGTGGCATTGAGGAAAGCAAACATCTTGAGTAGTAGACACCCACGAAGGGCCCAATGTTTTAAAAAGCGTTAGGCGGACCTAAGGCTATAAAGGAGTTCCAAGGCGACAAGGCGGGTGCCCAAAGATTGAGACGCCCAAAATTTTAGAAAATTATTTATGTAAAATTGATTTGACGACTATGTTGTCATTGTCACCCTGCGTTTAGGTGTTCACAATGGACCTAGGGAATCACTATCATCATTCTTTCAGGTGGTCACTGTGAAGCAAGGGTGCCACAGTATAGTATTGACAGAGTAGTGTACCAGCTAAAGAAGAAAAAGAGAAGACTAAAATGAAGAAGAGAAAGAAGGAGAAGGGAGAAATGAAATTTTACAAGGGATGGTTCTTGCGAATACATCGACGATCTTTCTCTTGTAGACTTAGAGAAAAGCGGTTCCAACTAATGCGGTGCGGTCTATGGGCCAAAACGTCTAGGTAATCGCTCGAACTGCTTTTTAGAACAGTGGAAGGGCCCAATTGCCAGGGGCTATTGTAGGTGGTAAAATCTACATATATCCAAGTCGGTTTCGTGGACATACAACAGATCGACACATGTCATTGACGGACTACATAGAGGTCTGGTTTGGGGCAATAAACTTCAAGAGGTGTTTTGGCTTAGGCGATCCCAAGTGGGAACCGTGTGGAGATAAGAGACCGACTTACTGACAACCGAATGGATGTTCGGGCTATGTTTCCTCAAGTCGGCACTTTACTAACTTAAGAACAATAAACTAAACTATTGTAGTAGAAGCTCCATCTAAGGCGCAACATCTCTCTAGATTGAGGAATAAAGCTCAGATTGTGGAGGAGACATAGACGTGATGGATAACCCATGTTGATTACACCCTCCACAAAAGGAAGGGCTATACATGAGACGTAAACGGCCCCATGTTTGAATGACGGACCCCTAGAGTATGCCTCAGCTAATTAGTAGCGACATAACAAGGCAAGTCCCTGGAAGGACAGTAGCATGTGCGTAATCAAAGGTCAACAATTGACGACAGAAAGCCAATAAGCCACGCGTTACACTACTGAAGGTATTGAAGTGTAGGACTTCCAACCTATATAAGCCATCTAAGATCCACTGTAAATGCATCGAATTCTGCTCAAAAGATCAAAATACGAATACTTTATTATCGAGTCTCAGAAATCAGCATTGATTCTCACGTCGGAGCATCCTTGGTCATGACGCTAAGGGTCACTTCACCGAAACTATCTCTATTACAATGCAATTGACTCTCAGAAACCAGTACCGATCCTCACGTCGGAGGTCCTTGGTCATGACGCCAATGATTTTTTCAACTAAGCTATCTCTATTTGGGTGTAGGTAGATGAGCGATTGTCACTTATGTCAGTAGGTGGTCCTTGTCGCATACAAATTATTCGAACTTAATGATGGGAAAAAATAAGGGGAGTATAGAAAGGAGGAGAGGGTTTTAGGGAGAGGGGGGAGGTTCTTATGAAGGGATATCAGGATGTGGAGGGGGACTTCACATTTGGTGATGGCGGAGAAGAGTAGGGTTGAGGGTTGGGGAGCGGGGGAAGGAAGGTGGTTGCTGGGGGGTGGGTGGAAGATGGAATGTGTTGTCACTGAATTATGACCGAATTTGGTTGTCATTGACCGGATCTGATCGGCTCCCTATCCTACCAAAAGAAAAAAAAAAGATCGACTCCCTAGTGGCTGGATCCTATATGAAGGGACCATGGGTGCTTCAAGGTGCTCGGGGTCGAAGTGAAAGGGCCTATGTAATTGCTTGTCGTCGGTGGTTGCTATTTGCTTGATCTTATCGAATTTGGTCACTGGTGGCTGAATCTAGATCAATTCAGTCATTTACTAGATCTAATTTGAGATGGCCATGTGTTCCCCGAGGTGAAACTGAGATGCTTGAGGTTGAAGGGAAGGGTAAGTGTGGCATCCATCGTCGGAGCTGGTCGTCGGTGGCGGTTCCGTGCAGATTTGACCACCTATGGTTGCAGAGCGGTTGAAGATTACTAGATTATCTATTTTCAAGCACATAAATTATTTTATTATGTTGGTCTGAAAAATATGAAATGCACTTTTATTTGTTATATGGAAGACATTGTCCAAGATAATAATTATATGAAAAAGCATGCAATTGGTTTGCTCAAGTGTCTTACTGAGAAGATTCAGAGTTTCTTGGTTTACATTTTATTCTTCTTACGTCCTCATTTCTCCTTTTTCTATTGAAATGAAGAACGAACATGACAAATCATGCTCCTACCAAAAAAAAATGGCCCCTTTGACTTGGAACCTCTAAGTTCCAAACGACCTACAGTGACTAGTACCAAAAGGGCTACTTGTTTCATTGTTTATTCTGGTGAACTGCCATATATATATTGGTTCAAAAGGTAATTTGTGAAATCGCCAAACCATACTGGTTATGGCCAATAATACTACATACCTGCCAATAAGGACTGGTGTTCGCCCTTTTTTTTTTGTTTGAATTCTTGGTTTTAAAATGTAAGAAGCATCTTTCACAAGTTCACAATCATCATTTATAACATGCTTTGTAAAAGGTCTCAAGATGGGCCATAGGGGGGCAGGGCCTTCCGAACACTTAGGCACACCATCTAAACCTAATAACATCGGTGGTCTTCGGTACAAAGGATGCATAGGTTTTGTAAGTGTGCATAAATGTGTTGGTTTATATACACACTCAAGTATATGTATGCATGTTTTTATGTGTGGCATTGCAGATATGAAAAATAAATAATTTGTGATCTAGTGGTTATCCGAGAAACATATTCAAACATATATGAGGCATGGCCATAGTATTAAAGCATATATCAGTCATGACCACCAAATTGTATGAAGTATTAGTGAATTTTTCTTTATTTATAGGAGATATTAATTATATTTATAAGTGGATAACACTTTGTGTTTACTAAGGTATATACAACAAATAGTCATATCCCGTCAATTAGGAGTTGATTATACAAATTCTTCTACACCAACTCTTCCTCTGTGTACGCATAATGGGAGATGTGGGTTGGGTGAGGGGGGTTGGCAGAGCAGTGTATGGGTAGGTGGGTGCCTATTCAATATTATTAGGTTTATAGATAATAAATACTCAAATCTAAAGTCTTTGATGATACTTTTTTTTTTTGAGATCGGCGGGTGGTCCAATCTGTGAGGCAATGACCCACTTCATGGTCGGACTAGTCCCGCCAGGAATGAAGCCCTATCCACTTGGAATTTCCCACTTCACTCCTACGTAAATCAAGGGGAGGCTTGAATCAAACGACCTCGTTACCCATGCTGCCATGCATCAGTGGCTTTGCCAACTCTCCCATCCCCTAGTGGGTATGTTAATAGATATTCGAAGATGCGTACCTAGAGCTCAGCAAGACGCACGCGCACGCGCACGCACACAGACACGTGACTGCAGATTATTAAATAAAAACATTATAGACATTAAATATTACGAGCCAAAAAATTTAACTAATCCATATTATATATATTTACTTTGTATTTAAAAAATGTGCAATTTAATTAGTGTTAGAAAATAAGTGCCTAGCCGGTCCTTCACAAGGTGTTGGGACCTTCCAAGGCAGAACACCTTTGACAATAACAATTTGTTAATAACAAATACTAAAAAGTAAAAACCTTTTTCTTATACTTAGAGCATCTCCAATTGACTCCTATCTCCCCCTATTTTGCTGAAGTAGCAAGCGAAGGACCTGGAATCCGCCCCCAACCGGCTCGCTACACATCCTCACTATTTTTAGGGAACGGGAAATCGCATGCCACCCTTGACGAGTGAGCAGCCGCTTGGTAATGATGGATCCCACCCAACGTGGAGCTTTGAATCTCACCGTTGTTGATTTTGACCGTTTTAAATATATCTGTTTGTCCAACGGCTTGGGTTATTTGATGGTTTGTCCGAGGGCAGTTTGAACATTCCACTTTAATAGGGAGTGGGCCAGGAGCCGGTTGGAGTGCTCCTTTACTCTACTCCCTATTTTAGCTGATGTGGTGGTTTTTACTCCCTAAAATAGGGAGCAAAGCTAGGAGTCCGTTGGAGATGCTATTAGTTTTAATCTCTCTTAGAATTTCATATGCATTTGATATTATTGCAGTGGTTACCAAATAAAAAAAAATCGTGCAAATTATTAAAGTGCTGCTGACTGGATTTTAAAAATCAAGGGGAAACTTAATATTTCTTTAATGTGGTTGTGCCCATCTTAAATGGGATCGGTTCTTTGTCTACCTCTTGAGCATAGGACCTTATTCTGTTTTGAATGAGCATCGTTTTCTGCGTTGGAGCAGATGATGAAGAAGAGGCACAAGGTTGAAAGAGAGCTGAGCATCGGTGAGGAAGTCGGATGGTCGAAGAATGTGGAAGTGGCGAAAGCAAATCCGAGCCTTTCCGCCATGAACAAGAAGTTCGGGATGATCCATGGCCTTTCGTCGCTCGCCAATATCTTTGCGTTCGGCGGCCTCGCAGTTCATTCTTGGTACTTGGCCGGTAAGATCAGCATGTAGGAATCTCATGAAACATTTGATAAAACTTTATGGCTGCATTCCATAACGGATGGCCTGTTTGTCTATCCATCTACATATGTTTAGTAGTCATTGTTGTGAAGGCAAGATAATGTCCTCTCTCATAATGTTTTGTCTTCATCTTAATGTTGGCATTACTGCTATTTTGTCTTCCAAGACTGCATCTTAATGTCCTCTCTCTCTCTCTCTCTCTCTCTCTCTCTCTCTCTCTCTCTCTCTCTCTCTCTCTGTGTGTGTGCGCGTGCACGCGCGCGCGCGCGTGCGTGTGTATTCGCTTTTCCAAGATAGACATGAAAAGTGGAGTTGATTATGGGTTGAAATTACATGATAGACATGAAAAAGGGGATAGAAGCTACTGGATACAAACATTAATAGGGGTATGTTCAAGAGGGGCGATGAGGTTTAACTGGGGTGTATTCAAGGGCGTGACCAGTTTAATTGTTGGGGTATATTTAACAAGAATGATAAGTTCAACCGGGGTTTATTCAAGGGGATGGGGTTAGAGTCATTTTCGGAATGGAAGTGGGTATAATCCAAGAAAACGGGGTGCACTTAAGTTTAATGGGTAACAAGGTTTGTTTACAGGTTTGTGGGGTTATAAAATTTTCCGACATTTTAGGGTAGATCACACCCTGAAGTTTAGTCCAAAATCACTTAAACCCCCTGAAGTCTTTTTTTTTTTGCTTCAAATCGGTCCCTATAGTTCTAAATGGTAGCACAGCACCCCCTTCTGCCAACTACTAAATTTCCTCATTTGGTAATTTCTATCTAATCAAAACTCAATTGAAGGGGCGCAAAATGTAGTTTGTTAACGATAGGGGTGTTAAAGTAATTTCGAGCTAAACCTAAGGAGTGTAAAGTGTGCTTTGGAAGAATGGAGTGCTCTTCTTACACCATTGATATAGGAATGTGATGATGCCACTTGGCGCAGCTAAAGAAGAAGACGACAACCGTCTTCTTGATTAGACAACCATCGGATCCATCAACCCGCAAGGAAGAGATAAAAACCCTAGAATCCGCCAGCCAACCAAGAAACCCCAATGTGATAGGCTCAAAAGAGTCGACTAATGCTAATTATATTTGTTTCAGTTTGCACTTAAGTTAGGAATAGGGGAAAGAAATTTCCGAGACCATTTGATAGACATTGGCTATCTTTCCAAATGTTGTCGGTCTATTACTCTTTCATAGAACTTTGACGGGTTGCCTCTTTGTTGCATGAGCTTGAGCTTAAAGTGTGTAACCAACAATGTAGGTCGGGCGACTAATATCATTTTAATAGCTAGGAAGGAAAATGCTACTTGAACACACACACACACACACACACACACACACACACACAAAATGATGCATGCTGATGTGGCATGATCGGCCAACATTTTGTGCATCGAAATATGTGTTAGAGCGCTGGCTGATGCACGCCACGTCAGTATGTGTTCGGATTTTGCGTATTGTACGTGTGTTCACATAGCATTGCTCTTTTAGGAATGGAGCCATGTAGGCTTCTTAAGATCTCTTGATGGACCGACCCTATTTTTCTAACTTATTATCTACGTCTAAACCCTTTCATGGTCTAAGGAAACCTCGGAACGTTGCTCCCTGACTGCACGAGCTTAAACTGCGAAACCAACAGTGTAGGCCTTGCTACCCATCAACTGCCTCCTCAGGTTGTTGACATCCTATCGAAAAATTCTCGTCCGTCTTCACTATAGATGACCCCATCTTGATGGGATAAAACGCGAACAAGGATATGATGGTGAACAAAGCAACCCTCAAATATGTTGCGCTGCACAAGCAGAAGCACAAATACAAATAGAACGAATTCCAGAAACAGAACAATCATATATTTACGGAGAACAAAAAGTAAAGACGAGAGAAAGAAAAACACACCACAAGCACGAGACATTGATTTACGTGAAAATCCAAATCAGAAAAAACCACAGGTGCCTAGGATCGAAAGCCACTATGAAGCCAAGAATCAACAAAAGGTACAATCTATCGCCTCCTCAACGAGAAGCCATACTTGCCTTAGGTCTTCTCCTCTCAGAAATTGGACGAAAAGTTACTAAGCCACACCTCAACAAAATATTCCTCCAGTTAGAAAATGACTAGGTGACCAGGGCACAAGCGGTAAATCAAAGAGCTGAAATGCGACTACATTCTTAATAGACCACCTAAGCATATTAGCAAATTCGTCGTTTGCGAATAATTCGGAGTTCAAAAGAAATCTGAATAGTTCAGAATGAGTTGGGCAAAAATTCTTATTTCACACTAGCTATTTGCATAATTTGATATCAAAACACATATTCATATAATAAAAATAAAATAAATATCATATACAAAATAGTTAAATTCATGATTTGTTCATAAAATTTGTGAATAATTCGGGTGTTTTTGTCCAAGCCATAGGATACCGAATAATTCGTTTGCCTTTGCGTTCTCAAATTATTCGTAATTTTTTCAAAAATTAGGAGAATATTGTTACTATGCATCAAAGAGTAGGAGGTAAATTTCTTCATCTTGATGCACACATCCATGTGGTCTAGATTCCCAACACATAAACAAAGAAACAAGCTGAAGAAGAATTGCTTATACTCTGCACCAAAAACCCTCTGCATCTCTACTGATTTTTGTAAAACAATATTTCCCTCTTTACATTCCAAGCACCTCTCTGATTTCTCTTCTTTTCATCTCAGAAAACATGCATACAAGGACCAATGAATAAAGAATGCCACCCCTACCAACCAAGATCACACTAAAAAAAACCAAACCCTAATCAGCTGGTAGTTACAAAGGGCACTGCCCCCACGAGCAATAGCCGTGCCGGGAGCAAGAGCATGATGAACATACGCACGTGCTGCGACGCAACCATCCTTCCGAATCGCTTCATCGTCTCCTTCCCTCCATTGAACACACCGGCGAAGTTAGATTTGTGTGCTTTGAAGTTCTTCAATCGGGGGCGGTGGCCCATCATGACATCGGAGCAGGTGCCCTCAGTGGCCACAAGAGGCCACCACATCAGCCGTCGGCTCTCCCGCTTCGCCTTCCTGATGAGTTTGAGCTCCTGATGGATCACACCGTGCACCGACCTCAAGTAGGCACTCATGTCGTGGTCCCTGTACACGGTCCCATCGGAGCCATAAGCGGAGCGGTCGCTCAGGATCTCGAGAGGGTGCGGAGAATTGAGGAATGCAGACTGTGCGGCGTGCAACAGCCTGGTTGGATCGTCGGACTCCAGCGATGGATGGGCCAGAAGGTAGAGGCCACTCCCTGGGGGGATGAGGTGGTGGTGTGGAGAGAATTTCTCGTCGGGCTGTAGGATCAAAAGGTTCCCCATAGGTGCATACAGCAGTTTCTGCTAAGAGCATGCAATAGGGTAGCAGCCTGGTTAGAATTTTTCTGACATACAAGTCGACCACACTATTTCAAGAAGACTTCCATCAACTGAAACCAGAGAAGTGTGCTTCTGTACAGATGAAACATATAAACAACTGAAAGTTTATCAGTTCTACTTAAATTCAACAAAGAGACTGATGATTTTCTTTCGCTAGGGGTGTGCATCGGTTTGAAACTGACCCATATAGACAAAACTCAAACTGATCCAACCCTGATCAGTTTTGAAGATTCTCATTCCAATCCAACCCAAACTTGGATTGGAATCCAATCCAATACATATGCTTATTGGGCTTTTTTTGGACCTAATCCTCAAGTTTAGGCAACTTAGCATTCATGTTTAAACTTCAAAATTATCGATGGAGAAAGATTTCACCTGGTTCTTGAGACATGGATGGTTACGGAAATTTCCATTTATGGCCGTGAGAATATTAGCAACATGATCCGGGTAGTTGCAAGAGAAAGCGCGGGGGACAATGTCTCGGTGCATCGTAATCGCTTGAACGTGGCTTTGCGGCAACCCCAGCTTCCGAAGCAAGTAGTTGCCATTGCACATGATGGACGGTGCGCCAAAAGTTATCACCGGCAGCAAGGACGAGAGCGGCGCATCTCCTCGGATCAGTAACATGAGATTCACGAGCAGTGCGAGGCTTCCACCGAGAGAGTGGCCGGTGAAGCGAAGAGTAGACGAGTTGCCACGAGACTTCAAATGATATTGGATTTCTGGCAGCATCTGCTGATAAATGCCCTTGGCAGCTTCATAGATACCCCTGTGCACTAGTACATCCAGTCCCTGGACAACAGAGTGCAACAAATTTTATTATGTAAGAATGGAGACTAAATATGTATGTTCTAATCAAGCTATAATTAGTGGATAAAAAGTAAATTCATAGGGATACAGATTTACGGAACGAATGCCACTAGATTAATAGTTCGATAGATCGAAGCCGATTTCCCTTTGAAATGAATCAATTAAGAAGGGCAAATTCAAAAAATTCCCCTGAAGTACGCACCTCATTTCATATTGGTCCCTCAAACTTTTTTTTTTTGAACAATTTGAACCCCTGAACTAAGCACCATTTGCATTTAGCCCCCTATGTCAAATTTTTATCCCAGGGAATAAATGCAGACGGAGCATAGTTTAGAGTTCAAATTGTTAAGAAAAAGTCGAGGGACCAATATGAAATGATGTGCGTAGTTCAGGGGAGGTTTTTGTAGTTTGCCCTTAAGAGAATATTTCAAACAGTAGTAGTTAAATTACATGATGCCAACATAATTTGTGTCTTAAGTGCAAATTTTCCAAGCTTAACTGAACTAATCCGATAGAATACGGAAGATGAATGCTTAAGAGCATCTCCCGCCCTTACTCAAATCTGAGTAAAAACTCAATCTGATAAAGAGCACTCCAACCCTTACTCAAATTTGAGTAAAAACTCAATCTGATATGAGTTTGAGTAAGCGCCAGAGCTGATTTTGGAGCTCTTACTCAGATTTGAGTAAAAACTCAACATTTGGATGGCAATGTTGTAAATAGGGAAGGCCTCGGATATGGCCTTTGGGACTTTGGTATGAGGTTTGAGCCTCACTCGATTTGGTGAAAAATCCGAGTAAAACTCGATTCAATTTGGTATGAGTTTGAGTAAAGGGTTGGAACTGATTTTGGAGTTTTTGTACTCGGATTCAAATCCGAGTTAAGGGTTTGAGCAAGGGATGGAGATGCTCGAACGAGAGCTCGGATTTTTCTTTCATTTCTACTTACACAAGCACCTTAATAAGGAAGGCACAATCTAAAAAAGATTATTGAGGTTTCGAGGACAAATTACATAAATACCAGATCACTTCTAAAGACTAATACCTCAAATTGAGTCGGTTCAAATAGAAGATTTGTCTGCCAAGAAGCCAGAGATTCGGAACCCTGCGCATCGAGATAATAAAATCAATATCGCGTGAAAATTTAGTAAGACACAAGGACAATGATCTCACCTGAATAACAAAACATCGTGTCCCGCTGCGATCGTCATCACATATAAACCACTCGCAAGGTGAGGACTGTGCTGAGTTCAAACCCTTTGCGACAGCTTGTTTCCTCTCCTCGTCCCCGGCAACCACTGCGGCGACCGAATTTGCGGTGGCCACAAAAGATGCCACGTCAGAGCTCACGGCCTCCGATCCGCCATCACCACCGCCTCCTCCCCCGGGCGAATCCGTCCCCATCACTGCCTTCGCAGACCCGAAGGGAAGAATGCCCTTCGTTCGAGATTGCAGGTAAGAGGCAGCGGAAGCTGCAATTTGATAGGCAGCCGATGCGCTTATTCCATTGGCGTCTTCCCTCTCTTTTTCAACCTTCTCAGCATCGCTCGACTTCACCTCCGGCTCTCGATCTTGAGCTGGCGCCTGCTCCTTCGGAGCATTTAAGAATCCAGCTTTCTTCTCCAGCGAGGAAGTAACAAAATGCAAGCCATGGTATTTCAAGAGGCTTGCAGGCTGAAGAAGAGAGCAAAACTATTGTCAGAATGCATGATTTGAGCAGAAAAGTTCATGAAAACAAAGTTTTGACTGCAAGATATCATGAGAAATGCATGATTTTCAGCATTAGAAAATCGAGAAATTTATGGCCGGCTTTCACTCATTTGAATCCGGCCTATAGGTCGCCCCTTCCGGGATTCGAATCTTGGACGTGCGGTTGGCTCTGATACCAAATGTTACTGATCCGACCGTTTTCCCAAAAGCTCCAGAGCTGATGGAGATTGGGCTCGATAACTATTTAGGCACATTACACCATCTGATGGCCTGAAATTCTCAAAATGAAAACATTTTCCCACAACAACACAATTTTTTCCGATATTTATTGCGTGAAAATAAAATGAATGAAGTTTTTTTTTTTGGAATGAAAAAAGCTGAAGATTAACTGTTGTGAAAATGCAGATTGCATTGACAGGAGCAAATTGGGTATCTTGATTTGTTCCCAGAAAATCCCCTTTAATTTACCCTACAGAAATTTCATGATTGAACGACGGAATGCTGATCAAAATACAAATTTTTGAACCGACAAAGAAACTCAGAAAAAAAAAATGGAAATAGGAAGAGATTTCTTACAAAAAAAAAAAAATCGAACCTTGATCTTGGGGATGGTGTAGGCGAGATTGCTGAGGTACGACATCTTGGCGTACAGCTCCGCCTCCACCAGCGGCACCCGCCGGAGCAACCGCGAGAATGATTCCCGGTCGAAGGCCACCCGCTCTGCCTCTACCCCCTCCTCCACCTCGCATCCTTCCGATCCGCACCCACCACCGCAACCCCTTTCGTCCTCCTCCACAACCACCTCCTCCGCCCCGTCACCACCGCTCACCTCCCCCTCCGCAACCACAACCCCCGCTCCTCCCCCCCTCGCGTCCGCCCACAGCGATCGCACCCGCAGTATGTTCAGCACCCAATTCCCGCCTCGCCGCCCCTCCGCCTCCCCTTCCTCCTCAATGGTAAACTCGTGGCTCCCCTTCCCCTTCTCGTCTCCTCCCCCTCCCCCGGGCCAGAGCCTCCGCAGCGGGCGGAGGAACATGTAGGAGTGCGGCGGAGACGCTTCGGCCGCCGTCTCCGCCACCGCGGCGGCGGCGGCACGCGGCCCCACGGCGCAGAGCTGCGGCGGGGGGTGGTGGGCCCGGGCGTCGAGCCCGACGGAGACCGGCGGCGAGGAGACCCCCCGGAGGAACCTGAGGCTGTCCATCCCCCACCGCCGGACGGCTTTCGTGGCCTGTTCGTGTAAGCGGAGGGCCGCGCTCGTCCGAAAGAAACGGGAAGGAATTCCGAATCTCCCACCTTTTTGGAAAGCGAACGTATCGAGTGGCTTCGTAGCTTTCGGTACCGTTAAGGAGCTATGATGACTCCACCAAGAATCCGCTGCTATAAATGGAGAGAGTTAGAGAGAGAGAGAGAGAGAGAGAGGGTACATTTAGAGAGAGAGAGAGAGAGAGAGTGATGGTACATTTAGAGAGAGAGAGACACTAAGAGAGAGATAAGAGAGAGAGAGAGAGAGCGCCCATTTAAATAGAGAGTAAGAGAGAGAGACACTAAGAGAGAGAGAGCGCCCCTTTAAATAGAGAGAGTAAGAGAGAGAGAGAGAGAAGAGAGAGGGAGTACGGAATTCATGTGTCCATTTCGATTGTTTGAACTTTGAAGTAGGAAAGCTGGCACACACGACTGGGACGCGTAGTAATATGAAGTCGACACGTTACTGTTTGGATGTTTTTAGGGAGTATTCATACGGTTCAACTACGAACGGCTGTAGCCAACTGTTTCCACAGTTGGGGTTACGTTGCACCCTTTGGCCATGAGTTCAAATCTCCTCCAGTCGGTCGGCCCGATCGGTGGGCCCGACACTCATCATAACTGCATGATGGTTGGTGACCCAAAGTGAATCGCACTAGGTCAACCGTGTGCTGCAGTGATGTGCGCCGAGCCCACCGACCAGAGCTAATCGACGGGAGGTGATGGGAACTCTTGGGGCACATGTCCTCGGTTTACAAAAATTTTGAAAAATTTTAAAATTTTTTGTAAAATAATACCAAAATTATGAATCTGGTCATAAAAAGGAAGCTTTTGATTTGGTTCTCAGTCGCTTGTTTACATATAATAACATTTAAGAACACAAACTTTAAGTTATTATATATATAATTAAGTAAATAAACTCCCAATTGATTTCAATAAAAATATCAAAAAAATCAAAAACCAAAGAATTCAAGAAGTATACTTTCAGTTTAGTAGGAGAAAATAATTTTCAGTATTTTTTATAAAATCTACATGATGATAAAAGTGATAAATCAACTCCTTTTTAGCTTAAAAAATTCTGCAAGATGTAGAAGTACAAGTGCATCTAGAAAATCATGGTCCGTCTTAGAAAATTTTGAATGAATAAAAAATTTTTTATATAAAAACTCGTTTTTTCAGACTTGGTAAAAAAACAGTGCTTCACATTTCTGCATAATTTTTGTATAATTTCAAACTTGCATAACTTTTTTGTTTTAAGTCCGCTTTTAAAATTATTTAAAATATTATTTTAACAATCAACTAATCTTTATTTTTAAAATATTTTTATCCACAAAAAAGATTAAAAAGTATTTAAAAATATATATATCAAAACCAGACCAAACAAGATTGTTCAAGACTCATACACTCAATACATTGAATATATGCTATGTGAAACTCTACACCCCTAGATGTGTTACAAATGTTATTTGAGTGTTCCAAAGTGTGCATCTATACTTGATTTATGATTATCCAGAGTTTCAATAAAAGATTCAATCAAAAAATTAATAATAAATTTTTAAAAATATTATAAAAAATAATATATTTATAAAAAAAGGGTACAAAGCAGCGGTATTTATGAGAAAATGTTTTACTTGCCTATAGAATAGGCGGACTATTCTTTTTTATTTTTTTATTTAACCCCTAGCCTGTTGTATAGGCGGTTAGTAGATATATTTCTTTTAAAAAAAACATTCTGCCTGTTTGATAGGCAGGTTGAGTAAATTCATTTTTTTTTATTTGTCTGCCTATTGTACAAGCGAATTTGTTTATATATTTTTTTTTAAAAAGCTAGCTGTATAGGCGGGTTGAATTGATTTGTGTTTTTTTATTTTTTATTTGCCCGCCTATTGAACATGCGGGTAAGCTATTTTTAATTTTTTTTTTGGTGGCTATTCGATGCGCACCCCCAACACAACGAACAACTTATAATTGTATGGTTGTTCGATGCACGCCTTAATAAAAAACAAACCAACAATTATATTTTCCAACTGTAGTTTCCAACGGCTAGTGTAGATTTGGATTTTTTTAATTTTCCCGCCTGTTATACAGGCGGGTTTGTTTGTTTGTTTATTTCAAATTTTTTATTTATGCCACCTATTGTACAGGCGGATAAGCTATTTTTAATTATTTTTTTGATGGTTGATCGATGCACTTTCCAACACAGAGCTAGCAATGGATGGCTCGTAATTTGATGGTTGTTCGATGCACGTCCTAATAAAAACAAACCAACGGATATATTTTCCAATGATAGTTTCCAATGGCTAGTAAGAATCTATTTATATATAGTGTACGTCTATATTATCTCTCACTCTCACTTTCTCTTTCTCGAAGCATCTCCAACCGAGTCCGAGCTGGGTTTTCATTCTCTCAGAGCTTCTCCAACTAAGTACATATGACGTTTTCTTTCTTCCAGAGTATCTCCAACCGAGTCCGAGCGGCGTTTTTCTCTCTCTCTCATTCTCATTACAACATCTATCTATTTATTCTATCTCGTACATATTCTCATTCTCATTGCAGCAGCTAGTCTAATCTTATTTCTTCTATCATGGGATCTCGGATTCTGATAGTTTATCGATACGATGGCTATATTAAAAAAATATAACATATATAGAAGGGAACGCTAGGATCATAGCACTTGGACCCGATAGTATGCCACCGAAGCTTCAAAGTGGCGTTGCTTCCGTATGTGGTCTCCCTTTCGGCTTCTTATTAAGGTCAGTTTATAGAATTGTGAGAATAATTCTTATTTAGTAGAAATACATGATATTTTGTCGTGCAATCTACACTAGTAGCTTCCAGCAATATTGAAATTTTTATTGAATATCTATAAATTAATATAATAGATAATTATAATAGTTACCAACTGACTAATTATCATCATGGCGAGCCTAGCTCATCAGCATTTTCTCAAAATAAAATATATAATTTTTTGATAATCTCTCCTTAAGAGCATGATAATGTAGAATGTACTAATGTTATATTACAAGATAGTGATTCATCGTTAGAAGCTAGTGATACTAGTTCTGATTCATCAACTGAGGATGTGAGTGATATATTTTTGAAAAAACTTACAAAAATATATTCGATTTTAAAAATTTCACGCAAGATTAACTATTAGAGGTAATTTTGTGTGAAAGTACAAAGTTAATAATAAAGAAATTTTTTTTTGTAAAATATGATGTAGATAGATGTACCTGACGTATCTAGGGGTTAAGGATTTAGGGTTCATAAAATTTTTTAAAACTGGTGGGCAATTTTTTTTAAAAAAACCAACAGTACAACAGATGGGCAAATTTTTTTTTAAAAAAAAAATAACTACCCACATGTATAATTATATAGTTACTTAAAAGAAATGTTTAACAATATTAAAAAAATATGGAGAAGCCTAAAAACTACCAATTTTAAAAGAAAATTCTAGCAAAATTGTTTAACAATGTTAAAAGAAAATTCTAGCAAGGCATATACTACCATTTTTATAACTATAGATATATACTATTTTAAAATCATTTTTTACAATTTTAGCAAGGCATATTAAAAACTACCCGCCTGCATATACTACCAATTTTATAACAAGGGTTAAGAGGTTTGATTCAAAAAAACATGTTTAAGCTGAATGGACTTGCCGTGGAACCGCCTCTTGCTGTGTGTTGACCCATCGTGGTACCAAATATGGCCATGCGTCGACTCGTCGTGGTACCGCATCTTGCACTGTGCCGATTCATCATGGTACCGCTTCTCTCGTCGGGCGTTGAGCCCACACACCCTAATCACCCTCCTCCTCACCACACTCCTGCCGCCAACTCCTCACCACACAAGCTCCTCCTCACCACACTTGTGACCAGTGGCGGACCCAGGGTTTTTCCTCAGGGGGGGCATAATTATTAAAAAGTAACTATAATCGCTGCCTCACAGTCAAAGACTTTGGCAGGCGGTGTGACAGCGTCCCTACCATTCGATCGTGCAGTAAAAGGCCTATTAGGATTTTGCCTCAGTAAAGGAGAATTTCGATCGTCGGAGTCATTTGAAACTATAATTGGCCGACTCGATCAAGATGCACGGTTTGTAAATAATAGACCAGATCTTTTTTTTTAGGGGGGGGGTTAGATTTCATACATACCCCCAAAAACCTATAAATAGTCCCCGATCCCACTCGATTCTTATTCACTAAGAGCCATGGGATGAACTCTATGGGGATGCCACATGCGCGGGAGGTGGCAGACTGCGGTAGGTGTCGGTCGGACAGTGGTGGCCCTGGTGGGCGTTGGTGGCCGGCAAACGGCGAGGTCGGCCGTGGGTAACCAATACTGGCGGCGACGGGTGGCCCATGTGGCGGTTGGGTGGTGGTTGGTGGAAAAACGGTAGATATTGACTGGCAGGGGATGACGGCTGGTGGGGCGGTGATGGCTGGTGGTGGCCACCTCCATGTGAAGTTGGCTACCAATAGTTGGCTATAATTGTTTTCTGAGTAAATTAAACTTTGCTTTCCTCCCTCCTGAAGTTTAGCTAGATCAAAAAAAAATTACAAAATGAGGAAATCAAGTAATTGACAAAAGGGGTATTGTGCTAAAATTTCAAACTTTAGGGAGTGATTTGAAACAAAATAAACTATAGGGGGTTAAGGGTTTTTGTGCTAAAGTTCAAGGGGGTAAGTGTAACTTTCTTCCCAAATTGAGGGGGGGCTTGAGCCCCCCCTGGGCCCTATGTAGGTCCGCCCCTGCTTGTGACGCCAATTCCCTATTCCCACCGCAAGCACACCCCCACATCTCTATAAAAGTGGTAAATGCCCGCCTATTCCAAATGCGGGTTGAAACTTTGAATTGAAATTTAAAAATAACCAGCCAGTACAATAGGCAGTCTAAATTTTAATTTTAAATTTTTAAAAGCCCCGCCAGGACAATGGTGGTAATTTAAAAAAAAAAAGCTGAAACGAACCCGCCTGTACAACAGGCAGGCAAAAAATAATTTTTTTAAAAAAAAATGAGACAAACCCACCTATACAACCGGCGGGATACACACACACACACACACTACCCACCTGTACAACAGGCGAGGTATAAAAATAAAATAGCCCACCTATTATATAGGTGGGTAAGACCTCTTTCCATAAATTATATTATTTTGTACCCTTTTTATAAATATATTTTTTTTATGCTTTTTTTAAAAATATTGTTGAAAAATTAATATTTCCACCATTTATATAAAAATGTAATATTTTCACACTGTCGAAATATTTCTATATCTTGAAGGTAGAAATTTCCACCGAAATAGAGATTTTGAACCTTGAAGGCGATATATGTTGGAAAAAATCATAGGATAGAAGATCACAACGGAAGCGATTTGCCGATTCAAAGATCATGCGTGGTGCGCGTTATAGGATTAAAACTTTCATTGAAACTTGCTACATATGCGTGCGTGTGTGTGTGCATGTGAATCTAACACCCTAACGATAATCTAGCGATATGAATAGCGAGCATGCACAATTCAATTATATGCTAGATCTATGAGTTAGGATATTGCATACCTTCGTGCGGATCTTTTAACCGCGGAGAATAGTCTTCTTTGTCGATGGAGACGGAAGATAGTCAACGAAGAAACCAACGATACACAAAAGGCGATGCCTTAAATGTTCACCCGATCTCACACGATGCACGACGCGCCAACGAAGGGTCTCTGAGTGCCCCCTTGTGTTAGCCCTTCTCGTCTACGAAGACACCACGTAATGAAGACGAAGTTGCAATCGAGGAGGACGAGAAAGAGAAGACAGATTGGGAGCTGGAGAGGGGGGGGGGGGGGGTCGGATGTGGCTTTAATAGGGCCGGCCACCCTCTCCTCTTGCTCATTTAGATAAGGTCGGTCCCCTTAGGTTGTGTGTGCAACTTGCTGGGGCCGGTCCTCTAGCTTCTTTCCCTTTGTCTCCTAACTTCTAAGTGTGGAAAAACCCAAGTCAAACCCATGTGTCCTATACTATTGGGTCGGCCCCTATTATGGATCTTCCCACTCCTATCATCAAGGGGGGCTGGCCATGCATGTTCTCACACCCATAGGGCCGGCCCCCTTAGTGCACAGTGACATTTGGTTTCACCAAAACACCCATGTGTCACTGATTGGTCGTTCTTCGTGCACGAGATCGCATGATACACATAAGTGGAGTGCACTAGTGATTTTACTATTCACCAGGGTGCCCCTAACAAAGTCAACTAGTCAACTCGTAATATGTCCCGGTGCTTCGCACTTATGTGGCGAAGTTCATTTATGGTAAGGGATGACATCGCGTGCTACCATACGCTTCTAGGGTTTTCCCTTACCAGACACACGAAGCTACGCATCTACCGTTAGGGGTGTCTATGGTTCGGGTTGGTTCGATTTTTGGATAAATTAGGAACCGAACCGAAATTGATCAGTTCTCTAGAAAATGAAACTGAAACAAACCATTTCTTGGTAAAAACCAAACCAAACCAAACCGGAAAAGTTCGATTCGGTTGTAAGAGTCTTTCAAATCGCTCAATAGCCTCAAAGATCGTCTCCTCGAATCTTTCCAAATACTTGATTGACAAAAATAATAAGATTGAATTGGAAGTGAACATCCAACCAAATATTCTTGAATTGATAGTGAGGTGTGAATGGCTGAGCCGCTGAGTCGGTTCAGATTTTACTTTTAAGCCTTTAACTTTGGGTGTTGCTATTTGCCCCCACATAATTACTAGCAACACCCTTAACTTTTTTACTTTGAGATATTTCGTAAGTTGGGACTTTGGGGTGCTAGTAATTATGTGGGTGCAAATTGCAACACCCTTCACTTTTTAGTTTTATCACACGATAGAACACTTGAAAGTCTTAAATGCACCAAATGGTGATGATTGGGGTCACCAACATGTAATGTACAATATTAGTGAGACTGTACAGTAGTAACTACTGAGGGTATACTACCAATAGTCCGGGTTAAAAAACTCACAACCCATAACCGAACCGATCTTAGTGGGTTTTAAAAATACCCAATCCAAACCAAACCAAATAGACCAGTTCGGTTCGGTTTGGCGGGTCAACCCGAACCGATAAACACCCCTATCTACCGTGCACTAATGCGAAGCACACATAGAACTTAGGCTTAGACTTCTCGCTTCCTCTGATAGCATCATATGTTTCGAGGAGATAATATAAGGACTGTACATAATGTCGATCAGGTGTAATATTCAGGGACCAGGGTTCATGGCTTCCAACTCGAACTCAATCGACACACCACCCGAGTGTATCATCGATCCTCTGAGTTCGAGTTAACTTGCGTAACCACCCAAAGTGTGATGCAGGTGTAGACACACGAATTTCGTCGGACCCGGACCCGGACCCGACTTACATGTGCCGACGCGGATGCAAACCCGACGTGCGGACCCGACTCGCACGCACCGGTGCGGACCCGGACCCGACTCGCACCTAGCAAAGGAGGACCCGGACCCCACGCTTAAAGGGGGGGGGGGGGGGGCGGCCCCTACTAGGGTCCGAACCCCATGGGGGGCGGCCGTACTAGGACCCGAACCCCATGGAGGGGCCGGCCGGCCCTGCAAGGAAGGAAAAGAAAAGGAAAGAAAAGAAAATAAAGAAAAGAAAAGGAAAGAAAAGAAAGGAAAGAAAAGAAAAGGAAAGAAAAGAAAAGGAAAGAAAAGGAAGAAAAGGAAATAAGTACTGCCATACGCGGGGGGAGGTTGCGTATGACGTCTGCACACACGCGGATCTGCGCCGATCCCTCGATCCGACGCACAAGAAGAAGCGCCCGATCGCCTTCGATTTCGTGTGCGAAATCCAGCCATAATTGCCTCGCCAGAAAAGGAAAGCAAATAAGTGTTATTCCCCTCATCAATGGATGAATAAATCCTGGGCAATTATGAGAGAGATACAAAAGGGATTTAAAATTAAAAGTTCTCATATCTCTCTCCCTTCCCCTTTGCCTATAAATAGAGGGGGTGGGGGAAGATTCAAAAGGTGGATGGTTGAAGACTGAAGACG
Organism: Chamaelirium japonicum; assembly: GCA_947650365.1. NCBI lineage: Eukaryota > Viridiplantae > Streptophyta > Magnoliopsida > Liliales > Melanthiaceae > Chamaelirium > Chamaelirium japonicum. The sequence continues at coordinate 52,382,678 of OX393552.1, read as the reverse complement.
AAGCGCGAGAGCTCTGCAGAAGAGGAGACGCTTCCTCATCGACCCAAGGCTTCACGAGGCACGGGCAAGCCTGTCCCGAGGGATCGGCTTAGTCCACTGAAAGCCCTCATCAATGTGAAGACCCTTGCACACGAAGATCAAGACTTCAACTACGTGCACGAAGAAGAAAGCTCGGAGAAGAAGACCCTTCGACTCCGAAGACGCCAGAAGCAAAGGCCGGAGAAGAAGCTCGGAGCGGCACTACCCCGTCGGCTCCAACAAATCCTCGATCCCGATCAAGCTCCGAAGCCCGGAGGAGAGAAACGAAGCGTCATCACCCCGTCGTCTTCAACAAACGCTTACGCCATCCACGAAGAAGAAAGCCTGGAGCAGACCGTCTGAAGCATCGTTACCCCCGCCGTCTTCACCAACAAAAGCCGACGCTACAACCGTCGCACGGAGGCCGTCGCTACCCCCGCCATCTTCACCAACAAAAGCCGACGCTACAACCGTCGCACGGATACCGGTGCTACCCCCACCATCTTCGAAAGCATCCTTCGACTTTGATCACGCTAAGGAAGCCCGGAGAAGAAGAGAAGTCCAGCCGACCCACAAACCGTCGAAGCACCAAAGAAGTAGCACGTCGTTCGAAGAAGAAGACCGAGTTGACGCTGAAGCTAAAGCCAACGCAAGAAGCCAAAGCAAAGCCCCAGTAAAGCCCGCGCCAAAGCAACGCAAGTGCCAAAGCCAAGCGACTACGCCGGCCACGAGCAAAAGCACTGCACGTTCTATCCGATACGACGCGAAGTCCGGAAGAACGAAAGCATCGCAAGTCTCTCCCGGCTACGTCCAAGCGCAAGCGCCGAAGCAAAGCAAAAACCAGAGCCACGCCGGAGCCAAGCCAAAGCCAAAAAGCCGAAGCCAAAGCCGACGCCAAAAGCACGATCGACGCCGCGAACCGACGATCAAGGACGCCGAGGTCAAGCAAGGAGCGAGGAAGACACGAAGACCGAGGAACGAAGCCGAAAAATCCCCTAGCCGAGAAAGCGCGAAGCACGGAAGGGACAAAGCAACGGTGGACATTCCTTAGCCTCTCCAAAACCCTCACCCTGTAAAGACCCCTGTCCTGGGCAGCCCCTTCAGAGCTCTCGCACGAACATCACGTGGAGACACGGATCAAAGGGATCCTCCAGAAGATCTTTCCCACAATCCCCTGATCAAAACTCGCCGCAACCCGGACTCGCTACACCCGAGCCACCCGGGTCCCGGCCACACTTGTAATCTGGTTTTGCGCTATAAAGTCGACCCGTACCTTTTCCCGCGCTACAGCAGGCTACACTTCATTCCCTCTGGACTTACTATGTTCTCTTGCAGATCCCTGCTCTTTGCTTAGTAGTGGTAAACTCGTTGTCCGACCTCCACTTGGTGCTATAATGCGACTCGAGTGGTGGAGAATATCATCAGACTCGAGTTCTTATATGACTTGGTTCCTTCCAGGTTGACTATGTATGTCGTACCTCCGATTATCCTACCGAGTAATCGGATCCAATCAACAGTCCAACTGATGACCACCAGGCCTGGGTTTAATACACTACAAGTTAGACAAAGGAACGCACCTCCCATTAAAGGGTGTGGATGACCTATAGGAGTGGTACACTGATACGACGATAGCAGGGTAATCTGGTACACCGTACCGTGGTTTTGGGTCATATAACTGAAACCTCAAATATTGATGTGCCAAAGCACCATACAACTGGTTAGTCCATCAGTCGTGGTTTCTTAGGGTTTATAATTGTTTTATCCTAAGCAGAAATACGGCTTAGTGTACTAATGTTTGCTTACCAATCTGTGCACCGTGTTGATTCCGTTCGACTACAGACTCGGTACCTGGTGATGACTATGGTGAAGACACCCATGTACTATCACCCCCAACAGCCTATCATGATGAGGTGACCTACCTGATCATAGTTGTGAACTTATTTAGGTTACATGGGACCAATCCACTTAGTCTTCAACTTAGTAGACTATCATATACCCATGACTCTCTATTCTTAAAAGAACACGTAACTATATTACATATCACCATGCATCTTATATAATAACATTAATTCTTTTTTAATAAATCAAAACCAGAGTTTTATAAACTAAGAACACACCAACTCCAACAACATAGACATCCGAAAAGGAGGGAGGGTTTGGGATTATTTGTGGTTGCTGCGAATAAGGGTAGCTATTAAAGATATGGGGCATCGAGTAAAGGTATGGAGAAGTTGTAGTTGTTTACAATGAAGGTAGCTATTATTTAAATTTTAATGGTTTTTTATTTGAAGGGATCTCTATAGTGGTCAGTACATCATCTGTAAGTACGTCGGCACAAGATAAACCAAGAATTAAAATTCACCATATTTAGAAAAAAGATAAATGCTTCGATTTTTAATAATCCCATCGATAGGAAAGCTCGTCACTAAGACAAGAGGGAGGCCTATCATAACAGAGCAGGAGGAAATATGCCACGGGTTGCATATGTCTAACCAACTGAGCTATCAGTTTGAGACAATTTTAATGGTTTTGATAATTAAAATTAATTATTCTCCCCTTTCTTCTAGTAATAGGCATGTGGTATGTTTGAATTCTGACTCCTCATTGATCAGTCCTTCCATTTTCCCGCAATAGAGATCTTCGGGTCGGGTCGGGTTCGTGTCGTGTCTAGTTTCGGGTTGTGTCCAAAACCCCCAGACCCGGACCCGACCAGTTTAACTAATTGTATTTAGATCCTAAACTCGTACCCGATCCGCTAATAAACAGGTAGACCCAATAAGACCCGGTAAGATCCGTTTACCACACGGGTCTTTTCAGTTGACCCGATCCGACCCAATCCGAATCGACCCGACCTGACTCAATAGACCCGCTAGTACTATATATTACATTATCGGATTGCACGTAGACCCAACACGACCCGTTGAATTTTAAACGGGTCTTTCTGGGTCTACCGTGTCCAGACCCTAAACCTGGACCCGACCCGTTTATTAAACAAGTCTATCGTGTCGACCCGTTTACGACCCGAACCCGTTTAACCCTGACCCAGACCCGCTAACTTCGTGTCGGGTCTGCCGTGTTAGGTCCAAAATTGCCAATCCTAGTTCTAAGCCTGCCAACCACTTGAGCACAAAATATTTTTCTCATCAAAGGCTGAGCCTTATTTTTGCCCACATGTGCACCACATTATTTATACACGACAGGGTGTAAGACATACCCAGGATTCGATGATATCACCTCCAGAGAGGGAAACAATGGGTTAATCGCTAGGATGCAACTGAAGTTGCCCAAGCCTGAACCCATTTAAACCCAATTGCATGTTCCACTATAAGATTGTGATGCAGTACATTCCACTTAGTCTGCATCGACCCCCTCTTGCAGGGAAAATGGAGGGACCATTACCGTAGAGACGTCGAACCCCATGTATTTCACTATATTGATAATGGGCTGGGTTTTTTTAACATACTGCCCAAACCGATATGGAAATTAGTATGTTCCACTCTCCATGATTTTTTATTACAGTTTTGCCTAGGGGTGGCAATTCTTGACCCGACCCGCCAACCCGACCCGAACACAAGCCGAAGTTAGCGGGTTTGGGTTTGGCCTAAACAGGTTCGGGTCATAAACGGGTGACCCGATTGACCCAACTTGACCCGTTTAACAAATGGGTCGTGTCAACCCAACCCGAGCCAACCCGACCCAACCCAATCAAACCCGGCCCAATCCGACTGGTCTTTACCCAACCCGACAGGTTTACATGGGTTCTGTTGACCCAACCCGAGCCAACCCGACCCGACACGACCCGACCCGTTTAGTAAACGGGTTAAACGGGTCGGGTCGGGTCAACCTGTTTATTAGGCAGGTCGGGTTTGGGTTTAAGTTTTTGACCCGTTTATTAAACGGGTTGGGTTCGGGTTGGGTGTTTTGCCCTTATACATATGTCTCAACCCGACCCGACCCGACCCATTGCCACCCCTAGTTTTGCCCCTTCTTGTCAAGAAACATAATCCTTAGAAAGAAGATGAAAAAAAAATCCCCAAACTCTGTATTAAAAATAGATTAGTGAGGAAAATTGTTGTTTTCTTCAAATCCGTTTTTAACGTTGTTAAGAAACTCATTCCAAGGGATCATGAGGAAGAAAATAAACCCATTCACGAGGAAGAAGATACAACACATTTGTGAGAAAGAAGAAACTCATTTACGATAAAGAACCCAATTGGGGAAGAAAATGAAACTCATTCAGAGGAAGAAGAGAATCCCATTCACAAGGAATGAATCAATTTCGGAGAAAGAAGCGGAACCCATTCATGAGGAACGAACCAATTTCGGAGGAAGAGATGAAACCAATTTGTGAGAAAAGAGATAAAATCCATTCGGGATGACCCCATCCGTGAGGAAAAGATGAAACTGATCGTGTGGAAAGAATCAATTTGGGAGGGAGAGATTAAACCCATGCATGAGTAAAGAGACGAACCCATTCCGGTTGAAGGAACCCATTCAAAAGGAAAGAAATGAATTAAAACTCTTTCGGGAGGAAGAAGAAGAAACTCATTCGTGAAAACGAAAAGGAAGGAACGCACTCGGAAGAAACATGAAGATTCTCCCCAAATACTAAAATCTTCGAATTTGAGAAAGAAGATAAAGATCTTTCTTATAATTAATTGGTTCAAGGGTCGGACTGCAAACAGTCATTTTTAAGGGTTTCATTTTAGGATAGGTCTCGACAACCTTTTCCTCTAAGCCCAGGTTCACATTTCAACAGATTAGTTGCAAGAACTCTTTTGGTTAATGCAAAACTAAAATAGCCTTGGTTAAGTTACTGAATTTACCAACCTACTATTATCTATATAACTTCACCCGATCTCTATGAAACGTACAGTTTCGAGACCTAGTGTGGGACCACTATAGCAGCTACAATAATTTCATTGTAGTAGCTACAGTAAATCACTGTAGTGCTATAGTGATTCCGCTATAGCGACTACAGTAAAATCACTGTAGCGCTATAGTGATTCTACTGTAGCAGCTACAGTAAAATCACTGTAGCGCTTAGTCATTTCGTCGTGGCTGCTAAAAAACACATTACTACAGTGAAATCATTGTAGCAATAGTACTCAAGTTTGTAGCAATAGTACTCATTTCAATTAAGTATTATTAGCATATATTTGAGTACTTTGTTACAGTGAAATAATTATAGCTATTATAGTGATTTTTTTGTGACTGCTAAAAACACTTGGCTACAATAATCACTATAGTACTCAGTTTTAGTCACTATAATACTCAATAAAATTGAGTATTATTTAAATAAAATTGAGTGTTTTGCTACAGTGATTCACTATAGGGAAGCCTTTTTAGCCGGCATAGTGAATTTCAATGTAGTGGCTATAATGAAATCATTGTAGCAACCCGTGCATACTACTTAAATATACAAAATAATATTCAATTCAACTGAGTATTATTTACATAAAATTGAGTACTTTGCTACAGTGATTTTACAATAGAAATATTTTTTAGCATCCATGATGAAATCATGAATTGCTATAGTAATTTTACTGTAGCAACTACTGAGATTTCATTGTAGCAGCTACTGTAAAATAGATGTAGCATCCATAATGAAATCATATATTGCTACAGTGAAATCACTATAGCAACTACAGCGAAATCACAGTAGCAGCTACAATAAAATCACTGTAGCAACCGTGCCATAATTTCTGTAAAAAAAAAAAAAAGAGCCATATATCATCTACCATTATTTAATACGAGAGGTAATTATGGTACTTTTAAAAAAACACGTTATCTAAAACGGTTAAGATCGGATCATTTGCAAACAAAACTATGGACAATGGATAAGGTTTTATACAATAATCCTATTGATGGACTTATTGTAAATAGGAACTTAAAGTTGGACTATATGTAATACACGTTTTGTTTTTTGGACCTAAAATTGATTTTTTTTTTAATACCGAATTAAAAAAAAAATCCCTCGTGATTGAGGTTTTTGCTGGTGAGGGACAAAATAATCTAATAAAAAATATAGAAGGATATAATAATAATCAAACATGTTTGACTGACAGAATGAGATAGTTTGTGGGTAAATCTAATTTTTAATAAAATGTGTGTATCGTGTTGGGGGATAAATCTAAATTGCCCGGAAGAGAATTAGATGGGGTTGTAGTTGAAAATCCTAAACCCGGTCTATTTTTGGGACTAGCGTTCCCCTCCCCGCCCAAGCCGGTCCAGGCATGTGCAAGTTCCTTTCCTTCCAAAAACCACAACTGATTGAATGCACGTTCAGGAGCAACACATCAGGTGGAGGTCGACAGGAGCATGTGACGCTCTCCGGTGAGGCGGTGCCGTCGGCGGATTAGATTAAACCATGGGCTATCACTATTATACCACCGGTGATCATCGACGCGACGGCAGACCGGTCGCCGGTCTGCCTGCGAACCGGTTTATAATTAGGTGATACTCAATGACGCTTATATCTGAGGGGTGCCAATGCTAGCACGCCCCATGAGTCTTTGGGTTCGACTACATACAACTCACAGCCTGTCCAAGACAATCCCACCATAAAGGCAACCTATGGTTTTAACGAGGCCCGTCCTTTTCAGAGGGCACCCCAAACGGGTCGACACGATAGACCCGTTTAATAAACGGGTCGGGACACAATAGACCCGAGAAGATCCGTTTAAAATTCAACGGGTCGTGTCGGGTCAGGTCGGGTCGGGTCTACCCGCAATCCGATACTGTAATATATATAGTATCAGTGGGTCTATCGGGTTAGTTCGGGTTGAGTCGGATTGGGTCGGATCGGGTCAACTGAACAAACCCATGTGGTAAACGAGTCTTATCCGGTCTATCCGTTTATAAACGAGTCGGGTATGGGTTTAAGATCTAGACACTATGGGTGTTCATCGGTTCGGGTTGACCCGTCAAACCAAACCGAATCGGTCTATTTGGTTCGGTTTGGATCGGGTATTTTTGATAGTTCGGTTTGGTTCGGTTCCAAAAAAAAAAAACCGCTATGGTCGGTTCGGTTCTGGGTTGTGAGTTTTTTAACCCGAACCAACCCAACCCGAACCATTGGTACTATAACCTCAGTAGTTACAACTATACAGTGTACAGTCTCACTAATATTGTACATTACATGGTGATGACCCCAATTGCCACTATTCGGTGCATTCAAAACTTTCAAGTGTTCAACGGTGCAATGAAACTGAAAAGTGAAGGATGTTGCTATTTGCACCCACATAATTACTAGCACCCCCTAATCCCAACTTATGAATTATCTCAAAGTTAAAAATTAAGGGTGTTGCTAGTAATTCTATATGGTCAAACAGCAGCATCCAAAGTTAAAGGCTTAAAAATGAAATCTGAACCAACTCAGCGGCTCAACCATTCACGCCTCACGGTGTGATGACGAGTGATTTGAAAGACCCGCATAACCGAACCAAACCGAACTTTTCCGGTTTGGTTTGGTTCGGTTTTTACCAAGAAATGGTTTGGTTCGGTTCTATTTTCTAAAGAACTGATCAATTTCGGTTCGGTTCCAAATTTATCAAAAAACCGAACCAACCCGAACCATGAACACCCCTATTAGACACGATTAGTTAAACGGGTCGGGTTCGGATCTAGAGGTTTTGGACACGATCCGAAACTAGACACGACATGAACCCGACCCGACATGACCCATTGCCACCCCTATCCAGTGCCACCATCGCTGGCTCATGCAGAGTGTCGCACGACCGCCACTGATCTCATACAATACGCCACAACTCATTCGTTTATTGGAGACCGAGTGATCAACGGTGGTTGAATTTTGCTACATTGCGCTCGGTCTCTTTCGAATGAACAATTGTAGAAGCACTTGATCTGAAAATAACCAAGTGCACTTGATTTCGCTACCACACTCGTACCCTACCATTCGTAGGGGACGGTGACTATCATTTCTCATTTTTAAAGAAGAAAATACTATTTTAAATTTTTAACATACAAGGGGCTGCTACAGTTGTTCGAGTAACGGGCTCTAACAAGCTGATGGGTCAATGATTGGATCATACTACCTGAACGTCTACCACTCCATAGCTATCATGTGGAGCCCATATTATAACTTTAAACTCAAGACTTTTGTTTTAGAGTAATACTACTCGGACAATCTCAAAAACAATCTAAAAAACAAACTAAACCTAGGGATGGCAAAGGTACGGTTTAAAATCGAGAACCGCAAAAAATCATACCAGATGGTGCAGTTTTGATTTGACAAAATATAAAACCATCGTGGTGCGATACAGTTTCGGTGTTGCGGTACGGTTTTGATTTTGTCCAAAACCATAAAAAATCACGCCGTTTAAACTATTATAATGTTAAACAGCGGTGCACCGCACCGCATGGTGCGGTTTCGGTTTTATATACGGTACATCGTCGCGGTGTGGTGTGATTTCGGTGTGGCAGTTCGGTGTTGCGGTTTCGGTTTTGCCCAAAACCGCACCGTTGCCATCCCTAACCATACCCAAGAAGTGGTGGTGGGGCCTAGGGGTTAGTGCTTGGTATGAATTTTGATGCACTGATCCTTGGGTCCCACCATCACTTCTTGGGTCTGGTTTGTTTTTTAGACTGTCCAAGTAACATTACTTTTTGTTTTAATCGGTTTATTTCATGATAGTGGAGTGTAGTCCAATCATGGAATGCCACATCAGCTTGTTGGAGTCCGTTGCTCCGACGACTACTATTGTAGCCAAGTATTGTTCTATGAGTAATGCTATTTGAACAATCTCCGTCGACAAAAACTTCAACAGACCAGACCCATGCCGTGGTGGCGAGGACCAGGGCTCCGTGCATCATTATTTGTATCAAGTGGGCCCTACCACTAGGGCCTGGGTCTGGTTTGTCGACGTAGATTGTTCAAAAAGCATTATTACTCATTGTTCATTCATACTCTCCGACATATTGGTGAGTTGGCAGTATGTCCGCTAGTATGTCACCTTGTATGTCGAAATATAAGTGCTCTTCCCGACAGCAGCGTTGGTATTGATTCGGTCGTCATATCGCTTAGATCAAATAGACTGTATAGCTGCTGTAAATCAAAATGGGGATGTAGCTCAGATGGTAGAGCGCTCGCTTAGCATGCGAGAGGTACGGGGATCGATACCCCGCATCTCCATAGCAATAAAATTTTTTTTTTTTTTTTTATTTTTATCCCAGCTTTTTAGTCAGGGTCTAACTAGATTTAGGAGCAATTTTCATGACGAGTCCTCCTCCCTCGCCAGTATGATGAGATTTTAACTGAAACCCTACCGACCAAAGCGGGGGTGATAAGGGTAGGGTAGGGGTTAATAGGGTTAGTTGGTGGTTTAATTCTAGTTTTCGGGTAGCACTCTACGTCATGATCGTACACTCTCATAAGAGAACGGGAGGGCGAGACCCACCAGGGGGTAGGAGAGTTCGTAGGTAACTGGTGAGGAGGTTGTGGGTTCAATTCCTCCCCCTCCCCCCTGAGTTATCCAGGAGTGCGTAGGGAAACTTCTGAGTGGATCAATATTCATTTCCGAAAACATTAGTTCGTGGCCGAAGTGGGTATAACTATTTATACCGAGGGAACTAAATTGACATCCCAACAAAATCGGGAGCCACCTTTTAGAACCAACTCCAAAGAGAATCCCTATTATAAGGAGCCATATGGGTTTTTTAAAATTTCTATTTCTATCCCTTAGTTTTAAAATAAGAAGCTGGGAATAGAACGGACGGTTCCGGGATGATGTCAAACAACCCCTATGATGCATGCCGGCCCACATGGGACTCGCGACTAGGGATGTCCGACTAGAGGAGATTTGAACTCATCTAAATGATGTTGGCACTTGAGCTCTTGGAAACATAAAACAGCAAGTATCCATACCCCCCCTAATATAATAAATCCACAGTTTTGGCTTCTTACTTCCTTCCATCCTTTTACATATGTTCCCATTTACCCTTCACCATATATATGAATACATGCCCAGTATTTTGAATCCTATGTCATGAAAACAAACAAAAGGGCTAGGACAATAATATGCCATTTTTGTCCTTCCCATTCTATCCCTACACAAATCACAAATACCATCCGAGAATATTACCCTTTTGCCACTAATCAATTGAGTCTTATTTATCCATTTAAAAAACCAATGGCTACTTTGGAAATAAATCCCACTAATCCATTCTGCCTTCCATTCTACTTTTTGTTTCTCATTTTACCGTTCTTTTCTCTGCCACTAATCAATTGAATCTTATTTATCCATTAAAAAAACAAGGGCTATAATGGGAAGGGCAATCTCAGTAATCCACAAACCCATTCTTCCTTCCATCCTACATTTTGTTCCCCATTTTACCCTTCTCAATCGTATGTTTTAAAACAACATCAAGGAAAATGTTTGGGTAGGGTGTGGGCATTGGAACTCTACCCGATTAGCTTTCGGGTATGGGTATGAATACCCCAGTACTCATACCCGAAACCCAATTGCCTATCTAACTTGTGACCCGACCCCAATCTAAAACATTTGGTACGAGTATGGGTTACGGATACAAATGTACTTTCAGGTATGGTTATGGGTATGGGTTGTACAAGGGACCTAAAACATCCGATATAAGTATGGGTTACGGGTACAAATGCACTTTCAGGTATGGATATGAACATATAGTCCTAACACCTAATAACGTAAAACCTGTAGGATTAAGTGGATAATAACAAGAAAGTGCAACAAAAACAACAAAATCGTTAGACATAAAGCACGTCTTGTAGCTCAAGGTTTCATGCCGAAACCCATTATTGATTACGAAGAAACGTATTCGCCTGTGATGCATGAAATTGTGTTCCGATATTTACTCAATCTATTAGTCTTAAAAAGACTCGACATGCACCTTACATATATTGTTACCTTGTATCTATATAGAATATTGGATACACATATTTATATGAAAATCTCTCAAGGATGAAATTGCATGAAGTAAATACACCAAATCCACGAAGCATATACTCGATTAAAGTAAGACGATCCCTTTATGGATTTTAATAATCTAGAATAAAGTGGTATAATCGACTTAGTGGATATTTGGTGAAAGAAGCATTTGTGAACAATCAAGGTTTAAAATATCGATTTTGACCCTCATTTTGACATCTTAAAAAACAAAAATATTTCATGAAATGTATCGAATTTTCACGAAATATTGTAATATTTAACAATATATTACATTTCAATTAATTGAAAAACTGAAATATTTTGTGAAATGTTACGAAGTATTTCAATTTTTTATACCTTGTAAATAATTTAATGTGCCCATGTGTCTTTATAAAGAAATCAGAATCCGGCTTTATTATCGTCACAATTTATATCGATGATATGAATCTAATTAGGACTCTTGAAAAGATTGTGAAAATTCTCAAGTACTTAAAGAAAGAATTCGAGATAAAAGATCTCGGAAAAGTTACTGAAGTGCTTCAACATGGATAAGACTCAAACATTGAGTTCTCCAACGGTTGTTCGATCACTCGCATTAATAAGGACCACTTTCATCCAAAGAAGTTAATAAAACGCGTCTTGATCCTGAAGTGTCATATCTTAGTGCAATAGGTTTTTGATGTACTTAGTCCAATGCACTAGATATGATATATCTCTTTTAATCGACTAATTAGAAGGGTTTAGCTCTGCACCAACTTGGTGGCATTGGAATGGCATTAAACATATCCTATGATATCTCTATGGAATAACTAATATGGGCTTATTTTTTTTAAGAGAATCAATCAATGATCCACTTTTAGTATGATATGCATATTCTGGTTATCTTTCTTATCCTTACAAGACTCATTCACAGACGGGATATGTGTTTACATGTGACGGTACGGTACAATTAATAATCTCATGGCGATTTACCATGCAGACTTTGGTTCCTAACTCTTCCAACCAATCTGAGATACTTGCACTTCACAAAGCAATTCATGCAGATGTCGGTGTGACTATTGAACCATGGCAGCACGACCGTTGTCGTCCCTCCGCAAGGTGGCCGTGGGGATCGTCTCCATGTCACGAGTGTCCACGGACTTCGCCAGATGCTGCTCGGCTTATTCGGGAATCCGACAGCCGAGAGAGTGTGTCATTTCACCGAGTACTCAGCTGGGGAGCATCGTCAGAGATCGTCACCTTGTCGTCAAGGTGGTGTCGCCGCCAAGGTCATTGGTGAGGAGCTCTATGGAGGAGGGTAGCATTTGCCCCAATGTGGAGTCGAGGGGGAGGAGTACAATCAATCCCACCCGCTCTTTATCTCCCTCGCCTTAAATCTCAACCCCTCTTTTATCCCCCTCCCCAGCCCCTCTTTATCTCTAACCCAAATCCATCAAAGTCGTCCTTTATCCATTCGTTCTGTTATAGTCTATGATGAATCCAGCTAATGAGCAACCATGCATCTAGAGGTTTTAAAAATAAAAAATAAAATCCGAGGATGATCACATTCCCCTTGATATCACACACACACAAAAAAAAAAATGCTATTCAGTCCAAAGGTTTCTCAATTTCGCTCAGCCCGATTGAGATGGTAGCATGCAACTAGTGGTGTAAAAGATTTAAATATTGCTAGTGGGTTTCAGCCAGCAGTTGTATGCTGCCAAGTCAATCGGGCTGGCGGGATCGAAAAAACCTTAGAACTAAATAGCACTTCTCAAAAAAAAAAAAAAAAAAGCTCATTATAAGAGCACTAGGGTCATCAAATGTGATCCTCAAATTAACGGTTAAAATGAACGATCAATAAAGCCGAGCACATTTGATGCACCTAGCGATCTTAGAATGAGCTGGCTTTTTGCACGTATGCTACAAAGGCTAGCCGTTGGAAACCCAGATAATGGTATCGTCGTCTCTTTTCCGTTTCAAAGCATAGGAATCGGTGTGGGCCGTGGAGATACCGCGTCTTGGAGGAAACCACCTAAATCCTTGTGTTCTGATTTAGTTCTTTGTTCGATTTTTCGCTTTTCCTTCCAAAATAATGCTGCATTTATGATAGAGAAAGATCTTGTTCCTCCCAAAACTATCCTCTGTGATGCTAGGTGGAGCCTCTATCAAGTTTTCCTCCAGTTCCTTCAACTCCAAGAAACCCACCAGGGGACAGGGCGTCGGCAAAAATAATTGATGCTTCGTTGAGGAGGTCGTGGGTTCGATTCCTTCCCTATCTCGAGTTACCCAAGAATTCATAGGAAAACTTCCGAGTGGATTAGTGCTCGGAGGGATTAGTCTGTGTCTGAAGTGGGTTCATTATCCAAAAGATTTCGGGGCACCCACCGATCTCACAAAAAAAATAAAAGAAAGAAAAACCAATACCAAAACCAAGACCAAAACCAACGTTTGTTACTTTGTATGAAGTTATACCTAACAATGAAACAGTAATACCCTCCTGAGAAACATCTGCAGCTGCAACCAAACATGCAGGGAGTCAAAGAAGTTAGGTCACCCCTTCACACCAAATCCCAACCCACTTTTTTACATCATCCAACAATGCCAAATTACAAAAATACCCCCAATCAATTAATTTCATCCAGTGTTCTCCATCCCTGCTCACCTACCCCCCCTCCAATCACCATGACCACAGAACCCTTCAAGCATCAACCATCCAACCCCCTTCGATCCCGATACATCTATAAGCAAGAATCATCGATCGAACGGTGATCGTGGGCACTGACGGGCATAGGAAGTTGATCAAGGGCAATATAATGTGGCTGAAGGTCCTTTTTGACACTCCAGAAGTAATTGGTTGGCTTGCGCACCAGAAAGCAAGAAAGAAAGCTTAGATGAGTGGAGGGAGGGGATGGATGCTTAAATTCTTCACCAAATTACTTCTACCAGCAAAGCACATGTGGTTATAAATCTAAACACAGCCTTCTCTCTCACTAAGCTCAAGGGGTCGGGAAGCTCGAAACCCTACTCCGATGGCTTCGTCTCTCCCCCTCGGTGTTTGGTGCTTTCTCTTGGCGGTCCTAGGCGTGGCGGCAACCTGCTGCAAGTCAGGTATGCATACCCCTACCAGGATTCAATGTATCCGCTTTGATCACGACCATCTGATGTTGAACGAAGTCTTCTCGAGCGTCCGAGTGCATCGATATCTTCATTTCCCTTGCAAAACTTTGACTGATTGTAACATTACTATTGGAATCCATGCAGATGAGGATCCAGTGGGGATTGTAGCCAGAGCAATGCACTGCTTCAATGATCATTATGTGAGTATAGACTTAAGATAGTCATCCAGAACATTAAGGGTTGGATCAATTAAAATGGGCGTGGCAGCGAGAAATTAATCGAAAGATTCGATCTTTGCACAGGTGTACAGCAGCTGCCAGGAGTCCTACAGGCTCAATCAACAAGGTAGCATAAACGTACCTCGAGAGGCGACCGATGAGTACTGCAACGGCCCATGCCTCGTCGAGACCAAGCTCGTGCTCAATTGCGTCGACAACGTCCTCTACAATTTCCAATTCTACAACGGAGCATCTATACGAGATGTTATGTACACCCTCAACACCGGGTGCGGCCATACCGAAAAGAGAGGTAAGAAAGTTCTAAGAGAGAGAGAGAGAGAGAGAGAGAGAGAGAGAGAGAGAGAGAGAGAGAGAGAGATGACCTTCAATCTAAATAGCATCATTCTTGTGATGTACAGGTGACTTCAATGTTATAGAAAGTCTGGGAGTAGACGAAGGATACGGATATGGTAATTATGGCCATGGAAACAAGCTCGTAACCCCCGTGCACTTGATACTCCTTGGTTGCGGTCTGCTGCTGATGTAGTAAGAGACAATGCTAGAATACGAGATTATAAGTGTCGTTCCGATATAATAGACCTAAATATTGCAAAGTAAATGGAATCATTTTATAATTGTATGCGAAAAGCATGATACAAACAAGTGAGTGGACCCAGTTTTGCGTTGCGCTATTGCAGCATCAGGTTGAGAACAAAAGGAATGAAAAGGGAGAATCAATTCACACTGGACCAAAACTCTTGCGGTCCTTAACATCCAACATGACCGACCGACCAAATTTTAACTTGGGATAATTTCGAAACATCTTGATTCATTGGTGTCGTCGGTGAATCCACCTCTTAGATGTCACCTAGCCTCACTAGCTTCTTGTACAAAATGCGGTTATCCCTCGCAGAGTTGCTTTCGAACAAAGCACTCTTCACCATTTCCTGTTTGAGGATGAGAGACAAAATTAACCACAACCATTTGCACCAAAATCAAACAAGTGGAGAAGGTTTTTTTAGAAAAAAGGATAAAGGAAAGTTGGCTATAATCCAAAACTAGCACAACCACCAGTTGAGCCATGATAAAGAACTATATGTTTTGTATCAACAAAGTTAGTTCTAGCCGACCCACTTTTCATAGGGTTCTTCTACAGTAGGGTCTCTGTGTTTGAGACCAAAAAAACATGTTTTAATTAAAAAAAAAACGGGTTATTTTGATTAAATTTTGTGAAACCCAGTTTATGCCTGTCTGGTTCAGGACTGAACCAAAGACTTGTTTCAACTCCGGGCCAAATTGATCCAACAGTCTGGTCCTAGTTGGTTTCTCTGGAGTGAGAATGAAAGATGTGCAATTATCTCACCTTCACATCCCTGTATGATAGGAACTTGCCCAGATTGTGAATAATGCACCTTAAATCTTCAACCTGCAAGCGCAAGACCAGCCTATTAATCAAAACTGTATGCGTATTTAGCAATAAGCTGGGCGAGAGATTAATGAGATGTTGTACCTTGATGTAGCCGACTTGGTTTTGGTCAAAATACTTGAACGCCTGTTTTCCAAAAATAATGAAGCCATGTGAGAATATCATCAAAATAACACATGAAAACATTCAAACAAGATGGGTCACAAATTATCACCTGCAACAATTCCTTATTGACAGCCTCCTCTTTCACAGGCTCTTTCTCCTTCCCACCTTGTTTATCTTCCTTCTCCTCCTTCTCCGACTTATCATCTGTCTTTGAAGTTTTGTCACTGCTCTTCTCATTCGCACTATTCTTGTTTCTTTCATCTTCAGTTCCCGTGCCCTTTTCAGATTCGGCCAAGTCGGTTTTGTCTGCACCCTCATCCTGCATCATGGAGAGGCACTTGCTCAGTTTAGCTCGGAAAAGTGCAGAGATCAAAGAAAATGCTCGCATTCAAGAAAGAACATGATGCAGCACTCTACAATGATGATAAGAAAGTGATTGACACAACAATTAATGGATAGGTATGGCAACCGATAGCAAATGGCCTTGTGCAAGTATTCAAATGGTTCGATAGAGTTTGGTGTCCTTACACAGCCATGTTCTGAAGTATAAGACACATTATTTAATGATATTTCCTTTACCTATACAATACAGATATATTCTAGAGTAGGTATTAATATGGCCACCGTTTTTAAGACCGCATAAGCTGTTTGTACGAGGGTGTCCAAACCACGTCCGCCCACATATTCTGTGGGAACTTTTTTCATGAAAAAGACAACTGCCATAAAATTCACCAAATCACTTATGAAAAAAAAATTAGCAAAAAAAAAATCATTTGTTTCATTGTATATGGCAAGTGTTTAGGGCTTGTTTCGTTGATGTGTTTTTGACATGTGTTTAAAAACATGTATAATTAGATTGAAGTTGTTTGGTTAAAAGAGTCTGGCATGTGTAAACAAGATGCACACTAAACGAAATTTGCACAGCTTTATGTGCAGAAGATGTGAAAATAGAGTTTCACCAAAACCCATGAAACTTTAACTGCACGTCACATGTGCAAGCAAATGCAAGTGCAGCACTTGCACAACATCCAGCCATGCCCGCAGTAACTTAGTTACATATGCGATTGTGCAGACATGGTACTTTGATTTTTTGTGTTTTTTTTTCTGAAATTGATTTAAAAAATTTGAAAAAAGATCCTAATTAGCTAATCAAGAATGTTTTTGATTAAGGCGATCCCATTCATATGAACCAGCTCAAGTACATTGCAAAAAAAAATCTGATTCGAGTACATTCATATGAAACCAACTCAAGTACATTGCATGCCTTCGAGAACCGTTTTTTGAGCTTTTGATTTAATCCGGGTAAGTGGGGACAATGAGACCCTTCTTTACGACTTGGATATGTCCATGTTATTGTTAGCTCTTTCAAGCATAATATCCTCATTGTTTTGTTCTATTGAGAATCTGAGATTAAAGAGGGTGATACGTACAAAAGAACATGAAGCACAAGAGGTAGTAAATAGGGGTGTTCATTGGTTCAGGTTGACCCGCCAAACTGAACCGAACCAGTCTATTTGATTCGGTATGGATCGGGTATTTTTGACTGTTCGGTTCGGTTTGGTTCCGGAAAAAAAAAAAAACAGCTAAGATCGGTTCGGTTCTGGGTTGTGAGTCTTTTAACCCGAACCATTGGGCGTATACCCTAGTAGTTACTACTATACACTCTCACTAATATTATACATTACATGGTGGTAACCCCAATCATCACCATTCGGTGCATTCAAGACTTTCAAATGTTCAACTGTGTGATGAAACTGAAAACTGAAGGGTGTTGCTATTTGCACCAACACAATTACTAGCAACCCCAAGTCCCAACTTATGAAACATCTCAAAGTGAAAAGTTAAGGATGTAGCTAGTAATTCTATTGGGGCAAATAGCAACAGCCAAAGTTAAAGGCTTAAAAATAAAACCTGAACCAACTCAGCAGCTCAGCCATTCACGCCTCATTGCCAATTCAAGAACATTTGGTTGGATGTTCACTGCCAATTCAATCTTATTATTTTTGTCAATCAAGTATTTGGAAATAGTCGAGGAGGCGATCTTTAAGGCTATCGAGCGATTTGAAAGACCCGCATAACCAAACAAAATCGAACTTTCCCGGTTTGGTTTGGTTTGGCTCGGTTTTTACCAAGGAATGGTTTGGTTCAGTTCCATTTTCTAGAGAACCGATCAACTCTGGTTCGGTTCCAAATTTATCCAAAAACCGAACCAACCCAAACCATGAACACCCCTAGTAGTAAAAATGTCAAGAATCAAAGGGTCTCAGAATGTTACTAAGGATGGTACGGACTCCTAGTTAAACCGAAGAAAGAAACCTTGGTAACTCCTATGAATCCTGATGCCAATCCAATGAAGAACAAAAAGAATGATACCAGACTGTCAAGAGTGGTTTATTAAAGAGGCAGAATGACCCGCTAGTTTTCAATCTCTTTGGTGGCGACACAATTACAAGTTGCAGGTGATGGGTCTTAAGCATTGCGTGGAGAAAAAGGGCTCATCAACAACATCTAAATCCCAATTCCTTCCCACTATGTACCCACATCCGAATTTGCAGTGACACTTGCAGTACATTTACATGAACGTTGTCTTCACTTGTCCATGAAAGTTGTCTTCAAGTACTCCATTAATTCCCTTCGTACTTTAGGAGTAACATTCAAGCGTATTCTTGCATTAGCTCGTGGTCCATGCGAGAGTTTTGTTTGTGTTACACAATGCCACAAGTGGTAACAAAGCCACAAAAATCGCATATTATACCATTCTTTTCTATTGGATTCCTACAAAAACCGTGTTTCAACAAAGATCCTTAGACTAGTCGAGTTTAAGAATGGCAGAAGAACCTGCAAACTTTGGAGCTAGGGGAGATCTTGGAAATACTAGACAAGAGTTAGAAGAGATTTGACAAGGTTGTGGTATCAAAGGGGGGATAAGTGGAATACATATGACAGAATCAATAGAGGGTTAGGATTAAAATTAATAATAATATGCAATGGTAAAAAATATGATTGTTGTTGACACAGAGTCATCGCACAGTGGCAGTGCGCCGAACTCAATATCTGTTGCATGAGGAGTGTTGGTATGATTCCATGGAGTCCTACCATCATGGCAATCAAATATGAAGTCATATTGACTTAAGTCACTAAACAAACCCTACATATTCCACCAAGGACAATCAAAATCCTACCTAGGAGTGCAGATCTCCTAGTCAGTGATTGCTCATTTTCAACTTCATTTCAAGTTCACCAGTGCATTGGCCACGTGGAAGCATCTGCATCTCGTTGGCCTCTATTCGAGTCTAGTTTCTGCTAGTGAGCACCAAATTTATTCATGAATGACTGATCTACTCATCAAGGAGAGTGCACTATTTGGAGGTTCTAATGTGATGATGGATTATCGGCAGCAAACGACCACCGTGGATCTTGACATTTGTGTTTCCTGATTGCCGAATCTTCACCTGCCGAATCTTCACCAGCATCACAACCTAGAAATATTCTATTTGTCTCCGTCTTCTGACTTGATATTCTCATTATTGCTGATTGCACCCCTTATACCTAGATTTATCTTGAGTCCTGATGTACACGAGATAATAATTATTTAAGAGAAACAATTTCAATAAAGAATGTACCACCAACGCAAGCAATCATACAAATTCAACTTGAATTTAATTGAAATCTATCCAAAACATAACAATTAGGATAAATCGGAATGGTTTTTAGTTGTTTGGAATCTTACATTTTAAAGTACTGCTAAACACGAACTTTGGAGTTGGTTGTTATTGAGGCATTCTAGTTTAATCACCATTCAAGTCTTCTCTCATTAAGAAAGAGCCAACTCCGGAGCACAATTCTAGTTAAGGCTCTGATATCAAAATTGTATCAGTATGCAATAAAAAAATCACAATTGCCATTAATTAATAACGCTAACGCCAGTAAATGTCTGGATCATTAGCAGGTAATAAATGGATCGGTAATGTTTGTCAATATTAACATTAAGCTTCTTTATAAAATCATATTTTAAAAAAGTATGAAATCATCAATTTTGAAAGGTAAAGATAAAATACTTGTTATTAGCAATCATATCAGTAAAATGAAAGCAACGAAGCAACAAGCGCAAAAAAGGAAAAATAGCTACAATTTCTAATTAGTCAAATCCAAGGCCACAAAGCCATCACTAGCATTGGGGCATGCAAATTTAACAGCATTCTGTAGCTTATCTGTTTCAACTCAAGCAGATATAAACAAACTATGAGAGGTCGCAAAAGAAGTGATGAGTAAATAACAGATGCCGAGAACGGCAAGAATCCTTAGTCTAGAGTGATCAATATAGTGTACATGATAAACAGCCATCACATGTATGTAGAGTTGGTATTGGGAATCCTCCATTAAAGCATTTTTAGACTATATATCAGATCACAATATCAACTCCTTTGAAACACCCTGCTAAGTCAAGAAACATAACAACTTCAAAGCAAGATAAACGGGCATAATAAAGGGAATCTTTGCTACAAATGAACATGGTTGTTAAAAGACATTTCTTAAAGTCATTTAGAGTCTCCAGTAAATCCGTGTTATAGAGCAAATGGGAATCAACTGAAATGCTATATTGTTATGGTGAAGACTTTGAACCGGAGTTTGATTGATCCTTGTACGATAGCATTCCCAATCCTAAAGTCGGGATTGTAAATTTCATATATGGTAGCTAAAATTAAACAAATGGCATGCAAGAAAAAAATTGAAAATATAAGTTTAAACTAAAAGTTAAAAAAATAGATAGAAAAATTAGCAGCACATAACATGCATAACAATGAGCTGTATAGAACTGTCAACGATATGCAACTGGAAGACTTTCCACAATTCAAAATCCATAAAAGAACAGAACATACCTCCTGAAATCCATCATCGGAGAGGGTAGCATCATCCATTTGCTGATCATCTTCGATAATTTCTTCCGGATCTTCATCTTCATCCTCAATATCATCGTCCTCTGTTTTATTCTCCATTTTAGATTCAACCGGTTCAGGTGCAGAACAATCCTCCCCCTTTTTTTCAATATTTTTTATGTTTGAATCATCTTGCGTTACAGATTTCGGAGATTTATTTTCCACTGGAGGGTCATCATGGATCTTTTGACGCTTAACTGAGGCCTTCTCTTTTTCACTTTCCTTATCTGGCTTTTCATCTCTTTGTCTCTTGCGTAGATTATTTTGGATAACAAATCTCATCCACAGTTTCTTCACATAGAAAGCACATACATCAATTGTAATCCAACTAAAGCCATGGAGCAATATAAATTAAAATGAAAATTCTCAGATTTACCTCAAGAAATGACAAGATGCGACATCCCATTTCGTACTGAAGCATTTCGTTGAGTGACTCAGCAAACAGTGAAAGCTAGAAAAACACGTTATATAATCAGATACAAACACCAAACATTTTACTTCGGAGAATGGGACATGGGAAAGCATCTACATTTTAGTGAAACTTGTCAAGAAAAAGTAGACCCTTATTCTCATAATATGTAAGAAGAGACTACTTGGCATCGAAGACATGAAATTTGGAACATATACTCCCTCCCTCACAAAATTTGGAACATGTGTACTCCCTCCTCACACAAAATTTGGACATATGTGTGTGTGGGTGTGGGTGTACCGAATTAAGAGACTCATCAATCTCCAGATAAATGTCATACAAAGCACCCGTTATTGCATATAAAAATTACTATTAGAAGCGGCAAGCATTCTTCTAAGTTCAGACGAAAAAAGAGTTATCCTTTTATAACCTAAATCTTTGAATGTCTTCTCCTCATACACGATCCAAAAGTGTTTTAATAGATAGACTCATAGTAACACTATCTGTTTATTCACTAAGTAGAAAGGAGGTTCACACCTCCCCAACCTAATTAGCCAGAAACAACTCTAGTGACATTATACTTCGTTATAAGTACTTGCATTTATTATATTATGGTGACATCAGGTTCGCTGTTTGTCTTAATTCAAGGCTCGCATGGGATCAACCTATTCTGATCAAGTAGGGCTTGTGCTTATCATTCATGGTATACCACAGTTCAAGACATGTTTGATTGCTTTAGGACCCGTTTGGTTGTGTACTAGCTTCTAGCAAAGTAATTTATTATAAGTACTTTCAGGAAAAGCTCGGGTCCAGTGCTTCAAATAGACGGGCTTTGGACCTCCTAAAAACATTAATCAATAGTTACCAAACACATTTAAACACACATGTACTTCCCAAAAGTGCTTTTAGGCCGCCAACAGCCAAACAAACCCTCAAATGGTTGGTTGATTTGGGCATGAGATCAACTTATTCTAATCAAATTGGACAAAGGCAGAAAAATTCTCACGTGTTCTTTAATGGCATTAACTGCCCATAACTCGGATTTGGATCTATTTATTTCTTTCAATCAATATTTCTATTTTCGATAAATCTAATTTTATTTTGATGTCTTATATTTTTATGTGCACTAGGGGCATGCATGCGCTATGCGCATGTGACTAGATACGGGGTGGGTGTGTGTGTGTGTGTGTGTGTGTGTGTGTGTGTGTGTGTGTGTTTGTGTGTGTGTGTGTGTGTGTGTGTGTGTGGGGGGGGGGGGGGGTGTTCCTGAATCCAAAACTGAATCGTAACCGTCCGTTACAGCCAGCCTGACAAGTGAATTATTACTCAGACCCAAATGACATGCAAAATAACGGCTGCGATTCAGTTTTGGCTTCAACCTATCAGAGGATCGGATAGATTGAAACCACAACCGAATCACAACAGCTTGTGACCCGACCCTATATCGAACAGCCCGTCATTCCGTCGTGTCTGGTGCGTGTCCGGCTCTGGGAAGCACGTGGGACACGGCACATGCATGTCCGGTGCGTGTCCGGTGACTGTCGATGTCCGACACGGGTACGGGGGGCCTGGGGAAGTGTCCGTGCGTGCCACACTAAGTATGGAGATTTCTCTACATTTTGTACAATGTACTAAAAATTTTACATGCTAAAATATAAAAATTAAGGAAGTCTTTGAGACCAACTAGAATGATACACCAAAAGCAATGCATAGGGGATCCATATCAGTAAATCTACCCAACAGGTCAAACCCCACCAATTTTTGATGTTGTTGGTTACAAGTAATACAGACTACTACGAATTAATCTTGGACTTCTGTAAATGGCAATATCATGAACATATACAACATTTCACATGTGTTTGGTGTCGCAACTCATATTATGATTTCAAAGGTTCTGTACAATGTAAGTTATTATGTGAAACAAATTTCAATTGTTTGGTACATCGTAAGTTAGTATATGAAACACTTGGGAGTGAAGGATGGGAGCCTCGTACAGGTAAGATTAGAAAATACATTTGATTTTTTATCTTTTTCTTTTCACGGTTGATTAGGCTCAAAGTTGAATGAACCAGATCTAATGCAAGTCAGCTCATAATTTGAACCAAATTTATAATTTAGGCCAAACCCAATCAAAACTCCTTCCCTTTCCCCTCCCCCTCCTATACAAATAAAACTATGTCTAAAATCAGACCTCTCATACAAATAAACATGTACTAAACAGTTCCCTTGATGTCCGGTACATAATGGTTGTAAAAGTTACAAGGCATAAGGAAAAGGCAAACCTCAAATGTTGATTCTTCAATGTCTTTGTCATTATAGTCCAGGAGACCATCCAACGAGAGAGTCATTGAACGAACCCGAACCTGCAAGAAAGAATTTTTAATGGGACATCCATCTTATACAATCTGCTTATACATTGTTATAACCATAACATACAGAAAATTTAGGTAGTCATACAACATACTTTAGAATCCTTGGGCTGTTTTGTTTGCAGAAACAATCCAGAATGTTGGGGAGGTTCTTCAGGCTTTCCTTTTTCTTTCACTTCTTTTCGTGGTTTTTCCTTGGACTCACTCTTGGCATCTTTACCCTTCTTCTGTTTCTCATCTTTTGTTTTGTCCTTGCCATCATGACCATCTTTCCTATAATCTTCTTTTTTCCGACCAACCTCAGGCTCGGTGCTACTCTTTGAACCTCCTCTTTCAGCCTTGGAAATATCATCTGACTTGCTCTCTTTTTTTTCTTTCTGTTCATCCTTGATTTTCTTTTCAACTTTATTTTCCTTCTCCGCAGCCACTGTTTTAGAGTCTTCGGTTATGTTCTTCCCGGAATCACTGACCACAATTAAGTCCTCATCGTTCTTTCCAACTTGGTCCTTCGTATCTTCCCCCTTGTTCACTTCTGGCAATATTATATTGTCATCTTTCTCAACAGTTTTCTTGTCAGTGGCATTCACATCCTTCTCTTCTGTCCCTGAAACCTTTCTTTTAATGACCCTTCTAATGATTTTCTTCTTTCCAGCCAATTTAACACCAGTTCCCTGCACAACAGCGGAACCATCTGGTTCCTTTTGTTTTTCCAAGTCTTGTTGAAGCTCATTTTCTGTCTCTAATTTTTTCTCCACTTGAACAGCAGAAGTGTCCATAACGGTGTCTTCCTTCTGAGCAGATTTTTCTATAGGTACTTTTTTAACAACCTTCTTTCGAACAAAAGTCTTGACATTCACAGGGTTAACTGCGCTTGCATTTTCAGGAACAGCAGTTTCTTGCCTGCCTTTATCTTCTGCATCCTTCACATCCATCTTTTCATCAGTCTTGGCAACTGTCTCTTCAACAGCTGCTTTCTTGCCAACAACCTTTTTCTTCACAATTTTCTTTTTTGCAGGCTTTTTAATCTCAACGGGTGGGTCGGAGGCCCCACCATTAACTCCTTTTTCATCAGATTTTTGTTCAGAAACCACAGCTCCCTCAACTTTCTTCTCAATCTGTTCTTCCTCTAATATAGGCCCTTTTCCTTTCTGCTCAGCTACATTTTTTGTGGCTTCATTGCTGTCATCTTTAGACTGGTCGTCTTTCTTTCTATCAGATATTTCATCAAGGGAAGGACCCTCAAAGTCCATTTTATCAACCTTATCATTTTTGGCTATATTGCCTTCAGCTTTAACCTTTTCTGGGGTATCTTTCTCAGTTTTGGTATGACTCTTTTCAGCTAAAAATTATTAACCAGCCATATATTAGAAGCAATTAAATAACAAATGCAACAACAGACAATGAAAGCAAATGGAAATTAAATATGAGACTTGATATACCTTGCACTGATTCCTTCTTTTCGCTAGATTTCTAAAAGAACAGTAGAAAGAATGAGGAACTGCTTTGTTGAACCAATGGATGAGTAACTTATGGCATAATGGTTTCAAGAAAAAAAAAAGACAAACCTTGTGCCTGAAAGCTCGTTCTTTCTCTGCCAGATCCTTTATGTAAGCAAGCCACTGACTTCGCCACAAATCCAATGCAGGCAGGCATTCCGAAAGGTCAGGTACAAATAACACGGTAATTTCTTTATGACTAAACAGTCCATCCTTGTCAACTCTGTTATAGTGTATCTGACAGGAAATAAAAACAAAAAGGGAATAGATTTCAAACATCAAAATTTATCATATAAATGCTTATAAATATTGAAGCTCATATGTGATATATTATGGAGGAGGACAATGGAAAAATAAAAACAATCCTATTATACTGTTTGTTTTCTTCTGTGCGTGTGTTAAACACAGCAAACAGGGTCAAACCATCACCTTTCTAATGAGTAGCCAGAATAGACTACCAGAGAATAGAGAGATACGCGGAGAAAGGATATGCAAATCTATAAAAACCATATTTCCCATAAAAAAAAACTTATGTATGCATACATACAAATCCAAGTGTTTAAGCATATGTTGGGCCACAGTTCTTAGACTACACCCGAGACTCTGCAATTCTAACCGAGTAACAGCAACTGAAGCAGCCTCTCAGAATCAAATTATAAATTATAATACATGACTGTGACCGCAAAGTTTGCCCTTTTAAAATGCAACAAAGTTTTCCTCTCTGCATGATTCAATTTTTACTGTTTTTGGGTTTACCAGCTTCATCCGGTTCCACTAAAACCGAAGTACATCACAACCACTGTCAAGGAACATCACCAAATAAATGGTTTGAGTCCCTCAAGTCCTTCCTATTTAATTACTCCAGACAGCAATTGAGTACTTAAGTCACATGGGGCCGGTGCACGTTCCAAGACACGAGACAAAAAAGAAAAAAAATCCTCCCCACCCCGGCCCTTCTACTGTACCCGAGTGCCTCTCTCTCTCTCTCTCTCTCTCTCTCTCTCTCTCTCCTACCCGATAGATTTGCTGCTTAATTACGGCAAATCGTGGTGTGCCACATCGTCCATTAAATATCTACGGACAATCGTGTTGCGCCACATCGTCCGCTACAGTGCCAATACATCAGAAGGCAGCCGTCTGAGTGCCGATAGGCATGGGCCCGGGAGGGGATCGGGGTAGGGTTTGCAATTGAGAGGAAGGGAGGGAGGGGATGGGCAACAGCATAGCAGGTTCACCTATTTCTCCTCTTCCTCCCCTTTCTCCTCTTCTCCTTTTTCAATTTTTTTTACCAAAAAGGGGGTGAAACCTTGGGTTCGGGGGGAGTGTCGGTACAGTTTTAGCCGAAACAGATCAGTTTCGGACGAAACTGTAAACTTTGGATATAGCATGATGAAATTGAGAATATCACTGGTGCAAGCCAGTTCCATGGACTCACATTATCAATCAAATAGCTCAAATCGTAAATAGCTGGGATGAAGAATCACTGCTGCTACAGCGCTGGATGGAGAATATAACAAAAAAACATAGTGCAGAAGTCTTCATGTCCGATAAAATATGTAACTACCTAATGTTTCATTAATAAGAATCTTGGCCAAAGAAAAGTTCTGGGACTATTTAAATCAGTAAATTATTTACAACTACAGGATAAATGTAGGGAATACGAAAGCAAGTGAGCAATATATTCATTGAGACAAAACAAAAGGTATATGTAAACAACAAAACATTAGAGTATCTATCACAACAAAATAACTAGCATAAAGACTTGTAACTGTCATAAGATGAGATTCAGGATATAGCATGAAAGATCTGATGTCTCTTCATATCCATATGTAAAATGAAGATCAAGCAGTTCATTCAAGTAGGTTTTGACAGGGGAGTGACTGATAATATACTGGGTGAACATTTCCATCATTGAATAATATAATTAGAAGAATAAAAACTAGATATAATGATATAGTCTTGCAACCATCAACTCCAATGACACTATACACATAATATACTGCAAGAAGAAAAAAAAAGCCAAATACCTGAAGAAACCGATTCCACTTCACGCAATTGCGTAGATCAAGTTGGGTTAAATCCTTAACATATCTATCATAGAAAAAGAATACCTTTTAGTAAAGCTATCAAAAGGTTTGACTGTCCACAAGGCCATGAAAAACGTCATCATAAAGAATGATAAACAGCACAAACCTTAAAGCTGTGTGAATAAGGGGAGAATCATCAACTGATGGATCCCCACCGTCTTTAGTTACATCCCATTGACCTCCAATTGCCATAAAAGAATGATCCTTCCGAATAACAGCAAACTTCAGGATGTTGTTTAAGTGGACAATCTTCTTATCTGAGCTTTTTTCGGAAGACAGCTCCTCAAAAGCATCGCTACTGATCCCGCTCATCAAAATAACCTGGTAAGCACATTAACAAGAGTAATGATCCGCATGCCTGGTTATAAGACACTATATCGGTGACTATAGACCTTTTTAATAAGAATTCTTGTCGATAGAAGAAAAAAAAATCAAGAGCATCATAATTTTGGGAGGTAGGGCTGTAAATGGGCTGTTTCGGGTCAGGTCATCCCAAACGCAGGCCCAGCCCAAACTCGTGAGTGTGTGCCCAAACCCGTCCCAGGCCCGAATTAAATATTCAGGCCCCCCGAAAGGTGTTTTATGAAGCCCAAGCCCAAATCTGGTCCAAATTAAGCCCACATTCCTAACATGTCTATTCGTAAATCTTCTTTCCTTCCCTTGTTCACACGACAAAAAGGAAAATTGTATTGCTTACAATAGATATTAAAAAGATATATGTGAAGTAATGCTTTGCATTAAATATATGAAGTAGATGTGCATAAAACTGTATATCCATTGCTTATGAAAAATAAAATAAAAATAATTCGGACTTCAGTTCGGGCTTTGGGCTGAGTTAGGAATTACCCATACCTGGCCCACAATACACTCAGGCGTGAATGTTCAAGCCCAGCTAGACCCAAAGCCCAATTTAAAGTCCAAACTCAGCCCCAATTTACACCTTTATGGATAGGATCCAATTGGAGAAATTCATGTGATCCTCACAGATAATGTTGTCATAAAACTTAAGTACACGGATCATAACATACTTCAGTCTTTAGATATTCGGGAGTGCCTCAATATTAACCATGAGTACATCAAAATTGAACGGTCAAACATCATCACACGAGAGAAAAGTAACTACCACAGTATCGATACTAGTTCCGTATAACAAAAAATGATGGGTGGTTTTTGCCAGGACAACATAAAGTATCTCAGAATATCAAAAAAGGAAAATAGTTAGGAAAGTAAAGAAATCTATGTTTTGACCCTCAAATCTTTATTAACTGTTAATAGTACACTTCACTACCTGCAATATGAATACCGCCTACAAGTGGATTTGTAAGTTCAAGTGGACTATAATAAAAAATAAATCTGAAAAATCATGGACACTGAAAATCCATGGTATTCAGCACTTCTCTTTCAGCATTCAAGATGAACATTTAAGCAGGCAGCTTGAGATCAATTAGGATGCATACATAATTCTCAGACAAACAACACACTATATAGACAGAGAAAACCACTTCTTTAACACTATGATACTAGTATAGTTGTTCATGCTGATTGTTCTGTAAATTCAAGTGCTGTATATAACTTAAAATCATGGACAATGAAAATCCATATCAGTCAGCATTTGTCTTCCAGCATGTGAGATGATCATTTTAGCCGTTGGCTTGAGATCGTTTATTACATGTATGAATCTAATGCCAATCAATGTTGGAATAAGTTCCGTTTCACACACAAAGAAAATCAGTTTACAAAACCAATAAGACCATCCATTAACCAAACTTAACTAGGTACTGTTTATAAAACCAAGTGTCCATATAAATTTCTCATAGCTTTTACCTTTGCATTCCAAACAGTACTTCCGGCCTGGGGTTTGGACGATTGATCCAACAAGGTACCTAAAGTCTTTTCTTCAATCTTGTTATCAACTTCTACAAAGTCGTGCTCAAAGCTGCTCCATAACAGGAAACCACAAAGCATCATGAACATTAATCCATAGTCAGTAAAAATGTGTCAGCAACAATGAATCCACCATAGCCAATGTAGCTAAATAAAGTGTGTCCACCAGTAACTAAATGAGGAAATAGAGATTCCCAGAAGATACGAACCTGACAGGAGTGTGAAGTGATAAATTTAATCTTTCCTTCGGCCAGTACAAAACAACCTACATTAAAGTGGTGAATTAGGCTAAATGATGAACATATGGTGAACCCCTAGCAATCCACTAGTACAAGAAAATTAAACTGCACAGATAGTTTGTTTATACATGAGGCCATACCTTGGAAAAATCTTGAGATACTGATAGCCTAGGATATCGTTTGTTTAAAGATAGATAATCCCTTTCATTATCCACCAAGCTAAATGGGTAGACCTGCCAAGACCACCTCAATTAATTTTTAAAATTATGAGAAACACTTTGATAACACTTGCTCTAATAAAAGAAGACCATTTTGATTACTACAGAGAATCACACAAGGAATAAATGAAATAAATAGCAAATGAATAGCATCAGCAACTAGCAAATGAATAAGCAAATTGCAAGCAATCTAGTGAATATCCTTCTCAGCTATGTTCCGTCCTACGACAAATGACAACTTTAGTGAAAGGGATTTCCCAAGAGAGATGTCTGCTAGAACATAAACGCAACAATGAACACCATGAACAAGACTACAGACCCAGGGACCCATGAAACAAATGTGAGTTGTAGCTATAAATGAGGAGGTGAAGACAATGAAAAGACATCAACCAATGAATCCCACATCTCAACAAAATTCATCAAGTTCAAGTTGATCTTCGAACATCTCTCATTGAAGAGAAACCCCGAAATGAACCAAATGGAAAATACTAGGATGAGGAATAGAAGAAATTTAAAGCGGTAGTTGAACAGAAGGAATTGAAGTAGAAATCGTCAGCACCAACCCATTTTGGCTGATCAAGTCTACAACAACATTAAACACAAAGTCCTTGTATGGGTTACCTTGCAGATATATTCTCTCTTTTTTTCTTTAACAGGTGAACGACGCCTTCAGCATAACAAAGCAAGGAGTTAGTTTCTTAAGAAAGCAGCACCACAAATAAGCCGCAACCTATTTACATCTATGCAGGGTACAAAGAAAGCATCAAGGTCCACCTATGCACAGCCTCCCGAGGCGGAGAGACTCGACGTAAAGGTCTTTCGGTCCTCGTCAAAGAAGAACCTCCGCGATCTCTAGTAGCTCTTGGTGGAGTTCGTGTCCGCCTAGCGTCGGAGGCACGCTTGCGATCTCGTTCTCTATCCCTGTCTCGTTGTTCCCGAAGGCGATCTCTTTCTCGTTCCCTATCTCTTTCACGTTCACGCTCCTCCCTTTCTCGTTCTTTCTCTCTCGTCCGAATAAGCTCCCTGCGACGCTCGTCATCCCTTATCTCCATCTCTCGACGGTACGCACTTCTATCATCCTTGTGTTCATCAATCGTGGAGACTCCAAGGCTTGGGTGTCCACGTGACAGAACACTCCCCTGATAATCAGACTCGAATGACTGGCCACGAAGACCTTTACCTGCACCATAATCCCGACCAGGGGGCAAACCTACCCCATAGCCAGCACCAGACGAACCCTGAGCGTAGATAAGATCGTCAACATTCCTCCTCGGAGCTCCCCCTAAAATGGAAGCTGCATGTTGCCCACCATATGCAGTACTGCCGAGAAGAGATAAGCTGCGAGGATCAGCATCCATTCTTCCACCATATGAACTAAGCTCTTGGGGTCCAGGATGAATAGCAGCCGCCCTCGCTGCAAGGTAATCAGCTTGTCTGCCACAAATGTATATCCTACTCAGTGCAATACGAGTTGTAGTAGTATTTAATAAAGCACAGTGTCGAGCTTCCATCTCTAGCATGGACTAGTAGTGATTTAACATACAATTTATATCACCCACCAAAAAAATAAGCACGGGTTTAAGATGCAATCAAAGTAAGGCAGACCATCAACCATGTGTCCAATGATAATAATACATTCAAGTAGAACTGTAAACATTTGAACCCACAAAAGCTCCTACCCAAAGCACACGAAGTTAAACACACCTCATATCGGAACCAGACTGCAAGGCATGAGCTTTCATCATTTGCTGTTGGCGAAGCAGTGCCGCCTTATAACAGTTTAAGCAACAAGTCATTAGTTTTCGAGGCTACAATGGCACATATTCTTAGGGGAAATAAATAAACAACTCAGTACCTGGTCAATGTGATCAAGCATCTCAGACTGCAGCAACAATCAAATAAAATAAAGTTAAGATTATGTGACCAAAGCATATATGTTAAGATAACGGAACATAACAAACTGACTAGATAAACCTTATGTTGATGGCTGAATGGTACTGAATCAGTATATCTTCGAGCAGATTCGCTCTGCAACTCCCTCCCAATATAAGCACCCTGCTGATCGCCAAATTGCCTCCTGTCCATTGATGCATAATCCGAATTCTTCAGTGCAGAAAACTGATCCGCTTTTTGGGTGTATCCCCGATTTGTCGCTGAAAGATATTCATCACTATTCATTCCCAAGCTAGCACCTCCAGATGAGAACTTAGATGACTCTGAAGGATAACCAGTTTGACCCTGGAGGCTGGACGAAACTGCTCCTTTACCGCTCACACCCCCGACCTATACAACAGAGATGCTACTTGAAGAGGACGGTTGAGCAATGCATTCAACAAATTACAGAGTACAATATTAGCCCATATGATACAGAACTAACATATCGAGAATTTCTAGTAAAAGGAAAAAATGTCAAAAGACAAAACATAGAGATATTCTAGTATAATAAACAAGGAACACTGTCAACACATTCCCAAAATTCAACAAGGTAACCTTGAGGTTGTCAACAAGCTGCCCTATAGTGAGTTAATTAAGATAATACAACCCTCCTGAAGGTCAGACCAAGTGCATGATAAGCAACACTATGCTTGATGCATCACCTATAGATAAAGGCGTTAAAATAAGCCCAAGAACAAGGTGGTGGAATTTAAAAGGGAACACATCCTTTAAAAAGAAGTATAGGAGGGGAGCAGAGTCTTAAAAAGTACACGGTACACCAAATATGAGGTGGGATCAAATTGCAACCTGTATTAAGAGAATTGCTAAAGAGGTTCATGGAGAAACGATAGGTTATCGGTATGGGGATAAAGATATATGATATTATGGTGGTGAAATGATGAGGTCCAAAAGGGAATCAAGAAAAAGAGATTATGCTTTAACGAATGGAAGAAAACAAAGGACTTTAAAGACTTAGAAAGGTATACAAAATTATGGGAGAGAGTGATGGAATTAAGCTTATGAGTCACACCATGAAATTATGTGAGATAGTGATTAAACAAAGATTAAGAAAGATGACAAGAACTTTAGGATGGCCAATTCGGATTGATGCCAGGAATGCTATGATATGGGGGACACAGGAAAACTGGGCTTCGGAGCCGTGTCTACCCGTGTCGACACGGATCCCCGTGTCTACCCGTGTCGACACACCGGAGAAGTGAAACAATCGTCCGCGACTTCAACGCGATCGATCCGTTCACGCGCGATTTCAACGCAGTGGAAATCATGGGAAGCAATCGTCTGCGATTTCGACGGAGTAGATAGAGATCGGGGGAAGAAAAAAAAACAGAAACGTAGAGGATTTGGGGATCTAGAGATAGAAACCAAAAACCCTATAAATTTGAGCGTACCTCTCAGCCCACGGAGCTCCTCCTTCGACGAGATCTGCTCTGCAGCCCACGGATCTCCTCAGCCCACGGAGCTCCTCCGACGAGATCTGCTCTGCAGCCCACGGAGCTCCTCCTCCGACGAGATCTGCTCTGCAGCCCACGGAGCTCCTCCTCCTCCGACGAGACGGCTGGATCTTCGCCGCTCCGAGCTCCTTCTGCCTCCTCTCTCTTCTCCGCTCCGAGCTTCTCTCCCTCCTCTCTCTTCTCCGCAGAGATTGATCGAGGTCTGTGGGGGTTTTTTTTTTATACTGATTACCTTAAGTCGGTGGGCCCCGGGCGTGAATCACAGCCGGTGTGGTCCGCGTGAATCACAGCCGTGTGGTCCGCGTGAATCACAGCCGTGTGGTCCGCGAGTAACACAGTCGTGTGGTCCGCGTGAATCACAGCCGTGTGGTCCGCGTGAATCACAGCCGTGTGGTCCGCGAGTAACACAGCCGTGTGGTCCGCGTGAATCACAGCCGTGTAGTCCGCGTGAATCACAGCCGGTGTGGTCCGCGTGAATCACAGTCGTGTGGTCCGCGAGTAATGTGTGAATCACAGCCGTGTGGTCCGCGTGAATCACAGCCGGTGTGAATCACAGCCGGTATACTGATTACCTTAAGTCGCCGAGCATCACAGCCGTGTGCATCACAGCCGTGTGGTCCGCAAGCATCACAGTCGGTGTGCATCACAGCCCGTGTGCATCACAGCCGTGTGCATCACAGTCGGTGATTGGCTGGCCCGCGAGCATCACAGCCGGTGATCGGTTGGTCTGCACGAATCAGAGCCGCACGATGGCAAATAACCAGGTGCACGCCGACTGTGATGCACGCCGAGCCCACCAACCAGGTGATCGATTGTCGGCCTCGATCGGTAGGCCCGCGCACATCACAACCGACGATCTTCTCCAGTCGGCTGGCCTACGTGCATCACAGTCGCACGATGGCAATTAATCCGGCTAACTGCATGTGGCTGTGATGCACGTCGAGCTCACCGACCGGGCGGTCGACTGCAAGTGGCTGTGATGCACACCGAGCCCACCGACCGGTCGGCCGACTGCATGTGGCTGTGATGCACGCCGAGCCCACCAACCGGGCGACCGACTAGAGGAGATCCAAACTCAAGCCAAATGTGATGTGCGCCGAACCGGACTTGTTTAATAAAATT
Organism: Chamaelirium japonicum; assembly: GCA_947650365.1. Taxonomy (NCBI): domain Eukaryota; kingdom Viridiplantae; phylum Streptophyta; class Magnoliopsida; order Liliales; family Melanthiaceae; genus Chamaelirium; species Chamaelirium japonicum. The sequence continues at coordinate 52,348,722 of OX393552.1, read as the reverse complement.
TTTTGGTCTGTAGAGACTATTACATTTTTTCTTCTTTGCTGTGATATATGTAGGTAAAAAACTTTTGATACCAAATATTTATTAATTATTTATTGTTCTCTTCATACTTGCAGTCGAGTGGTTTATCTTCTGTTGGTTATATAATATGAGTTCCATCCAAGAGGGTAGTAGTGGGAGCAATAATCAAAATTCTGAAGATCCTGATTGGGAGTTTCTTTTATGGAAGTATGTTGACAAAATTGAAAAGATAACTGGCGGTGGGGGTAATTGGAAATTTCATTGCACCTTTTGTAAGGAGGTATATAAAGGGTCATATACAAGGGTAAAGGCACATTTACTTCAAATCGGCAATCAAGGAATTCGAAAGTGCAGTGGTATTGACTTTGAAAGCATTCAAAAATTAAGAAAATTACAAAATGATGCTGAAAATCAAAAGAAATTACTTTCTGCAAGTGCTGGAGGTTATGCTAGTATTCCTTTACCTATTGTTGATGAAGGATCAAAAAAGCGTAAAGGAAACAAAACATTGGGTGACTTTTACAATATGGAAGCACGGAATGAGCTGGATCATTTAATTGCTCGTTATTTTTATGCAGCAGGTATTGCACTTTCAGGAGTTATCAATCCAGTTTTTCAACAGATGATCAAGCATGCATGCAATAGTAATTTACCTGGATATGAAGTTCCAAGTTATGATAAAGTAAGAACAATATTGATGGCACAAGAGAAAGCCAATATAAATCAAATTTTGTCTTCAATAAAAGCTGGATGGCCACGTACTGGTGTTTCAATTGTTAGTGATGGATGGACAGATAATAATAGTCGTCCCCTCACCAACTTCTTAGCGTCGTCTTCTAGTGGTCCAATGTTTTTGAAGGCAATTGACTCGTCTGGGGAGTATAAGGATGCTACATATATTTCTAAATTATTTCTTGAAGTCATTACTGAAGTGGGGCCCTTAAATGTAGTCCAGATTATCACTGATAATGCTGCTGTTTGTAAAGCTGCTGGTTTGCGAGTTGAAGAGACATATCCACACATATTTTGGACACCTTGTGTAGTTCATACGTTGAACTTAGCTTTAAAAGACATATGTGCATCCGAGAGGGCTGATCAAAATAGATTTCAGCAGTTCGAATGGATTCAAAATATTATTTTTGATGCAAGAACATTGAAGACTTTTGTTACAAATCACTCGCATGCACTAAAAATATTCAATAAATACTCTCATCTTCGGCTTCTTAATATTGCAGAAACTCGGTTTGCTTCAAATATTATTATGATACAACGAGTGCAAAAAGTAAAGAAATCATTAGAGAAAATGGTCCTTGATGAAGATTGGAAAACATCTTATAGGCCAGATGACAGAAAAAAAGCTGATTATCTAAAGAACATTATTTTGTATGATAGTTGGTGGGATCAAGTTGAATATTTTTTATCATTTATTGCATCAATTGTCAATATGTTGAGAGAAGCAGATTCTGACAAACCTTGTCTACACCTTATTTATGATAAGTGGGATACTATGATTGAAAAAGTCCGTGCTATTGTCTTTGCTCACGAGAAGAAAAATCTCCTTACAGATAGCAGTGATTTCTATACTGAGTTACATGATGTCTTGGTTAAAAGATGGAATAAAAGCAATACCTCATTGCACTGCCTCGCACATTCATTGGTTCCCAAATTTTACAGCGATAGATGGTTGATAGAAGGAGGTGAAGGTTTGAAGCGTGTTGCTCCACATCGTGATGAAGAAATATCAGAAGAACGCAATAAATGTCTGGAGAGATTATTTTCAGAAGAAGACATTGCAGAAGTACGGCAACAATATGCAGATTTCTCAATGGCTTGTAATAAATTTTCAAGTTGGCAATCTAATCGTGACAGATACTTAATGGAGCCACAAACATGGTGGGCAAATTATGGAGCCGGTGCTCCAAAGATTGCAGCATTAGCTGATAGGTATACCATTTCGTTTAAATATTGTTTTATTGAATCCATCCAAGTTATAAATTTGACATGATACTAACTTCTCATTGACATTGTGCATTGTAGGTTGCTTAATCAACCGGCTTCTTCTTCTTGTGAGAGAAATTGGAGCACGTTCTCATATATTTTGAATGTGAAGCGGAATCAAACAAAATCAAATCGTGCTGAAGATCTTGTTTTCATTCATAGCAATTTAAGACTATTATCTAGGAGGGAGCAGAGTTACAAAAATGATCCTTCAAAGTGCTGGGATATGATAGCTGAAGAATCAAACTTGGAGTTTCCTATAGATATGGACCTTGAAGAACTTTCCCTCAATGATCCAGTCGTCGAACGCATGCCTGTGATAGCGGATAATGATAATCAAGATGTTGATCCAGACATGCCTCCTCTTGAAGACGCTTGAGTTTTTTTTTTGCCAAATGATTTGTTTTTTTGATGAACATCATTTATAGTTCTATTTTCAATCGTTCGTGTGTGAACTCTAGTAATATTTGATAATTCTACTCTAGTTATTTTCAACCGTTATTAACTTCATAATTTTATTGATGTTATATATATATATATATATATATATATATATATATATATATATATATATATATACCCACGTGTCCCCGTATCCATCTTTTATGATTTTGCCGTGTCCGACTCCCGTATCCGTGTCGATACTCGACACCCGTGTCCGTGTCCACAGATCATAGCAGGAATGTCCACAATGGAGGCTATTTTCTTGCTGAGTCAACTGATGGAAACATTTAGAGAGAATATACAGAATCTACATATGGTTTTTATCGACTTAGAGATGGTTTATAATAGAGTACAACGCGACGTGATTTGGTGAACTTTAAGGAGAAAAAGGGTGCCTCGAGGTTATATTGAAGTGATTGAAGACATGTATGACGGAGCAATTACTAGTGTCAGCAGTAACTGCGGCAACACAAATGAATTTCCAGTAACTGCATGACTCAACCAAGGGTAGGGGTGGGACTTGGGCGAGTCCAACCCCCCCAACCTGAACCCAACTCGAATAATCAACAAGCATGGACGAAGTTTATTAAAAACTTGAACAGGTTTAGACAAAAAAATATCAACCCGATTTCAATTTGGATAAGTTACACCGGTCTTACCCAACCCAAGGAACCCGAGTACAGTCGCATACTTGTATCTCACTACTGTGGTTCCACTAATCTGATCTTATTGCACTACAGTGGAGCAATGAAGAGTGGATCACACTCTGATCTCATTGCACTACAATAGTGCAATGCTTAGTGGCACACACACATAGTACACGACTCACACTCACACCAGCTCGAGTGCTTTACTAATCCAGTAATTCATATATAAATTACAAATTCACAATAGAGAAAGAGAAACCCTGACCCCACACGACTGACACCCTCTGTTCCTATCTTACCCCCTCGCTCATCTCTCTCTAGCGGTGCAGAGCAATGCTTCATTTTCAATCAAATAGTTTGACCTTTTAATTTTGTTATTTTGTTTCCCATTTACATATGTTTCACAAGCATTTCTAATTGGGCAACCCGAGCAACCCGAAGGGCCATTTCCCATTTACATATGTTTCACAAGCATTTCTAATTGGGCAACCCGAGCAACCCGAAGGGCCAAGCCCGGGTTGGGCTTCCATGGGTACCACTGGTTACATGGGCAAAACGAGTTAAGATGTGTGTAGGTCAAGTTGGGCATAGGCAGACCCTTCAACCCACCCATGTCCCACCCCTAACCAAGGGTGAGTCTTAAGGCCATATCTTATTACTCTTATCGTTGATGAACTCACAGCTAATATTCAAGAAGTAGTGTAATGTATGTTATTTGCAGATGATATAGTGTTGGTCGATGAGAAAAAGATGAGGTAAAATACTAAATTGAAATTGTGGAGGAAAACTTTGAAAGATAAGACCTTAAAAATAAGTCGAGCTAAAACAGAATATATGGAGTGCAATTTTATCACAAATAATAATGATAATGAAGCCATTTCACAATTGATGATCATGAAGTACAACAATATGACTATTTTTGATATCTTGGATCTGTCATACAGAAGAATAGAGAGATAGATAATGATCTATGCAATAAGATTAGAGAGGATTAGACAAAATGGAGAGGGGCCTCAAAAGTGCTATGTGATCGACGCATGCCTTTAAGACTCAAGAGCTAGGAAGCACCGATACGGACACGAGGATACGGACACGGCGATACATGGATTTTTGAAAAACTACGATACGCGGTACGGCAATGATACGTTTGTAATATAATATATATATATATATATATATATATATAATATTAATAATTAAATATAATATTTTGTGCTAGAATATGAATAGTGAATAGTTTGAAAATTAAATATGATCATGCTCATCATTCATTACATGATTTACATCCAATACAGCCAAAAAATACAAAGCAAATGTCACATTCATCCATTACAAAAAAGTAACACTAGCAACATTACGCAAGTGTCACATTCATCGTCCATTACAAAACGCTAGCAAAAAACGCTAACATTCATCATTCATTACAAAATACAAAGTTAGTGTCACATGCATCATCCCAAAAACAAAACATATAAATGATATCATTAAGCAAATGGTCACGTATAGAATTTAGACCCAATCCGAAGTTTCGATCGAATTTGGGTCGGATTTTTGGATTTTGTACTACATTACCATCCATACGTATCCTGGAGTATCGGCCCCATATCTCCGAAGTATCGGATCTTTTTTAAAAAAAAAAACCCAATGCTCCTAGCCGTATCAGAACGTATCGGGAAGTATCTGATACGGGTACGGCACCTGTTTCGAAGTATCGGTGTATCCATGCTCAAAAGTAAATTTAACAAAACAGCAATACGACCCGCAATAGTATATGGTTCAGAATGTTAGCCCTTAAAGAGATCTCAAGCCCATAAGATGGACGTGGGCCGCGTGGTTGAGATGAGGATGGTGAGGTGTATGTAAGGAAAAACTAGGAGGTTTGAGGAATGAGTATATTAGAAAAGGTGTCGGAGTGGCACAAATTGAGAACAAGATGATGGATAATAGATTAAGATGGTTTGGTCATGTACAATGTAAAGTAGAGGCAGCCCGTATAAGGAAAGGGTCTCATATTAGTGTGGAAGGTCCAAGTAGAAGGGGAAGACCTAGAATAACATTGATGGAATCATGGAAGTTGTTAGAAAGACATGGAAATACCCCTAGATAGAATTGAATGGCAAGGAAGGATAAATTGAGAAGACCCCACATAGATGGGGCATGGCTTTATGGTTATGGTAATGAATTGAGGTTATAAATATTGATTTAGATATCGGCTTCAGTCGGTCAAAACAAAAAATTATTGGATTTCGATCAAATGTCGATGTAAATTTTATAATTTGAAGGGAAGTTTCAGGTGAAAATTTATTGAATTTTCGTCAAAATTATGCTTGTTTTCGTTACTTTCGATCTGTTATGAAAAATAGGAACAGAGGAAAAGGATGGAATTTTTCAACAAAAAAGATAGAATATTTTACTGAAAATAGATGAAATTTTTCAGTGGTGTGGTCAAAAAAAAAAAGACGGAATGTTGGAATACGGTAAAATGTTGGTCATTTCATTTGACATTCCGTGATGTCGACCAAAAATTTGGCACTCTCAAAACTTTGATCATTTCCTATATTGGATCCTCAAAAAAGAAGACATATTTCGGTCATTCGTAGGAATTTTTTCAACGTTTGATTCCATGTCATTAATTATCCTTCGCTTTACATCAAATGTTGTTAGTTTGTATTAAGGTTCTAGGGTTTCTTTTGTAGAGAATTATTTTCATGTGCTGTTTTTTTATACCTTCCTTGGAACGGATTCTTTTCTAACTTGATGTGTTTGTACGAGATGGGAAACATCAAAATCATGAAAAACATGTAGCAACTGTAAAAGAAAAAAGGGTCAAATCGATTTTACCAACCGAAAGCGCATAAACTAATACTAGTATGCGATATAAAAACAATAAATTGCAAGGTTCGATCATGTATTACGACCTGTTGGACACTGCTTAAATCAGCAGAACCATAGACCGACGCATAAGGCCCACCGTACTGAGCTAATTGTGAAGGATGGGATCTATAAGCACTCAAATCCACTTCTTGGGCAGCACCCATCAGTGCCTGCCGCGATGCCAACGCATGCTGAGTTGCCCCATCGGGACCTATGGGATTCACGGCGTAACCAGTAGCTCCAGCCTACAACCCAATAACATCCCAAGATTAAAAAAAAAAACAGGACATCATTATTAAACAGAAGCCACATCCATCTATTAACTGGGAAAAAAAAAAAAAGATGATCACATCAAAAAAATTAATTAATTAATTAAATACTGGGAGATGGCTTACGATTTGCCCATATGCCTGTTGCGAAGCATAGGCCTGTTGCCCATATGCGTTGCCTCCCTTCGAAGGGTACATTCTCTCCCCTCCTCTAACAGATCAATACCTGCATCTCATAATATCACGCATTAAATTTTTAAAAAAAATTCAATAAATCAACGGTGAGATCCATTTCCCCACGGTCGAACATCCTCAAGAATCCATGAGAACAGGATTGAAGACTACAAAATCGTCACAGAACATGAACATCACAAGAAACAAGGAGGATGAGTGATTCGCAAAGAAATTAACACTTGTAGGAATTAAAAGTTTGGAATTTAAGAACCCTAGATGGCGATTAGCGGTGCTCGATCCAGAACATCACAGATCGCAGCGGAAATCAAGTCCTGCAACGGAAGACCGAGACGGGAGGTACGAGGAGAGGGAGAAAGATCTCACCTTTAGGGCTGGGACGAAGCTCCAAACGACCGAGAGAGGGATGATTGAGGAAAGAGGAAGCTTTAGCGACTGATAAGGGGTTTTGTAGCGGAGGTCTCCCCACGTTTCTTTTACCCTAGGGTTTCTCACTCAGCCGTCCGATTCATAAATCAGACAGCTTACAGCAGATCTCGCGTTTCAGAGGCAGAGAAGATCTGATGGATAAGACGGTGCCACGTGAGGTACTGACTTGTTTTGCTCGGTCGAGTTCAGTTGGAACCCGCTTGATCCTCGTACGGCCCCCAAAACATTTCAGGTCCAGGTGCTGCTATTTGCACCCCACGAATTACTAGCACCCCAACTTGGCAAAAGTGGAACCGCCGGATGTGTCCTCAGGCCTCCCAAAATATTGATAAGAGCACTTGCGGCGGTACCATGCAACCGACACATCTCAGGCCACAAACGTTAATTGAGAGCGATCCCTGGCCACAAACGTTAATTGAGAGCGATCGACACATCTCAGGAAAAAGGGAGAAGAAAGGGGGAGGAGGAGGAGATTTCACTTTGTTCGGAAACTATGGAGGAGAATGTGATTTTATTACAAGAAGATTGTATTCCATCATACTCGCACCAAGCATATAGATGTTCGATTCAACTATGTTCGGAAAACTTTGGATGAGAACGTTATTTTCTTGCAGAAGATTAGCACTGCAGGTAACCATGCTGATATTTTGACGAAAGTTGTCACTGTGGTCAAGTTCCAACATTGCTTGGACTTGATCAATGTTTTGAATATTTGAGCACCTTAGGGCGCATTTGAGCGGCGATATGGTTGTTTGATGAAGAGTTCGTCTATAGCACATTGGAGCACTTCGATTTACTTGAGAGACCTGCAAATTGTTGTGTTGTGTAGGACCTGTAAAAATGGTGGGGACCTGTTCGGTAGAGAGCAATCGAATAGATCCACACCATGTCGTTCACAAGCGATCGCTGGCCACAAATGTTAATTGAGAGCGATCGACACATCTCAGGAAAAAGGGAGAAGAAAGGGGGAGGAGGAGGAGATTTCACTTTGTTCGGAAACTATGGAGGAGAATGTGATTTTATTACAAGAAGATTGTATTCCATCATACTCGCACCAAGCATATAGATGTTCGATTCAACTATGTTCGGAAAACTCTGGATGAGAACGTTATTTTCTTGCAGAAGATTAGCACTGCAGATAACCATGCTGATATGTTGACGAAAGTTGTCACTGTGGTCAAGTTCCAACATTGCTTGGACTTGATCAATGTTTTGGATATTTGACCACCTTAGGGCGCATTTGAGCGGCGATATGGTTGTTTGATGAAGAGTTCGTCTATAGCACATTGGAGCACTTCGATTTACTTGAGAGACCTGCAAATTGTTGTGTTGTGTAGGACATGCCCGCAAGCCAGCATGCCCATAAACCTGCAAATTGTTGTGTTGTGGAAAATGATAAAATGCAGCATGCGGTGTCGCACTGCAGTCGTCTGATGCACCTGTTGCATGTATGCAATGCACGCAGCGGTGCATCAGAAGACTGCGGTGCGACACCTCACGCACAGCACGCCGCATCCTAACAGCTCTCTCTCTCTCTCTCTCTCTCTCTCTCTCTCTCTCTCTCTCTATATATATATATATATATATATATATATATATATATATATATATATATATATATGGGGAGGGATACTCTTACTAATGGAATCTTACTAATGAAAGTTACAAATCGCCTTTTACCTACATAAAGGCTTCAGAATTTGATGAAACTTGGTGGAGATGCTCTCTATGGCAAGTTGATCATCCTCACCAAAAATCATCAAATTCTATAACCTCTAGGGGCATCAAAGATGTTATTAAAATTAACGGTTAAAATGAACGGTCGATAAAGCTTCTAACATTTGATGCCCCTAGAGGTCATAGAATTTGATGGTTTTTTGTGAGGATGATCAACTTGCCATAGAGAGCATCCCCACCAAGTTTCATCAAATTCTAAAACCTCTAGGTTAGGTAAAAGGCGATTTGTAACTATCATTAGTAAGATTCTATTAGTAAGAGTATCTCTGCCCTATATATATATCTATATATATATATATATATATATATATATATATATATATATATATATATATATATATATATATATATATATATATGGATCGGGATCCAGAAACACGCTACTTTGCCACAAAGTTAGACACGCATCATCCAAAACCCTAGATAGAGGTTTTAGAATTTGTTGATTTTTTGTAAGGATGATCAACTACCCTTAGATAGCCCATCCATAAAAAATCAGCACATTCTAAACCCTTTAGGTGCATCAAATCTAAAGAGATTTATCGACCATTTATTTTAACCGTTAAATTGAAGGGAATATTTGATTAGTCTATAGGTTTTAGAATGTGCTGATTTTTTGCTGATGTGCTATCTAAGGCAAGGTTATAATCCTCACAAAAAATCAATAAATTTTGAAACCTCTATCTAGGGTTTTGGAGATGAGTGTCTAACTCTGGCAAAATAGCGTGTTTCTGGATCCCGACCCTATATATATATATATATATATATATATATATATATATATATATATATATATATATATATATATATATATATATATATATATATATATATATATATATATATATATATATATATATATATATATATGGGAAAGGGCAGCCTACTCCATGGAGTAGGAAACTTACCTACTCTATGGGTTAAATGGATGCCGCGATGTACTTTTTAATGGAAGTTAAGACTTGGTCAAGTTAGGTTCACCCCTCCCAGCAATTATCAAGAATTTTTTTTTTTTGAAAAACATATGCCAAGTGGCATTTTTAGCATCCACAAAAAATATGTTTTATAATACATAATTTACCGTTAAATTTGTTTCAACTTGATCGAGTTGGTTTAAGTTTTTTTCTTTGGATTTATTTTCATAATCCTAATCTATCCATATTAGATTAACCATACATGAATAAAAAAGTCTGATTAAAAAGTGCCATGTGGCGTCTATATAGTCCATGGAGTAGGTACGTAGCCTACTCCATGGAGTAGGCTGCCCTTTCCCTATATATATATATATATATATATATATATATATATATATATATATATATATATATATATAGTTGTTAGTTTGTGGTGTGTGAGGCATGCGTCCGTAGCTGCTTAATGCATCACACGCACCTACCAATTGGGGATGAGTGTGATTCACAGATCGAGGCGGGTGCACCATGCAGCTACAGGCGCACGCCGCATGTACCGCAACATCGCATTTTATTATTCACACAGACACACACAAATATATATATATATATATATATATATATATATATATATATATATATATATATATAGAGAGAGAGAGAGAGAGAGAGAGAGAGTAATGATACATTGCGGCCTTAACGTGCGATACCCCCTTCCGGGGTATTTTTGGATTTTTTTTTTTTTTGGGATTGATCACCCACCCTTGGATAGCACACACAAAAAATTTCAGCTTGATCCAAGACCTATAGGTCGTCCAAATGTGTTGATCAAAATGACGATAAAAATGAATGATCGATAAAAGTCGATCACATTTAGACGGCCTACAGGTCTGGGATTGAGCTGAAATTTTTTGTGTGTGCTATCCAAGGGTGGGTGATCAATCCCCAAAAAAAAAATTTCAAAAATACCCCGGAAAGGGGTGGCTGCACGTTACCCGGCTGTAATGTATCACTACTCTCTCTCTCTCTCTCTCTCTCTCTCTCTCTATATATATATATATATATATATATATATATATATATATATATATATATATATATATATATGGGAGCGGTTCAACAGACACTCATTATGCACCTAATTTTTTACATTGTTCAGCCACCGTCGGATCGATTGTGATCCAGCGGTTGCTGAATACCCAAATCAACCCACCCATCTCTCTCTCTCTGCAGCCCCCCTCCCGACCACGTCCCCCTCCAGCCCCCCCACCGACCCGGCAGTCCTCCGGCCACCCCCGACCCCTCCGGCGACCCCCGTCCCCACCCGGCAGCACCCCGGCGGACCCGGCGACCCCCGTCCCCACCCGGCAGCACCCTCGGTGGACCCCGGCTGACCCCGGCGGACATCCGGCGACCCCCGACGGACTCCGGCGACCCTGTCCCCCTCCGGCAGACCTCCGACGCCCTCCAACAGGCACCCCGGAACCGGGAGGGCTGCCGGAGGGGGACAGGGTCGCCGGATGTCCGCCGAGGTGCTGCCGGTGGGTCGGGTGTCCGCCGGGGTGCTCCCGGGTGGGGACGGGGGTCGCCGGGGTCCGCCGAGGGTGCTGCCGGGTGGGGACGGGGGTCGCCGGGGTGCTGCCGGGTGGGGACGGGGGTCGCGGGAGCAGTCGGGGGTGGCCGGAGGCCTGCCGGGTCGATGAGGGGGCTGGAGGGGGACGTGGTCGGGAAGGGGGCTGCAGAGAGAGAGAGAGATGGGTGGGTTGATTTGGGTATTCAGCAACCGCTGGATAACAATCGATCCGACGGTGGCTGAACAATGTAAAAAATTAGGTGCATAATGAGTGTCTGTTGAACCGCTCCCTATATATATATATATATATATATATATATATATATATATATATATATATATATATATATATATATATATATATATATATATATATATATATATATATATATATATATATATATATATATATATATATATATATATATATATATATATATATATATATATATATATATATATATATATATATATATACATACTAGTAATGCCCGTGCCTGTCGGCACGCAAAAGATTTCGAGGGCGAGGACAATATTTTGAGGCAGGTGATAATATTTCAAAGGTGGTAAAAAAATATTTTGAAGGTGCCAACAATATATCAAGAGAGAGAACAGTATTTTGGGGGTGATAACAATATTTCGTGAACGGTGAGTTAGGATGACTAAACTCCTAGCAGAATCACAGTCACAAACTAAATCACAGTCAAACTGACTGTGATTCAGTTTGTTACTGTGATTCAGTTTTGATTCTCAGTTTAGCCCACCTAGCTACATTTAGAGGGCTTGAGTTGAGCCCTCCTAGCTACATTTTGGTTTGTTAATCAAAATTGTAATTCAAATAACTTACATTAGAGAGTCACATACTGAGTTTAGCCCACCTGGCTACATTTAGAGGACTTAAATCAAAACTGTGATTCTAAGACCTAAATGTAGCTAGGAAGGCTAAACTCAAGTCTCTGATTCTCAGTTTTGATAAGAATCAGAGGCCTGAATGAATAAGAAGCTGATAAAATAACTTGCATAAACCCCCTCAACTTATCCAAACCTTACCCATGGACCCCAATAGTTGAGGGGCATTCTAAATAAAGGATTATTCCTTTATTTGGGTATTAGTTTAATTTTTTTTTAGATTTCATTTTATCTATAAGCACTGGCCAAAATAATATGATTCAACATGCATAAAATTTAGTGTAGGGCTGAATTCGTTTTTAGCTCGCATGCAATCAAATTTAAATTTGATGAGTCGTTTCATATAGGATTGGAAATGCTCTTAGATTGAACCACAATCCATGCAAATTTGTATAACTTTAATATAGGATCGTCCGTGTGTTTGATATTACTTTTATCACTTAGATAAACCACAATCCATGCAAATTTGTTAAATCAGTAAAAACTTTCTTTAAATAAAAAAAAATGGATTGGGACATGGGAATTTAAGTTCATGAGACATCATCCCCTCGCCATCCGATCCCTCACCTCCAACGATCTCCCCGGTGACTCGCCCCCTCGCCCTCTGATCTCTCACCTCCAGTGATCTCCTCGATGACTCCTCGTTCCCTCGCCATCTAATCCCTCACCTCTAGCAATCTCCCTGGCGACTCCTTGTCCCCTCGCCATCTGATCCCTCACCTTCGACATCCTACCTGAAAAAACCCACATCAATTTATCAAAAAGGAATAGAAAAAAAAAGGAATAGAAAGAAGATGAATGAATATGAAGGTATCAAGTACCACCAGATATTATACCCCTAGTTTGCTAACTTTCACTACCAAAGTATCAAGTAATTGCTCCTTAGTAAATATAAAGTGCATATCTAGTTATCAAAAGTGATATAACAACCAAAATAAGAAAATTTAGTAAATTTTTACACCCAATTTTACCAACTTTCACTACAAATAACCCCATGCAGTTAATAGTTTATCAATCCTAGAGTACTATGTAGATCAAGACTTGCACTTGTCTTTAAGATATGTCCTAGAAGGGCTAAAACAAAACAATAATTATGCCTTGGTAGATTAATTCGTCCATGAAACGAAAAAAAAAAAAAAAAAACTTGGAAGCATTATGTTAAATCTTCACATAGAGTTTGAGTATGTAGGTTGCCCAAAGAAGAGTTAGCTGTAAAAGATAGCTGAAATCAGGTAGTCAGTTATGCTTTGTTTGCATTGTCTGCTATGCTTTTAGTTGCATGCAAATCTTAGAG